>OZ012741.1:410117000-410717000 GCA_963859935.3 Lathyrus sativus | reverse complement strand
GGTTTTCTTATTTCCTCCATATCTTAATTATTCATTTCTAGCTTATGTATTTAATTGTTATTATTTGCATTTAAGTATTTTAAATGTGTGTTGTTAATTATGTGCATTAGAACTCTTGATTACTTGTTCATGCATTATTTATAATTATTAATGTATACCTTGGTTTACAAGTTTGATCACTTTATTACTAACTTTTGAATGTTTGTGTTGCATGTCTATATGCATTATGTCGCTTGTGGTATGTCTACCTTCGTTGTATATGAGATCATGGTTGATGCATATGCTTCTTAGTTGTTTATCTCTTACGTTCTTTGGAATTATATATTAATGGATGTTTCTTGGTTTTAGATGTATTTCGAACTGTCTCTTTTTGATGTTGTCAAAGGTAGAGAAGCTGTAATGAGTCTAGAATAGTTTTATGCATTTTTTTGTTGTGAATATTTTATGCAATGTTTCAGGGAGAACATACGCATTAGACTTAAAGGTCAATTCAATTCCAAGTGAAAGCTTGTTAAGCATAAAAACGGGGGAGATTATAGTTGCATGTCCCTACTTCACTCAAGGGGAGCTTTTATATTCGGTTATTTTGTTGCTTGTTTTTAGCACTTTCATCTTTGTTTTTATTTCACTTTGCTGAGTCTCCTTCATGATTGCATTTCTAGGAATTGAGTTTGAATTGATTCATTTTCTTAGCATTTATAAAAATTTGGTTAGATTTGATCTTGATCTAAATGGTCTTTGATCAATAGTTAATGTTAAAGTTGATTCAAAAGTAAAATCTCAAAATGCTTTTGGTTAAAGTTGATTCAAAAGTAAAATCTCAAAATGCTTTTGAAATTTTGAGACTTTACAAGATTAGTTCGAATCATTAAGTTTTACACTGAATTTTTTATCCTGGTCAAATTGGAAAGAAGTGAAACTCAGTCATTTCATTCTGACCAAAATTTACTCTTGATCCTGATCATTTTTCTAAGGACAAATTCTATTTGATTTGATTCGAATAAAATATTTATACATGATTCGAATCAATTTCATTTTTCAAAATTTCTTTCAGGTATGTATCATTTGGTTCGAATTAAATTTTAAACATAATTCGAATCACGTGGCATTTGATTTGAATCACACTTTGTGATTTAAATCAATTGGCAATTTTTTTTTTCAAAAATTAGTTTTTCTATCATTCCGCTTTACTTGCTCATTTGATTTAGTTTATATTTTTCTCTTAATTTTAATCTAACTTAATTTTTTATACCATTTTAGATGCTTCATCTCAAGCACATATACAACCTTTTTGTGATCATCTCCCAAATAAAATCTATCATTCTAAACATATTTTTCAGTGTGAATTTTTAGTGAAATCAATTTCCCCTTTTTTTGAGTGATCAAAGTCTTGCTACGAATTTATTACAATCTTCAACTTCAATTGAGTTCAGATACTTGAAACTAACCATTCTTGGAGACTTTGTTGAGTTTTTCAAGTTGTTAGCAATATTGAGGGATTGTCAATGGTGGTGACAAATTTCATTGAAAAGAAGTAGGTTCTTCCCTCTAAAATTGTCGTAGTAGTGAATGTGTGGAAGGTTACAGATAACACATAGTTCATCTCAGATCTTTGGACAATTTTACCGTTCAAGGAATTGGTAGGATGAAGGGGTTGATTGCTACACACGAAGGTTTGGAGCAGAATTAATGTTATTGGAAGATCCAAGAAATGTATTCGAGTAAGGATTACGTAGAAAAGTTTGGCAAGTGTGTTGTATACCAATCAAGATCCAAATTAGGAGATTAATTTTCCCAATTATATTGTGGATTGGTAATTGTATGAAATCTTGGAAATATTTTTAATATAACAAGGAACTATACAGGTTCCAATGGGAAACAATTGAAAAGTGCATGTAGGCAAAGCGAGAAAGAACGCCGAAGCACTATAAATTTTGGTGTCATCTCTCTCTCTCTCTCTCTCTCTCTCTCTCTCTCTCTCTCACACACACACACACACACACACACACACACGCCACCCCACACACACTATTGGATTTAAATTTTTATTGATTGCATGCTTAAGTTTTTCAATTATGCCATTTACATTGTGTGTTCTTGATATTGATTTATTACATAAGCCTTAGATTTTGTTGTAGTTGGATAACTTGTTAAGTAAGATTGGTGATTGATAATCTGGATACTAATTGAATTTATAACTCCACAAATTGAATCATTGTGTACACTCCTTGTGACTATGCAAATTGAATTAATTCATATCAAATGTTTCATCATTATAATCTTTGATATTTATGAAATGAATTGTGTTAGCTTGATCATCATTCATTTGTATAATTTTCATTTTTGCATCAAACCTTCTGCTCGCAACTCATTTTTGAAAACATTATGATTTTGGAAAACGGTGGTTGTATTTTTTAATTTGTGGTATATTCACCCCTCTAGACCGTTTTTATAATTCCATATTCACATCCAACATTTACAGGTTTTGATTCCAAGAACCAGTAGTTTTATTATTTTTGTTATAATATGGGCATTTCATTTATAATATTAATATTTATATTAAAAACAAAATACCTTTCACCATGGTCTAAAGTAGAAACCGTTGTGAAAACTGTCTACATTTTATCACGATCGTTTTAAGCATCAGTGGTGAAAAATGTAACATATATTTAAGCGAAAGTTTGTTCTTTCAGGGCAGAAGCACCGACTCTCTCAAAATGAAACACTAACATTCTCTCACGCCTTTTCCTTACGCCATGAACGGTCTATATCACTTCACAAAATCTCAACATATCTTCTTCATCTTTTATGAATCAAGCAAAGGAAGGTGTTACATAAAACTCTTTTTTTTTTTTTTTTTTTTTCATATTTGAGGTTGTGAGACTTTTTCATATTTTATGTTGTCGTTGATTTTATTTTCGTTGTTGTATGTTGTTTAAGGCATCACTATTATGAAAAACACTTATATTCACATTTACGAAGGACCTATAATAACAGTTTAACAAACATTGTTAGGTAGGGTGTGATTGTACGTGGGTTATTTACAACCACGGTTTTCGGTGCCCGTGGTAGAAAAATGGAAAGTGCGCAACCTATTTAAATATTCATGGTGAAAGGTCTGTCAGCATTTCTTATTTTTGTCACATGTTTTCCCTAACTACATTCATAACTTTCATCATAATATATAATATTAAATATTTTTAACACAACAACAATAAGAATAAAAAGATCAATAACAAGAATAACAACAATAACAACAATAACAATAACAATAATAATAAGAAGAACAACAAGAACAAGAACAAGAACAATAACAATAACAACAAAAATAATAAGAACAACAATAACAACAATAAGAACAACGACAAAATCAACAAGAATAATAAAAACAATAGCAAAAACAACAACAACAAAAAAACAACAACAACAACAAAAAATAATAAGAACAAGAACAACGACAACAATGACAAAATAACAAAAACAACAAGAACAACAATAAGAACAACAACAAGAACAACGACAACAACAACAAAATAAATAGAATTGTTAAAAAAGAATAGTTTACCTGAAAGAACAACAACAACTAATGTTGCTAAGTTCGATTCATGCTTTTCATATCTCGTTCAATTTGGAGAAGAGATGATGGAGTTCCAAAACTTGTTAATGGAAGAAATGTTATTGAGTTTCGTTTATGACAAAAATGATATTTTCAAGTTTGGTTTAATGGAGGAATAATGTTTCATAAATGGAAGAAGTTTGAAGGCAGAAAATGAAGTTTGTCTAAGTACGTCTATAGAAAAAATGAATGAAATAAGAGCATTATAAATCTTTAAAAAATATAAAAAGGCTCCACTTTTTATTACGGTTATAATTCTAACCTTGCTGAAAACTGACTTAAAAATAAGAAAAAACTAAAAAATATTGATGTTGGGGTTCGATGTTCGAATCCAAGACCAGACGTCACTTTTCATCATGGTTGAAATTCCAATCATGGTGAAAAGTGGCTTGAAAGTAAGAAAAAAAACCAAAAACATTGGTGCTAGAATTTGAACTCATGACCAGACGCCACTTTTTACCATGGTTGAAATTGCAACCGTGGTTAAAAGTGACACCTTCCTACTTTTCACCATGGTTGTTATTAAGGACCACAGTGAAAAATCTTTTAATAAAAAAAAAATGCAGGCGCCTAAATGTCACATATTACTTTGGTTGATTGAATATCTTAGGTAATAACATGTTACGAAAATTATATTTTATAGTAGTGTATATTGTTGATAAAAGTTATATGTTGTTTATGATTTAGTTTTAGTTGATATATGTTGTATGTTGTTTAAGGTACGTTGTTGTTGATAAAAGTTGTATGTTGTTGATGATTTTGTGTTTGTTGATATATGTTATATGTTGTTTAAGGTATGTTGTTATTGATAAAAGTTGTATGTTGTTTAAGGTATGCTGTTGATAAAAATTGTATGTTATTGATGATTTTGTGTTTGTTGATATATGATGTATGTTGTTTAAGGAATGTTGTTGTTGATAAAAGTTGTATGGTGTTGATGATTTAGTTTTTGTTGATATATGTTGTATGTTGTTTAAGGTATGTTGTTGTTGATAAAAGTTGTATATTGTTGATGATTTTGTGTTTGTTGATATATGTTGTATATTGTTGATAAAAGTTATATGTTGTTGATGATTTAGTTTTTGTTCATATATGTTGTATTTTGTTTAAGGTATGTTGTTAATGTTGTTGATGATGATTTGTATGTTGAATATTGTTGATAATTTAGTTTTTGTTAATATATGTTGTATTTTGTTTAAGGTATATTGTTAATGTTGTTGATGATGATTTATATGTTGTATATTGTTGATTTTGAATGATATACCTTGTACATTGCAATTTTCACTATGTTGAACAAACATGCCCTATACGAAGAGTTATTATGTCATATGTGGTTTGAATGTGTTACCAAGCCGTCAATAACTAACCAACCTTTCTAATTGAATTACAAATTTATAATATTCAATAATTTAAGTTATGTTAGAAAATAATTTACATTGGTAAATATTTTTAGATCTTTGTTCCTCGCATTCTACCTATCTCCCTCTGAGAGTTATAATTTGGTTTAATGTTTGTAATTCTTTAATCAAAACTTCATTCTTTACTACTTCATGAACTAGTAAAGAATGAAGTGTTGGTTGAAGAGTCACAAGTATTAAACATAATTCTAACACTTAAAAAGCGAGATAAGAAGAATGAATGTAAGAAAGTTAGGAAAACATTGATCATTGTAACTTGTTATTCTAATATAACTTAACTTGTCAAATTATTAATTTGTATATCAGATTGAAAGGTTACATGTTTAGTGTGTAGTTGGTGAAACTAACATTTCACATATGTTATAATAAACTCAAATGAACATATCACCACAGTTGTAAGATACAACAGTAGTGAAAATTTTTGTGTTGAGTCTTTCACTACGGTTAAAAAGAACAACCGTGGTGAAAAGTTCAAAAAACAACTAAATTGTTGGCCTGAGAATCAAACCTTTGACATCTACCTTTTACTACGGCTTCATAAAAATCATGGTGATACGTAAAGCGTTATTGTGTTTTTACAATGGATTCCGGTCCGTGGTGGTAAAGAGCGTACTTACTACCACACCTTACTTTATCACAGACATCCATTCTTAGTAATATCCTTTTGTTCTCCATGAAAATTGGAGAACAACCGTTTGTTGCACCCTAAAATTTGCTCAACCTTTTTCACTTGGTTTATGTTTCAATTGCATTAGCATTTGCATATAGAGTCATGTACATAGTCTAATCATCTGCATAGCATAGCATAGCAAGTCATCCAACAAGGGACCAAGCATTATTCTCATCTCTATGAGCCTATCAAGAGGTTATTGTTCAAATTCAAGCATATTCAAGTCATCAGAGAAGAAATTGAAACCTAAGAAGTCAGTGGGTCAAGCAGTGCATCTATCTCCTATCTGAGGGTGTCTGAAGATCATCAAAGAAGTTGTGAGCTGTGAATTGAGCATGGAGAGTATCTAGACATCATGGGAGACTTAGAAAGTCATTTGGATAAGGAGACAAGTCATTGATATGATCACAAGAGTTGCAGTTGAAGACAGTCAACTAGGGTTTCATCTGGGTCAACTTTAGGTCAACCCTAGGTCAATTGATTGATTGAAAGGCATTGAGGGCTATTTGAGAGATGTGGGGTTCATCATTTGGCATGTATAGAAGGATATGGTGATATGCCAAGAAGAAATCAAGAGAAATCAAGGAGAAGAGGAGTTTCTAAATTAGGGTTTCTGTGTAAAATCCCCTAGTTTAGGTCAAATTTCCAATCAAGATAAGTCAAAATGCAAGCTTCAAATGAATCCCTGGACAACATGAAACTTGTAGAGGATCTCAAGACCTTTAATTTGAGTGGTGGAAGGCATTAAGGAGATTTATATAACTCAAGTTATGGTCCTTGCAAGTTACAGGTCATCTGAGGTATCTGAAATTTTGTCTGTGAAAGTTACTTGTCTTCTAAGCAACCTTTACCCCTCAAGGAGATTTCAAATGAATTTCTTGTCAACATAAGAGTTGTTCCTCATTGTCTTATCTTTCTATAATGGTATGGTATGCCTTCATATGATTTGTGGAACTCTACTTATGGTCTTGGCAAGCAAAGGGTATTTTGGTCATCTGAGAATTACAGGTCATTTCAAGCCTATGCCCAAAAATCATACAAGGAAGCTTCAAATGAAAAACTTCACAACATCAAACTTACTCCAAATGACATTTCGAGTCTAGAAAAGTGACCATGAAAGATTAGAAAGACTCATAGCTCAAGGTTTCAAAATTGGTGAATTTAATGAATAAAAAATGACCTAAATTTGAGATTTTTCATAATTTGGCCAAATGGGATGAAATTATAGGTCATTTTGATTGGAAAAAATGTTTTAAGAACATTGGAAAAAGTAGAATTTTGAGTTTGGTTCAAGAATTGAAAGATATGCATGGTTACTTACAAGTGAAGTTACATAATCCAAATCCAAGGGAAAGTGTGCATGGGAAGGTTCTACAAACTTCTAGGGCTTTCTATTCTCATCTATATATTGAATGAAGTAACTCCATGCCATGGTTGGTGAATCACTTTGTTCAAAACACAAGTTATACACAATTCTTCCATTTTTGCAAAACCTCTCAAACTTCACAAAATCTCTCTCAATTTTCACATTTCTGGATTGGATCATCATCAATATCATTCATAGGTCAGAATTCACACAAGAATTTGGTTGAATTGAAGAGGGATCGTGCCATACAAGTTCCATCATCCAAGGTGCAAGAACTTTGGGATTGCTGAATTCAAGAGGATTGAACAAGAATCTTTGCATACAAAATCAAGATTTGAGGGTGTGGATCAGTTTCCAATCATTACAAGCATCAGATCCAAGGGTTTCCATAGCTGTTTTCACCATTTTACACCAGGTAAGTTTCTTCTTCGAATTGCCTGTTTTAGTTAGAATCATAGTGATTTGTTAGCATAGAACGGTTAAGATAGGTTAGATGATGGATTGTGCAAAGTTTGGAGAAGTTTCATGGAGGTTAGCAATGGTGCACTAATTCTGTTAGAGCTTAGAACATCAAGGATATGGCCCTATAATCTTGGCTCAATAGTTCAAATTATTCAGCATAAGATGTAGATCATGATAGGGTAAGGATTGGAGAGAATTGAGATGGTTGATGACAGGTGATAATGGTGGAGTCAGCATCTTCCACCTATCGGGTTTGATTTGTGGTTGAGTTTTAGGAGAAATGGTTGGCATGGCTGTGTAGAGGGGAAGGAATGGACCAACTTTGCTTTTTATGGCGTGTGATTTCATGGAAGAACAAGGGAGAACAAAGGTGATGAACTCGTGCATGGGAAAGGGGAGTTTCAGAAACCCTAGGGTTTCTAAGGTTGAAGACGAAGCCATGGCCACACGATGGAGGGTTTTGACTTGACTCAGATGTTAATCCAAGGGACACGATTTAAATGAAATACGGAGGGAAGTTTGAAGACGCTACGCACCGTTTCATTAACTCTGCTGATGGGCTCAAGTGATTCATTACTAATACCACCCCCAATTGCAAGCCCAAAACCATAATGAACTAAATAATTTGCTAACTGCACTGTTTCTGTTTTTTAATTTTTGTTATTGTTTTCTGATTCATTGGGCCCAGACGCGCTTGCTATGCGCGCCCCCCAGTCTGGGCCCATCCTTTATTTCAACTGCATTTTATTACTGGTTGCACCCCTTTCCATTTAATTCACATTATTTCTTTCATATTTTTTTTATTTTCTTTGAAAATTCATAAAAAATTGGAAAATGCTTATTTTTCATTGGTTGTTTTTGCATTTTATTCACAATTTTGTTAAGAAAATTATCACATAAAAAAATTGGTATTTCATTTCATTTTTATATTTTTAGCATATTTTTCTTTTAAATAGAATTTTAAGTAGTTTAATTTGATGCATGATTTTGGTGATTTTAGTTTGAATAGATGCTTTAACATTTTTGATTCATTCTTTTTAGGTTGATTAGTATAGAATGTTATCTTGTATATACAATTTAGTTCATATTTTTAGGATTTAATCTTAGGTGATTTGTTTAGGTGTGAATAACATGATCAAAACTAGGGTTTAGGAGATAACATAGGTGAATTAGTTCATTTCCCTTAGGAGTTAGAGATTGAATCTTTGGGGTATGGGACTATAGGGATTATGGGTATTTAACAGATCCCTTAGAAATTATTAGGATTCCCCTACTGCTATTAGTATACTGCTTATATTTGTTTGACTGTGTGGTGTGCCCTCTTTAGGGTTTATTATTTTGTCTGTGTGGGGTATTGGGATTGCTTTGGGGATTGGGAGAGATGAGGACCTGTGATGATGAGTCCATTGGAGATCAAGAGATTGAAGACCAACTTCCAGAGTTGATGAGGAGCATTCTTGCTAGCAGCTGCTGAGGAGTTGTAGGGTTTAGGATTTAGGCAGAGCCCTAGAATAGTAGCTTGATTCACAAACATGGAAGGCCTTGTCTGCCTCCATCCTTTCTCTATGATTCAAAGTCTCTTTCAAATATCCACCTCCTTCCTTTGGAAGGATCAGTGAATGTATTTGAAAGATAGAACTTTTGAGAGAAAACTGTCTGTGTAATGTTAACAGTTAATGAGCCACCCTTGGTAGGCAGTGTACTGTTTAACATTCATTCTATCTGGTTGACTGATATTCATCTTGGAGATTGAGACTTGAAGAAAAGCCATTGCTGATTGAAGACTGATGACAAAGACTTTACTTGAAGGCTGTGGAGATGGAGATTGGTGCTTGCTTGAAGCCAGTAGCTGTTTGGAGAGGACTTGAACACAGATGTTGACGCAGAGCTGCTGTGGCTGATTATTTTTTAGCTGTTATTCATTTCTGATGTATTGATTGGTTTTCCCTGACTGTATTGTTTGCTGTTTACCCTATTGGGTTGAAAGTGAATCCTGTTCACTTTTGCCTATTGTTTTCTAGGTTCGAGGTTGAGTGGGACTCCCTTGCCTCGCTTGTATTGTTGCATCCATGCATTTTACTGCTTTATTGTATATGCTTTTGTTTTTGTTTCCGTCTATTCCCTTAGGATCTCTGTTTCTCTCTGTGCAAGAGAGGAGCATGATAGACACTAGGTCTTAACCCATGCATGATAACATTAGGTTAGTTTGATTCCCTTCGCAACCGTAGGTTAGAGTTCTGTCTCTTCTTTCTCAAAACAAACAGAAAAACACAATAAGATTTCAAACACAATAAAAGACACTTCTTCCGCAAAAGAATGTGAACAAACATCAGAGTATCATTTTTGTCCGCTTGGACTCTTAATCAAGAAAAACCCTTTCATAAGGAGATAAAAAACAGTCAGACAAGCTTGTGTCTTCCGTGGCCCGAACTACGTTTGCTCTGATCTTTCATGTTGTATGAAAGTACGTAGGCACAGGATGCGATATCCTAGCAAGCAACCTTCCCCTCCTTTCCCGTAGGTAGGCGAACTACGTTGACTCTGATTTCTCGTTCCAGACGGGAATACGTAGGCATAAAGTGCGATACTTTGCCGAGTCGTTTTCTTTTCTTTTTAACCCTGACCTTTAGTTTAGATAGAAATAACAATCCATATCCGAAAACAAGCGTGGATCCCGTCGAGTACGACGGACGTGAGGGGTGATAATACCTTCCCCTTGCGTAACCGACTCCCGAATCCAGGTTTTGGTTGCGATGACCATTCCTTTCCCCGTTTTGTGGTAGGTTTACTCTGAGCGTTTCCTTTCCCTCCGTTGGGATAAATAACGCACGGTGGCGACTCTTCTGTTCAGCCGGCGCCGATTTTCGCAGTAGCGACAGCTGGCGACTCTGCTGGGGATCCAACGTCCCCTGGCTGCTAAGGACTGCGATAGCTCCTTATGCGTTTGGGATCCAACGTCCCTTAAGCGAGTCAATCCTAGCGCTTGTTTTCCCGTCGAGGATTTTGTATGGATTTATATTTCTGACCTTTATTTTCAGCATTATATATATTGATTATTATTGCTGTATTGGGGTGTGACGGGTGTTCTATGATTGAGAGATAAGCCGGACCTGGGCTTGAGTGCACCTAGAATTAGAGTAGAAAGTAGTGGGCGCGTGCCGGCTTTGCTTGCATTAGTGTCTCATGAAATCTACACTCGGACGAGGTTCTTCTGGTTGTCTTCTTTTTCTACCCTTTGGGTCGAAGGGGTTGTTGGTCAGCTGAATTGTCGACTCCGGGAACCGATCACTTGGAAGTTGGCTAAGTGAGGCCTCTTCAGGATTTGATGATGCCACTCCTTCTGGGAATCGTATCATCAACCCTGAAAGTCTGTGATGCCGACGACCGCATAGGATGCCGTACCTTTGTCAGTTACTAGGACATCCACCTGTGAGAGGGTTTGGGGTTATGCAGGTAACTAGACCTTCAAACTACCGGTTTGTTTCTTGATCTGAGATCCTGGGTATTTATGGAGAGTTCTGAGGTCTGTCAGAGACCAGTTGGAGAGTTATGAGGTCTGTCAGAGACCAGTTGGAGATATGATCTGAGGTCTGTCAGAGACCAGTGAGAGTTATGTTGTGGGGTCTATCAGAGACCAGTGCTGGAGCTTTTGTATTAGGTCCGTCAGAGACCAGGGTTTGAGGGCTTCTGGAGGGTCTATCTGAGAGTTGTTGATATGGTTTAGGCTTCTCAGCTATGGCATTTGGTCCCTGTTGCGTGTTACTTGCATTGCATTGTTTGCATAATCATTATCATTGCATCCCATTAACGTGTGTCTGTGCTGCAGGTGCATTCGCATATCCCCTGGTTCTAGTGCCCGGGCTTCTGAGTATTGATTATGGCTGGTTTGAGGAAGACAGTTGCGTACAAGCTGCCTACACCTGACATTACTCCTTTGCTTGGCCTGATGTCTCTTGCTGATGAGGAGGTTAGGAGGAGTTTCAGAATGAGTCATGGAAGATTGCTGAGATTAGTCTGCAAGCCAACTGCTGATGAGATGAATGGGCTGTACACCTTGATGCAATTCTATGATCCTGCATTGAGATGTTTCACGTTTGCTGACTTTATTCTGGGGCCTACTATTGAAGAGTATGTAGAGTTTACTGAGCTACCAGTACAGAACAAAGTCCCCTTTATTCACTCTGCTGCTGAGCCCAAATTGGAGGACTTAGCTAAGGCCTTGCACATGAACGCTGCTGAACTGTTAGTGACTTCTTGGCTTGGGATTCCAGGTTTCTACCTTGATTTTCTGGTCGGCAAGGCTCAAGAGTACGCCAAGAACGGATGTTGGGTGGTTTTTAATGCTATTTTGGCTCTATGCATCTACGGAATAGTGTTGTTTCCCAACTTACCCAACTTTGTGGACTTGGACGCGTTCCATCTATTTGCTGCTGGCAACCCGGTGCCCACTTTGATTGGAGACTTCTATCATTCCTTGCACTATAAAAATGAAAATAGAAGGGGAAAGACTGTTTACTGTTGTGCGTCGCTGTTGAACATGTGGTTTAAGAGCCATCTTCCTCTGAAGGGACCTTTTGTGGATAGTGCAACTTCAGCTAGCTGGTCAGAGCGCCTGATGAGGCTATCTTCTGAAGACGTTGAGTGGTTTGACCGAGACTTATTGGGGTATGATCTTATCTTCAGTTGTTCTAGGTATTCTAATGTTCCGTTGATAGGAAGAAAAGGGTGTATCAATTACAACCCTTCTCTGTTCGTTCGCCAGTTCGGATATGCGTTGAAGAACCCACCAAAGGAGGAAGAAGTACAGGAATCTCTGTACTTCACCGGTGATTTGAAGGGAGAGTTGCTAGCCAAGCTTCAGCACGCATGGACGCGTATCAACAGAAGAGGGAAGCCACTGTTAGGGAAGAATGATTGTCAGGCTTATGCACCTTACAGAGTTTGGATCCAGGAGAGAGCGAGACAGTTGCTGATGCCATTTCCAGATGCACCAGTCCCTGTTCATATTCTGGTGGAAGAACCAACCACTGTTTCTAAGGAGGCCTACGAGCAAGTTGTTAGAGAAAAAGAAGCCTTGATGAAGATCAATGAAGGGTTAGAGCAAGAGCTAGCTCAGATACGTAGCGAGAAAAACAAGGCTGTGCATGCTTTCCAACAGCAGATCGAACTAGTAAACAGGCTAGGGGCTGAGTTGACTGAGGAGAAAAAGAAGCACGAACGTCTAGGGCAAGAGTTCAGAAGCTCCCATGACATGTTGGAGTCCAAAAAGAAAGCACTCGACGCAGCACACCGAGAAATCTCTTCTTGTAACAAGACTTGGAATGCTACGCTAACCAACAATAAAAAGAGGGAAGATAAGTTGAAGCAGCAAATCTCTGACCTCGAAGAGCAGTTGAAGGCTAGCATTAAGAAGTATGAAGAAGAAGTGATGACCCGGTATAGTCTCCAGAATGCATTGAACAAAGCCATCGAAGGCAGGAACGAAGCTATGTCTCAGAAGCGGAAGCTAGAGGATCGCTTCGGAGAAGGGGCATGGGAAGAAACCGCTGGTGACGTGCGACGTGTGCTCAAACGAAGAAATCAACTTGTTGAAGGGCTGCTTACCCGACCAGGTCATCCAGAGACCAAGAAGTTAATAGAAGAGTACCGGGCCTATGGGAGTACTTGATCATTTCATGTATTAACTTGTATGCTTTATTTGTATAGTGCTGACCATCACCAGGATTGTTGGTTGAGGTCATGCCTTCTTATTGTACTCAGTGATATTGTATTCTTGGCTTAATGGATTTCTCCGCCATATATGAGGCTTTCTTTGATTCAGCTCCGATCTTTGTATGGCCAACACTGTCACTGCACTGGCACCTTCGCACTAGAATCGGGGAAACAATATTCCCTAAGGCACAGACACATTGCATTGCATTCATATTCATATTGCATTATAGGTAATCATTGGATGGTATCTTATTTCCTGCTCTGTACCAGGTCTTTTTTCAGGATTGCAGATCAGCGCCCGCACCGCTACTCCACTCGCACCAACTGTCGAAGAATCATGGATCAAATGCAGAACGAGATGCAAGATATGCGCGAGAAGCTAGCGCTCTTTATGCAGACCATGGAGACTATTGCAAAAGGTCAGGAGAATTTGCAAGCTATGGTGCAGCCTCTGTTGGTCAGAAATGCTGGTCATAGAAATGAGGATCATCAGTCTGTGCGAGTCGACACTGTTCATGGGGATGGTACTCCCACACCAGTGGCTCCACCTGTAGTCAACATACCTGTTGTTAATGTCAACAACGGTACTGCTACTGGGATCGGTAACGTTGGAATTGGGAACGAGACTGCTGTCCATAACGTTGGGCTTGGTGATGTCAACTTGGGTGATAATATGGGAGGCAACAGCTTCGGTAATGCTGGATTCGGGTTCAATGACCAGGGATTCGATAATGCTGGGAAATATGGTTTCAATGCTCAAGGCTTTGGGCATGATGGTTTCGGTATGACTAATCAGGGTTATGGAGGATTCGGAAATGGCAAAGGCGCTGGGTTAATGACTTTTGGACCTGCTGGAGTTGCTCCGGGATACGGTAACAGAGGGCGAGGCCCGATAATGAATCAGATCAGAGCTGGCCGTAACAATGGATACGATGGGTATGAAGCTGGGAATGGTAACTGGCAGGAGGATCAGCAGGAGGACGCTTTCTCCGGTGGAGGTTTCGAAGGGCCGATGGATGACTCCCAGAGGATCAGAATGCTAGAAGAGCAGATGAGGGGGTCGTAAACCAAAGTGCTGTGGGGTTGGATATGTCAACAATGGGTCTGGTGCCCGGCTTGAGGGTGCCAATCAAATTCAAAGCTCCTGCATTTGATAAGTATAAAGGGGACACCTGCCCGAAAGTGCACGTGCGGTCTTATTGCCGAAGGATGTCTGCATATTCAACTGATGAGAGAATGCTAATGCACTTCTTTCAAGATAGCCTGTCAGGCCCTTCCCTAGAGTGGTATATGGGATTAGAGCCAACGCATATAAAGACATGGAAGCAGCTGGCAGAAGCATTTGTAGCTCACTATAAGTATAACAGCGACTTGGCACCCAACCGGGTCCAATTGCAAGGGTTGTCTCAGAAGAAGGGTGAGAGCTTTAAAGAGTATGCGCAAAGATGGCGCAACATGGCTGCTAGGGTCTGTCCTCCTTTAGAAGACAAGGAAATGAATGACATGTTCATAGGAACATTCACAGGCATGTTTTATGACAAGTTGTTTCACACATCTTTGGCCAGTTTCTCAGACTTAATTCTGATGGGAGAAAAGATTGAAAGCAACATTAAGCAGGGAAGATTCCAAGCTGAGGAATCTACTGCATCTGGCAGTAACAGAAAGGCTTTTGGTGGGCGCCGTCAGGGCGATGCAAGCGCAGTGTTTGGAGGCCGAGGCAGAGGTCGAAACCAGTATAATCAGCCGCAACAGGTGGCGAGTGTTACTATACCGTTTCAGCAACAACCATTTCAGCAACAACAGCAACAGCAACAGCAACCGCAACAGGGGGCACAGTGTAACACCCATTTTAATTATTTAGTCATTTTATTATTATTTTAAATATTATATGTTGATGTGCCCTTTGGTAGGGTGTATTTGATGATTTTTGGTGGGTGTCCCTGAGATGGGAGATCATTGGTGGTAATTTGGTGAGTTTATAATAATATAAGAAATAATAGTAATATTGGTGGTGGTATTAATATTATTATTATTATTATTATTATTATTATTATTATATTTATGATTATTATTAATATTTGTAGTAATATTATTAATATGGAGAATATAATATTATTATTAATATAGTTATTGTATTATTATGATTTTTGGTGTGAATATGATAATATAATGAATAATAATAATATTGGTGGGGGTATTATTATTATATATTATTATATTTATTAGTATTATTAATATTATTATTATTTTGGTGAGATAATAATATTATTACTATTATTATTATTATTATTATTATTATTATTATTATTATTATTATTTTGGTGAGATAATAATAATAATAATAATAATATTATTATTATTATTAATAGTATTATTATGATTAGTATTATTAATATTAGTAATATTATATTAGTATTATTAATATTAAGATTATTATTATTTATATTATTTTATTATTAGTATTAATATAATTGTTATTATTATCATTATTATTATTATTATTATAATTATAATTATTGTTGGGTGTATTACTATTATTATTATTATGTTGAATATTACTATAATATTATAATAATATTATATTATATTATTATTATTATTATTATAATGATTATTATAATTATTATATTAGAATTATTATTGGGAATATTAGTGGTTGAAATAAGTAAAATAAGAGGTGGAAGGGTTATTGGGAAGTTAGAATGGAAATATGAAAAGTCATGATAGAAACAGTGAGGAAGGAAATATGAAGGGGTAGCAAAGAGATATTAGAAAAGTTGGAATAGAGAGAAAAGGGATTACCATAGATCATGGGAAATTGGTGTGATAATAATAATAATATTATTATTATTATTATTATTATTATTATTATTATTATTATTATTATTATTATTATTATTATTATTATGTTATTTTTATTAGTTATTATTATTATTATTATATTATTTTTATTAGTTATTATTATTATTGGGATAGGAAATAAAAAGGAAAATAGAATATGAAGGGATGGGGGAAGTATTAGAGAAAATAACACGATAGAAAGATGGAAGAGAGAAAGAGCGATAGAAAGAGAGAAGAGGAAAGAACGAGAGAAGTGAGAAGAACGAAGGAAAAAGGGAACGAAGAACGGAAAGAAAAGAGGAGGCCAAGAGACCAAATCCAGGAAGAATTTCATCGATCAACCGATTAACAAGGTAAGGGGGGAGAAACTTGATTGGGAATGGTATATACATGTATAGGGTAGTGGGGATTCCTTAACCCCGTAGGAATGTATCGTTGATGAAGTTTTATATTGACATGCTATTGATTGTTGAGTTATGTTGATGTTGATGGATTGAAATATGTTGAGTGTTGGTGAATTGTTGTTTTTGGTTAATTTGGCGTATAGGTTGGGTTTACGGTTTTAGGGAAGTTCTGTGTGACCTTTTTGATGTGTCGATAGATTGTTTAAGTGATGACTTTGGAATAATATGTATATGATGATGTACGGATGTTTGATGTTGCCATTGTTGATTGACTGTTGGTGTTGGTTTGGTTTGAGTAAGGTTCAGAGTAACTCTAAAGTGTCGGTAGTGTGCCGTAATGTTGATCTGGAGTAGAATTATAGGAAGATTGATAAGCCTAATATGCATTGGTCGTAATACAGATAGTATAGGAAGTGGATGTTATAGAATAGGCTTGAATCAGAGAAGAGTGAGAATTCTGAACTGTGAGAACTTGAGAAGTCGCAGGCAACTCGCTAGCACTTCGCTTAGCGAGAAGGCAGCGAGCGTTCGCTAGGTGCTCGCCTAGCGAGTGAGGTAGCGAGTGAGTCTAGTAGGTTCTGTTTGCCTTCGCGAGGAGGTTCGCTAAGCGAACAGGTAGCGAGCATTCGCTGGGAGCTCGCCTAGCGAGGGTGTAGCGAGCGTAGCAGAATGGGGTTTTTCTATGCTGTTATACTGTGTGCGCTAAGAGTGTAGTGCCCTTGGACTTTGTTGATTATAGGGGAGATGATTGAGTGTTATAGAGTGAGTACTCGGTGATAGT
The DNA here is from genome assembly GCA_963859935.3 of Lathyrus sativus. Taxonomy (NCBI): domain Eukaryota; kingdom Viridiplantae; phylum Streptophyta; class Magnoliopsida; order Fabales; family Fabaceae; genus Lathyrus; species Lathyrus sativus. The sequence goes on along the minus strand of OZ012741.1, from coordinate 410,699,730 downwards.
ATGTGATTTCCGTTACTAATTATTTAAATGGATAATTAGTTGGTGTATGAATCATGCGGAGCATGGTGTAGTGATCAGTAGGATCGTGTATTCCCGAGTGGTGGGACGTGTTTATATCTTGGTGATAAAGTATGAACTTGTTTACTTGGTGATGGTACTCGTTTTCCTTGATATTGTTGGTGAACAATTGGTTAACGTATATGTATGTAGTGATCAGTAGGATCGTGTGTTCCCGGGTGTTGGGATGTGGTTATATATGGTGTTATAGTATGAATTTATTTACTATCTGATTGATTTATATGGTGTTGGTGTAATATATCTACACATATATGCATTGGTGTATGATGATATGATCAGGAGGATCGTGTGCACTTAGTGTGCCTAAATATGATAGTTATGCATTGGTGTGTGCATATCATGGTGTTTTGGTGGGATGAATCATGTCTCAGGAGGAGCGTAAGTGATTCATCCGTACTCCTTGGTGGAGAATGGTGGGGGATAGATCATGTCTCAGGAGGAGCGTAAGTGATCTATCCAGGTTCGATTGAATGAACCAATGAGTCGGTACCGCATGCATGGTGTTGAGTTGCATATTTGCATTATAATATGTTATATTGTAATTTGAACAGTAGGTTCATTATATGGAGTTGTTGGGGTGAATATTGGTGTGTTGGTGTGTTTTACTACCTTGTTTACATGTATTACATTACCAATATATTTTTGATCATGTTTTCTCACCCCTTGGTTGTTGTTGTGTCTGTGCTTCCCCAGAAGTACAGATAATCCAGGTACTTAGATAGCTTGGATGGTGGTGTGCCAGTCGAGTCTAGGATGCTCTGATACGTAACACGGGATATGGGTGTTTTAATTGTTTTATGTCAAACTTGTTGTAATCCTGTGACGTATCACTTTTTTTTTTGTGAATTATAATAATAAAGATTTTACGAAATTTGGCGGATGGCCGAGAATGTTGGAATAATGTTTTCCGCTGTATTATTTTGAGAATAATTAATAAAGTATTTTTATAAAAATTTGGTGATGTGATATCCCACTATTTTGGGGAAAACTCTGATGTTTATTTATAATGTTTATATTTTATTTAATTTGGGAAGTGGGGTGTTACAATTGGTATCAGAGCAGGTCGGTCCGTCCGGACAATGTTGTCTAGTGTTATTGTTTCCTGGTACGCGACATGTGTGTAAAAACACTGTCGGTACATGTTGTTGGTTAACTTCAGTGGTAGAAGTGGAATGATTCCAGTGGGGGAGAAGTTGTATTTCTCCGAAAAGCTACAGTGTGGTGGCTTAGTGTGTTGAGGAGTGATATCATAGTTTGGTAAAGATGGTTTGTACCCCATCATGATTTCGGCTGTCTATTAACAAATTGAGGAACTGATCACCCTTAATCTCTTGTTAATAGTGGACGGGATTGTGTTGGATGGGATAGACGTATCTTGCAAGCTTGGGTGGCGTGAGCAGTGTATAGTCTTGAGTTAAGCTAAGTGCTTAAGGGATTATTTTGAGGAATTTGGTGTAAGACGGTGTTGAAGTGTCTATTTTGACTGAAACTTGGAATGAGAAGGAAAGTGAGAAAAATTGGGATTTGTCAATTAATTGCGATTGTCAGAGGTTTCCGGATGAGGTAGGTGATTTACTATCGGAGTGTGAAGTAAAGCTCACACGTTGACTTTGTTGTTAGAACGAGTCCGATATTAGTGACTCCATATGGTGTGTTTTCGTTGGGATTGGAGAAGTTGAAGAGTCAACTTGAAGACCTTCTAGGAGAGAGGTTCTTTTGTTTGAGTGTGCTACCGTAATGTGCACCAATTTTGTTGGTTAGACAGATAGAAGGTTTTGTGAAGCTTTGGGTGAACTATAGATAAGTGAACAGGGTGACTATCAAGGATAGGTGTTCGCTTCCAAGAGTTAATGATTTGATGGAACAATTGATCGAGGGATGTGAGTCCCTTGGTCATGTGATCTCGAGTAGAGTTCTTGTGGTGGATGGGACGAAGGTCAAAAGTTCTATCGTATTAGGAGGCTCAAAGATCTGCTGTTGAGATTGGAAGTAATTGAGTTTTAAATTATTCATAGATTTAAAATGTGTTGGATGGCTTCCTAAGTATAAAATTGTTGTTGTACGTTAAATTCCGAGATCGCAGCTTTTTACGGAATCGAAATCGGACACTCGGAAGTCGGGTAACGGTCGAAAAGAGGATTTTGGGACTGTCATGTTCGCCTGGCGAGCATACTGGCGAACGTCCATATTCGCTGCGGTGTTCGCCTGGCGAAGGGGTCCTGGGCAGAAAATGTTATTCTGGTGTTTTTGCCGTAACGGGAGAACCGTAACTCGGAATGACGCGCGGTTCAAAGCATTGGAAAACTATTCAAATTATCTATGAGATGGTGAAGTATTGACATAGATTTAAGCTATTTATTGATGAAGTGTGTTTGAATGTTGTGGTAAGGACGGGCGGTACGGTATGTGTTCCCGCTATAACTCACAACTTATTTGTCCACTTGGCATGGGATCTTCTTTAATTATTTATATAAGGCAATGGTTGTGTTAATAAATGATATTTTAAGGTATTCGAAGCGTATAGAGGATTATGTTGAGCATAAGGAACTGGAGTTATCAGTGTTGGAAAAAGAGCGGTGATATACTTCCGTAAGGAAAGTTCTGCCGAATCCGATAGAACTAATTGTGGTGTTTGTGATGCTTGTTGATATAATTAGGGGATTTGCTAAAGACAACTTCAGCGAGTTTCAATTATGCAAAAGGCAACTTGAAGTGTATAAGAGAAATCATCCGACCAGTGATTTAGAGTTGGTTACTATTGTGATTGTACTGGAGTCGGAGTCTTCAAAAGTTCAGACTGAGATCGGAGATGTTTGGTGATCTTAAGAGTTTAAGGTGTTTGTTTAATTTGAATAAGACAAATATGAGGCATAGGAAATAATTGGGACTTCGAAAAGAGTACGACTTCGAGTTGAATTACCATTCGGGTAAAGCGGACATGGTAGATGATGCAGTGAGTTAGAAATATTTGCATATACCGAAGATGATGGTGAAAAGAGTTAGAACTGATTGAAAAATTTCATAATATGCGTTTTGTGAGTAAGGATACTTCTTATGGAGTTAAGCTTTTATTATTAAGATCTGACTAGTGATATCCTTAAGAAGAATCGAGAAAGTCAGAAATCTGGGTTGAATAGTGAATTAGTTGAAATTGATAAATTAGAGTCGAAGAGTAGATTGTCGGGTTTGTGGAAATAATACCACGAGGTGTTATGATAGAGTATGTATATCAGATGTTGTTGAAGGGAGTAGGAGTACTCGTGAAGAAATACATTGAGGTAGATGGAGTATCCATCTCGGTGCTATGAAGAAGTAACCGAACTTGAGTAGATTGTTTTTGAGACCATGGATAAGGAGAGGTGGAATATGCTAGTTAGAATTGTCGGAATTCGAAGAGTGAACATCAGAGACTGTTGAGTCTGATGTAGTCGTTAAATATTCTAGAGTGGAAATCAGGTAGTATTTTCACGAAATTGGTGTTGAGATTTCCAAAGAATTTGTAAAGACATAATTTTAATTTGAATTGTTAGGAGTGGATTAACTATTCCGTGTTGAGGATATACGAGATGCATATTGAGAAAGTGGTGAAGTTGGATGAGATACTGACGAATATTGTGTCAGATGGAAATTTGAGGTTTATATTGAGATTTTGGAGGGGCTTACAGGAAGCTTCGGGTACTAAGTTGAAGTTGAGTTCGACCTATCATCCGCAAACTGATGGTCAGTCAGAGAGGACTATTGAGTCTGTAGAGAATTGGTGAGAGCTTGGGTGTCGGATCAAGGTGGAGCGTGGGATGATTAATTATCGTTGATTGAGTTACCTATAATAACGGTTACCATCCTAGTGTCGGAATGGCACTATATGTGGCTTGGTGAGATAGGGAGTGTAGGACTCTCCTGTATTGAAATAAATCGAGTGAGAGTGTTGTACTCAGACTTGAAGATTATGCTTGAGATGGCTGAGAAGATCGAGAGGATCCGAGGCAATATGTATTTTGAGGGTCACGCCGGTGACTGGTGTTGGTCGAGCTTCGAAATCTCAGAAGTTCGCACGTGTTCTGTAGTTGTATCAGAGTGGCGCAGCGGAGGCATGGGAGGAGTAACATGTTAGACTGTTTTTCTGTTGTCGCTGTGAATTGGCATGATATGTTTCATGTGTCTTAGTCGAGAAAGTACATTGAACCAGGTGGATGATGTACAAGTGAAAAATATTCCGATTGTTGAGGCATTGCTAGTTCGTTTTGGCGAGCGAGGAACAACTCCGAAGGGAGGAGATATCTTTGGTGAAAGTAGTATGGGGAGGTGCTGCAGAAGGCAGTGTGACCTGAGAATTGGAATAAAAGATGCGGGGGAGCGTATCCGGAATTATTTCCATCAGATAATTTTCGAGGACGAAAATAATTAAAGTGGGGGAGAGTTGTAACACCCATTTTAATTATTTAGTCATTTTATTATTATTTTAAATATTATATTTTGATGTGCCCTTTGGTAGGGTGTATTTGATGATTTTTGGTGGGTGTCCCTGAGATGGGAGATCATTGGTGGTAATTTGGTGAGTTTATAATAATATAAGAAATAATAGTAATATTGGTGGTGGTATTATTATTATTATTATTATTATTATTATTATTATTATTATTATTATTATTATATTTATGATTATTATTAATATTTGTAGTAATATTATTAATATGGAGAATATAATATTATTATTAATATAGTTATTGTATTATTATGATTTTTGGTGTGAATATGATAATATAATGAATAATAATAATATTGGTGGGGGTATTATTATTATATATTATTATATTTATTAGTATTATTAATATTATTATTATTTTGGTGAGATAATAATATTATTACTATTATTATTATTATTATTATTATTATTTTGGTGAGATAATAATAATAATAATAATATTATTATTATTATTAATAGTATTATTATGATTAGTATTATTAATATTAGTAATATTATATTAGTATTATTAATATTAAGATTATTATTATTTATATTATTTTATTATTAGTATTAATATAATTGTTATTATTATCATTAGTATTATTATTATTATAATTATAATTATTGTTGGGTGTATTACTATTATTATTATTATGTTGAATATTACTATAATATTATAATAATATTATATTATATTATTATTATTATTATAATGATTATTATAATTATTATATTAGAATTATTATTGGGAATATTAGTGGTTGAAATAAGTAAAATAAGAGGTGGAAGGGTTATTGGGAAGTTAGAATGGAAATATGAAAAGTCATGATAGAAACAGTGAGGAAGGAAATATGAAGGGGTAGCAAAGAGATATTAGAAAAGTTGGAATAGAGAGAAAAGGGATTACCATAGATCATGGGAAATTGGTGTGATAATAATAATATTATTATTATTATTATTATTATTATTATTATTATTATTATGTTATTTTTATTAGTTATTATTATTATTATTATTATATTATTTTTATTAGTTATTATTATTATTGGGATAGGAAATAAAAAGGAAAATAGAATATGAAGGGATGGGGGAAGTATTAGAGAAAATAACACGATAGAAAGATGGAAGAGAGAAAGAGCGATAGAAAGAGAGAAGAGGAAAGAACGAGAGAAGTGAGAAGAACGAAGGAAAAAGGGAACGAAGAACGGAAAGAAAAGAGGAGGCCAAGAGACCAAATCCAGGAAGAATTTCATCGATCAACCGATTAACAAGGTAAGGGGGGAGAAACTTGATTGGGAATGGTATATACATGTATAGGGTAGTGGGGATTCCTTAACCCCGTAGGAATGTATCGTTGATGAAGTTTTATATTGACATGCTATTGATTGTTGAGTTATGTTGATGTTGATGGATTGAAATATGTTGAGTGTTGGTGAATTGTTGTTTTTGGTTAATTTGGCGTATAGGTTGGGTTTACGGTTTTAGGGAAGTTCTGTGTGACCTTTTTGATGTGTCGATAGATTGTTTAAGTGATGACTTTGGAATAATATGTATATGATGATGTACGGATGTTTGATGTTGCCATTGTTGATTGACTGTTGGTGTTGGTTTGGTTTGAGTAAGGTTCAGAGTAACTCTAAAGTGTCGGTAGTGTGCCGTAATGTTGATCTGGAGTAGAATTATAGGAAGATTGATAAGCCTAATATGCATTGGTCGTAATACAGATAGTATAGGAAGTGGATGTTATAGAATAGGCTTGAATCAGAGAAGAGTGAGAATTCTGAACTGTGAGAACTTGAGAAGTCGCAGGCAACTCGCTAGCACTTCGCTTAGCGAGAAGGCAGCGAGCGTTCGCTAGGTGCTCGCCTAGCGAGTGAGGTAGCGAGTGAGTCTAGTAGGTTCTGTTTGCCTTCGCGAGGAGGTTCGCTAAGCGAACAGGTAGCGAGCATTCGCTGGGAGCTCGCCTAGCGAGGGTGTAGCGAGCGTAGCAGAATGGGGTTTTTCTATGCTGTTATACTGTGTGCGCTAAGAGTGTAGTGCCCTTGGACTTTGTTGATTATAGGGGAGATGATTGAGTGTTATAGAGTGAGTACTCGGTGATAGTATGTGATTTCCGTTACTAATTATTTAAATGGATAATTAGTTGGTGTATGAATCATGCGGAGCATGGTGTAGTGATCAGTAGGATCGTGTATTCCCGAGTGGTGGGACGTGTTTATATCTTGGTGATAAAGTATGAACTTGTTTACTTGGTGATAGTACTCGTTTTCCTTGATATTGTTGGTGAACAATTGGTTAACGTATATGTATGTAGTGATCAGTAGGATCGTGTGTTCCCGGGTGTTGGGATGTGGTTATATATGGTGTTATAGTATGAATTTATTTACTATCTGATTGATTTATATGGTGTTGGTGTAATATATCTACACATATATGCATTGGTGTATGATGATATGATCAGGAGGATCGTGTGCACTTAGTGTGCCTAAATATGATAGTTATGCATTGGTGTGTGCATATCATGGTGTTTTGGTGGGATGAATCATGTCTCAGGAGGAGCGTAAGTGATTCATCCGTACTCCTTGGTGGAGAATGGTGGGGGATAGATCATGTCTCAGGAGGAGCGTAAGTGATCTATCCAGGTTCGATTGAATGAACCAATGAGTCGGTACCGCATGCATGGTGTTGAGTTGCATATTTGCATTATAATATGTTATATTGTAATTTGAACAGTAGGTTCATTATATGGAGTTGTTGGGGTGAATATTGGTGTGTTGGTGTGTTTTACTACCTTGTTTACATGTATTACATTACCAATATATTTTTGATCATGTTTTCTCACCCCTTGGTTGTTGTTGTGTCTGTGCTTCCCCGGAAGTACAGATAATCCAGGTACTTAGATAGCTTGGATGGTGGTGTGCCAGTCGAGTCTAGGATGCTCTGATACGTAACACGGGATATGGGTGTTTTAATTGTTTTATGTCAAACTTGTTGTAATCCTGTGACGTATCACTTTTTTTTTTGTGAATTATAATAATAAAGATTTTACGAAATTTGGCGGATGGCCGAGAATGTTGGAATAATGTTTTCCGCTGTATTATTTTGAGAATAATTAATAAAGTATTTTTATAAAAATTTGGTGATGTGATATCCCACTATTTTGGGGAAAACTCTGATGTTTATTTATAATGTTTATATTTTATTTAATTTGGGAAGTGGGGTGTTACAATTGGTATCAGAGCAGGTCGGTCCGTCCGGACAATGTTGTCTAGTGTTATTGTTTCCTGGTACGCGACATGTGTGTAAAAACACTGTCGGTACATGTTGTTGGTTAACTTCAGTGGTAGAAGTGGAATGATTCCAGTGGGGGAGAAGTTGTATTTCTCCGAAAAGCTACAGTGTGGTGGCTTAGTGTGTTGAGGAGTGATATCATAGTTTGGTAAAGATGGTTTGTACCCCATCATGATTTCGGCTGTCTATTAACAAATTGAGGAACTGATCACCCTTAATCTCTTGTTAATAGTGGACGGGATTGTGTTGGATGGGATAGACGTATCTTGCAAGCTTGGGTGGCGTGAGCAGTGTATAGTCTTGAGTTAAGCTAAGTGCTTAAGGGATTATTTTGAGGAATTTGGTGTAAGACGGTGTTGAAGTGTCTATTTTGACTGAAACTTGGAATGAGAAGGAAAGTGAGAAAAATTGGGATTTGTCAATTAATTGCGATTGTCAGAGGTTTCCGGATGAGGTAGGTGATTTACTATTGGAGTGTGAAGTAAAGCTCACACGTTGACTTTGTTGTTAGAACGAGTCCGATATTAGTGACTCCATATGGTGTGTTTTCGTTGGGATTGGAGAAGTTGAAGAGTCAACTTGAAGACCTTCTAGGAGAGAGGTTCTTTTGTTTGAGTGTGCTACCGTAATGTGCACCAATTTTGTTGGTTAGACAGATAGAAGGTTTTGTGAAGCTTTGGGTGAACTATAGATAAGTGAACAGGGTGACTATCAAGGATAGGTGTTCGCTTCCAAGAGTTAATGATTTGATGGAACAATTGATCGAGGGATGTGAGTCCCTTGGTCATGTGATCTCGAGTAGAGTTCTTGTGGTGGATGGGACGAAGGTCAAAAGTTCTATCGTATTAGGAGGCTCAAAGATCTGCTGTTGAGATTGGAAGTAATTGAGTTTTAAATTATTCATAGATTTAAAATGTGTTGGATGGCTTCCTAAGTATAAAATTGTTGTTGTACGTTAAATTCCGAGATCGCAGCTTTTTACGGAATCGAAATCGGACACTCGGAAGTCGGGTAACGGTCGAAAAGAGGATTTTGGGACTGTCATGTTCGCCTGGCGAGCATACTGGCGAACGTCCATATTCGCTGCGGTGTTCGCCTGGCGAAGGGGTCCTGGGCAGAAAATGTTATTCTGGTGTTTTTGCCGTAACGGGAGAACCGTAACTCGGAATGACGCGCGGTTCAAAGCATTGGAAAACTATTCAAATTATCTATGAGATGGTGAAGTATTGACATAGATTTAAGCTATTTATTGATGAAGTGTGTTTGAATGTTGTGGTAAGGACGGGCGGTACGGTATGTGTTCCCGCTATAACTCACAACTTATTTGTCCACTTGGCATGGGATCTTCTTTAATTATTTATATAAGGCAATGGTTGTGTTAATAAATGATATTTTAAGGTATTCGAAGTGTATAGAGGATTATGTTGAGCATAAGGAACTGGAGTTATCAGTGTTGGAAAAAGAGCGGTGATATACTTCCGTAAGGAAAGTTCTGCCGAATCCGATAGAACTAATTGTGGTGTTTGTGATGCTTGTTGATATAATTAGGGGATTTGCTAAAGACAACTTCAGCGAGTTTCAATTATGCAAAAGGCAACTTGAAGTGTATAAGAGAAATCATCCGACCAGTGATTTAGAGTTGGTTACTATTGTGATTGTACTGGAGTCGGAGTCTTCAAAAGTTCAGACTGAGATCGGAGATGTTTGGTGATCTTAAGAGTTTAAGGTGTTTGTTTAATTTGAATAAGACAAATATGAGGCATAGGAAATAATTGGGACTTCGAAAAGAGTACGACTTCGAGTTGAATTACCATTCGGGTAAAGCGGACATGGTAGATGATGCAGTGAGTTAGAAATATTTGCATATACCGAAGATGATGGTGAAAAGAGTTAGAACTGATTGAAAAATTTCATAATATGCGTTTTGTGAGTAAGGATACTTCTTATGGAGTTAAGCTTTTATTATTAAGATCTGACTAGTGATATCCTTAAGAAGAATCGAGAAAGTCAGAAATCTGGGTTGAATAGTGAATTAGTTGAAATTGATAAATTAGAGTCGAAGAGTAGATTGTCGGGTTTGTGGAAATAATACCACGAGGTGTTATGATAGAGTATGTATATCAGATGTTGTTGAAGGGAGTAGGAGTACTCGTGAAGAAATACATTGAGGTAGATGGAGTATCCATCTCGGTGCTATGAAGAAGTAACCGAACTTGAGTAGATTGTTTTTGAGACCATGGATAAGGAGAGGTGGAATATGCTAGTTAGAATTGTCGGAATTCGAAGAGTGAACATCAGAGACTGTTGAGTCTGATGTAGTCGTTAAATATTCTAGAGTGGAAATCAGGTAGTATTTTCACGAAATTGGTGTTGAGATTTCCAAAGAATTTGTAAAGACATAATTTTAATTTGAATTGTTAGGAGTGGATTAACTATTCCGTGTTGAGGATATACGAGATGCATATTGAGAAAGTGGTGAAGTTGGATGAGATACTGACGAATATTGTGTCAGATGGAAATTTGAGGTTTATATTGAGATTTTGGAGGGGCTTACAGGAAGCTTCGGGTACTAAGTTGAAGTTGAGTTCGACCTATCATCCGCAAACTGATGGTCAGTCAGAGAGGACTATTGAGTCTGTAGAGAATTGGTGAGAGCTTGGGTGTCGGATCAAGGTGGAGCGTGGGATGATTAATTATCGTTGATTGAGTTACCTATAATAACGGTTACCATCCTAGTGTCGGAATGGCACTATATGTGGCTTGGTGAGATAGGGAGTGTAGGACTCTCCTGTGTTGAAATAAATCGAGTGAGAGTGTTGTACTCAGACTTGAAGATTATGCTTGAGATGGCTGAGAAGATCGAGAGGATCCGAGGCAATATGTATTTTGAGGGTCACGCCGGTGACTGGTGTTGGTCGAGCTTCGAAATCTCAAAAGTTCGCACGTGTTCTGTAGTTGTATCAGAGTGGCGCAGCGGAGGCATGGGAGGAGTAACATGTTAGACTGTTTTTCTGTTGTCGCTGTGAATTGGCATATAGGTTGGGTTTACGGTTTTAGGGAAGTTCTGTGTGACCTTTTTGATGTGTCGATAGATTGTTTAAGTGATGACTTTGGAATAATATGTATATGATGATGTACGGATGTTTGATGTTGCCATTGTTGATTGACTGTTGGTGTTGGTTTGGTTTGAGTAAGGTTCAGAGTAACTCTAAAGTGTCGGTAGTGTGCCGTAATGTTGATCTGGAGTAGAATTATAGGAAGATTGATAAGCCTAATATGCATTGGTCGTAATACAGATAGTATAGGAAGTGGATGTTATAGAATAGGCTTGAATCAGAGAAGAGTGAGAATTCTGAACTGTGAGAACTTGAGAAGTCGCAGGCAACTCGCTAGCACTTCGCTTAGCGAGAAGGCAGCGAGCGTTCGCTAGGTGCTCGCCTAGCGAGTGAGGTAGCGAGTGAGTCTAGTAGGTTCTGTTTGCCTTCGCGAGGAGGTTCGCTAAGCGAACAGGTAGCGAGCATTCGCTGGGAGCTCGCCTAGCGAGGGTGTAGCGAGCGTAGCAGAATGGGGTTTTTCTATGCTGTTATACTGTGTGCGCTAAGAGTGTAGTGCCCTTGGACTTTGTTGATTATAGGGGAGATGATTGAGTGTTATAGAGTGAGTACTCGGTGATAGTATGTGATTTCCGTTACTAATTATTTAAATGGATAATTAGTTGGTGTATGAATCATGCGGAGCATGGTGTAGTGATCAGTAGGATCGTGTATTCCCGAGTGGTGGGACGTGTTTATATCTTGGTGATAAAGTATGAACTTGTTTACTTGGTGATGGTACTCGTTTTCCTTGATATTGTTGGTGAACAATTGGTTAACGTATATGTATGTAGTGATCAGTAGGATCGTGTGTTCCCGGGTGTTGGGATGTGGTTATATATGGTGTTATAGTATGAATTTATTTACTATCTGATTGATTTATATGGTGTTGGTGTAATATATCTACACATATATGCATTGGTGTATGATGATATGATCAGGAGGATCGTGTGCACTTAGTGTGCCTAAATATGATAGTTATGCATTGGTGTGTGCATATCATGGTGTTTTGGTGGGATGAATCATGTCTCAGGAGGAGCGTAAGTGATTCATCCGTACTCCTTGGTGGAGAATGGTGGGGGATAGATCATGTCTCAGGAGGAGCGTAAGTGATCTATCCAGGTTCGATTGAATGAACCAATGAGTCGGTACCGCATGCATGGTGTTGAGTTGCATATTTGCATTATAATATGTTATATTGTAATTTGAACAGTAGGTTCATTATATGGAGTTGTTGGGGTGAATATTGGTGTGTTGGTGTGTTTTACTACCTTGTTTACATGTATTACATTACCAATATATTTTTGATCATGTTTTCTCACCCCTTGGTTGTTGTTGTGTCTGTGCTTCCCCGGAAGTACAGATAATCCAGGTACTTAGATAGCTTGGATGGTGGTGTGCCAGTCGAGTCTAGGATGCTCTGATACGTAACACGGGATATGGGTGTTTTAATTGTTTTATGTCAAACTTGTTGTAATCCTGTGACGTATCACTTTTTTTTTTGTGAATTATAATAATAAAGATTTTACGAAATTTGGCGGATGGCCGAGAATGTTGGAATAATGTTTTCCGCTGTATTATTTTGAGAATAATTAATAAAGTATTTTTATAAAAATTTGGTGATGTGATATCCCACTATTTTGGGGAAAACTCTGATGTTTATTTATAATGTTTATATTTTATTTAATTTGGGAAGTGGGGTGTTACACACAGCCTGCCCAACGCAGATTCCAGGGGGGTAAGCCAAGGAGAGTGTTCGAAAAGCCTCCTTCCACGTATGCCGATTTTTTACAAACGTTATTGGGGTTGAACTTGGTAGAGAAGAGAACTCTGACATCGATAACGGGAACTCCTCCGTACGGCTATGATGCAAGCAGGCACTGTGAATTCCACTCTGGGGCCCCGGGCCACGACGTAGAGGGTTGCCATGCTTTTAAGCATGTTGTGCAGGATCTATTGGATAGTAAAGCTATCAATTTTGGAACGGCGGGTCCGAATATAGTGCAAAAGCCCATGCCCAACCATGGGGCAAACGCCATTCTAACTGAGGAAGGTTTGAATTTGATTATGAATGTCGACGAGTTAAAGACACCGTTGAATGAAATAAAGAGCCGATTATTGCAAGGGGGTGTCTATCCAGGATGTGACGAGTATTGTTTAGAATGCTGGGCCCTAGCTGGGGGGTGTGATGACTTAAAGAAAGGTATTCAGGCTTCAATAGATGGCGGTACATTGCAATTTGACCGAGCAGCAATTGAAGAGCCTGCAGGGGTATTAGCAGACAATCAGAGTGATGTGGCTACTGTAACGATTCCTCGAAAGACGATCACCATAATAGTACCGGTCCAGCGACCGCCGATCACTATCACTAAGGCCGGACCAATCCCGTACGAGAGCACAAAAGCAGTCCCATGGTCATATGGGTTGGAAGTGTATTGTGATGGGATAAAGATTGATGTTAATAAGCAGCCAGCTGAGACTGTGGATAACGTTGTTGGTGCAGGAGGTATGACAAGGAGTGGTAGGATCTTCATATCGCCTGAGGTAGAGGCCGAGCGACTGGCAAAGGGGAAGGGAAAGATGATTGAGAATGTCCCGGTGCAAGAAAGCGGCAAAGAAGCGACATCGAAAGATGTAGAAGAATTCATGCGCTTGATTCGCAAAAGCGATTATAAAATTGTTGAGCATCTGCAACAGACGCCGTCAAAGATATCTATACTGTCGTTGCTATTATGCTCTGAAGCTCACAGAAATGCATTGCTGAAAGTCCTGGATACTTCCTTTATACCCCAAGATGTTTCCGTGAATCAGCTGGAAGGAGTGTTGGCACATGTGAATGCAGGCCACAGCTTGGGCTTTACAGACTTTGATTTGACCCCGAAAGGGAGAGATCATAATATGGCGCTACACGTCTCTGTGGAATGTAGAGGATCAGTCATGTCGCACGTACTGGTAGACACCGGATCGTCTTTAAACGTGCTGCCCAAGAAAGCAATGATGAAGCTAGATGTCAGAGGAATCTTGTGCACGCCCAGTGACTTGGTAGTCAGGGCATTTGATGGCACGCGAAGAACAGTCTTTGGATCGATAACATTGCCTCTACAGGTGGGGCCGGAGGTTTTCGCGACTGAATTTTATATCATGGACATCCAGCCTGCATATAGCTGCCTTCTCGGAAGACCCTGGATCCATGGGGCTGGGTGTTGCACCCTAAAATTTGCTCAACCTTATTCACTTGGTTTATGTTTCAATATCATTAGCATTTGCATATAGAGTCATGTACATAGACTAACCATCTGCATAGCATAAGCATAGCAAGTCATTCAAAAGGGGACCAATCATTATTTTCATCTATAGAGGCCTATCAAGAGGTTATTATCCCAATTCAATCTCATTCAAGTCATCAGGAAAGAATTTGAAAGCAAAGAGTTCAGCAGATCAAGCCTTGAGTCCATCTCCTAGCTGAGGGTATCTGAGGATCAACAAGAGGATTGTGAGCTGTGAGTTGAAGGCATGGAGAGTATCTAGACATTATGAGAGGCATATAAAGTCAGTTGGAGAAGGAGACAAGTCATTGATGAGAGCACAAGAGCTGCAGTTGAAGACAGTCAACTAGGGTTTCATCTGGGTCAACCCTAGGTCAACCCTAGGACAATTGACTGATTTAAAAGGTATGCAAGGCTATTGGAGAGAGGTGGGGTTCATCATTGGACATATGAAGAAGGATATAGAGATATGCCAAGGAGAATTCAAGAGAAATCAAGGAGAAGAGGAGTTTCTAAATTAGGGTTTCTCTGTAAAATCCCCTAGTTTAGGTCAAATTCCCAGGCAAGATAAGTCAAAATGCTAGCTTCAAATGGCTTCTTGGCCAACATGAAACTTGTAGAGGATTTCAATACCTTTAATTTGAGTGGTGGAAGACCTCAAGGAGATTTATAGAACTCAAGTTATGGTCCTTGCAAGTTACAGGTCATCTGAGGCATCTGAATTTTTGTCTGTGAAAGTGACTTGACTTCCAAGCTAGTTTTACCCCTCAAGGAGATTTCAAATGAATTCTTGGTCAACATAAGAATTGTTCCTCATTGTCTTAGATTTCTATAATGGTATAGTATGCCTTCATATGATGTGTGGAACTCAACTTATGGTCTTGGCAAGCAAAGGGTATTTTGGGTATTTGTGAATTACAGGTCATTTTAACCTATGCCCAAAACTCATACAAGGAGGCCTCAAATGGAAAAACTTACAACATCAAACTTGCTCCAAATGGGATTTTAAGTCTAGAAAGAAGGTCACAAATTATTGGAGAAGCTCATAACATGAAGTTGCATAATTGGTCAAAATATGAACTAAAATGGCTTATAAAGTGAATAAATTCAAGATGGAAAATGGTTTGGGAGATTTATGAGTCCAAATGGAGACTTCCAATATATGATTTTGAATGGAAAAGCAATTCTAAGAACAATGGTTCAAACACTTTTTTGAGTTTAGAAGGAAAAAAGAAAGTTATCTTTGGTTACTTGTAATTGAAGAAACATAACCAAAATGGATCAAAGTTGGAAAGCAAGGGAATGTGCAAGATGGATCTAGAATGTTCATATGAGGTCTATATATTCATGAAATGAGAATTTAGCAAGGGTTGGCTTCATTTTCACCAAGGATTTCACAAAATTCTCTCATTCTTTTTCATTGAATTTTCATTCCAATTCTCCAAAACCTTCATCAATTTTCATTCACATCAATTCAATCTTGTTCAATCATCATCCTAGATCAGAATTGAAGCAAAGGTTTGGTGGTTAGAATCCATTTTCGAGCACTTCCATCATCAACATCAAAATTGGAGTTTCAAGTGGACAGCATAATTCAAGCCAAGAATCATCACAACATTGCATACAGAATCAATCCCTGAGTTAATTGATCAAGATCCAAGCCTTGGAAGCCTCAG
The DNA here is from genome assembly GCA_963859935.3 of Lathyrus sativus. Lineage (NCBI taxonomy): Eukaryota > Viridiplantae > Streptophyta > Magnoliopsida > Fabales > Fabaceae > Lathyrus > Lathyrus sativus. The sequence continues at coordinate 410,683,862 of OZ012741.1, read as the reverse complement.
ATCCTCAATCTTCCATAGCTGTTTTCAAGCTTTTACACCAGGTATGTTTTCATTCAAACTGCTTGATCTAGTTGGTTTAACATGTTGTTGTTAGTTTAGACATAATGTAGGAGGTTAGGAGAACAGTTAGGATGAATTTGGAGTGATTTGGTGACAATTGTTAGCAGGTGCAATAAACTGTTAGGGTTTAAATCTGTTAGATTAATGCATTAGAATGTTAGGTTGATAGCGCAGATTAATTACCATTATGCATAGATTAGGTTAGTGCAAGTTTGAGGGAGAATTGTGATGGTGCATCTCAGAGTAATTTCATGGTGACCAGATTTTGCTTCGATCGGGTTTGTTGTTGTGGTGAGTTTCAAATCAATCTAGTGCCATAGGATTGTAGAGGGAAGAATTCTGAGCATCTTTCATGTTTATAGCGTGATGATTCATGGCCTGGTGATGGAGAACTAAGAGCTTGAACCTTGCTCGTGCATGGCTGCCATGGGAGGTTGAAACCCTAAGTTCAGAACCATTGGAGAAGATATAATCTGGTCCGTTCGTTTCGTGTATGACTTTTGACTAATAGAGTGATCCGAGGGCTCACATTTAATCTGAATTTGGAGGGAATTGACTGGGTGCCAAACGCACCGTTTCATTAATTGAAACGGGCGGGCCTCAGTTTGTGTTGCTATCCCCACCCCTAGTCCAAGCCCAACTCAGATTTCAACGTGATTCTGGTGCTATTTTCACCCCCTGCGCTTCTTTTATTTTTTTCAGTAATTGCTGAGTGTTCTGGGCCTTAACCAAAACGCTACCTGCACCCCCAGTCTGCCTGGCCCATCCAATTATAACTGGGCGTGCTTGCTTAATGAACCCCCCTCCCTCATTTTAATTCAATTTAATTTCTTAATTCATTTTAATTTTTACCAATCTTCATTAATTCATAACAAATGCATAAAAATTCATTTTTAGTCCATTCTCTTTACACTATTTTCTTTAGGATGTCTAGAATATTATAGGAAAATAAAATTGCATTTTTATTTTTATTTCATATTTTTTCCATATTTTCTAAATAAATGTCATTTTAAATAGTTCATTTCATGCATCATTTTAATAATTTTTGTTCTATTACATGCTTTAACATTTTTTGTTCATTCTTTTTATATTGCTTAGATTAGACATTGAGCTTGTAGAAATATTTTAGTTCCCATTTTTAGAAATTAAATTTAGGTGATTAAAATAGGTTTGAACAACATGAACAAATTAGGGTTTTTAGGTGATGACTTAGGAAGTTTGATTTCATTTCCCTTAGGACTTAGGGTTTAACTAGATTAGTTATGGGACTATAGGGGCTATGGGTAGTTATTAGATCCCTTAGAAAAAGTCAGGATTCCCCTACTGCTATTAGTACTGTCTGTGTATATCTGATTGTCTGGTGTGGTGTGCCCTCTGGGGATTATTGCTTGCTTGCTTGGGTATTGGGATTGTCTGGGGACCTGGGGAAGCTGAAGACTTGTGAGGATGAAGACCATTGGAGATTCAGATGTTGAAGTTCAACTTCCAGAGTTGAAGAGAAGATTCTTGCTAGCAGATGCTGAGGGGACTAGGGTTTAGGAGCTAGGCAGAGCTCTAGGTTAGAAAGTTTGTTTCTCAAACATGGATTGCCTTGTCTGCATCCATTCTTCTCTGTGATTCAGAGTCTCTCTAAGACACTCACCCCCTTCCTTTGGAAGGCTTGGTGATAGTGTCTATGAGATAGAACTCTTGAGAGAAAATGTCTTTTGTGTTAGAAGCAGTCTGTTCACCACCTTTGGTAGTCAACTGATTGCTTAACACCCAATCCACTCTTGTGACTAATCCCTCATCCTGGAGGTTTGAGCTTGAAGAAAAGCCATTGCAGATAAAAGACTGATGATCAAAGCCCTTATCTGAAGGCCATGAAGAGGGAGATTGATGCTTGTTGAAGCCTGAAGCTGGATGGAGATTACTTGAAGCCAGATGTTGATTCAGAGCTGCTGAGGCTGCTGTTTCTTTTGCTGTATTTCATTTGCTGATGTATTGATTGGTTTTCTGGACTGTATTGTTTGCTGTTAACCCTGTTGGGTTGAAAGTGAAGCTTGTTCACTTTCGCCTATTGTTTTCTAGGTTCGAGGTTGAGTGGGACTCCCTTGCCTCGCTTGTATTGTTGCATCCATGCATTTTACTGCTTTACTGTATATATCTGATATTGTTTCTGTTTCTGCCTATCCCGTAGGATCTCTGTTTCTCTCTGTGCAAGAGAGGAGCATGATAGACACTAGGTCTTAACCCATGCATGATAACACTAGGTTAGTTTGTTTCCCTTCGCAACCATAGGATAGAGTTCTGTCTCTTCTTTCTCAAAACAAACAGAAAAACACATAAAGATTTCAAACACAATAAAAGACACTTCTTCCGTAAAAGAATGCGAACTCATCAAGACGTCATTTTTGTCCGCTTGGACTTTTAATCAGGAAAACCTTTTTCAGAAGGAATAAAATCCACCAAGACAAGCTTGTGTCTTCCGTGGCCCGAACTATGTTTGCTCTGATCTTTCATGCTGTATGGAAGTACGTAGGCATAGGATGCGATATCCTAGCGAGCAACCTTCCCCTCCTTCCCCGTAGGTAGGCGAACTACGTTGACTCTGATTTCTCGTTCCAGGCGAGAATACGTAGGCATAAAGTGCGATACTTTGCCGAGTCATTTTTATTTTCATTTTTATTTTCTTTTTCACCCTTGACCTATAGTTTAGATAGAATAACAATCCATACCTGAAAACAAGCGTGGATCCCGTCGAGTACGACGGACGTGAGGGGTGCTAATACCTTCCCCTTGCGTAACCGACTCCCGAATCCAGGTTTTGGTTGCGATGACCATACCTTTCCCGTGTTGTGCGAGGTTTACTCTGAGCATTTCCTTTCCCTCCCGTGGGATAAATAACGCGCAGTGGCGACTCTTCTGTTCAGCCGGCGCCGATTTTTGCAGTAGCGACAGCTGGCGACTCTGCTGGGGATCCAACGTCCCCTGGCTGCTAAGGACTGCGATGGTTCTTATGCATTTGGGATCCAACGTCCCTTGAGAGAGTCAATCCTAGCGCTTGTTTTCCCGTCGAGGATTTTGTATGGATTTATTGTATATTTCTAACCTTGCATTTTCAGCTTTGTATGTTGATTATTATTGCTGTATTTGGGGTGTGACGGGTGTTCTGATATTGAGAGATAAGCCGGACCTGGGCTTGAGTGCACCTAGAATTAGCGTAGAAAGTAGTGGGCGCGTGCCGGCTTTGCTTGCATTAGTGTCTCATGAAATCTACACTCGGACGAGGTTCTTCTGGTTGGCTTCTTTTTCTACCCTTTGGGTCGAAGGGGTTGTTGGTCAGCTGAATTGTCGACTCCGGGGACCGATCATTTGGAAGTTGGCTGAGTGAGGCCTCTTCAGGATTTGATGATGCCACTCCTTCTGGGAATCGTATCATCAACCCTGAAAGTCTGTGACGCCGATGACCGCATAGGATGCCGTACCTTGTGCCAGTTATAGGGCCACCCACCTGTGAGGGGATTCAGGGTTATGCAGGTAACTAGACTTTCAGACTACCGGTTATTTCTTGATCAGAGATCCTGGTTATTTATGGAGAGTTATGAGGTCTGTCAGAGACCATTGGGAGATGTGTTCTGAGGTCTGTCAGAGACCATTTGGAGAGTTATGAGGTCTGTCAGAGACCATTTGGAGATGTGTTCTGAGGTCTGTCAGAGACCAATTGGAGATGTGATTTGAGGTCTACCAGAGACCAGTTGGAGTTATGGTTTGAGGTCTGTCAGAGACCAGTGTTGGAGTGTTATTTTAGGTCTATCTGAGACCAGGGTTTGATGACTTCTGGATGGTCTATCTGGGACCTTTCTTGATTGGGTTCAGGCTATTCAGCTACAGCATCTGGTCCCTGTTGCATGATACTTGCCTTGCATTGCCTGCATATTCATTATCATTTGCATTTCACTAACGTATGTCTGTGCTGCAGGTGCATTTGCATTTCCCTAGTTCTAGTGCCCGGACTTCCGAGTATTGATTATGGCTAGTTTGAGGAAAACAGTTGCGTACAAGCTGCCTTCACCTGATCTTACTTCTTTGCTTGGTCTGATATCTCTTGCTGATGAGGAGGTTAGAAGAAGCTTCAGAATGAGCCATGGGAGATTACTGAGATTAGTCTGTAAGCCCACTGCTGATGAGATGAACGGGCTATACACCTTGATGCAGTTCTATGACCCCGCATTGAGATGCTTTACTTTTGCTGACTTCATTCTGGGACCTACCATTGAGGAATATGTGGAGTTTACCGAGCTTCCTGTGCAGAACAAAGTTCCCTTCATCCACTCCGCTGCTGAGCCCAAGTTGGAGGACTTAGCCAAAGCCTTGCATATGAACGCTGCAGATCTGTTATTGACTTCTTGGCTTGGGGTGTCAGGTTTCTCTCTGGATTTCTTAGTTGTCAAAGCTCGAGAATACGCCAAGGACGGTTGTTGGGTGGTTTTCAATGCTATTCTGGCTTTATGCATCTATGGAATTGTGCTGTTTCCTAACTTGCCCAACTTTGTGGATTTGGATGCTTTCTATCTGTTTGCTGCAGGCAACCCAGTGCCAACTTTGATTGGAGACTTCTATCACTCATTGCACTACAAGAATGAGAACCGAAGAGGGAAAGTTGTTTACTGCTGTACTCCTCTGTTGAATATGTGGTTCAAGAGTCACCTTCCCACGAAGGGACCATTTGTAGACAGTGCAACCTCTGCTAGCTGGTCTGAACGCTTGATGAGGCTATCTTCCGAAGACGTTATATGGTTTGATCGAGACCTGTTGGGATCTGAGCTCATCTTCAGTTGTTCTGGGTACCCTAATATGCCGCTGATAGGAAGAAAAGGGTGTATCAATTACAACCCTTCTCTATTCATTCGCCAGTTCGGATATGCTCTGAAGAATCCACCTCAGGAGAAAGAAGTACAGGAATCTCTGTACTTCACCGGTGACGTGAAGGGGGAGTTATTAGCCAAGTTGCAACGTGCCTGGACGCGTATTAACCGCAGAGGGAAGCCGTTGTTAGGAAAGAATGACTGTCAGGCCTATGCACTTTATAGAGTTTGGATTCAGGAGAGGGCTAGTCAGTTGAAGATGCCGTTTCCAGATGCACCAATTCTTGTTCCCGTTCCGGTAGAAGAGCCAACTACTGTTTCTAGAGAAGCCTACGAGCAAGTTGTGAAGGAGAAAGAAGCCTTGATGAAGATTAATGAAGGGTTAGAGCAAGAGTTAGCTCAGATACGCAGCGAGAAAAACAAGGCTGTATATGCTTTCCAACAACAAATCGAGCTAGTAAGCAGACTAGGGGCTGAGTTGACTGAGGAAAAGAAAAAGCGCGAACGTCTGGGGCAAGAGTTCAGAAGCTCCCATGACATGCTGGAAGCCAAAAAGAAGGCGCTCGACGCAGCACACCGAGAGATATCCTCTTGCAATAAGACTTGGAATGCTACGCTCACTAACAACAAGAAGAGGGAAGATAAGCTAAAGCAGCAAATCTCCGACCTCGAAGAGAAGCTGAAGTCTAGCATCAAGGAGTGTGAGGAGGAAGTGATGACCCGGTATAGTGTCCAGCATGCACTGAACAAGGCAATCAAGTCTAGAGATGAAGCAGTGTCTCAGAAGCGAAAGTTAGAAGATTGCTTCGGAGAAGCAACCTGGGAAGAAACTGCTGAAGACGTGCGCCGTGTCCTTAAGAGGAGGAACCAGCTTGTTGAAGGGCTGCTTGATCGACCAAGCCATCCGGAAACCAAGAAGTTGATAGAGGAGTACCAGACTTTGGGGGGATTTGATCATTTCATGTAGTAACTTGTATGCTTTATTTGCATAGTGCTGACCATCACCAGGATTGTTGGTTGAGGTCATGCCTTCTTTGTACTCTCAGTGATATTGTACCCTGGGCTTATTGGTTCTCTCAGCAATATAGGAGGCTTTCTATGATTCAGCTCCGATATTCCTACTGTCAGCACTGTCACTGCACCGGCACCTTCGCACTAGAACTGGGGGAATGAACTTCCCTAAGGCACAGACACATTGCATTGCATTCATATTCATATTGCATTACAGGTAATTATTAAATTGTATCTCATCTCCTGTATCCACCAGGTCTTCCAAGATTAGCGACCGAAGAATTCCCTGGCAGCAAGGAAGTCATGAGTCAGGATCCGACCGAGACGCAAGACGTGCGCGACCACATAACACGGATCATACGGGTAATGGAGGCCATGGCCGAGAGTCAGAAGCAGTTGCAGGATACGGTGCAGCCTCTGATGGCACGGGCTAATGATAGAGCTGCCGACTTTGCTCAGCTAGAGAATCATGGTTTTCTCCCAGGCCGCATACGCCAACTTGTGGGGGTAGCCATCAAACAGGTTCAAGCAGAATTAACGGATGTTCGGGGCCAACTGGGGCAGTTCACGAAAGATGTGCAAGAGTTGCGCTCGAATCAAGAGACGCTAGAAGAAGAGAACTGCCGACTGAAGGCACAGATAGGGTTGATGGCTGAAGTATTAAGGAACGTACTCCGGAGAGAAGGAGGGCAAATGTCGGAAGACGCGGCTGGGTTATCTGTTCCTCAGGGGTTTGAAGAACCATTACCCACGCAGGATAGGCTTAAGAGACCTTCCCCAGGATTCGAAGCTCAGAATTCTCCTCGTCAGCAGTCGCAATTGATTTTGCAGGATAACCCAAGAAGGTGTGGTAAGAGGATGAGATCTTCTAACAGAGTATTTGATGAGATCCCTGTGGATCATGATCAGCTGGTGCAACTCTTGTTCCAACTTCAACTGGCTGAGCCCCGCATTTTGGTTCCACTGACAGGGCAGCCACCGCCAGACTATGACCTGAACGCCCATTGTGCCTTCCACTCCGGAGCACCGGGGCATAACATTGCAAACTGCAAAGCTTTTAAGCATAAGATCCAAGATTTGCTGGATGAGAAAATAATTGAGTTTGTACCGGGGGGCATAAAAGTTGCAGGGACTGATATTCCCATTTCTCCGCCAGAGGTTGCAGACGAATCAAGGTATGTCCCAGAGCCACTGGAAGCTAAGTCCCCATGTCCACAACAGTTGCCGATGCCAGGGTTAAATTTAAGGATGATAACGTGTGAGCCCAAGGAATCGTCCGAGCAAAGCCAGCAGCATACAAGAGGCCAGTATCCAGCTCAACAAAGAGTTCGGGGAAAGAAGCCGAGGAGGGTGTTTGAGAAGCCTCCCTCAACGTACGCAGACTTGTTACAGACACTACTAAGATTGAACTTGGTGGAGAAAAGAACTCTGGCGCCAATAACCGGCACTCTGCCGGATGGCTATGATGCGAGCAGGCACTGTGAATTCCACTCCGGGGCTCCCGGACATGATATTGAAGGTTGTCACGCGTTCAAGCATACCGTCCAAGATTTAATCGACAGCAGGGTCATTCATTTCTCCGATAGGGTCCCCAAGGTGATGCAAAGCCATAAACAAGCAAAAGCCGGGGTGATGAAAAGGTTTCCCAGATTTGATCGGGCCGGTGAAAGAAGATCGAGACAGCAGTAGACTACCCCTGATGATAGCTTCTGAGGATGATTGACTCACCAATAAGTCAGAGTGCAGGAAGTCCAGTTCTGAGACGCTGACATTTCTCATGTTATCTTGTTCATGTCCTCGCATTTGTAGTTTCTTTTCTGTGTAATTGCAAATTTCGCTCTTAAAACTTGTTGTTTTTCAATTGATGTTAATAAACGAAATGAATATGCATGTTTTGAATTAATCCAGTCGTGTTCACTCTTTGTTTTTCTTTAATGCTTAATGCTTGTTTTAGCAGGAATCTGGGGAGGATGACGAAAACAGATGACGAATAATATTCCGATCGTATGCTTTTGGATAAAGAACCTGTTGATGAGATACAGGCATTGTTTCAATCCCTAAACACCGGAGACATAAGGAAGATAATCCCTTGATAACCCCTTTGAGCCAGTAGTAGAAGTTTCTTTTGAAAAAAAAAAAAAAAAAAACCTAAATCTCAACCCGGGGCAGGGTAGGTGTCAGTTAGTTTGACCAAGCGTTCGAATCGTAGAAAGAGTGTCCGGTTGAGGATAAATCACACTTGTATAAGTCGTGCCTAAAGAACCGCAATGGTTAAACCTTGCCGACAAAGAGTGAAACAGTCATATTACTCCACAAGAAGTCAGACAAACCAGTGTCACACGACTTGTTCAAAAAAAAAAAAGAGAACGAAAAGTGAAAAGAATCAAGAGCCCGCTAAGTCAAAACTTGAAAACAAATGACTTAGGCAAAAACAGGGGCATCCCGCTGGACTGGAAAATCAAAAGAATCTCAAAGGATACTCAGTCCAGGCAAAAGTTAGGGAACGAAAAAAAAAACGAAAGACGAAAAGGATTGTCAAAGAAAAGAACAAATCATCGAAAAGGACAAAAGTCGTGTGATTCTAGGTACCCAAAGACGAAAAGCAAATGACTGTCACTCAAAAAGGAAAACGTGTGGTATCCTGAACCACCACTCCTATCATTCTACCTCTAATAGGTGAACGCTGAAGTCAGATTAGCTGAACATAGGATTGGAGAACATCACGAAGAATGGGTGGGTCAAAATAAATTTTGAGCCTATATCTTTCCTTGTTAACCGCGAACCTGACCACGTTACAACCCGCAAAAGTCCTAATTGAAACAGGTTTTGTCCGAGGGCATACGTCAGTGAAGATCTCGTTGATTCTGACTCCTAAAAGGGTTCCTCTTACCAGCTTTCATATTGACATTTTGATAACTGATTCATTACATGTCACAAAATTTTTAGTGAACAGACTTGGGTTTTGAAACTGTCATATGCATCGCGTTTAATATATCTTTTATGCAGAACAACTTGTGTTACTTGCGAGTAAGCGCATGCCGACAGGAAAGATTCCTACAGTGGAAGGTATGATCGGGATAAAATGCAGAATGCCCAAATATTTCGTGAACTGGGGCAAGCTATACTGATTAATTCTGGTAGAGTCAGTCATCCTAGAGTCAGTAAATTTGGGGCAGTCAGGTCAAGATTTGGCAAATCTCTCATAGCTATGGGCAGTACTCCACGACACAGTCGATCAGAGGCAAAAGATTGTTGCGAAACCGGGGCATGTCACCCTAGAAGCACAGAAGTGATGTTCTTGAAACACCCCTTCGAGGTCCGAAATGTAGAAGCCGTCCATGTCTGGTCGTCAGGATACAAAGACTGTAGGGTCCATTCCAAAACTGTTGCAGATTCAGGGGCAAGCTGGGCATGTTAGTATCCACGAAGCGGAGTTCTCTCCTTTCAGCAAGTGTTCTTTCCTCCCAGTAGAACTCGAAGATTAAGACTCTCCCCAGCAGAGTTGGTTGTGGGTCCTGGCATTTATTTTGTCAGGGATACTGTGTAATATCAGTTCACTCTCCAGCAGAAATCCAATCGTACTGTGCACATCTGCTATTCCCCCAGCAAAGTTATATTCCCCATCAGGGGGTTACCTCAACTGGTTTGAGTTCCCAATTTCCCAGCAGGGCTGACTTCACCCTTCCAGCATTTATTTTGCTGGAATAATTCTGTAGCATCTGGCTATCCCCGGCAGAGTCGGCATTATCTTCAGCATTTATTTTGCTGAAGCAGTTTCTGCACTCTAGCAGTTCAGGTGGAGAGAACTCTTGCTCAAATGAACAATCAAACATTCAAGATCTCGGCATGGGACATCCAATGTCAGTTTCGGCAGTATTCCCCACAGGGTTATCATGATGAAGTCTTCTTTAGGAATTTCTCGTGTTGTCCCGCCAGAGAGGGTAGGCAGAATGTCTCTTTATCCCCAAGCAGAGTTTGTTTGTCATCAACGGGTTCCATGAATCAGAATTTCAGAGGCCACCGCCGGTTATCAGAACAGGCGTCCGGTAGTTTGGTTTCCAAATATCCCCAGTAGAGTCCATCTTAAAGTCGCTGTCACGTCAGTGCTAAGAAGTTTGTGGGTTGGGATCAATGGAGAACTAGGTCCTGACATGGACAAGATTTACTCTCTCAGCAGAAAAGATGTAGTCCTTACGTGGACAAATCAAGATGAGATCAGTGTCCTGACGTGGACAAATCAAAGAGATTATTATTCCTAACGTGGAGAAGTGGTTCCTAACGTGGACGATGTAGTCCTTACGCGGACATATCAAGTTGGATTCCTTACGTGGAAAGAGATGATTCCTTACGTGGAAAAAGATAGTTTCCTTACGTGGAAATGACAGCATTCCTGACGTGGAAAGATTGGAGTCCTTACGTGGACAGATTAAGATGGTGTTCCTAACGTGGAGAAGTGGTTCCTAACGTGGACGATGTAGTCCTTACGCGGACATATCAAGTTGGATTCCTTACGTGGAAAGAGATGATTCCTTACGTGGAAAAAGATAGTTTCCTTACGTGGAAATGACAGCATTCCTGACGTGGAAAGATTGGAGTCCTTACGTGGACAGATTAAGATGGTGTTCCTGACGTGGAAAGGTGGGTCCTAACGTGGACGATGTTCTCCTTACGTGGAAAGACAATGTTTCCTTACGTGGAAAGAAGATGGTTTCCTTACGTGGAAAGACGAATTTATTCCTTACGTGGAAAAGAGATTGATTCCTTACGTGGAAAGTTTAGTCCTGACGCGGACAGATGGAAAAGAAGTTGATTCCTGACGTGGAAAGAGAAGGTGTTTCCTTACGTGGAAAAGTTTAGTCCTGACGTGGACAGATCAAAGTTTGGTTCCTAACGTGGAAAGAAAAAGGTATTCCTTACGTGGAAAGATTGGAGTCCTTACGTGGACAGATTACGATGGCGTTCCTTACGTGGAAAAATGTAGTCCTGACGCGGACAAAGCGGAAAGAAGTTGGTATTCCTTACGTGGAAAGATTGAGTCCTTACGCGGACATATCGAAATGGATTCCTTACGGGGAAACAAATGCATTCCTAACGTGGAAGAGTTTAGTCCTGACGCGGACAGATCCAGACGAAGTCTTATTCCTTACGTGGAAAAATGGTGATTCCTTACGTGGAAAATAGATTGATTCCTTACGTGGACAGATCAAAGTTCGATCAGAGTCCTTACGTGGACATATCAAGAGCATTCCTTACGTGGAAGAAAAAATCATTTCCTTACGTGGAAAGACGAGTTTACTCCTTACGCGGAAAGATTGAGTCCTTACGCGGACATATCAAGAATGATTCCTGACGTGGAAAAAAAGTGATGACTCCTTACGTGGAAAGATTGAGTCCATACGCGGACATATCAAAAGTTATTCCTTACGTGGATAAGAGCATTCCCTACGTGGAAAAGAAGTTATTCCTAACGTGGAAGAAGAAGAAGTATTCCTAACGTGGAAAGAAAGCGTGGAAAGATTGAGATTCCTTACGTGGAAAGAGAAAATGATTCCTTACGTGGAAAAGAGACGGAAATTCCTAACGCGGAAAAGATTGAGTCCATACGCGGACATATCAGAAGAGGATTCCTTACGTGGAAAGAGGCTTGTATTCCTGACGTGGAAAAAAATGGATTATTCCTGACGTGGAAGAGTTTAGTCCTGACGCGGACAGATCAAAGAAGTTATTCCTAACGTGGAAGAAAAAGTTTATTCCTTACGCGGAGAAATTGGGGTCCTTACGTGGACAGATTCAAGAAAAGTTGATTCCTGACGTGGAAGAATGATGTACTCGTTACGAGGAAAGTTGAGTCCTGACGTGGACAGGTTCAGAACCAAAGTTGTATTCCTGACGTGGAAAGATTGAAGTCCTGACGCGGACATGTCAAGTGGTATTGGAATCCTTACGTGGACAGATTGATATAGTCCTCCTTACGCGGAAAGAAGATTGCTTCCTGACGTGGAAAGATGAAAGGGTTAGTCCTGACGTGGACAGATACAGAAGGAATGATTCCTAACGTGGACAGGTGTTACTCCTAACGTGGAAGAGTTCATGGAAATGCGGACGAATTATCCCCAGCGGAGTTGCCGAGATTTTTCTGGGTTAACAGCAAGTGGAGTCCTAACGTGGACAGGTTTTAGCTGAGATTTCTTCGTATTGATGACAGACAGAGTCCTAACGTGGACAAGCAAGCAATCTGTTATGAAAGAATCCTCTTCAGAACGATGAAGACAATCCCCAGCACGGTCGCGTGAGATCAGTGGGTTGCTGTAGCAGTCAGATTCAGCTGATGAATGTCGTTCCTCAAGCAGGAGCGCAGTTTATTTTTGCGGTTGGCAAATTTCTGGTTTCACTAGTATTCAACCGTCTCGTACCACGAATGTCTGAAGGCTCCGGGCTCTTCACCCAATCGGGTCCAAGTCGCTTGAATAGGGGCAGCTGTTGCACCCTAAAATTTGCTCAACCTCATTCACTTGGTTTATGTTTCAATATCATTAGCATTTGCATATAGAGTCATGTACATAGACTAACCATCTGCATAGCATAAGCATAGCAAGTCATTCAACAGGGGACCAATCATTATTTTCATCTATAGAGGCCTATCAAGAGGTTATTATCCCAATTCAATCTCATTCAAGTCATCAGGAAAGAATTTGAAAGCAAAGAGTTCAGCAGATCAAGCCTTGAGTCCATCTCCTAGCTGAGGGTATCTGAGGATCAACAAGAGGATTGTGAGCTGTGAGTTGAAGGCATGGAGAGTATCTAGACATTATGATAGGCATATAAAGTCAGTTGGAGAAGGAGACAAGTCATTGATGAGAGCACAAGAGCTGCAGTTGAAGACAGTCAACTAGGGTTTCATCTGGGTCAACCCTAGGTCAACCCTAGGACAATTGACTGATTTAAAAGGTATGCAAGGCTATTGGAGAGAGGTGGGGTTCATCATTGGACATATGAAGAAGGATATAGAGATATGCCAAGGAGAATTCAAGAGAAATCAAGGAGAAGAGGAGTTTCTAAATTAGGGTTTCTCTGTAAAATCCCCTAGTTTAGGTCAAATTCCCAGGCAAGATAAGTCAAAATGCTAGCTTCAAATGGCTTCTTGGCCAACATGAAACTTGTAGAGGATTTCAATACCTTTAATTTGAGTGGTGGAAGACCTCAAGGAGATTTATAGAACTCAAGTTATGGTCCTTGCAAGTTACAGGTCATCTGAGGCATCTGAATTTTTGTCTGTGAAAGTGACTTGACTTCCAAGCTAGTTTTACCCCTCAAGGAGATTTCAAATGAATTCTTGGTCAACATAAGAATTGTTCCTCATTGTCTTAGCTTTCTAGAATGGTATAGTATGCCTTCATATGATGTGTGGAACTCAACTTATGGTCTTGGCAAGCAAAGGGTATTTTGGGTATTTGTGAATTACAGGTCATTTTAACCTATGCCCAAAACTCATACAAGGAGGCCTCAAATGGAAAAACTTACAACATCAAACTTGCTCCAAATGGGATTTTAAGTCTAGAAAGAAGGTCACAAATTATTGGAGAAGCTCATAACATGAAGTTGCATAATTGGTCAAAATATGAACTAAAATGGCTTATAAAGTGAATAAATTCAAGATGGAAAATGGTTTGGGAGATTTATGAGTCCAAATGGAGACTTCCAATATATGATTTTGAATGGAAAAGCAATTCTAAGAACAATGGTTCAAACACTTTTTTGAGTTTAGAAGGAAAAAAGAAAGTTATCTTTGGTTACTTGTAATTGAAGAAACATAACCAAAATGGATCAAAGTTGGAAAGCAAGGGAATGTGCAAGATGGATCTAGAATGTTCATATGAGGTCTATATATTCATGAAATGAGAATTTAGCAAGGGTTGGCTTCATTTTCACCAAGGATTTCACAAAATTCTCTCATTCTTTTTCATTGAATTTTCATTCCAATTCTCCAAAACCTTCATCAATTTTCATTCACATCAATTCAATCTTGTTCAATCATCATCCTAGATCAGAATTGAAGCAAAGGTTTGGTGGTTAGAATCCATTTTCGAGCACTTCCATCATCAACATCAAAATTGGAGTTTCAAGTGGACAGCATAATTCAAGCCAAGAATCATCACAACATTGCATACAGAATCAATCCCTGAGTTAATTGATCAAGATCCAAGCCTTGGAAGCCTCAGATCCTCAATCTTCCATAGCTGTTTTCAAGCTTTTACACCAGGTATGTTTTCATTCAAACTGCTTGATCTAGTTGGTTTAACATGTTGTTGTTAGTTTAGACATAATGTAGGAGGTTAGGAGAACAGTTAGGATGAATTTGGAGTGATTTGGTGACAATTGTTAGCAGGTGCAATAAACTGTTAGGGTTTAAATCTGTTAGATTAATGCATTAGAATGTTAGGTTGATAGCGCAGATTAATTACCATTATGCATAGATTAGGTTAGTGCAAGTTTGAGGGAGAATTGTGATGGTGCATCTCAGAGTAATTTCATGGTGACCAGATTTTGCTTCGATCGGGTTTGTTGTTGTGGTGAGTTTCAAATCAATCTAGTGCCATAGGATTGTAGAGGGAAGAATTCTGAGCATCTTTCATGTTTATAGCGTGATGATTCATGGCCTGGTGATGGAGAACTAAGAGCTTGAACCTTGCTCGTGCATGGCTGCCATGGGAGGTTGAAACCCTAAGTTCAGAACCATTGGAGAAGATATAATCTGGTCCGTTCGTTTCGTGTATGACTTTTGACTAATAGAGTGATCCGAGGGCTCACATTTAATCTGAATTTGGAGGGAATTGACTGGGTGCCAAACGCACCGTTTCATTAATTGAAACGGGCGGGCCTCAGTTTGTGTTGCTATCCCCACCCCTAGTCCAAGCCCAACTCAGATTTCAACGTGATTCTGGTGCTATTTTCACCCCCTGCGCTTCTTTTATTTTTTTCAGTAATTGCTGAGTGTTCTGGGCCTTAACCAAAACGCTACCTGCACCCCCAGTCTGCCTGGCCCATCCAATTATAACTGGGCGTGCTTGCTTAATGAACCCCCCTCCCTCATTTTAATTCAATTTAATTTCTTAATTCATTTTAATTTTTACCAATCTTCATTAATTCATAACAAATGCATAAAAATTCATTTTTAGTCCATTCTCTTTACACTATTTTCTTTAGGATGTCTAGAATATTATAGGAAAATAAAATTGCATTTTTATTTTTATTTCATATTTTTTCCATATTTTCTAAATAAATGTCATTTTAAATAGTTCATTTCATGCATCATTTTAATAATTTTTGTTCTATTACATGCTTTAACATTTTTTGTTCATTCTTTTTATATTGCTTAGATTAGACATTGAGCTTGTAGAAATATTTTAGTTCCCATTTTTAGAAATTAAATTTAGGTGATTAAAATAGGTTTGAACAACATGAACAAATTAGGGTTTTTAGGTGATGACTTAGGAAGTTTGATTTCATTTCCCTTAGGACTTAGGGTTTAACTAGATTAGTTATGGGACTATAGGGGCTATGGGTAGTTATTAGATCCCTTAGAAAAAGTCAGGATTCCCCTACTGCTATTAGTACTGTCTGTGTATATCTGATTGTCTGGTGTGGTGTGCCCTCTGGGGATTATTGCTTGCTTGCTTGGGTATTGGGATTGTCTGGGGACCTGGGGAAGCTGAAGACTTGTGAGGATGAAGACCATTGGAGATTCAGATGTTGAAGTTCAACTTCCAGAGTTGAAGAGAAGATTCTTGCTAGCAGATGCTGAGGGGACTAGGGTTTAGGAGCTAGGCAGAGCTCTAGGTTAGAAAGTTTGTTTCTCAAACATGGATTGCCTTGTCTGCATCCATTCTTCTCTGTGATTCAGAGTCTCTCTAAGACACTCACCCCCTTCCTTTGGAAGGCTTGGTGATAGTGTCTATGAGATAGAACTCTTGAGAGAAAATGTCTTTTGTGTTAGAAGCAGTCTGTTCACCACCTTTGGTAGTCAACTGATTGCTTAACACCCAATCCACTCTTGTGACTAATCCCTCATCCTGGAGGTTTGAGCTTGAAGAAAAGCCATTGCAGATAAAAGACTGATGATCAAAGCCCTTATCTGAAGGCCATGAAGAGGGAGATTGATGCTTGTTGAAGCCTGAAGCTGGATGGAGATTACTTGAAGCCAGATGTTGATTCAGAGCTGCTGAGGCTGCTGTTTCTTTTGCTGTATTTCATTTGCTGATGTATTGATTGGTTTTCTGGACTGTATTGTTTGCTGTTAACCCTGTTGGGTTGAAAGTGAAGCCTGTTCACTTTCGCCTATTGTTTTCTAGGTTCGAGGTTGAGTGGGACTCCCTTGCCTCGCTTGTATTGTTGCATCCATGCATTTTACTGCTTTACTGTATATATCTGATATTGTTTCTGTTTCTGCCTATCCCGTAGGATCTCTGTTTCTCTCTGTGCAAGAGAGGAGCATGATAGACACTAGGTCTTAACCCATGCATGATAACACTAGGTTAGTTTGTTTCCCTTCGCAACCATAGGATAGAGTTCTGTCTCTTCTTTCTCAAAACAAACAGAAAAACACATAAAGATTTCAAACACAATAAAAGACACTTCTTCCGTAAAAGAATGCGAACTCATCAAGACGTCATTTTTGTCCGCTTGGACTTTTAATCAGGAAAACCTTTTTCAGAAGGAATAAAATCCACCAAGACAAGCTTGTGTCTTCCGTGGCCCGAACTACGTTTGCTCTGATCTTTCATGCTGTATGGAAGTACGTAGGCATAGGATGCGATATCCTAGCGAGCAACCTTCCCCTCCTTCCCCGTAGGTAGGCGAACTACGTTGACTCTGATTTCTCGTTCCAGGCGAGAATACGTAGGCATAAAGTGCGATACTTTGCCGAGTCATTTTTATTTTCATTTTTATTTTCTTTTTCACCCTTGACCTATAGTTTAGATAGAATAACAATCCATACCTGAAAACAAGCGTGGATCCCGTCGAGTACGACGGACGTGAGGGGTGCTAATACCTTCCCCTTGCGTAACCGACTCCCGAATCCAGGTTTTGGTTGCGATGACCATACCTTTCCCGTGTTGTGCGAGGTTTACTCTGAGCGTTTCCTTTCCCTCCCGTGGGATAAATAACGCGCGGTGGCGACTCTTCTGTTCAGCCGGCGCCGATTTTCGCAGTAGCGACACTGGGGCAGTCACGTCAACCCTGCATCAGAAGTTGAAATATATGGTCGGAGACAGCATGGTCACCGTATGCGGAGAAGAGGACATCCTGGTCAGCCATCTGTCATCATTTAAATATGTGGAAGTTGACGGCGAAATTCACGAAACACCCTGCCAGGCATTTGAAGGGTTACGCATCAAGGACAAAGGTCCCGGGCCGAGCAAAGCGTCGGAGATAGCCGTCTCGTCATATAAAGAAGCTCAAGCTCTGGTAGAGACCGGTGAGACAAAGGGCTGGGGCAAAGTGCTGGATATTCCTGTGAAGATGGACCGGTTTGGGCTGGGATATCAACCGTCGTCGTCAACACCTGCTGTGGGGGCACCCCGTTTCAGAGGACCAATAACCATCACTGCCAGTGGAGTATGTCATGAGACCATCAACGCTGCTTCAGAGTCTGACGAAGGAGACAGCGATTGCGATATGGACGCCTGGATTCAGCCGAGCGTGCCAGGACAGGGATTGTGCAACTGGTCTATTCAGGAGCTTGATCCTGTGACTCTTAAACAGTAATGCTTTGTTTTTTAATTGTTGAACAATCTGGTGTCTTGCCCGGGGCATCATGATTTTCTTAGGGTTGTGTTGTTATGAACATTGCGTGTTTATCATTAAATAAAAGGCGTTTTTTCATGTGCAAATATTGCGATCTCTGTTTTTCTTGTTTTGTATTTTTCAATAAAATGACAACGTGGTTGTTCGCTTTATACACATTTTGAAGCATTTAACCATTCCTTTTGCAAGATAACATTTTCAGATGACATCCTTGAACCACCTATGACTCGTCCCGACTTTGAACACCCGGTATTTCAGGCCGAAGAAGAGATTGTTGAAGAGAGTGACGTTCCTGAAGAATTGTCTTGGTTGGTGAAGCAAGAGGAGCGTGTCATTCTGCCTCATGAGGAGGTCATCGAAATCATTAACCTGGGGTCGGAAGGGGTTGAAAAGAACATTCGTATAGGAGCCGCATTGCAGAGCGACATCAAGCGAAGACTGGTTGAAATGCTTAGAGAGTATAGTGATGTGTTCGCTTGGTCGTATGAAGATATGCCAGGGCTCGATACAGATATGGTTGTGCACCGTCTGCCGTTGAAAGAAGAATGCCCGCCGGTCAAGCAAAAGCTTCGCAGAACTAGACCAGATATGGCAGTGAAGATCAGAGAAGAGGTTCAAAAACAGTGGGATGCTGGTTTCCTGGCTGTGACAAAATATCCCTCATGGGTCGCTAACATCGTACCAGTGCCAAAGAAAGACGGTAAAGTGAGAATGTGCGTCGATTACCGTGACTTGAACAAAGCGAGCCCGAAGGACGATTTTCCACTTCCTTATATCGATGTGCTAGTTGACAACACCGCTCAATACTCCGTATTCTCCTTCATGGATGGCTTCTCAGGCTATAACCAGATCAAAATGGCGCCAGAAGACATGGAGAAGACTACTTTCATAACGCCTTGGGGAACATTTTATTACAAAGTGATGCCCTTCGGATTGAAGAATGCTGGGGCAACGTATCAGCGTGCAATGACGACTCTTTTCCATGATATGATGCATAAAGAGATCGAAGTTTATGTTGACGATATGATTGCCAAATCCCAGACGGAGGAAGAGCATCTGGTGAATCTGCTGAAGCTGTTCAAAAGGCTTAGGAAGTTCAGGTTGAGACTAAACCCTAACAAGTGCACCTTCGGGGTGAGATCGGGTAAACTGTTGGGGTTTATTGTAAGCGAAAAAGGAATAGAGGTTGATCCTGCAAAAATAAAAGCAATACAAGAGATGCCGACACCTAAAACAGAGAAAGAGGTGCGCGGGTTTTTAGGGAGGTTGAACTACATCGCTCGGTTCATATCTCACCTAAATGCTACGTGTGAACCATTATTCAAGCTGTTAAAGAAAGATCAAGCTGTAACGTGGAACGAAAATTGTCAGAAGGCGTTCGATAAAATAAAGCAGTATTTGCAGGAGCCTCCTATTTTGATACCTCCAGTGGCAGGGAGACCCTTGATTATGTATTTGACAGTTCTTGAGGGAAGTATAGGTTGTGTTCTCGGTCAACACGACGAGACAGGAAGAAAAGAGCATGCGATCTATTACTTGAGTAAGAAATTTACTGAATGTGAATCTCACTATTCAATGCTTGAAAAGACTTGTTGCGCGCTAGCCTGGGCCGCCAAGCGTTTGAGGCAATACATGCTGAATCATACAACCATGCTCATCTCGAAGATGGATCCTATCAAATATGTATTCGAAAAGCAGGCTTTATCAGGGAGAATTGCCCGTTGGCAGATGGTCTTGACTGAATATGACATCCAGTACGTCTCGTAAAAGGCTATAAAGGGGAGTGTACTGTCTGAGTACTTGGCTGAGCAGCCTATTGAAGATTACCAATCGATGAGGTTTGATTTTCCTAACGAGGATATCATGTACCTAAAGATGAAAGATTGTGAAGAGTCGTTGCCAGATGAAGGACCAGAATTGGGTTCCAAATGGAAGATGATCTTTGACGGAGCTGCGAACGCTTACGGTAGCGGAATAGGGGCAATCATCACTACTCCACACGGGTCGCACATCCCGTTTACTGCTCGATTGACCTTTGCAGTTACCAATAATGAAGCCGAATACGAAGCTTGTATTATGGGGCTTGAAGAAGCCATTGATTTGCGAATCAAGAATCTGGACGTATACGGAGACTCAGCTCTGGTAGTGAATCAAATAAAAGGGGAATGGGAGACACGTCAGCCCAATTTGATACCTTACATGAACTACGCAAGGAGACTGTTGCCTTTCTTTGACAAGGTTGAGTTGCATCATGTACCGCGAGCGGAAAATCAGATGGCTGACGCCCTGGCCACTTTGTCTTCCATGTACAAAGTCAACTTCTGGAACGAGGCTCCCAGCATTGTTATCTCTCGGCTTGACAGACCTGCCTTCGTGTTTGCTATTGACGAAGCATCCGATGATAAACCGTGGTATTTTGATATCCTTAATTTCCTGAAGAACAAAGAGTATCCAGCTGGGGCATCCAGTCAAGATCAGAAGACTCTCAGGAGATTAGCGGGTAATTTCTATTTGAATCCGGACGGTGTCTTATATAGAAGAAATCACGATTTGGTGCTGTTGCGTTGTGTAGACGAAAAAGAGGCAAAGCTGCTCATGGAGGAAATACATGAAGGTACCTTTGGTACGCATGCTGGGGGGCATGCTATGATGAGGAAGCTGCTGCGGGCAGGTTATTTTTGGCTAACTATGGAAACTGATTGTTTCAAGTTCGCGAGGAAGTGCCACAAGTGCCAAATATATGCTGATAAGATCCATGTGCCTCCGAGTCCTCTGAATGTGATGTCGTCACCATGGCCATTCTCGATGTGGGGAATTGATATGATTGGAAAGATCGAGCCGACGGCTTCTAATGGGCACCGGTTCATTCTAGTAGCAATCGATTATTTCACCAAATGGGTGGAAGCGGCGTCTTATGCAAATGTGACTAAGCAGGTGGTGGCCAGGTTCATCAAGAGAGATATCATTTGCCGATATGGGATCCCCGAACGGATAATCACTGACAACGGTTCAAACCTGAATAACAAAATGATGAAGGAGCTCTGTCAGAATTTCAAGATCGAACATCACAACTCCTCCCTTTACCGACCCAAGATGAATGGCGCTGTTGAAGCGGCCAATAAGAATATCAAGAAGATCGTTCAAAAGATGGTGGTGACATATAAGGATTGGCATGAGATGCTACCTTTTTCTTTGCATGGTTATCGTACGACGGTACGCACATCAACTGGGGCAACCCCGTTCTCGCTAGTATACGGAATGGAAGCAGTACTACCACTAGAAGTTGAGATCCCTTCTCTGAGGGTATTGCGAGATGCTCAGCTAGATGAGGCAGAATGGGTGAAAGACAGGTTGAACCAATTGAGTTTAATGGATGAGAAGAGGCTAGCTTCTCTAGCATACGGTCGTTTGTACCAGAGCCGAATGAAGAAAGCATATGATAAGAAGATACATCCTCGGAGCTTTCAGACGGACGACCTTGTGCTGAAAAGGATTCTCCCGCCGCAGGCAGATCGCAGGGGCAAGTGGACCCCCAACTACGAAGGGCCATACGTTGTCAGGAAAGTCTTTTTAGGAGGAGCTTTATTGTTGTCCACCATGGACGGTGAAGACTTTGCGTCGCCTGTGAATTCGGACGCAGTTAAAAAATACTTTGCTTGAAATTGACCCGCTGGACAGAAAAAAGAGAGTCCAGGAAAAAATGGGGCATCCTGGCGAACCAAAAACAGAATGAAAGGTTCGGGCAAAAATTAGGGATAAAAATTGGAAAAATGTACACCCGCGAAGTTGAAAACCTACACTGGGTGGCTTCGGCAAAAAAAGGGTATCCCGGTGAACTGAAAACCCGTAAAGGGCGGTTCACGCAAAAGTTAGGGATTTGAAAAGCAAATGACTGTGGTCCGAATGTAATACTGCATTGAGCTTTGGTGCGGGAGAATATACCTGAGGGGTCGATTATCGGATACAATCTCTTCGGAAGTATGGATATCGGGGAAAGCATTAGAGTCGGGCGAGTCATAGGAGGATCAGTTCGTGGTGTTCATCTGCATCCCGTTGCCGACATGTGTATACAAATTTAATTTGTCAATATATTTATGCTTCTTGTGCATACTTGTATATTTGTTGTGCGTAGCTTCCTCTTTTCAGGAGTTACATCCCATGTACAAAAACTCCGCCCATTCAGGGGCCCAATCAATAAAAAATGTTATTCAGTACCTGATGCTGTCTCTTTACTGTTTTGTGCATGATAAACGCCTAGGTTTGATGAAACTAGCATGTGCATAACGTCACTGGCCCTTGCCAACAATTGCTAAAACTTTGAGTTAACTGAAAATAATGCTAACCTGAATAGATTTGGTTGTATAGACTTGTCTTGTCTTGTTTGTGGTGTTGCAGGGTTCATAGTCGTACAAAGAAGACGATCAGGAGATTGCAGTATGGATCAGAAGCTCGTAACAAAAGACTTGACCCCCACGCAGGTCGTGATTCTAAGACAGCAATGTCCCTTACTGAAGAAGGATCGAATTCCCCAGCTAGTCGTGGCTTATTCAAAGGACATGCTCCCAAAGTCGGTTATCCTCAGCAGAATTGGCGATTCCAAGATTGTAGGCTGTATTCAGACAGTGCATCTCAAGCAGAGTGGTTTAGCCTCAGAAGATTAATATTTCCAATTGGTGAGTTGTATTCAGGCAGTTTACCTTTCCCCGCAGGGTCGTTTACTCTCCCCCAGTGGAGTCAGTTGATTTTCCCCAAGAGAATCATCCCATCCCCAGCGGAGTTCTCTTTTCAGCAAAGGCTTTCCTCCCAGTGGAACTCGAAGATTAAGACTCTCCCCGACAGAGTTGGTTGTCTGCTCTGTCACTTATTTTGTCAAAATACCGTGTGATATCTGTTCACTCTCCAGCAGAAATTCAATCATACCAGGCGCATCTGCTATTCTCCAGCGGAGTTATATTCCCCAGCAGGGTGTTACTTCAATGAGGTGCTTGGTTTAAGTTCCCAATCTCCCAGCTGATTCGACTTCACTCCTCCAGCATTTATTTTGCTGGAATAATTCTGTAGCACCTGGCTATCCCCAGCGGAGTCGGCATTGTCTTCAGCATTTATTTTGCTGAAGCAGTTTCTGTATCCCAGCAGTTCGAGTCTGCGTTTGCATTTGCATATAGTATCATACTTGCATCTACCAAATAAAGACGTGTAGCATTTCCATGTCGAATGGAGCATTGCATCATTGTCAAACATATGCATGTTGAAACATAAACCAGGGTGGCTAGCCGTTTGTTTCAAGTATTGTGTCTCTTGCAGGTAGAGGGAGCTCTTGCTCCAATAAATCACTAAGCATTCAAGATCTCGACGTGAGACATTCAACGAAAGTGTCAGCTTTGGCATTATTCCCCACAGAGTTATCATGATGAAGTTCTCTTTGTCTCCGAGCAGAGTTATTTGTGTAAATTTCTCTTGATTTCCCCGCCAGAGTTAGTAGACAAAATATCTCCTCATTCCCAAGCAGAGTTATTTTTCGTCAAAGGGTTTCGTGAATCAGAATTTCGGAGGTTGCCGCCGGTTATCAGAACGGGCGTCCGGTAGTTTGGTTTCCAAATATCCCCAGTAGAGTCCGCCTCAAAGTCGCTGTCACGTCAGTGCTAGGAAGTTTGTGGGTTGGGACCAGTGGAGAAATAAGTCCTGACGTGGACGAATTTTATTGACAAGTTTTCTTCGTGTTAGAGATGTGAAGTCCTGACGTGGACAGATTGATTTCCTCAAGTTGACGATATGTGCTAGTCCTAACGTGGACAGATTTGATTTCTCCGCATTGATTGAATGTGAAGTCATGACGTTGACAAAGTTGATCACTCTTCGTGATGGTGTCCTGACGTGGACAATTTATTTCCAGCAGATATCTTTCTTCGTAATGGTGAAAGGTGCGTCCTGACGTGGACAAGTTTACCGTTCTTCGTGATGACAAGATACGAGAGTCCTGACGTGGACAAATTTATCCTTCTTCGTGTTGTTGGCGAAGTGTGTATCCTGACGTGGACGAGTTTATATCCCCAGCAGGTCCAAGACGCGTGAGTCCTGACGTGGACGAGTTTTATTTCCCCAGCAAGTCGAAGACGCGCAAGTCCTGACGTGGACAAGTTTTATTACTTCAGCAGGTTGAGATGGGAGTCCTGACGTGGACAAGTTTTATTTCCTCAGCGAGTCAAGAGGTGAGTCCTGACGTGGACAAATCAAGACGAAATGCGAGTCCTGACGTGGACGAGTCAATTCCTTACGTGGAAAAGCGATATATTCCTTACGTGGAAAGATTGAAGTCCTTACGTGGACAGATTAAGATTGGATTCCTTACGTGGAAATAAGTTGATTCCTGACGTGGAAAAGCAAGTTTATTCCTTACGTGGAAAGATGGTTTCCTTACGTGGAAAGACGGTTTCCTTACGTGGAAAGAAGAGGGTTTCCTTATGTGGAAAGATTGATTCCTTGCGCGGAAAAAGATGGGTTTCCTTACGTGGAAAGAATGGTTTCCTTACGTGGAAAGATAAGATCGTTTCCTTACGTGGAAAGGTGGGTCCTTACGTGGAAGAATGATGTATTCCTTACGTGGAAAGTTTAGTCCTAACGTGGACAGATTCAGAAAAGAAGTTGGTTTCCTTACGTGGAAAGAGGCATTCCTTACGTGGAAAGATTCATTCCTTACATGGAGAGAGTTGGTTTCCTTACGTGGAAAAAAGATGTGATTCCTTACGTGGAAAAAAAGATGTGTTCCTTACATGGAAGAGTTTAGTCCTGACGTGGACAGATCCAGACGAAGTTTAGTCCTGACGTGGACAGATTCAGAAAAGAAGTTGGTTTCCTTACGTGGAAAGAGATGTCATTCCTTACGTGGAAAGAGTTGGTTTCCTTAAGTGGAAAAAAGTTGGTTTCCTTACGTGGAAAAAAAGAATGTGATTCCTAACGTGGAAAGAGTTGATTCCTTACGTGGAAAGAAAATGTGTTTCCTTACGTGGAAAGATAGATTCCTAACATGGAAGAGGTTATTCCTAACGTGGAAAGGTTATTCCTAACGTGGAAGAGTTTATTCCTAACGTGGACGATTTATTTCTGATACGATGCAGACGAGTTATCCCCAGCGAAGTCGCCGAGATTTTTCCGGGTTGACAGCAGATAGAGTCCTAACGTGGACAAGCCAAGTTCTATCCTTGCGATGATAGAATCTTTTTCAGGCTGATGAAAATAATCCCCAGCACGTCGCTAATGGATCAGTGGGTTGCCGTAACAGCTAAAATCAGTTGATGAACATCGTCCCCCAAGCAGTGGCGCAGTTTATTTTTGCGGTTGGCAAATTTCCGGGTTCTTAGTATTCAATCGTCTCGCACCTCGAATGTTTGAAGGCCGTTCGCTCTTCACCCAATCGGGTCCAAGTCGCTTGAATAGGGGCAGCTGTTGCACCCTAAAATTTGCTCAACCTTTTTCACTTGGTTTATGTTTCAATTGCATTAGCATTTGCATATAGAGTCATGTACATAGTCTAATCATCTGCATAGCATAGTATAGCAAGTCATCCAACAAGGGACCAAGCATTATTCTTATCTCTATGAGCCTATCAAGAGGTTATTGTTCAAATTCAAGCATATTCAAGTCATCAGAGAAGAAATTGAAACCTAAGAAGTCAGTGGGTCAAGCAGTGCATCTATCTCCTATCTGAGGGTGTCTGAAGATCATCAAAGAAGTTGTGAGCTGTGAATTTAGCATGGAGAGTATCTAGACATCATGGGAGACTTATAAAGTCATTTGGAGAAGGAGACAAGTCATTGATATGATCACAAGAGTTGCAGTTGAAGACAGTCAACTAGGGTTTCATCTGGGTCAACTCTAGGTCAACCCTAGGTCAATTGATT
Organism: Lathyrus sativus; assembly: GCA_963859935.3. Classification (NCBI taxonomy): domain Eukaryota; kingdom Viridiplantae; phylum Streptophyta; class Magnoliopsida; order Fabales; family Fabaceae; genus Lathyrus; species Lathyrus sativus. The sequence continues at coordinate 410,658,241 of OZ012741.1, read as the reverse complement.
GATTGAAAGGCATTGAGGGCTATTTGAGAGATGTGGGGTTCATAATTTGGCATGTAGAGAAGGATATGGTGATATGCCAAGAAGAAATCAAGAGAAATCAAGGAGAAGAGGAGTTTCTAAATTAGGGTTTCTGTGTAAAATCCCCTAGTTTAGGTCAAATTTCCAAGCAAGATAAGTCAAAATGCATGCTTCAAATGAATCCTTGGCCAACATGAAACTTGTAGAGGATCTCAAGACCTTTAATTTTAGTGGTGGAAGTCATTAAGGAGATTTATAGAACTCAAGTTATGGTCCTTGCAAGTTACAGGTCATCTGAGGTATCTGAAATTTTGTCTGTGAAAGTTACTTGTCTTCTAAGCAACTTTTATCCCTCAAGGAGATTTCAAATGAATTTATGGTAAACATAAGAGTTGTTCCTCATTGTCTTAGCTTTCTATAATGGTATGGTATGCCTTTATATGATTTGTGGAACTCTACTTATGGTCTTGGCAAGCAAAGGGTATTTTGGTCATCTGAGAATTACAGGTCATTTCAAGCCTATGCCCAAAACTCATACAAGGAAGCTTCAAATGAAAAACTTCACAACATCAAACTTACTCCAAATGACATTTTGAGTCTAGAAAAGTGACCATGAAAGATTGGAAAGACTCATAGCTCAAGGTTTCAAAATTGGTGAATTTAATGAATAAAAAATGACCTAAATTTGAGATTTTTCATAATTTGGCCAAATGGGATGAAATTATAGGTCATTTTGATTGGAAAAAATGTTTTAAGAACATTGGCAAAAGTAGAATTTTGAGTTTGGTTCAAGAATTAAAAGATATGCATGGTTACTTACAAGTGAAGTTACATAATCCAAATCCAAGGGAAAGTGTGCATGGGAAGGTTCTACAAACTTCTAGGGATTTCTATTCTCATCTATATATTGAATGAAGTAACTCCATGCCATGGTTGGTGAATCACTTTGTTCAAAACACAAGTTATACACAATTCTTCCATTTTTGCAAAACCTCTCAAACTTCACAAAATCTCTCTCAATTTTCACATTTCTGGATTGGATCATCATCAATATCATTCATAGGTCAGAATTCACACAAGAATTTGGTTGAATTAAAGAGGGATCGTGCCATACAAGTTCCATCATCCAAGGTGCAAGAACTTTGGGATTGCTGAATTCAAGAGGATTGAACAAGAATCTTTGCATACAGAATTAAGATTTGAGGGTGTGGATCAGTTTCCAATCATTACAAGCATCAGATCCAAGGGTTTCCATAGCTGTTTTCACCATTTTACACCAGGTAAGTTTCTTCTTCGAATTGCCTGTTTTAGTTAGAATCATAGTGATTTGTTAGCATAGAACGGTTAAGATAGGTTAGATGATGGATTGTGCAAAGTTTGGAGAAGTTTCATGGAGGTTAGCAATGGTGCACTAATTCTGTTAGAGCTTAGAACATCAAGGATATGGCCCTATAATCTTGGCTCAATAGTTCAGATTAATCAGCATAAGATGTAGATCATGATAGGGTAAGGATTGGAGAGAATTGAGATGGTTGATGACAGGTGATAATGGTGGAGTCAGCATCTTCCACCTATCGGGTTTGATTTGTGGTTGAGTTTTAGGAGAAATGGTTGGCATGGCTGTGTAGAGGGGAAGGAATGGACCAACTTTGCTTTTTATGGCGTGTGATTTCATGGAAGAACAAGGGAGAACAGAGGTGATGAACTCGTGCATGGGAAAGGGGAGTTTCAGAAACCCTAGGGTTTCTAAGGTTGAAGACGAAGCCATGGCCACACGATGGAGGGTTTTGACTTGACTCAGATGTTAATCCAAGGGCCACGATTTAAATGAAATACGGAGGGAAGTTTGAAGACGCTACGCACCGTTTCATTAACTCTGCTGATGGGCTCAAGTGATTCATTACTAATACCACCCCCAATTGCAAGCCCAAAACCATAATGAACTAAATAATTTGCTAACTGCACCGTTTCTGTTTTTTAATTTTTGTTATTGTTTTCTGAGTCATTGGTCCCAGACGCGCTTGCTATGCGCGCCCCCCAGTCTGGGCCCATCCTTTATTTCAACTGCATTTTATTACTGGTTGCACCCCTTTCCATTTAATTCACATTATTTCTTTCATATTTTTTTTATTTTCTTTGAAAATTCATAAAAAATTGGAAAATGCTTATTTTCATTGGTTGTTTTTGCATTTTATTCACAATTTTGTTAAGAAAATTATCACATAAAAAAATTGGTATTTCATTTCATTTTTATATTTTTAGCATATTTTTCTTTTAAATAGAATTTTAAGTAGTTTAATTTGATGCATGATTTTGGTGATTTTAGTTTGAATAGATGCTTTAACATTTTTGATTCATTCTTTTTAGGTTGATTAGTATAGAATGTTATCTTGTATATACAATTTAGTTCATATTTTTAGGATTTAATCTTAGGTGATTTGTTTAGGTGTGAATAACATGATCAAAACTAGGGTTTAGGAGATAACATAGGTGAATTAGTTCATTTCCCTTAGGAGTTAGAGATTGAATCTTTGGGGTATGGGACTATAGGGATTATGGGTAGTTAACAGATCCCTTAGAAATTATTAGGATTCCCCTACTGCTATTAGTATACTGCTTATATTTGTTTGACTGTGTGGTGTGCCCTCTTTAGGGTTTATTATTTTGTCTGTGTGGGGTATTGGGATTGCTTTGGGAATTGGGAGAGCTGAGGACCTGTGATGATGAGTCCATTGGAGATCAAGAGATTGAAGACCAACTTCCAGAGTTGATGAGGAGCATTCTTGATAGCAGCTGCTGAGGAGTTGTAGGGTTTAGGATTTAGGCAGAGCCCTAGAATAGTAGCTTGATTCACAAACATGGAAGGCCTTGTCTGCCTCCATCCTTTCTCTATGATTCAAAGTCTCTTTCAAATATCCACCTCCTTCCTTTGGAAGGATCAGTGAATGTATTTGAAAGATAGAACTTTTGAGAGAAAACTGTCTGTGTAATGTTAACAGTTAATGAGCCACCCTTGGTAGGCAGTTTACTGTTTAACATTCATTCTATCTGGTTGACTGATATTCATCTTGGAGATTGAGACTTGAAGAAAAGCCATTCCTGATTGAAGACTGATGACAAAGACTTTACTTGAAGGCTGTGGAGATGGAGATTGGTGCTTGCTTGAAGCCAGTAGCTGTTTGGAGAGGACTTGAAGACAGATGTTGACGCAGAGCTGCTGTGGCTGATTATTTTTTAGCTGTTATTCATTTCTGATGTATTGATTGGTTTTCCCTGACTGTATTGTTTGCTGTTTACCCTGTTGGGTTGAAAGTGAATCCTGTTCACTTTTGCCTATTGTTTTCTAGGTTCGAGGTTGAGTGGGACTCCCTTGCCTCGCTTGTATTGTTGCATCCATGCATTTTACTGCTTTATTGTATATGCTTTTGTTTCTGTTTCCGTCTATTCCCTTAGGATCTCTGTTTCTCTCTGTGCAAGAGAGGAGCATGATAGACACTAGGTCTTAACCCATGCATGATAACATTAGGTTAGTTTGATTCCCTTTGCAATCGTAGGTTAGAGTTCTGTCTCTTCTTTCTCAAAACAAACAGAAAAACACAATAAGATTTCAAACACAATAAAAGACACTTCTTCCGCAAAAGAATGTGAACAAACATCAGAGTATCATTTTTGTCCGCTTGGACTCTTAATCAAGAAAAACCCTTTCATAAGGAAATAAAAAACAGTCAGACAAGCTTGTGTCTTCCGTGGCCCGAACTACGTTTGCTCTGATCTTTCATGTTGTATGAAAGTACGTAGGCACAGGATGCGATATCCTAGCGAGCAACCTTCCCCTCCTTTCCCGTAGGTAGGCGAACTACGTTGACTCTGATTTCTCGTTCCAGACGGGAATACGTAGGCATAAAGTGCGATACTTTTCCGAGTCGTTTTCTTTTCTTTTTAACCCTGACCTTTAGTTTAGATAGAAATAACAATCCATATCCGAAAACAAGCGTGGATCCCGTCGAGTACGACGGACGTGAGGGGTGCTAATACCTTCCCCTTGCGTAACTGACTCCCGAATCAAGGTTTTGGTTGCGATGACCATTCCTTTCCCCGTTTTGCGGTAGGTTTACTCTGAGCGTTTCCTTTCCCTCCGTTGGGATAAATAACGCACGGTGGCGACTCTTCTGTTCAGCCGGCGCCGATTTTCGCAGTAGCGACACCGTTGGTCTAACAAATCGAAAGAGATCTGTGTTACTTGCAAGATCTACCATACAAATCCTAGGACATATGCTAATTGGTCTTTTAAATGAAGTGTATGAAAAGTATGAACACTTTGACGAGTTCCATGGTAAGGAAAATTATTTCAAGTATGAATAAATTTATGTAACGGAAAAAGGAATGAAATTCTGATAAATGACAAGGAATGAAATTCTGGTAACACGCATGCCCTATGTGGGCCTCTGCCTTCATCTGGTTTTAACCATAGTAAAGCTAGGGACTTTTTCCCTTCCTACCACAAATCTAAACCCATAGGACAAGCCAACAAAGCTAAGGTTAAAAAAGCCTCTGTTGATGCGGTAGTGCTGAACAATATAGATTTAAGATATATGAATAACAACTTTAGTGTTTTTAGAGCGACACCCTCTTTCAAAGAATTAGATGGTTACATGAATGGGCTAGCAAAGATAGAAAAAGTAAAAGCTCAAACCTAGAAAAACAAGGAATTTATGATTTAATCATGTTGTTGAAAACAAGTCTCGACTATTGTCAAGCCATGTTAGTCTCTTCCTTGTATTTTTGGGACAGTACCCATTACACCTTCCATCTCCCTTGTGGGATGATGACCCTCACGCTTTTCGACGTAGCCGCTATTAAAGGTCTTGAACCCACCAGAAACCCATACGATCCTGACTTGGAATCTGACGATTCCATAGGTTTTAATTCCGCAAAGGCCACCTACTTTCATTTTATAGCGCACTTTTTCGACAAGACCACTGCTGATGTTTCTGATCGGGAACATATAGCCTTTTTAACTGTCTGGTTATCCCACTGTGTTTTCTGCCGGAAATCCCTACAAGTGGCTAGGAGGTACCTTACTCTGGCCACTCAACTCCACAGAGGCCATGACATCTACCTAAGTGAAATGATTCTGGGGAACCTTTACGAGCCCCTAAATGAAGGGGTAGCCCAACTCAAAGACTTGGGAGCAAAGGGAAACTTGTTATTTTCTGGTCCTTTCTGGATTTTGCATCTCTGGTTAAATGCCTTGTTTGAAGCTAGCCTTCCTAACAAAAATTCAGTTGACGAAGCTGAGACGAAATCAAAAATAGGAGAATCGAAGGAACACGCTTGGTCCAGCTTACTCCCTATGAAGAAGGACAGACCCTCAGGCCAATGTTCCTAAGCTATGTTATGATGTTTGCAAAACATCATGAATTTACTTCGAACATGGCTCTATTCCCTGCAAGAAAACATGGTCCTGAGTGGTTCACCAGACCTTTCCCAACTCTAAACAAAACTCTAGAGGCAGAATCTTCACAAATCTGGGAAGCCTTTTTTATCCTAAGGTTGATAACACTTCGACTGAATCTGTTGAAGTCTCAAGTTGCTTTGGTTGCCTATCAACCAAACTTGGTGGCTTGACAGTTCAATCTAGTCCAAACACTCCTAAAATGCCTCTTCAAAACAAAAGTGCCCTTCTACTTCACGAGGTGAAGTAGACTGAGGAAATGGCTACGACACATCTTCTCCGCTACTCCAGCAAAATTCAACTCGCCCCCATTGGCTTCGATCCCTGTTTCTACTGTACCCTAGAGTTCAACCATTGGTGGTCATCATACTATGATGAAGAATTCTTCGATGCACTTTCTTTTACTCGACTTATTAATCAAGCTTTCCTCTTTGTGCAAGAGAAGATCAAGAAAGGTAATATGACACACATCATAGAAATCCAAGCATTCCAGAAGTACTTTGAAACTGTTTATCGACCAGATGACCTTAGTCGAACCGTCCACGAAGCAGCTGTCACATTAAAGGAAACATTTTTAAAGAAAATGGAACATTTGGAACTCCCTTCGTTCATTCCTCCCAAGGAACGGTACACACTGACTTTCAAACAATTTCCTACGAAATTTCCTCGACTACCAAATGCTGATTTTTGAGTGGCCCTTGCCCCTCCATTCCCATACTGGTTTACCTGTGGGGATTCCATAAATATTCTTCGCCAGCAGTCGAAACTGAAGGCTCAGTGGGTGGTTGCGACTAAGCATATTTTAGACAGTTTCAAAGGTTCACTTCATATCAGTATCGAAGATGTTTGCATTGAATCCGAAATATATGAAGGTGTGGACTAGGAGGTTTTCAAACTAAATTCCTCTATTTGATTTTTTATCATCTTACTTGTATTATTTTGTTTGACTTTTAGCTGTTAAAGTTGCCCCAAAAAAGAAGAAGCAAATCGAAGAACAAACAGAGGAAAGCACTCTAATTGCTAAGGTAAGCTTCTTACTTAATTTTCCCCAACTGCAAAGTCTTCATTTGTCTAATGCCTCCAGTTTTTTCAGAGTTCACGAAGGCCACCCCTTACTCCCAAAAAGCAAAAGACAAGGGGGGACTTCCCACCAAATCATCATCGAGTCAGACGAGGAGGACTAATCTCCTCCTGAAGAACAAACTTTAAAGAGGAGGAGGAAGCAAACCAAGATAACTGAAGCCTTCAACCAGCCAAAACCAAAGACTGGCAAACTCTCGATAATAGCAACTCCTGCTAGTCATGCAGCACAAGATGAAAGCGACAATTCTAGTCCTGGGGCTGATGATCCCAAGGTAAAAACTTCTTCTATAACTTCGTACCATTGTTTTATCATTTACTCTACTAATTTTTTCTTTTTCCTACAGATTACTACCGACACCTGGGGTCAACCCATGGTGAAGCAACTTATCCCCATAACAAGCAGTGACCCAAGCTACCATCCAACAACTCCTTCTGGGGCCTTTGCGAGAGGCTCAACAAAAGGTTCTGAGGAGGGAATCCAGTCTACTGATACTCTTAAGAAGACACTAGTTGTTCTTGTGGTGGAGTTCCCCCATGTCGAAGCATCTGCTCAAAAAGAGGACCCGATCGAGAAAGAGGTTGTTGACCTTTCTGGAGACACCGTGATACCTAATATAGAGCAACCTGTTGAGGGTGATCTTGAGGGAAAGAAAAGTGAGGATGACAACCCCGTCGAAGAAGAAGAAGAAGAAAATAAAGAGGAAAATGAAGAAGAAGAAGAAGAAGAAGAAGAAGAAGAAGAAGAAGAAGAAGAAGAGGAAAATGAAGAAGGAAAAGAAGAAGAAAAAGAAGAAGAAGAAGAAGAAGAAGAAGAAGAAGAAGAGGAAAATGAAGAAGGAAAAGAAGAAGAGAAAGAAAAAGAGGAAGGAGAGAAAATTGCATCTGAGGCAGAGGTTGGGGTGGATACTTTGGAAGGCCAAGTTGTAGCACCCCAAAATTTGCCTTTCGTTTTAACCGTAACTGGCTTGTGTTTCTTTGCATTTTGCATTTTTCGCATGTGGCTTATGTGGCTCAAGCTCATTTCGGAGTAAAAGACTGAACAGCAAACAACGAGCATCAGAGGCTCGGGCATTTATTTTGCCCAACGGTCAGGCGACCGATTTTATTTTACAGGTTAATTTCAAATCAGGATCAGCACTCAGGCTCATAACAAGCATTTTCACAGTGATAACATTCAAAAATGAGGTTCAACAGCTAAACAGGGCTCCAGACAGTTGAAACAGGGCAAATGGACAGATTTCCCTCCAAAAGGCGCCAGAATTCAAAATTTGAAGGTGTTAATCAGTTAACCTATATGGTTAATCGATTAACCAAAGGAGAATCAGCCCAGATTTGGAATTTTAACAGTGTTAACCAATTAACGCATATGGTTAATTGGTTAACCATAGCAGATTTTGCCCTGTACGTGATTTTGCTAGCCAATTGCACTTGGGGTCCAATTTTGATCACCTTGGAATTCAAATTTTCACTTGGGAAGGATCTAGAACATCTTCAAATTTCAGATTTCCCTCCAAAATCCCATTCCACATTCCAAGCCATGTTTTTCAATCCAATTTCCAAACCTTGATTTGGGGTCCAAACCTAGATGGTATTCAAGTGATTTACTCCAAACCAAACCATCCAATTCTCATTTTCTCACATTCATTTTTCAGAATTGATCAGAATTCTCTCTCAAATTCTCTCAACTTCTCCATTTCCAAAACACACTCAAAGCTCTTTTTCATTGGAATTCTTGATTCTTCATTGGAATCAATGGATTCTTGAGCTAGAACCTCTTTCTATCATCATCATTGGATCAATTTTCATCTTCAATTTTCGTGCAAGCTTGGATCTGAATCTAGAGGTGGATCTAGAAGTGATTATTTGAAGCTTTTTGACTCAAATTTGGTGGATCTTCATTCATACAACAACAATTATTGTGGATCTTGAAGTTTTCCAGATTTCTAGCATTTTATCTGCTCAAATTCGGCTGATCAACATTTACCGAAGCAAATCTCCGTAAATTCATACAACAAGTCTCTACCATAAATATCCCGGCCGCAGCTCCGCAACAAGGTATAATGCTCTGCGACCTTATCCTGCTAGGCGCAGAATGCCGGATAGACAGTTCACGAATCCTCTGATACCATATTCTCAGTTGTTACAACGGTTGCTGCAATTACAATTGGTTCAGAAGAGGACCTTGGCTCCTCTCACATGTATACCGCCTCCTGGTTATGATGCGAACACTCATTGTGATTTTCACTCTGGCGCCCCAGGCCATGATATTCACCATTGTAAAGCTTTTAAGCATAAGGTCCAGGATTTGCTTGATTCTAAAGCTATCAACTTCACCAACGAGGGGCCCAATGTGACTCAGAACCTGATGCTAGATCATGGGGTGGCAGGAGCCAATGCCATTATTGAGGGTGAAAAGTTGAATCTGATAACTGATGTTGAATATTTAAAAACTCCGCTGGGTTTTGTGAAAGTTTGTTTGTTGAAGAAGGGAGTATTTCCTAGTTGTTTTGCTGACTGCTCAGAGTGTGAAGCGCAGCCTGAGGGTTGTGATATTTTGAAGAGGGGTATTCAGAGAATGATAGATGAGGGTTGTTTGTAGTTTGATAAAGTTGTGAAAGAAGATGTCGAGAAAGAAGTGAGTGATGACGAAGATGAAGTTGCCACTATTTCCATTCCATACCGGACAATCAATATTTCAGCGCCTGCTAGGCCAGCTCCGATAACCATTACTATACCGAGACCTATACCGTACGAGAGCACTAGAGCTATCCTATGGAATTATGAGGGAAAGGTGTTTTGTAACGGGCAGAAACAAGAATGGACAGAATCGGCAAGTGGAAGTTCGTCGGTTGAGAACATAGTTGGGGCCGGAGGTATTACCAGAAGTGGTAGGGTCTTTGCTCCACCAGAGATTAATGCTGATAAGAATGACAGGGGTAAGTGTAAGGCTATGATTGAAGAGAATGTTCAACCCCAGGTTGTTACTGATGATCTTTCAAAAGATACGGAGGAATTTATGAGGCTAATTCGGAAGAGTGACTACAAAATTGTGGATACTTGAACCAAACTCCTTTGAATATTTCTATCCTATCATTGTTGATGAGTTCAGAGGCGCATCGCAATGCTTTGTTGAAAGTCTTGAATGCAACGTACGTACCCTAGGAGATTTCTGTTAATCAGTTGGAGGGGGTAGTAGCTCATGTGAACACCGACAATGGTCTCGGCTTTACTAATTTAGATCTGACTCCTGTTGGGAGGAACCATAACCGTGCTTTGCATATATCTTTGGAGTCTAGAGGATCTCTGATGTCGCACGTCTTGGTTGATACATGATCATCCCTCAATGTGCTTCCGAAGAAGGCATTGATGAAGTTGGACATTCAGGGTTTGTTATGCACGCCAAGTGATCTGGTCGTAAGGGATTTTGATGGATCTAAGAGATTAGTGTTTGGAGAAATTACGCTGCATATTCAGATAGGGCCAGAGATCTTTGATGCAACTTTCTATATTATGGATATCCAGCCAGCATACAACTGTTTGCTTGGCCGACCTTGGATACATGCTGCTGGGGCTGTTACCTCAACGTTGCATCAAAAGCTGAAATGTATGGTAGAAGGGAAGATAGTTACCGTGTGTGGTGAAGAGGACATTATGGTTAGCCATCTGTCACCTTTCAAGTATGTAGAAGTGGATGGTGATATCCACGAAATGCTCTGCCAAGAATTTGAAACAATTCAGATTTAGGGGAAGTCTCCTGTGGAAGCCAAAGGCCCAGAGGTTTCGATGTCGTCGCTCAAGGAGGCCCGTGCTATTATAGAATCCGGCTCGTCTCAGAAGTGGGGCCAAGTTCTTGATGTTCCTGTCAAGCAGGACAAGTTCGGCCTGGGATACAAACCCTTTAGTTCTTCTCAGATTCAGAGATATAGGGGACCCGTGCAGTTCACCAGAAGTGGTGTAATATTTGACAGGATTAATGTCGTTGAAGGCGATGAAGGTGACAGTGATTGCGACATGGATGCCTGGATTCGTCCATGTACTCTCGGCCAAAAGTTGTGCAACTGGACTACCGAAGAAGTCATTCATGTTACTACTGCAGAGTAATGTTCATTGTTTTAATTATGTTTAGTCCTGCGTTCTGCCCAAGACGTAGTGACCAATTTGTGGAGCCTTCTTGTTATTTACAGTTTATCATTAATAAAAGACGTTTCGCATTCAAATTTTGTGATCCCTGTTTTTCTTGTTTTTTTTTTTGAATTTATACTTAACAGAAAAATGGAAATGTTTTTTGTTTGTTGCATCGCATAATAAAAATAACATCCTCATGTAGGTCTTTTCTATCAGATGCCATCGATTCAGGTTCAGCTATGACTTCGTATGACTTTGATAATCCCATTTATCAAGCTGAAGATGAGACTGACGAAGACTGTGAACTATCCGAAGAGTTAGCTAGACTTATCAAGCAGGAGGAAAGGGTCATTGTACCTCATCAGGAGGATATTGAGATTATCAATCTAGGTACCGAGGATGACAAGAAAGATGTTAAAGTGGGGGCTGCATTGGAAGACAGTGTCAAGAGAAGATTGGTTGAAATGCTTTGCGAGTAAAAAGATATATTCGCTTGGTCTTACCAAGACATGCCTGGGCTGGATACAAATATTGTGGTACACCGGTTACCTCTCAGAGAAGAATTCTTTCCAGTCAAGCAGAAGTTGAGACGGACAAGGCCTGACATGGCAGTCAAGACCAAAGAAGAAGTTCAGAAGCAGCTGAATACTGGGTTTCTTGTTGTCACGAATTACCCTCCATGGGTCGCTAATATTGTTCATGTGCCTAAGAAGGATGGAAAGGTCAGGATGTGCGTTGATTATCGAGATCTGAATAAAGCGAGCCTAAAAGACGATTTCCCACTCCCTCATATCGATGTGTTGGTTGATAACACCGCTCAGTATTCTGTGTTTTCGTTCATGGATGGCTTCTCTGGGTATAACCAAATCAAGATGGCCCCAGAGGACATGGAGAAAACTACTTTCATCACACCGTGAGGATCTTTTTGCTATAAAGTGATGCCCTTTGGATTGAAAAATGCAGGGGCAACTTATCAGTGGGTGATGGTCACTTTGTTTCATGATATGATTCATCATGAGGTGGAAGTCTATGTTGATGAAATGATTGCAAAGTCACAGAAGGAGGAGGGACATCTGGTCGATCTTCTGAAATTGTTTGAAAGGCTGAGGAAGTTCAAGCTGAGGCTGAATCCTAACAAGTGCACCTTCGGGGTGAGATCTGGAAAGTTATTGGGTTTCATTGTCAGTGAAAAGGGTATTGAGGTAGATCCTGCCAAAATAAAAGCTATACAAGAAATGCCTGAGCCGAGAACGGAAAAAGAGGTTCGTGGTTTTCTGGGGAGATTAAACTACATTGCAAGGTTTATATCTCATCTTACAGCCACTTGTGAACCAATATTCAAATTGCTGAGAAAAGATCAAATGGACAGGTGGAATGAAAATTGCCAGAAAGCATTTGAAAGAATATAAGAGTATCTGCAGGAACCTCCAATACTCATGCCTCCAGTGGCAAGGAGACCACTGATCATGTATCTCACGGTTCTTGAGAATTCAATAGGATGTGTGCTCGGTCAACAGGACAAGTCGGGTAGAAAAGAGCATGCCATCTACTACCTGAGTAAGAAATTCACTGACTGCGAGTCGAGGTACTCGATGCTGGAAAAAACATGTTGTGCACTCGCTTGGGCCGCAAAGCGTTTGAGACAGGACATGTTAAACCACACAACCCTATTGATTTCGAAGATGGACCCAGTCAAGTATGTCTTTGAAAAACAAGCACTCTCCAGAAGGATTGCCCGATGGCAAATGGTGTTAACAGAGTATGATATTCAGTATGTTTCCCAGAAAGCCATTAAGGGAAGCGTTCTGTCGGAATATCTAGCGAAACAGCCAATTGAGGATTATCAGCTAATGAGGTTTGACTTCCCAGATGAAGACGTCATGTTTCTGAGGATGAAATACTGTGATGAGCCTTTACTTGACGAGGGTCCTGAGAGAGAATCTCAGTGGAGATTAGTTTTCGACGGAGCAGTTAATTCATATGGTAATGGAATCTGTGTGATCATTACTACTCCTCACGGTTCTCATATACCATTCACCGCCCGATTGACATTCTCCTGCACCAATAATGAAGTTGAGTATGAAGCTTGTATTATGGGTTTAGAAGAGGCCGTTTATATGAGGATTAAGAATCTAGATGTATACGGTGACTCATCGTTAGTCGTTAACCAAATCAAGGGAGAATGAGAAACTCGTCAGACCAACCTAGTGCCTTATAGAGATTATGCAAGGAGACTGTTGCCTTTCTTCGATAGATTTGATTTCCATCATATGTCGAGGGCTGAGAATCAGATGGCGGATGCCTTGGCCATGCTAGCTTCGATGTATAAAGTGAATTTCTGGAATGAAACTCCTGCTATCACCATCATGCGTCTTGATAGACCCACTTTTGTGTTTTCTGTTGAGAAAGCGTCTGATGGAAAGCCTTGGTATTTCGATATCAAGCATTTTATCAAGACTCAAGAGTACCCATCTAGGGCATCCAGCAAAGATAAAAAGACTCTAAGGAGGTTAGCCGGTAATTTTTATCTGAACAAAGACAATGTGCTCTACAGGAGAAACTTCGACATGGTCTTGCTGCGTTGTGTTGATGAACTTGAAGCAAACCTGTTGATGGAGGAAGTCCACGAGGGTTCTTTCGGTACTCATGCTAATGGACATGCAATGGCTACAAAACTGTTGAGATCTGAGTATTATTGGATGACTATGGAGTTCGATTGTTTCAAGTACGCCAGAAAATGCCATAAATGCCAGATTTATGTGGATAAGGTGCACGTGCCACCGGCTCCTTTGAATGTGTTGACATCTCCCTGGCCTTTTGCCATGTGGGGGATTGATGTGATTGGAAAGATTGAGCCGACTGCTTCTAATGGACATCGCTTTATTCTGGTCGCGACTAATTACTTTACGAAGTGGGTAGAAGCAGTGTCCTACGCCAATGTCACGAAGCAGGTGGTCGTCTGATTCATAAAGAAGGACATCATTTGTCGTTATGGTATTCCGGAGAGAATCATTACTGATAATGGTTCAAATTTGAATAACAAAATGATGAAGGAACTGTGTCAGAGTTTCAAGATAGAACATCACAATTCTTCTCCATATCGTCCGAAGATGAATGGTGTTGTTAAGGCAGCTAATAAGAATATCAAGAAGATTGTGCAGAAAATGGTTGTGACCTACAAAGACTGGCACAAGATATTTCCCTTTGCTCTTCACGATTATCGTACTTCGGTGTGTACATCAACCGAGGCAACTCCTTTCTCACTGGTGTATGGTACAGAAGCGGTCCTACCATTGGAAGTTGAGATTCCTTCTTTAAGGGTATTGTCGAATGTAAAGCTTGACGAAGTTGAATGGGTGCGAGCCAGGTTGAATCAACTGAGCTTGATAGACGAGAAGAGATTGGCGTCTATTGCTCATGGCCGGTTGTACCAGAGTAGGATGAAGAAAGCCTTTGATCAGAAAGTGCGTCCTCGGTGCTTCCAGACGGGTGATGTGGTTTTGAAAAGTTCCTCCTCACACAGATCACAGGGGAAAATGGACTCCTAACTATGAAGGTCCGTATGTGGTAAGAAAGGTTTTCGCTGGCGGAGCCTTATTGCTATCTACTATGGATGGTGAAGATCTTTCGTCCCCTGTGAACGCGGACGTGGTTAAAAAATACTTTGCTTAAAAGAGACCCGCTGGACACAAAAAGAAAAGTCCAGGCAAAAATGGGGCATCCCGGCGAACCATAAAAGAAAAGGTTCGAGCAAAATTTAGGGATAAAAGAAAAAGAATGAACCCGCAAAGTTGAAAACCTGAAAAGGCAACTTTGGCAAAAATGGGTATCCCGGTGGATTGAAAACTCGAAAGGGAGATCCAGGCAAAAGTTAGGGATTTAAAGAGCAAATGATCACGGTCTGTATTCGATCTGTAAGCTTGTGAGCAGTTATCCCGAAGGAAAGGAATCAGTCCAGTCAGTCTTGTCAGAAGATGAAACATGGGGAACATCAAAGACATACAGGTCATAGCCGAATCGACACATGGTGGTTGTCTGTTTCCACATTGCCGACATTTATATTGTATTTGTTTTCTTGTTTTTGAGCAATTACCTCTTTTCAGGAATTGCATCTGAATTTTAATTCGCCTAATTACAGGCCTTTCATCAATAAAGTATTCACTTCAGTCAAAGAGCTTTCTTTTTCTTGTCCATTTTACTGTTTTGTTTGCGAAATGTCTGTTATTTTGGTAAACGTTGCAGGTAAAAACAATAGGTTGTACAAAGCATAACGAAAGCGCTGACTTTGCTTGAGCGGCAACTATCATGGATGGCAACTGAGGTAACCATTTCACATATAGAACATTTCTGGTGTTTTTCTTTGTTGCAGGTCAATAGGGTTCTCTCAGTCGGGTGTGGTTCCCTTATCCTCAGCAATTTAAGTCGCAACAAGTGGCAGTTGTTGTCAGCCGGGTATTCTCAGTGGATTAAGTGTGATACTTCTGACAGAATGGACTTGTTCCCCAAGGTTAAATGCAGTCAGGCATGAGCAACGAAGAGGTGCTTCCCATAGAAGATATTTCGGTTCCCCAGTGAAGTGGTCGCCTTCTCTCCGGCAGAGCTGTGTCCTCTCCCCGGCAGAGTCTGATTATCAAGTTTAAAAGGTTGTATCTCCAGCAGAACAAAGCTTTGTCTTCGTGAGAAAGTGAGTCCTTGGCAGGGTGGAGTTTTGTTCCTAGCAGAGAAGGATAGAAGTGATTCTCTCAGCGGCAGGGTGGTTGGTAAACCAGTTTTCCTCTCCAGCGGAGGCAACGTTGGTGACACCCTTTCTCAACGGAGTCGGTATGTAGGATTTTCTCCAGCGGAGTGCAGTGTAGATTCCCTCGACAGAGTAAGTAGTAGAACTTGAGCGTGGGATTTCCCCAGTGGATTCAAGTCCCCGTAGAGTAGGAGTATCTGATACTCCTCGGCAAGACAGGTTGACATTTGATGTAATCCCAAGCAGAGTGGATTTTCTCCCCAAGCAGGGTGGAGTTTTTGGAAACACCAGTCATGGCTGATTCCTCGAGCAGAGTAAATTTCATCTCGGCAGATGGTCGTATCTCTCCCGCAGGGACGGTTTCCTCAGGAGAAGGGGTTTGATTTAAGCATAGAATTTCTTATGTTCCAACCGAGCTATTCAATTTCCCAGAAGATTCGATCCCCAACAGTGTGGATTTCTCTTCCTGGCAGGATTGTTCTCTCTCCCCGGCGGAATGGGTATCTTTTCTCCCCAGCATTTATTTTTCTAGGTTGGTTCTTTTGAATTTGCATTTTGCATTAGCATCCTCACAAATGCGTAGCATTTCCATTTCGTATGGAGCATTACGCTATTTTCAAACATAGGCATCTGAAGCATAAGCCAGGTTAGGTGTTTTAAGACCGAATGTTATCTCAGCAGAGATTGTTTGAATCAAGGGGATTTCGTGTTATCTGCGTCAGGATGGATTTTTTGGATTGGTTATTTTATCAGATTCTTCCCAGCTGAGTCGTTTGGGTAAATGTCTTCGCTTTCCTCAAGTGAATCGCTTGCGAGTGTTGTCTTCCCTGGTCAAGCTTGTGGTTCTTT
This sequence comes from Lathyrus sativus, assembly GCA_963859935.3. Lineage (NCBI taxonomy): Eukaryota > Viridiplantae > Streptophyta > Magnoliopsida > Fabales > Fabaceae > Lathyrus > Lathyrus sativus. The sequence goes on along the minus strand of OZ012741.1, from coordinate 410,641,973 downwards.
CCCAACAGAGTTGTTCCAATTTTTGGTTGGTCATCGTTGTTTTATTTTAACTTTTGGTTGATGACCCGGTGGCGTTTGGATGTTATTCCAACTTTTGGTGGTTGTTCTTTATTTCTCTCAGCCGAGTCGAGGATTCCGACTCTTGGTTGGCACCCTCCGGCGTAGTCCAGATGATTGTATTTGGTGTTCCAACTTTTGGTTGGCAATCTTTGTTATTCTAACTCTTGGTTAGTAGTTGTTATTCTAACTCTTGGTTAGTAGCTGTTGTTCTAACTCTTGGTTAGTAGCCTTTTATTTCAACTCTTGGTTGATAATTTGGGATGATCATCCCAACTTTTGGTTGGCAGTCTTCTGTGGTGGAGTCAGCTTTATTTAGCGTCCCCCAGCTATCCTAACTCTTGGTTAGTAGCTTTGTTTCCCAACTTTTGGTTGGATGTTATCCCTTGTTGGGTGTCCCAACTTTTGGTTGGTAGTCCTCCCTTATTCCTCCGCAGAGTCATTATCTCAACTTTTGGTTGATGAGGAGATTTGGCGTTTTCCAACTTTTGGTTGGCGGTTATGGTTTCCCCGATAGGGTCAGTCGTGGACATCGATTCGTTTGCCAACTCTTGGTTGGTAGTCTTTGATTCCCCAGTGAGGTCGCCATATCCGGTGTGGTCGATTTTTTGACGTTGTTCCAACTCTTAGTTGGTAACTTTTGTTCTCTGATTGTGGATTCCGACTCTTGGTTGGTAGGGGTGGTTTTGTCCCCCAGAGAGTAACCCTCATTCCATCTTTTAGATGATGTTGCTAGACTGTTATCTTGTGATGGATGTTGATCCCATGCAGAGTCGTTTGGTTAGTTTACTCTTTTCCCAGGGGAGGGAGGTCGTCATGATGTTTTCTCGTACGATGCGGTTCCCCAGCAGAGTTTGTTCCAACTCTTGATTGGTATTCCGAGGTCGCTATCCCGACTGTTGGTTGGTATTTTTGTGGGAGAGTCTGTTCCAAATCTTGGTTGGTATCTGTTGTCGGTTTCATCTCAACTCTTGGTTGTTATCTTCGATTTCGTCCCAACTCTTGGTTGGTATCTTTGGTTGTTCCAACTCTTGGTTGGTATCCTCTGGGCGATTTCCCGACTTTTGGTTGGTATCTTTTGGATGAATTTCAGGTTATATTGGATTGTTATCCCCAACGCGTCATTCTCCAACTCTTGGTTGGTCGTTGCTGTTTTGCATTCCCGCAGGGTGCAAATTTCCGGGTTCTTTTGTATTCAATCACCTTATACCTTGAATGTTTGAAAGCGGATGCTTTTCACCCCTTCAGGTCCAAGTTGTTTGAATAGGGGTGTCGCGGTGAAATTTGGATATCAAACTATTGATTAATTTGAATCTTTAATTCAATTTGCAACCGAACTTTGATTTGTCCAAAGGAAGGGATAAAGATCGAAATTCCCACAATGCAATGCAAATGCAAGCTAGATTGTTTTAGGTTCGGGGGTTGGTTAAACTTAGGGAAGGTACTAGCATCCTAAGTTTCTGTAGTACTCTACAGGAACCTTTTGTTTTATGTTTGTTTATTGCTAAGTGTTTATCTGCTTAAGGTTTAAGTGACCCTAGTGGTTTATATCTAAGTATACTCGATAAGATGTCACATCTTATGCCTACATATCCTTACGGGAGTGGAATCAGAGTATTTGTAGTTCCCCTAAAGGGTTAGAGGAGTTCTTTGACTGTGGTCAAAGTTCCTACGGGTTTAGGGTAGTTGATTTGATTGGGTTTAGGAGAAGAGATGAGTCTTCATTTTAAGGGAGGTGTAACCGCCACAAGTGTAAGAGGTTGTAGGAAAACAGTCTTTGCATCGTCTCAAGAAAAGGACCTAAGTACTCGGATTGTTTGACGAGTGTTCCTTTATCGCTCTTAAGGCAAAGTCCCTACATGTTTGATTGTATTGTTGTGGGGGTGGAGATTATATCTCACTTAAGATGATTAACATCTATTCTCTAATGTGTTTGAAAAGTTTGTATTATATTGTTGATTGTTTGTTTGTCTAAGTTGTAAAGATAAAGGTCCTTCCTATGGGGTAGGTCCTAAACTTAAGCGATCAACTTGAATGGGATCAAGGATCGAAGGGATTATGATGCAAATGATGTGCAACTACACACAACATTGAATTATGTGTAGGTTTTTCCTTTGGACGGGTGCGATGCGATAAGAGTAAATATGATAATGTGAAATGACTGTAAAATAAATTGCGGAAATGTAAATCATACACATACGCATGAAAGTGCTAGAAGTGTGTGAGAGTGAAAGGTGTCGTGAAGTGATTGCGCGTGATTAAATTGATTAAATTGTTTGCGATGTTGATTGATTTTTGAGCGGATTGATTAATTTTATGAGAAAAGTTTTTTTAGTCAAAATTGATTTATAAGAAAATGTTGATTTGAAAAAGTTGAATTTATTTTATTAAAAGGGTTTTGTGGTGAACTAAATTACTTAGAAAGATTCTAGAAAAGTTCAATTTATCGTATAAAAAGGTGAGAAGGTTCAATTTATTGTATAAAAAGTTGAATTGATTTTTCTGCCTAGGGTTGACGAATCTAATTGGAGGGATAAGACGCACCTAAACACCTAGGGATAACTACGACCAAAACGACAGAATAAGATAGACACAACGATTGTAAGCAAATGCACATGCCATGCTGTCTACTTATATGCTATGCGTATGCCTATGCTGACAATGCGAACAGAAAGAGTTGATTGAGGATGAAATAAACGTCTCGGGATAAACATCTCGACCAATCTTCAATGGTAGAAATATCACTTGGGGATAGGCGGAGAACTGGAATTATGGGATCACCATTCTGTTTCGAGGCTTCAAAATTTCTCTTGGGGAATGAAGATCATTCCACTTGGAGACGTAATATCTTGATAAGTCTTGTTGAAGGCGAGAATAAAGATCTTCCAGGGGTGGATCAATCTCATAATTGGAGGCATTTTGTGGATAAAAAAAATAAACATCCGCCTTACTGGAGAGACTCATGCTGGAGAAGAATGTCGTTGTAGAAGATCCATTGAGGAGTAAAACACGTCCATTTCACTGGGAAGGTGAAGTTGGAGAAGCAAATCACCGAGGATTAAAATATCATCCACTTCATTGAGGAAGTGAAGTCAAACAGATCACTGAGAATTCTGCATCAAAAGGCTTCATCGAAGGATTGTCATGACCACCAAAACAAAATTTATTGGGGACATGAAGAATGTTGCAAGAACAAGGTAATTCTATCTTGATGAACTGCGTAATAGTCGCCATTTGAATAATGGTTGTTGCACATGGGTAAGATAATTTTTATTTCTCAGATGCCCCAAGTCACATGGTTATGAGAAGAAGTCATTCCAAGAGGATTTTACAGAAAGCAAGGCGTCCCACTGTTTTCAAACTCTTAGAGAGATTCACTGAATCTAGACGTAACGGACCCTGATTGACGGTAATATGACGAGTCTTCAATCTTGATCTAAAGGTGAAGTCCAACTTGTATAAATGAGCAAACCATCTAGAAACCAACTTGCCCCTGATCAACAGAGTCTTCAAATTCCAATAGGACAAACTGATGATGACGCTTGTATGTAATTTTCTATGATATCAGGCAAAGTTAACATGCGTGAAATGTTATCCTGAAACTAGTAATGCAACATACATGCTTGTCTTGAAGTTTTGAAAAAGAGATATCATGACAACAATTTCATAAAGCCAATAAAATTTTGAGCATAGCTCATAGGAGTCAGGAAACGTTATCTCATTGAGTATGCTTTCGAAATAATCCTTACTTCAATTAGGACTTTGAAGGTTATATCTGGGCTCAGTTTTTGATTTGTAAAAAAGGGATAAAGGTCAAAGCTTATGTGTAACCATCCATTTCGAAAAATGTTCACTATTTTGAAAGGTTTTAAGTGTTCAATCGAGCTGACTGAAAATTTCCTGCCCTAGGTTTAAAATGAGGTTGGAAATGGTTAAAAAGGATTTAACTTCCTTATGTCTTTAGTGTTCAGGAGGTTTGAAAAGAATGCCTTACATCATCAGTAGGTTTTTTTCAAAAGCATACATCAAGAGATCTTGCGTTTTACTTCGTCATCCTCCCTCCAACTATTCACCAAAGTGAGAAAAATTGGGTAAAGTTGGCTTTATAAATTGTGAAAAACATTTTACGAGTGAAACGAATGGATTTCTTCAAGACAAACACTTATTGCACTACTTTATTCAAAATAACATGTTCTTACATGCCAATTATGCTTTTAATCAAAGAAATGAAAAGTAAACATAAGCAAACACAATAAACAGCTGATGGACTCTTTTCTCAGTATTTTCTGGAGTTTTCACTTATATCAGCGTAACGGTATTCCATTCACGACTGAGATTCCTCCTTTGAAAGTCAGCACTTCATCATCAATCATTTCTTGGACTTTCTCTTGAAAGACTTTGCATTCTTCAATCGAATGCCCCACTACTTCATCATGAAATTCACAGCTGGCGTTTGGGTTGAACCACGGTGGATGAGACTTCATGATTCTGGTCTTTTTGGGTGTCATCACTGAGTTTCAGACGAAATAAGACCATAGCTGACCGTAAGTCATTGGGATAAGATCAAACCAACGGGTTTCTTCTTTCGAAACACTCAGAGGTGTCTTCTGATTTTGAAACCGTCTTCGAACTTGTCGATTCTGATGCTGATTTGGAGAAATTAACCTTCGCTTATGAGGTAGTCGTCGTCTGTGCTGACCAGGCGCCACATACTGATGTTGAGGATAAGGTATTGGAACTGGATCTGACAGGATTGCATTAACATCAACATTTCCTTTCTCTAGGGAATCATCAACTGAAATCTCTTCGTCAGTTTGGTTATTCAAATCATCTTGAATTCTTCCATTTTTGAGCGCATTCTCAATGTTTACTCCCACTTCTATAATTTTAGGGAAATCTGGCGGCACAACGCCCATCATCCTATCATAATAGGGGTCTGGCTGTGTTCTTAGAAACATCTTGGTTAAGTTTTTCTCTGGAAGTAGTGGACGAACTTGGGCTGCCAACTCTTTCCATCGCTGAGCATATTCCCTGAAAGATTCGCCATCATTATTACTCGTGTTCATCAATTGATCACTGTCTGGAGCCACGTCCAAATTATAATTGTACTGCTTTATAAAAGCATCGGCTAAATCTTTAAAAGATTGAATACAACTCCTTTGTAGCTTCATATACCATATCAAGGATACTCCAGATAAACTCTCTTGAAAGCAATGAATCATCAACTCGTCGTTGTCAATGTAAGAAGCTATCTTCCGACAGAACATCGTCAAATGATCTCTTGGACAACTAGTACCCTTGTACACTTCAAATACAGGCATCTTAAACTTCGGAGGAATAATTATACCTGGAACCAGACATGACTCACGAGCATTAAAACCGTATGTATCAGCTCCTTTTGTCATCTTTAATTGCTCTTTGAAATCCCGAAGTTCTTTCTCCATTGCTACGAATCTAGGGTCATCCACCTTCATCTTAGCATGAACATTCGGAGGATTCGGTATACACTGTGTAAACTGGGAAACTCTTTTATCAACTTGAACAGCCAAGTTATCTTGCACGGTATGAGCTCGCGTAGGAACATCCACTTGTTGAACACCGTCATCAGAAGGAAGATCGAATAACAGATTAGTCCTCATTCTAAAGCCAGACATAGAATCCGTATCTTTGTTCTCTTTGCTATCCTTCGGTAATGCTTCGAGCTTGGTCAGATGGTCAAGATGTCAACTGACAAAGACAGAAGACCAGAATGAGCCACAGAGGAGAAGAGACACATGCATGTGCAAGATGCTAATACAGAAATGAAAGGTTTCATGGAACTCAAGTTCTTATAAATGGTACAGAATTACCAAGTAAAATTATTTGGATTACAAGTGAATATTCTTATAAGAGTCCCAACATAATAGCTAAATAAAAGCTAAATAAAGCCCTAAGGAAATCCTTCATTGTGCCTGTTGATTTGTTCCTCCACTTGGATCGTCTAAAGATTAAGTTGATAGAGGAAAATAAATTCTCCATCTCTTCTTTTATTCTTGTTGGAAAGTGAGGAATGAATCCCTTGTGTTCTCGGACCTTTAATATTAGTGAGAGTCTTTTGAACTTAATCTGTTCTTTGATAATAAGGGAAGTCTTTGGCATTTGTCCTTCTGAGTTTCTTGATTCAGCGCCTTTAATTTCCTTAGGTCACCCAAGTTAGGACTCTTAAAAGAACATTTCAAAATGTTTTCTTATGTAATCCCTATTGGTTCTATAATGTTTATAAACTAGGAATTCCATGAAACCAATGTAATATGATGCTATATGAATGCAGCAAACACAAGTAGGCACATAGATAAACAAGGATAAACAAGCAAGGGGACCCTAGGTTTGCAACGAGCATGGAGCAAAGGTATACCCATTCCCAGAGGTTGTGGACTAAAGGTTGATTGTACCTGCAGAACAAGGTTCTAAAAGGTTCCCAAAGTCATTAGCCCATCTTTCGGATATTGTCAACTTCCCAACTAACTCGGGGGTTAATAATATTCTCAAGAGAACTTCTTTTGAGTGTAGCATCGCGTAGCACTATTTTGGGACTTACTCCCTCATAGTCTCGCACTACTTCCTAATAAAGGCCAAAGTGGGGTTAAAGGTAACTATGGTCCTTAGTATCATGGACTCCAATTGAGAATAGTAAAAGTTTTCACGACTAAACTCGTTCAACCGAACCATTTTCAAAAGGGTCTCAACTAAGCGGGATTCTCGAATCAACTAAGTCGGGACTCACTCCCTATAAGCCTCATCGAATATATCACCATCCTATCTTAAGTTCACTCAAGTCCGGGTGTAGGACTTTGTCTCACCACTCAAGGATAATAACCCAAAAGAAATAAAGAACACAAATACACAAGTAAGCAAATAGGAAGATATAAAGCAATAAACAAATAAAGCAAGATAGGGAAACCCACTGAGGTGTCCCCAGTGAAGTCGCCATTTCTGTCGCGGTGAAATTTGGATATCAAACTATTGATTAGTTTGAATCTTTAATTCAATTTGCAACCGAACTTTGATTTGTCCAAAGGAAGGGATAAAGATCGAAATTCCCACAATGCAATGCAAATGCAAGCTAGATTGTTTTAGGTTCGGGGGTTGGTTAAACTTAGGGAAGGTACTAGCATCCTAAGTTTCTGTAGTACTCTACAGGAACCTTTTGTTTTATGTTTGTTTATTGCTAAGTGTTTATCTGCTTAAGGTTTAAGTGACCCTAGTGGTTTATATCTAAGTATACTCGATAAGATGTCGCATCTTATGCCTACATATCCTTACGGGAGTGGAATCAGAGTATCTGTAGTTCCCCTAAAGGGTTAGAGGAGTTCTTTGACTGTGGTCAAAGTTCCTACGGGTTTAGGGTAGTTGTTTTGATTGGGTTTAGGAGAAGAGATGAGTCTTCATTTTAAGGGAGGTTTAACCGCCACAAGTGTAAGAGGTTGTAGGAAAATAGTCTTTGCATCGTCTTAAGAAAAGGGCCTAAGTACTCGGATTGTTTGACGAGCGTGCCTTTATCGCTCTTAAGGCAAAGTCCCTACATGTTTGATTGTATTGTTGTGGGGGTGGAGATTATATCTCACTTAAGATGATTAACATCTATTCTCTAATGTGTTTGAAAAGTTTGTATTATATTGTTGATTGTTTGTTTGTCTAAGTTGTAAAGATAAAGGTCCTTCCTATGGGGTAGGTCCTAAACTTAAGCGATCAACTTGAATGGGATCAAGGATCGAAGGGATTATGATGCAAATGATGTGCAACTACACACAACGTTGAATTATGTGTAGGTTTTTCCTTTGGACGGGTGCGATGCGATAAGAGTAAATATGATAATGTGAAATGACTGTAGAATAAATTGCAGAAATGTAAATCATACACATACGCATGAAAGCGCTAGAAGTGTGTGAGAGGGAAAGGTGTCGTGAAGTGATTGCGCGTGATTAAATTGATTAAATTGTTTGCGATGTTGATTGATTTTTGAGCGGATTGATTAATTTTATGAGAAAAGTTTTTTTAGTCAAAATTGATTTATAAGAAAACGTTGATTTGAAAAAGTTGAATTGATTTTATTAAAAGGGTTTTGTGGTGAACTAAATTACTTAGAAAGATTCTAGAAAAGTTCAATTTATCGTATAAAAAGGTGAGAAGGTTCAATTTTAATAAAAGTCGTTATTATAAATTGATTAAAAGAGTTGTTATTATAAGGATAAGTTTTACTATTTTACCTAATGATTTTGTTATAAAAGAGATAATTAGTCAAATTATCAAAGGTTGGTATAAATTATTTAATAAAATTAAAAGAGATTTATCATTAGATAAAACTTCTTATCATACCGGTCTTCGATTAATATTATTAATAGATTTTTTTTTTGAGTAGAAAAAAGGGTTTATAAAAGATGAAAATTAAAAGGATGAGGGTTTTTTCATATTTTAAATTATAGGGAAATAGAAATTATTAGGTTAGAATTAAATTGAATAAAGTTATTATAAATTAATTAAATGGCTAATGGCTGGTTTTTAGGAATAACTATTAGTTAAATTAATTAATAAATAAAAAAGATTAGGTAAATTCAAATTAAATGAAGGTGGTGGTTAAGGGAAGATTAGAGGGTTAACGGAGGATTAATTAAGAGTGGAGGTGATCGTGTGATATGCGAGTATAGGGGTTTACGGTGTGCTGCGGGTGTGAGTCGTGTGATCGTGATCTGGTGGCTGTTGTGTGAGGGTGCATCTTATGGTTATGGTTTGTGGATGCGTGTGTATACAATTGCAAATAATAATAAACACAAAAAGTAAAACCCTAAAACGGCGAGATCATCCTCTTTCCTAATCTCTTTCGCGATTCCGCCTCCACTCAACCTCTTCGCGCCTTCTCCTCAGATTTCTCATAACCTATCAAATTCTTGCAAAACAAAACATCAATCATGAACGGAGAAATGTCAATTGAACGAAAATTACCTACGATGAACAAAGGCAACGGCTCGCTGGTGGTTTCGTGATGGAGATTTGATGACGGCCGGTGGGAAAGATCAAGATTGGTTACTCCGATGGTGGCTTTGTGAGTTTTGACGTCGGCAACTTCGAGATGGTTTCGCTGTGACGGAAGGATTAGCGAGATAAGTTCTTCTTTCTTTTTTTTAATTTTGCTGTGTTAGGGTTTTTTTTTGCCGTCCCCTTCTTATCTCAAATACTCTTCTTATATAGATGGTTGAATAAAACAAGGTGTCAATGATAATTACTTCCTTTCCTTTTCAATTCGACAGATCTGAATTTTGTCTGGAGTCTTTCTGTTTCCGTAATAGCATGTTTGTGACATATTATGATCGTTCTCGATTTTTCCTGAGGGATTCAAATTAATTTCCATTTTTGCTTTGTTCTTGTTTTGGAATGTTGGGTTTAATACTGCAGATTCTGTTGTGGATTTGTGAATTACGGCTTGATGGCCATTCAACACCTTACCATCCTAGTGATAACTGATTCCATGCCCTAATTTCTTCAGGATATTGTGATGAATCTCAAATGGTTCGTTGGCAAAGCTCTGTGTTCTCAACGGTTTTTTTTTGAGGGGTCACCGCATGATGTCGATAATTGACATGGAAATTCTTGTCTTTTATTAAGCATGTTCTGAACTTGACCGTGTTAATCTCGATGAAGTGGATGCTCCCGAAGATTGCTTTCACCGGCGGCATTTAAGAAAGGTTGGAGCTGGTATTTCAAACTCGTAATTGTCCTGATGTCTGCTGATTTTGTTTTGCAGTGTTTTGATCTAACAGGTTTTTTAACTTTGCAGGTTCTAAATTCCAATCGCAAGCTGCTAACTTCGGATTTGCTTGACAGGTGTGCACTGTTGTAGTCGTGTTGTACATTATGCTCTTCCTCGACTTGTTTCAAAAAGTTCTAAACTAATGGTCCTCTGTTGCTACAGGCTTAGTTCTAGGTCCGCACACGCTAAACGCAGTCGTGTTGTTATTGCCAAAGTTACTTGTAAGTGGAGTTGAGAAAAGCTGCCATGAAGAATGTGTTGTTGGCTCTGTTTTCACGTTGTAGGCCTTTTCTGGTTGCTACTTAAATGAAGAAAATGACTCCTACTAACCACTTCTGTTGGAAATAAGTTATTTGGAATCTCTAAATTTCTGGTTTCAACTTGCAGTGATGAAAAGAAAGTTGGTCGTGAACTGTGTGTCGCGCTTGGTTGGAGGCTTTTCTGTGGTATCTCACCGGCTTTCGGTAAGTCAGTATGAAGAAGTTTGCCGGACCACCAGTCCCCCTTGCGACATTGATGATGACGTTCGAGTTTTCTGAAAATCTCGAATAAAGTTTGCAGGTTCTGTTAAAGCAGCAGGTATGGGCAGGGATTGAAGTCATGATAAGGTGAAATTCTAACTCTTCCTTATTCATTAAAATAACCTGGATTAGTGTTAATCTCTGGAAAGCAATCGACTGTTCCCGGCTGCTTCAAAATAGTTCAATGTAAAATGTTTGCATCATTCACGCTTCTCACATCATATGCCAACTTGATTGCAGGTATTATTCTGTGACGAATTGGAGTTCTGCGGCGAACCTTTTTGATCTCTTGAGTGGTAATAACATGTGAGTGGAACTCCATCATTGTTCTGTCCATGACTGAATGGTGGGGAGAAAATTGTAACTTGGTAAGATCTTACAACCGTGTACTGGCTTGCATTTGGACTAGTGGTGTCTTTTGCACTTCAAATACTTAAGTTGTAATAATGATTGGAGTCTTGAATATGTGTGGCGCTTGTATGCTCGTGCTAGTGACCGTTATTTGTCGGTTTTGTTTACAGGTTATTGAAAAGGCTCCGAAATGTCTAAAGGTGCTGCTTGGAAATCCCACAATTGAAGACAACCGTGATGTCAGTGATGTGAGGACTCCCTTAATCGTGTTAGCTGTTTTGCGAGAACTTGCGTAGTCGTGGTATATCCTGTACCTAGGTCTGCCCTTTGCATCATTGAGATACTCTCGTTCGATAATTGCTTTGGGCTGACAGGAGTGAGCTCATTTGCAGGTGCTGTCGGTGGGAATAACCGACTGAAGTTCCAAAATGCCGGGAGGACTGACTTGGCTTGGAGTTTTGATCATGAGTTCAAGAATGCTTAGAATGAGGGTATCATGAAAATCCATGGTGATGGCTTGAGAAAAAAAGAACGCGAGGTTTGGTGCGGTGACAATGACTATACGTATGAACCGAGAGCTTGGAGTTGCATCTGTGTCGCCTTTTAGTCTATTCGCGTCATGAGCTTCTTTTGGCAGTGGTAAAGTTGCCTTATGAATTGCACATCTTCTACATTTCTAACAACTTTGGACTTTATGTCTTTATGATATCTTAATGTTTCCTTAGTGGTTTCTGCCTGCAGGTGCGTGGAGGCCGTGATAACGGTGTTGCCCTCACTTTCATGGTCGGTGTTTGTACTTGTCATTTCCTATGAATTCATTGATCGATGGAGCAATGTTGATATTTGATGCCCTTTGTTCCTCGGGGTGCCGTGTTACATTCTGTTTCGGAAGGAGAAATCACCTTGCGCTGAGTATATTACTTTCTTGGGATGTCGGTGTTGTTACGGAGTAATTCAAGACTGCATCATATCCTGACATCGGGCTTGTTGCAGGTTAAAGGCTTAGGGATTTAAGTGTGGGACTGTTATCTTTTGCAGTTTCCTTAATGATGTCGCATAAGAGGTTGTGGCTTAGCAAGATCCAATGCGGTGATAGTATAGGACTGTATATTGATACCTTAGAAATGGTTTAATGTAATTTGTATAGAGCAAGCTGTTACGTAACAACGGATATTAGTGAGACCTGGAGGATGCTAAATGGCATGCTCAAATTTATATCTCTTGTAACCTTTTTATGATTTTCATGTATGCTCTTGGATGATAAATTTGTAAATTGAATCAATTTCTATGTGTCATCTAGTTCTGGTGTTTGCATTTGACGAAACGTTTCCACATTAAACCAAGTTGTGAATGGATATATGTGATAAGGTATTCCTTACTAGTTTTAAAACAAATGCCATAATCATGCAGCAAGTGCCCGGAGGGCCATCTCAGTTCTAATTTTCAATCTCATGACAAGAATTCCACGTGGGCAAGATTGGATTTCCATGCTTTGAACCTTTCTACCAAATTAGGAGGAACTTCGCTTGTATTCTTGGATTCATGACTTGTCTTAAAATTGTAATTTGAGTAGGAGTCTTGAACAGGTACCCGAGCATGAATTCGATATTCTCGAATCGAGATAATAACATAACCTGACTCTTCCATCTTGGTCTTGAATAATCCAAATTCTTCTGACTTTGCTTTCAATAAAGACTCTGCTTAACATTGATGCAAGGTTAACTGAGATGTAGACTATACTTTGAAACCTTAAGAAATATCGCCCTTGCATTGATTAGCAGGTTGTGAGAATACATGCGCATCCTTCCTCCCGGAACTCAACACAACTCGTAGGGAATAAGGAGTCCATATAAGGTTTTCATGACCTCCTGTTTTCAGCAACAAAATTCACTTCACGAAACACGAACAAAAGGTTAGAGCGGTTAGTTATGCATAAACGGTTGCCTACGAAAACAAATACTATTTCCACTCGAAATTATTGTATCTGCACAAGCTGGTTAGTCGCAAGAACAACTATTAAGTTAAAGTCAAGTAAAAATAGAAAACACGCAAAAAGGGGTGGGATCTTATGGTCAAAAATTAGGGTGCAACAGATGCCCCTATTTAAGTTACTCCTATTCGGAGATATGGAGATTGAAATCTTCGTCTCGACGAGATAGGAGGGACTTAAATACAAACATTGCACGGATTTTTATTTTTTGGCCATAAGAAACCACCGAATGCAAATGATATGAAATGATATGAGAATTCAAGACGAAAGGTCCTGTGGAGAAATGGCGCCATAGGGGAGAAACTAAACGCGACACACGGGAAGAACAAGTTCAACAAAACGAGTCTCCACGGGGGAAGATTGATAATCACAAAGTGTTTGTAGATATGTTGTGAAGAACTTGGAAGAGAAATTCTCTGGAGGAATCTGCTGTATATGTCAAAATGTAATTGATTCAAGATATCATATGTAGGAGTCTGTTGTCGAGACATGTAACTATAATTGAGAATACTTTTGCCAAAGTATTTACTGTTAAAATCTGTAAGGAATCTATTGCCGAGATTCTGTGTTGAAGTCTGTTGGAGAAATACTTCTGACGAAGTCTTCTGGAAATCCCCTGCCGAGATTAACCAGGAAATTACCTACTGCTGAGGTCTTCTGGGAATCTACTGCCGAGATTACCCAGGAAATTTCAATACCTACTGTCGAGGTCTTCTGGAGAATCTACTATCGAGAGTAACCAGGAACTGTAAGATGTTCGAGTGTTTGTCGTTGTAGACTGTAGTTGTAAATTGTTGTTGGAGATGTAGAACTTCCCCGAGCGTCATAGTCTGGATGCTATGAGCCGGTCTCGGTCTCTGTTGTAGAACTTCCCCGAGCGTCATAGTCTGGATGCTATGAGCTGGTCTCAGTCTCTGCCCAGAATGAAGAAAACTCGCGAGAGCGTCTTCACAAAGGGGTTGTAGATGTTGTAGATTGTGGATGTCGTTGTAGACTGTAAATGTAGTTCGTTGTAGAACCCTGTAGATGTAGTTCATTGTAGAACCCTGTAGATGCAGTTCGTTGTAGAACTCTGTAGACGTAGTTTGACGTAATCTGTAGCTGTAGTTTTAAATTTGTAAATGTGATTGTAAATGTAGGTGTAGCTTCACCGGGGATCTTCGGAAGAGATGTGAGACGTATGTCTTCTCAAGTACGGAGACTATTGTGGTAAACTTCTTCGACTTCTTTGGGGAGATGTCACTTGACGGAAGTAAACTTGTGTGATGAGACTCACTGGGGAAGTCATTCCTGAGGAGCATCTTTATCGTAGTTGTAAAAAGTGTGAATTCTCAAATAAAGAGCAATATATGTAAGTTTTTCCGTTTACCAAGTTGATAATCACTGGGGATGGACAAACGGTCTTGCGAAGATGAAAACCTGATTGAAATGAGTTGCTCGAATAAAGAGCTGCTTGCAATTCAGATGTACATTGTTGAGAAGTTCTGATAACACTGTTGGAGAAATGCACCTTTATAAAGATCCTTCCTGAGGAACTGAGTGCAAAATAAATGCACACTTAATCCAAACTTAAAAGTTAGAGATGTCCACAATGTGATTGCCAAGGACCGAAATTCAATTCAGGAAATATCTGAAGAGAAACTATCAAGCAAGACTCGAACATTGAGGTATGAACTCAAATGCGATATGCTGAAACATTCGTCTTCCACGAGAATCAATCTTCGTGGGGAAACAGAAATATTATGATTTTTCTGCCTAGGGTTGACGAATCTAATTGGAGGGATAAGACGCACCCAAACACCTAGGCATAACTACGACCAAAGCGACAGAATAAGATAGACACAACGACTGTAAGCAAATGCACATGCCATGCTGTCTACTTATATGCTATGCGTATGCCTATGCTGACAATGCGAACAGAAAAAGGTGATTGAGGATGAAATAAACGTCTCGGGATAAACATCTCGACCAATCTTCAAAGGTAGAAATATCACTTGGGGATAGGCGGAGAACTGGAATTATGGGATCACCATTCTATTTCGAGGCTTCAAAATTTCTCTTGGGGAATGAAGATCATTCCACTTGGAGACATAATATCTTGATAAGTCTTGTTGAAGACGAGAATAAAGATCTTCCAGGGGTGGATCAATCTCATAATTGGAGGCATTTTGTGGATAAAAAAAATAAACATCCGCCTTATTGGAGAGACTCATGCTGGAGAAGAATGTCGTTGTAGAAGATCCATTGAGGAGTAAAACACGTCCATTTCACTGGGAAGGTGAAGTTGGATAAGCAAATCACCGAGGATTAAAATATCATCCACTTCATTGAGGAAGTGAAGTCAAACAGATTACTGAGAATTCTGCATCAAAAGGCTTCATCGAAGGATTGTCATGACCACCAAAACAAAATTTATTGGGGACATGAAGAATGTTGCAAGAACAAGGTAATTTTGTCTTGATGAACTGCGTAATAGTCGCCATTTGAATAATGGTTGTTGCACATGGGTAAGATAATTTTTATTTCTCAGATGCCCCAAGTCACATGGTTATGAGAAGAAGCCATTCCAAGAGTATTTTACAGAGAACAAGGCGTCCCACTGTTTTCAAACTCTTAGAGAGATTCGCTGAATCTCGACGTAACGGACCCTGATTAACGGTAATATGAAGAGTCTTCAATCTTGATCTAAAGGTGAAGTCCAACTTATATAAATGAGCAAACCATCTGGAAACCAACTTGCCACTGATCAACAGAGTCTTCGAATTCCAATAGGACAAACTGATGATGACGCTTGTATGTAATTTTCTATGATATCAGGCAAAGTTAACATGCGTGAAATGTTATCCTCAAACTAGTAATGCAACATACATGCTTGTCTTGAAGTTTTGAAAAAGAGATATCATGACAACAATTTTATAAAGCCAATAAAATTTTGAGCATAGCTCATAGGAGTCAGGAAACGTTATCTCATTGAGTATTCTTTCGAAATAATCCTTACTTCAATTAGGACTTTGAAGGTTATATCTGGGCTCAGTTTTTGATTTGTAAAAAAGGGATAAAGGTCAACGCTTATGTGTAACCATCCATTTCGAAAAATGTTCACTATTTTGAAAGGTTTTAAGTGTTCAATCGAGCTGACTGAAAATTTCCTGCCCTAGGTTTAAAATGAGGTTGGAAAGGGTTAAAAAGGATTTAACTTCCTTATGTCTTTGGTGTTCAGGAGGTTTGAAAAGAATGCCTTACATCATCAGTAGGTTTTTTTCAAAAGCATACATCAAGAGATCTTGCATTTTACTTCGTCATCCTCCCTCCAACTATTCACCAAAGTGAGAAAAATTGGGTAAAGTTGGCTTTATAAATTGTGAAAAACATTTTACGAGTGAAACGAATGGATTTCTTCAAGACAAACACTTATTGCACTACTTTATTCAAAATAACATGTTCTTACATGCCAATTATGCTTTTAATCAAAGAAATGAAAAGTAAACATAAGCAAACACAATAAACAGCTGATGGACTCTTTTCTCAGTATTTTCTGGAGTTTTCACTTATATCAGCGTAACGGTATTCCATTCACGACTGGGATTCCTCCTTTGAAAGTCAGCACTTCATCATCAATCATTTCTTGGACTTTCTCTTGAAAGACTTTGCATTCTTCAATCGAATGCCCCACTACTTCATCATGAAATTCACAGCTGGCGTTTGGGTTGAACCACGGTGGATGAGACTTCATGATTCTGGTCTTTTTGGGTGTCATCACTGAGTTTCGGACGAAATAAGACCATAGCTAACTGTAAGTCATTGGGATAAGATCAAACCAACGGGTTTCTTCTTTCGAAACACTCAGAGGTGTCTTCTGATTTTGAAACCGTCTTCGAACTTGTCGATTCTGATGCTGATTTGGAGAAATTAACCTTCGCTTATGAGGTAGTCGTCGTCTGTGCTGACCAGGCGCCACATACTGATGTTGAGGATAAGGTATTGGAACTGGATCTGACAGGATTGCATTAACATCAACATTTCCTTTCTCTAGGGAATCATCAACTGAAATCTCTTCGTCAGTTTGGTTATTTAAATCATCTTGAATTCTTCCACTTTTGAGCGCATTCTCAATGTTTACTCCCACTTCTATAATTTTAGAGAAATCTGGCGGCACAACGCCCACCATCCTATCATAATAGGGGTCTGGCAGTGTTCTTAGAAATATCTTGGTTAAGTTTTTCTCTGGAAGTAGTGGACGAACTTGGGCTGCCAACTCTTTCCATCGCTGAGCATATTCCCTGAAAGATTCGCCATCATTCTTACTCGTGTTCATCAATTGATCACTGTCTGGAGCCACGTCCAAATTTTAATTGTACTGCTTTATAAAAGCATTGGCTAAATCTTTAAAAGATTGAATACAACTCCTTTGTAGCTTCATATACCATATCAAGGATGCCCCAGATAAACTCTCTTGAAAGCAATGAATCATCAACTCGTCGTTGTCAATGTAAGAAGCTATCTTCCGACAGAACATCGTCAAATGATCTCTTGGACAACTAGTACCCTTGTACACTTCAAAGACAGGCATCTTAAACTTTGGAGGAATAATTATACCTGGAACCAGACATGACTCACGAGCATTAAAATCGTATGTATCAGCTCCTTTTGTCATCTTTAATTGCTCTTTGAAATCCCGAAGTTCTTTCTCCATTGCTACGAATCTAGGGTCATCCACTTTCATCTTAGCATGAACATTATGAGGATTCGGTATACGCTATGGAAACTGGGAAACTCTTTTATCAACTTGAACAGCCAAGTTATCTTGCACGGGCTGAGCTCGCGTAGGAACTTCCACTTGTTGAACACCGTCATCAGAAGGAAGATCGAATAACGGATTAGTCCTCATTCTAAAGCCAGTCATAGAATCCATATCTTTGTTCTCTTTGCTATCCTTCGGTAATGCTTCGAGCTTGGTCAGATGGTCAAGATGTCAACTGACAAAGACAGAAGACCAGAATGAGCCACAGAGGAGAAGAGACACATGCATGTGCAAGATGCTAATACAGAAATGAAAGGTTTCATGGAACTCAAGTTCTTATAAATGGTACAGAATTACCAAGTAAAATTATTTGGATTACAAGTGAATATTCTTATAAGAGTCCCAACATAATAGCTAAATAAAAGCTAAATAAAGCCCTAAGGAAATCCTTCATTGTGCCTGTTGATTTGTTCCTCCACTTGGATCGTCTAAAGATTAAGTTGATAGAGGAAAATAAATTCTCCATCTCTTCTTTTATTCTTGTTGGAAAGTGAGGAATGAATCCCTTGTGTTCTCGGACCTTTAATATTAGTGAGAGTCTTTTGAACTTAATCTGTTCTTTGATAATAAGGGAAGTCTTTGGCATTTGTCCTTCTGAGTTTCTTGATTCAGCGCCTTTAATTTCCTTAGGTCACCCAAGTTAGGACTCTTAAAAGAACATTTCAAAATGTTTTCTTATGTAATCCCTATTGGTTCTATAATGTTTATAAACTAGGAATTCCATGAAACCAATGTAATATGATGCTATATGAATGCAGCAAACACAAGTAGGCACATAGATAAACAAGGATAAACAAGCAAGGGGACCCTAGGTTTGCAACGAGCATGGAGCAAAGGTATACCCATTCCCAGAGATTGTGGACTAAAGGTTGATTGTACCTACAGAACAAGGTTCTAAAAGGTTCCCAAAGTCATTAGCCCATCTTTCGGATATTGTCAACTTCCCAACTAACTCGGGGGTTAATAATATTCTCAAGAGAACTTCTTTTGAGTGTAGCATCGCGTAGCACTATTTTGGGACTTACTCCCTCATAGTCTCGCACTACTTCCTAATAAAGGCCAAAGTGGGGTTAAAGGTAACTATGGTCCTTAGTATCATGGACTCCAATTGAGAATAGTAAAAGTTTTCACGACTAAACTCGTTTAACCGAACCATTTTCAAAAGGGTCTCAACTAAGCGGGATTCTCGAATCAACTTAGTCGGGACTCACTCCCTATAAGCCTCATCGAATATATCACCATCCTATCTTAAGTTCACTCAAGTCCGGGTGTAGGACTTTGTCTCACCACTCAAGGATAGTAACCCAAAAGAAATAAAGAACACAAATACACAAGTAAGCAAATAGGAAGATATAAAGCAATAAACAAATAAAGCAAGATAGGGAAACCCACTGAGGTGTCCCCAGTGAAGTCGCCATTTCTGTCGCGGTGAAATTTGGATATCAAACTATTGATTAGTTTGAATCTTTAATTCAATTTGCAACCGAACTTTGATTTGTCCAAAGGAAGGGATAAAGATCGAAATTCCCACAATGCAATGCAAATGCAAGCTAGATTGTTTTAGGTTCGGGGGTTGGTTAAACTTAGGGAAGGTACTAGCATCCTAAGTTTCTGTAGTACTCTACAGGAACCTTTTGTTTTATGTTTGTTTATTGCTAAGTGTTTATCTGCTTAAGGTTTAAGTGACCCTAGTGGTTTATATCTAAGTATACTCGATAAGATGTCGCATCTTATGCCTACATATCCTTACGGGAGTGGAATCAGAGTATCTGTAGTTCCCCTAAAGGGTTAGAGGAGTTCTTTGACTGTGGTCAAAGTTCCTACGGGTTTAGGGTAGTTGTTTTGATTGGGTTTAGGAGAAGAGATGAGTCTTCATTTTAAGGGAGGTTTAACCGCCACAAGTGTAAGAGGTTGTAGGAAAATAGTCTTTGCATCGTCTTAAGAAAAGGGCCTAAGTACTCGGATTGTTTGACGAGCGTGCCTTTATCGCTCTTAAGGAAAAGTCCCTACATGTTTGATTGTATTGTTGTGGGGGTGGAGATTATATCTCACTTAAGATGATTAACATCTATTCTCTAATGTGTTTGAAAAGTTTGTATTATATTGTTGATTGTTTGTTTGTCTAAGTTGTAAAGATAAAGGTCCTTCCTATGGGGTAGGTCCTAAACTTAAGCGATCAACTTGAATGGGATCAAGGATCGAAGGGATTATGATGCAAATGATGTGCAACTACACACAACGTTGAATTATGTGTAGGTTTTTCCTTTGGACGGGTGCGATGCGATAAGAGTAAATATGATAATGTGAAATGACTGTAGAATAAATTGCAGAAATGTAAATCACACACATACGCATGAAAGCGCTAGAAGTGTGTGAGAGGGAAAGGTGTCGTGAAGTGATTGCGCGTGATTAAATTGATTAAATTGTTTGCGATGTTGATTGATTTTTGAGCGGATTGATTAATTTTATGAGAAAAGTTTTTTTAGTCAAAATTGATTTATAAGAAAACGTTGATTTGAAAAAGTTGAATTGATTTTATTAAAAGGGTTTTGTGGTGAACTAAATTACTTAGAAAGATTCTAGAAAAGTTCAATTTATCGTATAAAAAGGTGAGAAGGTTCAATTTTAATAAAAGTCGTTATTATAAATTGATTAAAAGAGTTGTTATTATAAGGATAAGTTTTACTATTTTACCTAATGATTTTGTTATAAAAGAGATAATTAGTCAAATTATCAAAGGTTGGTATAAATTATTTAATAAAATTAAAAGAGATTTATCATTAGATAAAACTTCTTATCATACCGGTCTTCGATTAATATTATTAATAGATTTTTTTTTTTGAGTAGAAAAAAGGGTTTATAAAAGATGAAAATTAAAAGGATGAGGGTTTTTTCATATTTTAAATTATAGGGAAATAGAAATTATTAGGTTAGAATTAAATTGAATAAAGTTATTATAAATTAATTAAATGGCTAATGGCTGGTTTTTAGGAATAACTATTAGTTAAATTAATTAATAAATAAAAAAGATTAGGTAAATTCAAATTAAATGAAGGTGGTGGTTAAGGGAAGATTAGAGGGTTAACGGAGGATTAATTAAGAGTGGAGGTGATCGTGTGATATGCGGGTATAGGGGTTTACGGTGTGCTGCGGGTGTGAGTCGTGTGATCGTGATCTGGTGGTTGTTGTGTGAGGGTGCATCTTATGGTTATGGTTTGTGGATGCGTGTGTATACAATTGCAAATAATAATAAACACAAAAAGTAAAACCCTAAAACGGCGAGATCATCCTCTTTCCTAATCTCTTTCGCGATTCCGCCTCCACTCAACCTCTTCGCGCCTTCTCCTCAGATTTCTCATAACCTATCAAATTCTTGCAAAACAAAACATCAATCATGAACGGAGAAATGTCAATTGAACGAAAATTACCCACGATGAACAAAGGCAACGGCTCGCTGGTGGTTTCGTGATGGAGATTTGATGACGGCCGGTGGGAAAGATCAAGATTGGTTACTCCGATGGTGGCTTTGTGAGTTTTGACGTCGGCAACTTCGAGATGGTTTCGTTGTGACGGAAGGATTAGCGAGATAAGTTCTTCTTTTTTTTTTTTTTTTAATTTTGCTGTGTTAGGGTTTTTTTTTGCCGTCCCCTTCTTATCTCAAATACTCTTCTTATATAGATGGTTGAATAAAACAAGGTGTCAATGATAATTACTTCCTTTCCTTTTCAATTCGACAGATCTGAATTTTGTCTGGAGTCTTTCTGTTTCCGTAATAGCATGTTTGTGACATATTATGATCGTTCTCGATTTTTCCTGAGGGATTCAAATTAATTTCCATTTTTGCTTTGTTCTTGTTTTGGAATGTTGGGTTTAATACTGCAGATTCTGTTGTGGATTTGTGAATTACGGCTTGATGGCCATTCAACACCTTACCATCCTAGTGATAACTGATTCCATGCCCTAATTTCTTCAGGATATTGTGATGAATCTCAAATGGTTCGTTGGCAAAGCTCTGTGTTCTCAACGGTTTTTTTTTGAGGGGTCACCGCATGATGTCGATAATTGACATGGAAATTCTTGTCTTTTATTAAGCATGTTCTGAACTTGACCGTGTTAATCTCGATGAAGTGGATGCTCCCGAAGATTGCTTTCACCGGCGGCATTTAAGAAAGGTTGGAGCTGGTATTTCAAACTCGTAATTGTCCTGATGTCTGCTGATTTTGTTTTGCAGTGTTTTGATCTAACAGGTTTTTTAACTTTGCAGGTTCTAAATTCCAATCGCAAGCTGCTAACTTCGGATTTGCTTGACAGGTGTGCACTGTTGTAGTCGTGTTGCACATTATGCTCTTCCTCGACTTGTTTCAAAAAGTTCTAAACTAATGGTCCTCTGTTGCTACAGGCTTAGTTCAAGGTCCGCACACGCTAAACGCAGTCGCGTTGTTATTGCCAAAGTTACTTGTAAGTGGAGTTGAGAAAAGCTTCCATGAAGAATGTGTTGTTGGCTCTGTTTTCATGTTGTAGGCCTTTTCTGATTGCTACTTAAATGAAGAAAATGACTCCTACTAACCACTTCTGTTGGAAATAAGTTATTTGGAATCTCTAAATTTCTGGTTTCAACTTGCAGTGATGAAAAGAAAGTTGGTCGTGAACTGTGTGTCGCGCTTGGTTGGAGGATTTTCTATGGTATCTCACCGGCTTTCGGTAAGTCAGTATGAAGAAGTTTGCCGGACCACCAGTCCCCCTTGTGACATCGATGATGACGTCCGAGTTTTCTGAAAATCTCGAATAAAGTTTGCAGGTTCTGTTAAAGCAGCAGGTCTGGGCAGGGATTGAAGTCATGATAAGGTGAAATTCTAACTCTTCCTTATTCATTAACATAACCTGGATTAGTGTTAATCTCTGGAAAGCAATCGACTGTTCCCGGCTGCTTCAAAATAGTCCAATGTAAAATGTTTGCATCATTCACGCTTCTCACATCATATGCCAACTTGATTGCAGGTATTATTCTGTGACGAATTGGAGTTCTGCGGCGAACCTTTTTTATCTCTTGAGTGGTAATAACATGTGAGTGGAACCCCATCATTGTTCTGTCCATGACTGAATGGTGGGGAGAAAATTGTAACTTGGTAAGATCTTACAACCGTGTACTGGCTTGCATTTGGACTAGTGGTGTCTTTTGCACTTCAAATACTTAAGTTGTAATAATGATTGGAGTCTTGAATATGTGTGGCGCTTGTATGCTCGTGCTAGTGACCGTTATTTGTCGGTTTTGTTTACAGGTTATTGAAAAGGCTCCGGAATGTCTAAAGGTGCTGCTTGGAAATCCCACAATTGAAGACAACCGTGCTGTCAGTGATGTGAGGACTCTCTTAATCGTGTTAGCTGTTTTGCGAGCACTTGCGTAGTCGTGGTATATCCTGTACCTAGGTCTGCCCTTTGCATCATTGAGATACTCTCGTTCGATAATTGCTTTGGGCTGACAGGAGTGAGCTCATTTGCAGGTGCTGTCGGTGGGAATAACCGACTGAAGTTCCAAAATGCCGGGAGGGATGACTTGGCTTGGAGTTTTGATCATGAGTTCAAGAATGCTTAGAATGAGGGTATCATGAAAATCCATGGTGATGGCTTGAGAAAAAAAGAACGCGAGGTTTGGTGCGGTGACAATGACTATACGTCTGAACCGAGAGCTTGGAGTTGCATCTGTGTCGCCTTTTAGTCTATTCGCGTCATGAGCTTCTTTTGGCAGTGGTAAAGTTGCCTTATGAATTGCACATCTTCTACATTTCTAACAACTTTGGACTTTATGTCTTTATGATATCTTAATGTTTCCTTAGTGGTTTCTGCCTGCAGGTGCGTGGAGGCCGTGATAACGGTGTTGCCCTCACTTTCATGGTCGGTGTTTGTACTTGTCATTTCCTATGAATTCATTGATCGATGGAGCAATGTTGATATTTGATGCCCTTTGTTCCTCGGGGTGCCGTCTTACATTCTGTTTCGGAAGGAGAAATCACCTCGCGCTGAGGATGTTACTTTCTTGGGATGCCGGTGTTGTTACGGAGTAATTCAAGACTGCATCATATCCTGACATCGGGCTTGTTGCAGGTTAAAGGCTTGGGGATTTGAGTGTGGGACTGTTATCTTTTGCAGTTTCCTTAATGATGTCGCATAAGGGGTTGTGGCTTAGCAAGATCCAATGCGGTGATAGTATAGGACTGTATATTGATACCTTAGAAATGGTTTAATGTAATTTGTATAGAGCAAGCTGTTACGTAACAACGGATATTAGTGAGACCTGGAGGATGCTAAATGGCATGCTCAAATTTATATCTCTTGTAACCTTTTTATGATTTTCATGTATGCTCTTGGATGATAAATTTGTAAATTGAATCAATTTCTATGTGTCATCTAGTTCTGGTGTTTGCATTTGACGAAACGTTTCCACATTAAACCAAGTTGTGAATGGATATATGTGATAAGGTATTCCTTACTAGTTTTAAAACAAATGCCATAATCATGCATCAAGTTCCCGGAGGGCCATCTCAGTTCTAATTTTCAGTCTCATGACAAGAATTCCACGTGGGAAAGATTGGATTTCCATGCTTTGAACCTTTCTACCAAATTAGGAGGAACTTCGCTTGTATTCTTGGATTCATGACTTGTCTTAAAATTGTAATTTGAGTAGGGGTCTTGAACAGGTGCCCGAGCATGAATTCGATATTATCGAATCGTGATAATAACATAACCTGACTCTTCCATCTTGGTCTTGAATAATCCAAATTCTTCTGACTTTGCTTTCAATAAAGACTCTGCTTAACATTGATGCAAGGTTAACCGAGATGTAGACTATACTTTGAAACCTTAAGAAATATCGCCCTTGCATTGATTAGCAGGTTGTGAGAATACAGGCGCATCCTTCCTCCCGGAACTCAACACAACTCGTAGGGAATAAGGAGTCCATATAAGGTTTTCATGACCTCCTGTTTTCAGCAACAAAACTCACTTCACGAAACACGAACAAAAGGTTAGAGCGGTTAGTTATGCATAAACGGATGCCTGCGAAAACAAATACTATTTCCACTCGAAATTATTGTATCTGCACAAGCTGGTTAGTCGCAAGAACAACTATTAAGTTAAAGTCAAGTAAAAAGAGAAAACACGCAAAAAGGGGTGGGATCTTATGGTCAAAAATTAGGGTGCAACAAGGGGCAGCTGTAGCACCCCAAAATTTGCCTTTCGTTTTAACCGTAAATGGGTTGTGTTTCTTTGCATTTTGCATTTTTCGCATTCATTTTCAGAATTGATCAGAATTCTCTCTCAAATTCTCTCAACTTCTCCATTTCCAAAACACACTCAAAGCTCTTTTTCATTCTAATTCTTGATTCTTCATTGGAATCAATGGATTCTTGAGCTAGAACCTCTTTCCATCATCATCATTGGATCAATTTTCATCTTCAATTTTCGTGCAAGCTTGGATCTGAATCTGGAGGTGGATCTAGAAGTGATTATTTGAAGCTTTTTGACTCAAATTTGGTGGATCTTCATTCATACAACAACAATTATTGTGGATCTTGAAGTTTTCCAGATTTCTAGCATTTGATCTGCTCAAATTCAGTTGATCAACATTTACCGAAGCAAATCTCCGCTTTGAAGGTTGGAATTCTCGATCCGATTTAATTTTCGAGCTTATCATGTTAATCTTCATATTCGATTGAATTTTTCTGATTTCGATCCGTTGGTTTTGCGATATAGCTGTGTAATTGTGTATCCATGCTGTTGGATCTCTATTTTCTGTTGTTAATTTCGTGCTTAATTGATAAGTTGATCTGTTTGAACCTTGGATAAGTTGTTTTGGTGCTAGAAGTGATTTTCTGCTGCTGTTTTTAGCTTCTGGTGTAGTGTTAATTGGTTAACCTATATGGTTAACCGGTTAACCATTTCAAACTTTCAAAAAATTTTCAAACGTTAACAGTGTTAATCAGTTAACGCATATGGTTAACCGATTAACCTGTTCAAAACTTCAAGTTTTTCCAAACTTTTTAAGGTGTTAACCGATTAACCCCAGGGGTTAACCGATTAACACTGTGCCAGAATGCCATATTTGTTGTTTTGCTTGCTTGTTCGCATACCGTTTCGATTCGAATCATCATAGATCAGTGTGACGCATTAGGATTGAAATGTTTTGGATATTTGTCACTGTTTGTGGTTGATTAATCATGATTTTGTTGACATGTGTGTTCATTTTCCACTCGGTTGCGTGCTTGTGTATGTGGATCGAATTGAGCTTTGTTTGCATGTTTATTTGCTTTCATCTCTTGTTTTTCTCCACATGTTTGCATTGATGTTGAGGTCTAGACGCGCTTGTGGCGGCTGCTGCCCCACACATTTTTCCTCCCTCCCACCATTCTAAATGTGCATTTCCATGTTTGCATTTTCTACTTGTGATTGATCCTTCATTTGTTCTTCTTGTGCTTTCTGCCATGATCCCCATAGGATTCCTAGTCCCTCCGTTTAGGATGGGAGTAGGAGAGACATTAGACGTTGAATCCAAGCATGCTAACATTAGGGTAGATGTTTCCCCTTTTCATCCAAACTCTAGGACCACTTTGCATGACAATGTTAGGGCCGAGTTTCCCTTAGACCTTCCGTGCGTCTCTCTTCTCATCTCAAACAATTCTAACTCATCTAATAAATGCGATAAACGTTGCGCGCTACAGGCCTTAAGCTACATGGGGAATGATGAGTGAGGGGTCTCCTCTCGCTTATCTAGAGTGTTTAGTGTACGCCCCGTTTGGGGGCGATATACGACGCATTCGCCTTCATGTTATAGTCTTTAGTGCAACGTGAATTACAAACCGAATTAATTCACTTTACTAAAAAACACAAAACAAAATTCAAACATTTTTCCTCCGGGATTAATCGGAAATCTTTTTTCAGAAAAGAGTGTTGTTAAGCTTCGGTTCTACCGCAAACAGGCTTAGTCCCTAACTGCTGGAATAGAGGTTTAATCCTACTCGGTTAAAACACTTAATCAACCTGTGGTTTTGTGTCAGCCCGAACTACGTTTACTATGATCTTTCATACTAGGTGAAAGTACGTAGGCATAAGACGCGATGTCTTGGCGAGCAACCTTCCCCCCTTCTCTCCCGTGGTTAGCCGAACTACGTTGACTCTGACTTTCCCATTGAACGAGGGAATACGTAGGCACAGAACAGCGATGCTTTGCCGAGTCTCTTTTCTTTTCTCTTTTTTTCCTAAAGCCTGTAGCGTAGATAGTTTAAACACACCCTTAGATAGACAACAAGCATGGATCCCGTCGAGTACGACGGACGCGAAGGGTGCTAATACCTTCCCCTTGCGTAACCGTCTCCCGAATCCAGGACTTGGTTGCAATGACCTTGTCTTTCCCTTTTTGTCAGGTTTTTCCGATCGTTTCCTTTCCCTCTCTTTGGGATAAATAACGAAAGGTGGTGACTCTTCTATTTTACGCTGGGTGTTTTTCGCAGTTGCGACACAAGTGAACCAAGACAATCAGTCTAAGGATCCTCCACCCAATACTTCAACTGGCACTCAATCAACCAATCTTTCCCATGAAGAGCTGGAATCTCTGAAAGTTCAGCGACCATTGGAGTATTTAAAGGTTATGCTCAATTCTCAATATATCTTTAGCGACAAAAGTACTACTACTTCGACTGCCTCAGGAAACACCCTGACTAAGAGAACTGACAGTGACTTGTTGGTGCAGATAAAAGAAAAAGCATTTGTAGCATACTTATTTAAAATCCTAGAATAAGATATTTCTGCCAGTTTTAACCTTAAAAAACTCCTGAAACAAATTAATTTCTTGTAGGTTTCTCCAGAAGTAGCTGATACCATTATGGAGCTAAAGACATCGGTTGACCTAGTTTCCGCTAACCTCAACCGCCTTCGAGACTTTTCGAGCAACCTTTCCAAGAAAAATAGCAGTCACAAAGATGCATGGGAGGCTGTCTCTGCATCCACTGAAAAAGTCTCGACACTTAAGAAACTCTCTGAGCAAAATAAGAAATAGATCGAGAGGTGTGACAAGAGCATTGTAGAATGGGAAAAACAAATTACCATTCTACAAACTAAATTCTCTCAAGCTAAGCAACACAAAACTAAACTGGTTAGCTCTGTCGAAGATGAGGTGGCGAAAGAGATCTAAGCTGGCCTTCAGCACCTTGAGACAGCTCAGCAACTTGGGAAAGATATCGAAGCTCTCTCTACCAACAAGACTCTCTGTGAATGCCGCTTGCTCCTTCAGAAGTCGAAGTATGAAAAAAATGAAAAGCTCCCTTCCATTCTAAACTTGCTTTGTAGTATTTTTCTTTTTTGCAGATTATAACTTTGGGCCTTTATGGCATTTTTGTAACGGATAAAGCCATTTTGGCAAATTTATTTACCATTTTAGCTTTGCTTTTCTCACACCGTTATTCTCTGGTGATCTTTACTTCTTGAAGTGCAGGCTTATATTTTTTCAAATATTTCCCATTTATCTTCATGATTCTTTTATCTTTCTTTAATTTCTCAATTTCATATGCACCGTTAGAAAAACCTTCTATAACTTGAAAAAGGTCATTCCCATTTAGGGGACCATTTACCTAAGGCTCTGTCTCTTCGATCAATAGGCAAAATTACTTTCCAAACCAATTCTTCTGGCGAAAATATTTTGACCTTAACGTTTTTGTTATACCATTTCTCGGACCTTTTCTTTTGTCTTCTTAACAATTCTAAAGCATTAAGTCTCTCTTCATCCAAATCTACCAATTTGCCCAACATCATGCTCCAATAGGATTCTGATGGAACCTCATGGTGCCTTTGGATCCTTGTTAACTGTAAGTAGATTTCCACTAGCAACATTGCATCATGGCCAAACGTTAGTCGAAACGGAGTTGTCTTGGTTAATTCCTTGGGAGAAGTTCGACATGCCCACAACACTTGATCTAAAGTCTTGTGCAAATTTCTAGGATTTTTTCCCACATGTTTCTTAATCAGACCTATCACTATCTTATTTTCTGCTTCGACCTGACCATTAGCCTGAGCGTAATAAGGCGTGGAAGTCAACAATTTGAAACCCATTTCCTTAGCGAAACCTTGCATCTTTCGACCAGTAAAAACTGATCCTTGATTTGTTGTTATGGTTTCTGGGAATCTAAATCTATAGATAATATGTTGTTTGATGAATTCAATTACATTTTCTTGGTCGACATTTGGCAAATGTATGGGTTCGATCTATTTTGTAAAATAATCGATAGCTACCAAAATGTACCTTTGATTTTTGGATGATGCTAGTCGGATTTCTCCAACCAAATCCAAAGCCCAACCCCTAAAGGGCCATGGTTTAACTATAGAATGCAATTCACTTGCGGGAACAAGTTGTATGCCTGCATGTACTTGGCACTCTTGGCACCCTTTAGCAAACTTGATACAATCTTTCAAAATGGTGGGCCAGTACATGCCTTACCAAAACAACAGCCATTTCATTTTATAGCCAACCTGATGTGCTCCATATGCCCCGATATGTACAGTCGAAAGGGCTAAATAAACCTCTAATTCACTAAGGCATTTAAGCAAAACTCCCTCAGGAGTCTTTTTGAATAACTCATTTCCCAAAAAAATGTAACTCAAAGCACGATACCAGACTTTCCTTTATGTGGATATCGTTAGATTTTGCAGATTCTCCATTATTGGTTTCCTCCAATCTCCATTCGGAAAGCTATCTATTTCGAAAATTTTGAAATTCTCCTTGTCAGCGCATCCAAGCTTCGTCGTTTCCAAATCTGATGGGGATAGTTTGACTGACACAACTCTTCCTCTAACTTCGAATGCATCTTGTAGTTTCTCTTTCGAAATTTTATACCCCAAAGCAATCTAGGCCAAGTCTGTAACACCCCACTTTACCCCGTACGCGGAATATAATAAATATACAGAAACAATTCATGAAATTCATCAGAGTTCTCCAACACAGTGGGATATCACACTAAGTCACTTCATTTCATTAAGATAATCAATATTATTTAGTTTTCAATTAAGCAGCAGAATACAAATCAATTCTCCAATATAATTCTCCTCAACACGAGGTCATACAACATAAGTCCAACAAATGAAGATACGTAACAATAAACAAATAAAGTAGTCAAATAACAACGTAATCCCGTCATCCCATGTTACGTATCAGAGTGACTCCTAAGACTCGATCAAATAGCAACACACTCCAAGCACTACTCAGGTACCTGGTCACCTGTACTCCCAAGAGAGCACAGACACAACAACAAAAAGGGGTGAGAACTACATCCAATAAATAAACGGTGAAATACACATGCTAAGGAGTAGTTACACACCACACATAAAATAAGCACCAATAACGCACATACACGTGCCACCTCAATCACTTGGCATTCATAGCCC
The DNA here is from genome assembly GCA_963859935.3 of Lathyrus sativus. Lineage (NCBI taxonomy): Eukaryota > Viridiplantae > Streptophyta > Magnoliopsida > Fabales > Fabaceae > Lathyrus > Lathyrus sativus. The sequence continues at coordinate 410,612,043 of OZ012741.1, read as the reverse complement.
ACACTCAATTACAATAATTCAATGTGACTCGTTGACTTGACACAATGCATGTGGTACCAACACAATCTCATACGGTTCACACTAGAACCTGATTCCCGTCGGAATCCGAATAAGTCGTATATACGTTCCTCTGAACTACAACTTATCTCCACAACAACTTCCACAATGAAGTCCGGATGAAACTAGGCACCCATCATGGATTCCCACCTAGCCATCTCCACAAGACACATGATATGAAATGCATGTCAACACAATTATGCAATGTAATACATCATGCATAATTCACGATCAATTTTGATCCACACGAGCCATCCGCTCACTGTAATCCTCTCAGGAATTACCACACTCGCACAAGATTGTCCACATTCGACCATCTTGGCCCACATCCATCAAAACACCTAGACATCATTGAACTAGAACACGATTCGTTACTAAAATATATACACAATTGACTTCTCAAACATAATTAGATATAAAATATTAGGAAAACAATTCCATTATCTATCCTATGTTACAGCTCTGTTCATTAGCTTTCCAACGCTTTGAACGGGGATCAAAACGGACTTACGGATCCAAAGATACGTCCAAAACAATTTCGACCGAAAACATGAACAGTCGTGGCGGACAGAAAGACACTGTTACGCTCCGGAACTGGTTTTCACTCAATTATTCTTGCGAATCACTTACTCAAAGCACTCAAAACATCACTAAAACATTCCTAAGGTTATACAACAATAACTGCACAACTTCTATGGTTTATTAGGCTCATCTGGCAACATTTGCAACGCCTAAAACATTATTTCCTGCAATTACTCTGAGTACTTCAGAGTTACTCACATTTGAATATTCTTATTCCTATAAGGACAACATATCACAATTTTTCCTTCAATTACACCCTACGGCATTTAAGTTACTTACAATCTAATATTTAACCCTTCAGGGTCAGACATATAACAATGTCAAGGTTCTGGCCACGAAAGTCCAATTTCCCATAAAATTTTCCCACAAGGACATATTAATATTCAACGATACATATCATTTGGCCATTTGGTCATAACCTCAGATTCTTACGGTTACCTCCCTATTTCCCACAATTATCCCAAATCTCTAAACCTTAGGGAAACCTTAGAGCATCGTACTAATAATGATATAACACATTCATTTCTACATATTTGCCTAAATCCCTAAAAGTTCAGAATTCCAGATCTACTACTCACTAGTATTCTATTACAGCATCGAGGATTTCTCACACGAATTCCGTATTAATTCTAGTTTCGGATACACAAGACATCATACGAACAATATTCAACAATAACAGAAAATTTGAGAACAAATCAAGTTACGGAAATTGGATTCAAGAATCCTCAAGAACACATAATTCCTATGAGAGAAAGGACCTCTCACTACCCTCTCATGTTAATTCACCCATATTGAAATCCATTCTCCCCCCTTACCTTAGAATTGAGTTTTTCCTTGATCAACAATGAAGAATTTGGTTCCTCTGCCTAGCTCTCCTTGTTCGTCAGTTTCTCTTTCCCCAAAAAAACTTCTCTATTTCCTTTAATCCCTTATTTCTTATTTTATTATTTAAATCCTATAATAATAATAATAATAATAATAATAATAATAATAATAATACTAATATTATTCTCCCACTAATAATAATATTCATACTAATAGTAATAATATGAATAATAATAATATTCCACCAAATAATATTATTAATACGATTAATAATAATAATAATAATAATAATAATAATAATAATAATAATAATATCAATAATATTACTAATAAAAATAATAATGATATTACTAATCATAATAATAATAATAATAGTCTCATTAACATTATTATTAATAATAATTGGAATAATATTAATCATTATAATGCTCTCAATATCATAATTAACTTACTCCTTTATCTAGGTCCACAGTACCCCAACTAAGGTCATCTTTCTCCCTTACTCCTAACCTCATACCCTTAATTAAGGACACCACACAACTACACATCACAGAAAATACCAAAGTGACTGAATACTTTAAATGGGGTGTTACAACTCTCCCCCACTTAAAATATTTTCGTCCTCGAAAATGTACCTGATGAGAACGGTTCCGGATACGACTCTCGCATCTTACTCTCAAGCCAATTCATTCCTAGAATAACATCCAACTCGCTGAGTGGTAAACAAATCAAGTCTACTCCAAAATCCTCACCAAAGATCGACACTTGACAATTCGAACACACACATGACTATAAACATTCTATAGTCAGACTCTACTACAACACTGGCCGGACGGACCAACTTGCTCTGATACCAATTGTAACCCTCCACTTTACCCCGTACGCGGAATATAATAAATATATAGAAACAATTCATGAAATTCATCATAGTTCTCCAACACAGTGGGATATCACACTAAGTCACTTCATTTCATTAAGATAATCAATATTATTTAGTTTTCAATTAAGCAGCAGAATACAAATCAATTCTCCAATATAATTCTCCTCAACACGAGGTCATACAACATAAGTCCAACAAATGAAGATACGTAACAATAAACAAATAAAGTAGTCAAATAACAACGTAATCCCGTCATCCCATGTTACGTATCAGAGTGACTCCTAAGACTCGATCAAATAGCAACACACTCCAAGCACTACTCAGGTACCTGGTCACCTGTACTCCCAAGAGAGCACAGACACAACAACAAAAAGGGGTGAGAACTACATTCAATAAATAAACGGTGAAATACACATGCTAAGGAGTAGTTACACACCACACATAAAATAAGCACCAATAACGCACATACACGTGCCACCTCAATCACTTGGCATTCATAGCCCACACTTAATTACAATAATTCAATGTGACTCATTGACTTGACACAATGCATGTGGTACCAACACAATCTCATACGGTTCACACTAGAACCCGATTCCCGTCGGAATCCGAATAAGTCGTATATACGTTCCTCTGAACTACAACTTATCTCCACAACAACTTCCACAATGAAGTCCGGATGAAACTAGGCACCCATCATGGATTCCCACCTAGCCATCTCCACAAGACACATGATATGAAATGCATGTCTACACAATTATGCAATGTAATACATCATGCATAATTCACGATCAATCTTGATCCACACGAGCCATCCGCTCACCGTAATCCTCTCGGGAATTACCACACTCGCACAAGATTGTCCACATTCGACCATCTTGGCCCACATCCATCAAAACACCAAGACATCATTGAACCAGAACACGATTCGTTACTAAAACATATACACAATTGACTTCTCAAACATAATTAGATATAAAATATTGGGAAAACAATTCCATTATCTATCATATGTTATAGCTCTGTTCATTAGCTTTCCAACGATTCGAACGGGGATCAAAACGGACTTACGGATCCAAAGTTACGTCCAAAACAATTTCGACCGAAAACATGAACAGTCGTGACGGACAGAAAGACGCTGTTACGCTCCGGAACTGGTTTTCACTCAATTATTCTTGCGAATCACTTACTCAAAGCACTCAAAACATCACTAAAACATTCCTAAGGTTATACGGAAATAACTGCACAACTTCTATGGTTTATTAGGCTCATCTGGCAACATTTGCAACGCCTAAAACATTATTTCCTGCAATTACTCTGAGTACTTCAGAGTTACTCACATTTGAATATTCTTATTCCTATAAAGATAACATATCACAATTTTTCCTTCAATTACACCCTACGGTATTTAAGTTACTTACTATCTAATATTTAACCCTTCAGGGTCAGACATATAACAATTTCAAGGTTCTGACCACGAAAGTTCAATTTCCCAAAAGTTTTTCCCACAAGGACATATTAATATTCAACGATACATATCATTTGGCCATTTGGTCATAACCTCAGATTCTTACGATTACCTTCCTATTTCCCACAATTAACCTAAATCTCTAAACCTTAGGGAAACCTTAGAGCATCGTACTAATAATGATATAACACATTCATTTCTACATATTTGCTCCAATCCCTAAATATTCAGATTTCCAGATCTACTACTCACTAGTATTCTATTACAGCATCGAGGATTTCTCACACGAATTTCGTATTAATTCTGGTTTCGGATACACAAGACATCATACGAACAGTATTCAACAATAACAGAAAATTTGAGAACAAATCAACTTACGAAAATTGGATTCAAGAATCCTCAAGAACACATAATTCCTATGAGAGAAAGGACCTCTCACTACCCTCTCATGTTAATTCACCCATATTGAAATCCATTCTCTCCCCTTACCTTAGAATTGAGTTTTTCCTTGATCAACAATGGAGAATTTGGTTCCTCTGCCCTAGCTCTCCTTGTTCGTTAGCTTCTCTTTCCCCAAAAAAACTTCTCTATTTCCTTTAATCCCTTATTTCTTATTTTATTATTTAAATCCTATAATAATAATAATAATAATAATAATAATAATAATAATAATAATAATAATAATAATAATAATAATAATAATAATAATAATAATAATAATAATAATAATAATAATATTCTCCCACTAATAATAATATTCATTCTAATAGTAATAATATGAATAATAATAATATTCCACCAAATAATATTATTAATACGAATAATAATAATAATAATAATAATAATAATAATAATAATAATAATAATAATAATAATAATAATAATAATAATATCAATAATATTACTAATAAAAATAATAATGATATTACTAATCATAATAATAATAATAATAATAATAGTCTCATTAACATTATTATTAATAATAATTGGAATAATATTAATCATTATAATGCTATCAATATCATAATTAACTTACTCCTTTATCTAGGTCCACAGTACCCCAACTAAGGTCACCTTTCTCCCTTACTTCTAACCTCATACCCTTAATTAAGGACACCACACAACTACACATCACAGAAAATACCAAAGTGACTGAATACTTTAAATGGGGTGTTACAACTCTCCCCCACTTAAAATATTTTCGTCCTCGAAAATGTACCTGATGAGAACGGTTCTGGATACGACTCTCGCATCTTACTCTCAAGCCAATTCATTCCTAGAATAACATCCAACTCGCTGAGTGGTAAACAAATCAAGTCTACTCCAAATTCCTCACCAAAGATCGACACTGGACAATTCAAACACACACATGACTATAAACATTCTATAGTCAGACTCTACAACAACACTGGCCGGACGGACCAACTTGCTCTGATACCAATTGTAACACCCCACTTTACCCCGTACGCGAAATATAATAAATATATAGAAACAATTCATGAAATTCATCAGAGTTCTCCAACACAGTGGGATATCACACTAAGTCACTTCATTTCATTAAGATAATCAATATTATTTAGTTTTCAATTAAGCAGCAGAATACAAATCAATTCTCCAATATAATTCTCCTCAACATGAGGTCATACAACATAAGTCTAACAAATGAAGATACGTAACAATAAACAAATAAAGTAGTCAAATAACAACGTAATCCCGTCATCCCATGTTACGTATCAGAGCGACTCCTAAGACTCGATAAAATAGCAACACACTCCAAGCACTACTCAGGTACCTGGTCTCCTGTACTCCCAAGAGAGCACAGACACAACAACAAAAAGGGGTGAGAACTACATTCAATAAATAAACGGTGAAATACACATGCTAAAGAGTAGTTACACACCACACATAAAATAAGCACCAATAACGCACATACACGTGCCACCTCAATCACTTGGCATTCATAGCCCACACTCAATTACAATAATTCAATGTGACTCACTGACTTGACACAATGCATGTGGTACCAACACAATCTCATACGGTTCACACTAGAACCTGATTCCCTTAGGCATCCGGATAAGTCGTATATACGTTCCTCTGAACTACAACTTATCTCCACAACAACTTCCATAATGAAGTCCGGATGAAACTAGGCACCCATCATGGATTCCCACCTAGCCATATCCACAAGACACATGATATGAAATACATGTCAACACAATTATGCAATGTAATACATCATGCATAATTCACGATCAATCTTGATCTACATGAGCCATCCGCTCACCGTAATCCTCTCGGGAATTTCCACACTCGCACAAGATTGTCCACATTCGACCATCTTGGCCCACATCCATCAAAACACCAAGACATCATTGAACCAGAACACTATTCATTACTAAAACATATACACAATTGACTTCTCAAACATAATTAGATATAAAATATTGGGAAAACAATTTCATTATCTATCCTATGTTATAGCTCTGTTCATTAGCTTTCCAACGCTTCGAACGGGGATCAAAACGGACTTACGGATCCAAAGTTACGTCCAAAACAATTTTGACCGAAAACATGAACAGTCGTGACAGACAGAAAGACGCTGTTACGCTCCGGAACTGGTTTTCACTCAATTATTCTTGCGAATCACTTACTCAAAGCACTCAAAACATCACTAAAACATTCCTAAGGTTATACGGCAATAACTGCACAACTTCTATGGTTTATTAGGCTCATCTGGCAACATTTGCAACACCTAAAACATTATTTCCTGCAATTACTCTGAGTACTTCAGAGTTACTCACATTTGAATATTCTTATTCCTATAAAGACAACATATCACAATTTTTCCTTCAATTACACCCTACGGCATTTAAGTTACTTACTATCTAATATTTAACCCTTCAGGGTCAGACATATAACAATGTCAAGGTTCTGGCCACGAAAGTCCAATTTCCCATAAGTTTTTCCCACAAGGACATATTAATATTCAACGATACGTATCATTTGCCCATTTGGTCATAACCTCAGATTCTTACGATTACCTTCCTATTTCCCCCAATTAACCCAAATCTCTAAACCTTAGGGAAACCCTAGAGCATCGTACTAATAATGATATAACACATTCATTTCTACATATTTGCCCAAATCCCTAAAAGTTCATATTTCCAGATCTACTACTCACTAGTATTCTATGATAGCATAGAGGATTTCTCACACGAATTCCGTATTAATTCTGGTTTCGGATACACAAGACATCATACGAACAGTATTCAACAATAACAGAAAATTTGAGAACAAATCAAGTTACGAAAATTGGATTCAAGAACACATAATTCCTATGAGAGAAAGGACCTCTCACTACCCTCTCATGTTAATTCACCCATATTGAAATCCATTCTCCCCCCCTTACCTTAGAATTGAGTTTTTCCTTGATCAACAATGGAGAATTTAGTTCCTCTGCCCTAGCTCTCCTTGTTCGTCAGTTTCTCTTTCCCCCAAAAAACTTCTCTATTTCCTTTAATCCCTTATTTCTTATTTTATTATTTAAATCCTATAATAATAATAATAATAATAATAATAATAATAATATTCTCCCACTAATAATAATATTCATACTAATAGTAATAATAATAATAATAATAATATTCCACCAAATAATGTTATTAATACGAATAATAATAATAATAATAATAATAATAATAATAATAATAATAATAATAATAATATCAATAATATTACTAATAATAATAATAATGATATTACTAATAATAATAATAGTCTCATTAACATTATTATTAATAATAATTGGAATAATATTAATCACTATAATGCTCTTAATATCATAATTAACTTACTCCTTTATCTAGGTCCACAGTACCCCAACTAAGGTCACCTCTCTCCCTTACTCCTAACCGCATACCCTTAATTAAGGACACCACACAACTTTACATCACAGAAAATACCAAAGCGACTGAATAATTTTAATGGGGTGTTACAAAGTCATTAGCCACTTGTCACACCCTCGTTTTCACCCTAACTCCTCACTCATACATTCATCATATCATACATGGTGCATACCAAGCATGTGGGTTCGCAAGGGAATTTTCACTTTGAAACAAGTGTTTGAAGTTGATTCAGTGGCTAAGGAAAGCTATATCTCCATCCCGGTTTCTTTGTGGTTCTTGGCACTTGTAATTGAGAATCTTTGGTTTTTTTTTTAAATTTTGGGTTAGATTTTTATTACTCATCAAAAAAAATTTATTATGCTATTATCATACAAAATTCAGCATTATCATTATAAAAATTTAGCATTCACATCCAATAAAATTCAGCATTTGTTATTATAAAAAATTCAGCATTTTGTTATTATAAAAAAAGTTCTGCATTGTTATTTTTAAAAAAAATATACATTATCATTAATAAAATTCAGCATTATCATTATAAAAATTTAGCATTCACATCCAATAAAATTCAGCATTTGTTATTATAAAAAATTCAGCATTTTGTTATTATAAAAAAAGTTCTGCATTGTTATTAAAATATATATACATTATCATTAATAAAATCCTGCATTGTCATTACAAAAAATTCTGCATTATTCAAAATCATTACAAGGTTCCTAAAGCCTAACTTAACATTGAAAAAAATCCAACTTGTTCTTCAACTTAATCCAAACTCCATATCAAGCCGAAATTTAAGTTACAATTCAATGATAATTTTCAATTTCAAATTACAAGTCCAATATAAACAACAAGTTCCTACTGCTACTTTCTTTAACATGGAGATTAAATGTGTCATCCTTTGTTTAGAGAATAGAAGTCAACAAGTCCATTCTTCTCGTAGACAAATTTCACAGCTGGTTGTTTCTTCCCGCATGGCAATTAATCTTGGTTGCTTCAATAGTACACACCCTAGCAACAACACACATAATGAGACACAATATCAAAAAACCAAAAGAGAATCAAGGGACTACTAAGAAAATACAAGCATAAACCAACAAAAAGTCAGAAACGCATAAAAGTACCACAGAAGTTCAGTTTCATAGTTTAGGGAAAAATATTGTGGCATTAAGAAAGTTGTTTACAAGCATAATTAAACAAGTCAGTTCTGAGAGAACAGGAAAGTTCAGAAGAAAGTACATCAGAGAAAATTTCACAGATTAACAGGAACATTTTTTAGCATCCCCGAAAGTAAATACAGACTTGCCAAAACGAAAAAGTTACTTCTGCTAATATTCAAAATAATAAGCCCTAATGTGTTACTATAAAAAAGAGGGGAAACTCATCACAGAAGGGGGCGACAAAAAAAGAGAGAGAAATGTTTTGAGTAATCCGTCAAAGAAACTAGAAAACCAAGGCAACAAAGTCTGAAATCAAATCAAGAACTCAATCTAAAAAAGAAAAAAAAAACGGAACCATTTCATACTCTCACCACTGTATCAACAACGCTCATAAAAAAGGAAGAAGAAGGATCGTTTGAGTTCGAAAAACATAACAGCAAGCAAAAAAAAAGCATTTGAGGTAATTTCCTTTTCACCTTCGTTATTATGAAATTAAAAAAAAAAACTTTACCCTGCAATTTGCGAACCCAATCACCAAGTTGTTGCATTCGCGAAAAACTCGTAGTTTCCTATGAACTCCGATTTGGGTTATGCCGCAAACGATGCATAAGTCACTAGAGATCAAAAAAGGTAGAGATAGCTTTTGAGAGGTATTTTGAGAGTAATGTGATGAGGGGAGAGATAAGAATTCAGTAGAAATTTACGTTGTTTTTGTTATTTATTATTCCTGCCTATTTTAATTGTTTTATTTTATTTTCTTTTAATTTGAGTTAATGAGTCATCATGATAGCCTGCCATTCATAGTGTCAAATGTCTCTTCCTGTATTCTCTCATCAATTTAGGGCCATGTGTAGATTTAATGCTCACCTTTTTTCAAGGCTGGTTGACCGAGAAATAATAATGAGTAACGGCTAGTGTTTTTTTTTTTGTTTTTTTTGTTGCTGTCCAACTCTGTCCAGTTTGTAAATAAGATAAAACATGTAACACTTTTACTGAAATAGTAGTTAATTAAATAAAATAGTATATTAGGTTTAGTTAATTTTAATTTTAGAATTAACTTTAGAAATAATTTTTAGGATTAGTTTTTTTTTTTAAGAAATATTTTAGGATTTAAATCATTTTTAGTTAGCTTAAACGTGGCAAATTTTTAGGATGATAGTTAACATTTTAGGATTTCAATTAGTTTTTTAGGATTTTAATTATTATTTTAGTATTAGTCATTATTTTAAATTTAAGTATTAGTTATAATTTAGAATTAGAATTGTTTTAGGATTTTAGTTAATATTTTATATTTAGATTTAATATTCTAGTCAATATTTTAGGATTAAAAATAGTTTGGAACAAAATATATTAAAAAAAGTTTATTATTTATATTAAACATATTTATTTAATATTAACTAATTAGAAAATTAGTTTTATTAAATATTCATGTTTAGTTTAATTAATAACTTGAATGTACAAATTTAACTCGTGTCCTCGAACCGACTAACTTGACTCTCACGATTATTGTGTGCTTGTGTTAATAATGTCATTCTAACTTTTGTTTCTAAAATTATTTTGAAAATAAACTCTCGATTTTATCGAGCCTTTTTTAACCTTGTAAGTCGGTTGCCTTGTGCACCGCCATCGACCTTGATCGCATCACTTCAAATATCTTTACAAATAATAAAACCCTTGATCCAACGTCAAGTGGTAATTTTTCTCAATAAAATCCAAAATACAATAAATATACGATTATGGTTATACGCCATGGGCTTTAAGGTGGTGGAGAAGGAATGAGAATGGAATCCTCATACACTCGTTCTGAATATTTTGAATACGAGACGCTCGAATTGGTTATTCGAAACATTCATCTCTATCCAAAGTCTCTAGTGTGATCCTAATTAAAAACCATTACTTTTCAAAAATTAAAAAATAAAAATCATCAAACTTCTCTTTGCCTTAGGGCGTCAATTCGAAAATCCTTTTCAAGGTGTAAAATCAACCAACAAACAACTATTTCACAAGTCTCCGAACTACGAAGCTCTGATTCTTCACTTCTTTTAAGTGAGGATACGTAGGCACAAGGGCCACAATCCTTGGCGAGCATTATAATAAAAAATCCAACCCCTTTTTTTCCCAAAACAAGCAAACTCTTAGATAAAACACCCACTCAAGCAAAACAACCTAGGAGGTTCCCATCGAGTACGATGGATGCGAGGGGGTGCTAATACCTTCCCCTCGCATAACCGACTCCCGAACCCTAAGACTTGGTGGTGATGACCATGTTCTTTCCCCAAAGGTTTTATCGCTATTTCCCTTTCCCTCCTTAGGATAAATAAAATTCGATGGCGACTCTGTGTCATTTTTCGCGTAGCGACAACTGGCGACTCTGCTGGGGACTTTTTCCTAAGCGAGTCAAGCCTAACCTAGGTCGTTTTTTTGCGTGTTTGGGTTCTTTCTTTTATTCGTTTGTTTATCGTTTTTCCTTTATTCAATTGTACCTCACCTTGTTTGGTTTCATTCATCATGGAATGGATTGGATACTTGGGCGACAAAACTTGAGGGAAAGACTCTACACCCGAGTCTAGAGTGTTAAAATTGAGATAGGAGAGGTTGAGTAGTATGGGCTTCCGAGATGCTCATCTCGTGATAGTCGATACGAGAACCTTGCTTAGAGTAGATTTCTTTGAGAATGATGGAAACCGTCAAGCTCTTGGCATGTTGAACCAATGTTTTCTTAGGAATCTATTACTCTAAGGACCTTTTAGAACCTTAAACCATTGGCCAACTAAGATTGATGGTCACGTAGTATGGGTCCTCGAGAAGCTCTTCTCGTATGGATCAATATGAAGACCTCGTTCAGAAGAGACTTTCTTGATGGGTTTGTTGCCTGGCAATAACTGACATACGTAACAAACAAGTCAAGAAAGTCCATGACTCTGAAATCCTTGTCTAGAACCTAGTGTCGACGTGTCTCGTAGTATGGGTCCCCGAGAAGCTCTTCTCGCGTGGTTCGATACGAGGACCTCATCCAAAGGAGGTTCATATGATGGAGTCATCTTCCGACATGTTCATGTCGTGTATGATGAACAGTCGTATGAACCCATGACTTTGGGATCCCTTTTAAACTCTAGATCACACCTTGTGAGAACCTTTAATAAAGCAACCAGTGTCGGCCATATCCATACCTCGGACCTATGAACCCATATGCTCGATTCCATTCATACATCCATGCATACATACTTCATAAAAGTAAAGCTCTTAGTGTCTTGTTCTTATTGCAGATATAAGCATTTTTCAGAAGCAATCATGATGAATGTGAATTTGGGAACAATGAAGCTAAACAAAAAGACAGGCAGAAAGAGTACTTTCACTTTCAAGTACAAGGATCCTTCAATCGACAGTCTAAAAGCTCTAAGTTCCAAGATCACTCCTATCAAGCACAACAAGTTTCACTCTTCTTATGGAAGAATTTTGGATCTGTTGACAGAGAAGACGGACTTTGAAGCCCTCACAGCTTTGGCTCAATACTATGACACTCCTCTCCGTTGTTTCACCTTCGCCGACTTTCAGATAGCTCCCACTTTGGAAGAATTCGAGAAAATTCTGAATCTCTCCATCAAAGATCGCAATCCTTTTCCGAAGCTCGAAGAAGAATTCACTTTGAAGAAAGTGGCTTCTGCCTTGGGAATTCCCACAGGAGATGTGATAGCTAATTGGGCGCCCAAAGGAGCTAGGGGTTTCTCAAGGAAATTCTTAGAAGATCAAGCGTGGAAATATGCCAAAGAGGAGAATTGGGAAGTATGTGGCTCATTCTTGGCACTCTTGGTTTATGGAATTGTGATGTTCCCGAATGGGGAAAATTTTGTGGACCAAGTGGCTGTGGAAATTTTCTTGACCAGGAATCCTGTGCCTTTCCTCTTAGGTGACTTCTACCATACTCTGCATACGAGGCATACTAAAGGAGGTGGAATGTTCCTATGTTGTGCTCCGCTATTGCACAAGTGGCTAAGGACCCACATGCCCGAGAAAGGTCCTTTCACTTCCAAGGAGCTCTCATGGCCTCAAAGATTCGCTTCACTCACCGCTAGTTCCATCATATGGTACAAGAGGGAGTGGGAGACCAAAGATATCATCTTTTCTTGTGGAGAATTTCCCAATGTACCTATCTTGGGAACACGAGGTTGCATCAATTACAACCCGGTGTTGCTCATGAGACAATTTGGACACTCCATGGATGGTCCTCCTAAAGAAAGAGATTTGGTGCCATTCCTTGTCAATACGGCCGATCCAAATGATCCAGCTGTAAGAAAGATGAGAAGAGCATGGGTAAACATCACAAGAGGCAATCCAGATAATGGGAGAAAGAACGTCCTTGCTCGTGAACCTTATGTCAAATGGGTCAAAGAAAGAGTAAAAGAGGTCAGATTACCTTTCGTCTTCGATGCATCTGCTTTTTTACCAAATCCCGAGCCTGAGCCAATCTTACCCGAAGATATGGAGAAACTTAAGGCTAAAGTCCAAGAACTTGAAGATGAGAACACTCAGCTTCGAATTCAACTCAATGAAACTAAGCAGAAAAGCGAAGCTTGGGAAGACAAAAGCAAAGAGTTGAAAGAAAAGTTTGAGGATAGCAAGAAGAGGGCTAGGGAAGAAAAAGGAAAGAAAGAATGGGTTGGTGGAGCACTCAAAAGCGCCAACGCCGACTTGGACCACCAAAATGAAAAATTGGACCAAGTGTGGCGAAAGGTTAGAGACTTAGAGAACGATGTAAGAATAGCCACCCAGATGAAGAAAGATGAAAGGGAAAAGTTTGAAGCTCAAATTCACAAATTGAAAGGTATCATGAAAGGTTGCGAAGATCAGCTAGCTCATGCACTATTGGAAAAGGAAAGCGCACAACGAGATTTTGTACAAGCGGAGTACCAGTTGGGTAGAGCTATCGAGGAAATCAAAAGATTGAAAGACGGAATCTATGATGAGCTGTACTTAGAGCTACAAGATAGTTGTCATTATTGGGAAGAAAGTTGTCGTCAAGCCGAAGCTGCTGTACTTCAAAGAGATGACATTGTCCATGATCTCCAAATTCTCTATGAGGAGTGGAAGAACAAATTCGTGAACTTGGCGGGATTCTCCAACTTTGTGCTTCAGCAAATCCCCGAAAGATTGAAGGTGGCTGACCAAGTAATGACTCCTGAAAACACTCCTGTACCCGTGTTCGACTTTGTGAAGTTTTGCAAAGAAACAATAGGGGAACTTGTTACAGATTTGGAGGCGGTTCGTAGAGCTCAAGGAGTCACTTTTAGGGTTGACTTGTAATTTTAAGTGTATCTCTTGTATTTTGTATTTGAACTTGGCCTTGAGCCTTAATGAAGTGAAAGTTTTTGTTCCATTATGTCTCTTCTGATTAATTGCAATGGAAAATGTTTATATTCTTAACGATAACTAATAAGGTTACTAAGAGCTTTGTGCATAGCATTTTTGTTTCATATGCATCATTTTGCATTCCATAAAACAAAACAAAAAAAAAACTTACCAAAACACTTGACCTCCTTTCGCAGTAAACAAGCTGACTTCCTGGCATCCTTACTACACTCGTGGAAAGCAAAGATTACTAATGGATCAAATCGAGCAGAATCAAGCCGCTTTCAAGGAAGAGATGATCCACATGAAGGCTCAGATGGGCCAGCTGATGGAAGTCATTCAAGCTATGGCTAAAGGTCAAGAAGAAATGAAACAAGCTATGGAGAAAAACGCTACCAACACTCCTACCCCTACTACTACCGGTTCAACCCCCACTCCTGATGGAGTCATTCCTAGTCCTGCGAGTGCAATTCCCATTCTTGGTGGAACAGTCCCTATTCCTGTTGGCACAGGCGCGATCCACACTCCTGGTTGTGGTACGACTACTATCCCAATCCACTTGGATGGCCACGAAGGTTTCTACAACCCTCCCGAATTCTTGGATGTAGACACTTCTGGAGCACCAACTAACGATCTGGAAAAGAAAGTACTTGCTTTGCAAGAGACAGTCAAAGGACTACAAGGCCCAAGCACTTTTGGGTTAGATGCTGCGGATATGTGTTTGGTACCCGGTGTGAAGATTCCTCTCAAGTTCAAAGTCCCCGACTTTGAAAAATACAAAGGGACCAGCTGTCCCCGAACTCACATCAGATCATATTGTAGGAAAATGGCTGCCTACTCCGACGACGAAAAATTGCTAATGCATTTCTTTCAAGATAGCCTCAGCGGGGCATCTCTTGAATGGTATATGCAGTTGGAGGGCACGTATATCAAGACGTGGAAGGAGTTAGCCGAAGCATTTATGAAACATTACCAGTACAACTCTGATATGGCACCTAATCGGACACAGCTCCAAGGGTTGAATCAAAAATCTGGTGAAGCATTCAAAGATTACGCGCAAAGGTGGAGGGACTTAGCTGCTAGAGTCCAGCCTCCTCTTCTTGAAAGAGAATTGACCGATATGTTCATGGGGACTCTTCAAGGTCCATTCCTAGAACGATTGGCTGGATGCACATCTTCTGTGTTTTCAGATTTAGTGATGGCCGGTGAAAGGATCGAAAATATGATAAAGATCGGAAAGATTCAAATTGCTGATGGAGCTTCTGGCGGATCGAAAAAGCCATACCAAGGTTTTGCAAGAAAAAGAGAGGGCGAGGCGAGCGCTGCCTTGATGGATAAGGGGAAGGCCAAAGCATACCAAGGCCCTTATCATCATGTGGCCGCTGTTACTCCGAATCAACCTCTTCCTATATCCGCAAGTCAACCAACTGTTCAAGTCCCCTACCAACAATAGCGACAAGGTTACTATCAAGGTCCCCCAAGACAAAGGAGACCCGAGAAAAGATTTGATCCCATTCCAACAACATACGCTAGGTTGCTTCCACTTTTGCTAAAGGGTTCATTGGTGCAGTTGAGGGAGATGAAGGCTCCCCCAGCTATTCTGCCTCCCGGTTATGATGCGAACGCCCGATGCGAGTTTCATTCAGGAGCTCCCGGACATAATATTGAAAATTGTAAAACTCTGAAATACGTGGTGCAAGATCTCATCGATTCAAAGGCCATTAACTTCACCAAGAACACTCCCAATGTGACTCGTAATCCAATGCCTCACCATGCTACAAACATGGTCGAAGAATCAAAAGGGAAGAAGTTGGTGTCAAATGTTGATGAGCTGAAAACCCCATTTGCAGTTGTGAAAGAGCAATTGTTGTTGAAGAACATTATCCCAGGATGTACCAAGGATTGTCGACACTGTTTGAAAGATCCCCAAAGCTGTCTCGAATTAAAGATGGGCATTCAAAGTTTGATAGATCAAGGCGTCATGTTAGTGGAACAAATATCTAATGCTGAAGAAGTAGCAACTCTTGATATTCCCTATGATCCGATGGAGTTTACTTATGATGAAGAGCTGTTGAACAATCCGTATGGTCAGAACCATGTACCGTTGACGATTCCGTATGAACAACCACGTATTCCTCTAACAATTCAATGTGATGAAGATTGGTATACTGTCCAAATTCCGATGCAAATTCCATATGATGTTCCATGTGATCAGCCTCATGCGCTTTTGGAAATCCCTTGTGATTATGACTGGCATTCTATTCAAACCCCGTACAATCAAGTTCGCGAACCATTACAGATATTGTATGATCAAGTAGAGATTCCACTGTCTCCACCTTCACTTGCTCCGTTAGTGATATCTACGCCTGCTCCTTTTCCTTTTGAGAGCACCAAGGCTGTCCCTTGGAAATATGAGCCGACTGTTTACATTAAGGGAGAGAAAGTGGATGAAGATGTTGTGAAAGCTGGTAGCTCCGTAGAGAACATTGTGGGAACTGGTGGTGTCACTAGAAGTGGTCGAATCTTTTCTCCACCACCTATCAACAGCGGTGACAATACAAAGAAAAATACTGTTGAACCAAGCTCCAATGAAGCGGAGGAATTTCTAAGAATCATTCAGAAAAGTGATTACAAAGTGATCGATCAGCTCAATCAAACTCCCTCAAAGATATCCATGCTATCATTATTAATGTGTTCGAAAGCCCATCAAGAAGCCCTGTTAAAATTCTTGAAGACTGCTCACGTGCCAGAAGAGATATCAGTGGTGCAGTTTGAAGAAGTGGTGGGGAATATAGCATCAGCCCATATCTTGAGCTTTAATGATAGTGAACTACCTCCCGAAGGTAAGAACCATAACAAGGCCTTACACATTACCATAGAATGTGTAGATGTTATATTCTCTAGAGTACTTGTCGATACTGGATCATCATTGAATGTGTTACCAAAGAGCTTGTTGAACAAGCTATCAATTGAAGGACTTGTGATGAAGTCAAGTCAAACCATTGTAAAAGCTTTTGATGGGGCTACGAGAACTGTGATAGGCGAAGTTGATCTCCCAATCAAGATTGGACCTCATACCTTTATCATTACATTTTATGTAATGGATATCTATCCCGCTTATAGCTGCCTTCTTGGTCGTCCGTGGATTCATTCGGCAGGCGCCGTAACTTCAACCCTGCATCAAAGGATTAAATTTATGATCAACAATCAGATGGTCGTCATTGAGGGCGAATCTGATGTGCTTATAAGCCATCTTGCTTCTTTTCGCTATATTGAAATAGGAGGGGAGGTGCACGAGACCCCATTCCAAGCGTTTGATGTGATAAGCGTGGAGATGATTCTTGTTAAGGAGGAGGAAAAGAAATCAGAAAGGTTCGGATCCCCTATGGTTACATGGAAAGATGCAAAAACTGTAATTGAGGCTGGTCACCCTAAAGGTTGGGGTAGAGTGTTGGAGCTTCCCATCAACAAAAACAGAACTGGTTTGGGTTATTCTGGCAATCAGGTAGTGCAGCAGAAGACAATCATGGACAAAAGCAAAGGTCTCATTCCCCCACTAGCCTTTGTAAGCGGTGGACATATGGTGGATGATCATGTAGCTGTCGTGGAGGCTGAGGACGATGCGTTAAAGGAGGTTTGCATGGTGTACCCCAAGGCACCAAATCAACAACTCAACAATTGGACTGTCGTGGAGATACCAGAGGTCACCTTGATTGAGGAGTAATTTTCTTTGTTTTTCTTTCAAATCCTATGCTCTGCCCAAGGCATAAGGATTATTTTGTAGGGCCCTCATGTTTTCAATCAATGTTTTATCATGAATGAAGTAAACTTTTGCATTCAATTGTGTTCCCTGTCTTTCTTTTATTTTTTGCATAAATAAATGGCAATGTTTTCGTGCATTTTCATTTTTTTCATTTTTTTTCTTTCATTTTTTCTCAAAATAAAGCATAAAATCACCAATCATGCAGATCAACCCTGGATTCCATTGATAACGATACTGCTACGGTTCCATATGACTTTGACAACCCAATCTACCATGCCGATGAGGATGGTGAGCTCCCCGAGGAGTTGGCCAGATTATTAAAGCAAGAATCCAAGGTCATTCAACCGCATCAAGAATCAGTAGAAGTTGTCAATCTCGGAACTGAGGAAGATAAGAAAGAGGTCAAGGTGGGCGCTTCTCTAGAAGATGGTGTGAAGAGAAGACTGATCGAGCTCCTGCGCACGTATGCAAATGTGTTCGCTTGGTCATACCAAGACATGCCCGGACTGGATTCTGACATTGTGATGCATAAACTACCACTCAAAGAGGATTGCCCACCTATAAAGCAAAAGATGAGACGAACTCGACCTGACATGGCCCTTAAGATTAAGGAGGAAGTGAAAAAGCAGCTTGATGCCGGATTCTTGGCCGTATCAAAATACCCTCGATGGGTCGCCAACATTGTACCTGTTCCTAAAAAAGATGGCAAGGTGAGGATGTGTGTCGACTACCGAGACCTGAATAGAGCCAGTCCAAAAGATGATTTTCCATTGCCACATATTGATGTATTAGTGGATAATACAGCTCAATTCTCTGTATTCTCTTTCATGGATGGTTTCTCCGGATACAACCAAATCAAAATGGCTCTGGAGGATATGGAGAAGACTACCTTCATAACCCCTTGGGGAACCTTCTGCTATAAAGTTATGCCATTTGGTCTAAAGAACGCTGGCGCGACATATCAACGAGCGATGGTAACTCTCTTTCATGATATGATTCATAAAGAGATCGAAGTGTACGTCGACGATATGATTCCAAAATCCCAAACTGAAGAGGATCATCTCATCCATTTGGAAAAGTTGTTTACAAGGCTAAGAAAGTTCAGGCTAAGGCTCAATCCGAGTAAATTCACTTTTGGGGTAAGATCTGGTAAATTGCTAGGTTTTATCGTGAGCCAAAAGGGAATTGAGGTCGATCCTGACAAAGTAAAAGCTATCCAAGATATGCCGGCTCCGAGGACAGAGAAGGAGGTTCGTGGTTTCTTAGGGAGATTAAACTACATCGCTAGATTCATATCTCACCTAACAGCCACATGTGAGCCAATATTCAAGTTGCTTCACAAGGATCAAGCGATCGTGTGGAATAACAACTGCCAAAAAGCATTTGAGAAAATTAAAGAATATCTGCAAGAGCCACCGATCTTGATACCTCCCGTGCCAGGAAGACCACTCATCATGTACTTGACTGTTCTGGAAGGATCTATGGGATGCGTGTTGGGGCAACATGACGAAACAGGTAGAAAGGAGCATGCCATTTACTACTTGAGCAAAAAGTTCACTGACTGTGAAACGAGGTACTCAATGTTGGAAAAGACATGTTGCGCGCTCGCATGGGCTGCCAAACGCTTGAGGCAGTATATGTTGACCCATACCACATTGTTGATATCAAAGATGGATCCAGTCAAATACATCTTCGAAAAGCCTGCTCTCACCGGACGAGTAGCCCGTTGGCAGATGGTACTGACAGAATATGACATCCAGTACGTCTCACAAAAAGCTATCAAAGGGAGTGTGTTATTTGATTATCTTGCCCATCAACCCGTGGAATATTACCAGCCCATGCGCTTTGACTTCCCTGATGAGGATATCATGTTTGTCAGAGACTATGCAACATTAGGACCAAATGACGGACCCGAACTAGGATCGCGATGGACGCTTGTGTTCGATGGCGCCGCAAATGCTCAAGGCAATGGAATAGGGGCAATCATTACATCTCCTACTGGTTTCCATATTCCATTCACCGCAAGGTTATGTTTCGAGTGTACCAACAATATGGCAGAATATGAGGCCTGTATCTTCGGAATTGAAGCCGCTATTGATCATGGAATCAAGATTTTGGAAGTGTATGGGGACTCCGCATTAGTAATCAGTCAAGTCAAAGGTGATTGGGAAGCACGCGATAGCAAACTGGTTCCATATCGGGATCACGTCTTGAAGTTAATCCCATATTTTGACGAGATTACTTTCAATCACATCCCTAGAGAAAGTAATCAACTGGCAGACGCCCTTGCCACATTTTCATCCATGTTCAAGGTTAAATGGAAAAATGAGGCACCCTCCATCCGTATTGAATATCTTGACGAGCATGTCCACTGTCTGGAAGCGGAGTTAATAATCGACGATCAACCTTGGTTTTATGATATCAAAAGATATCTAGAAAAGCAAGAATATCCAGAAAATGTTTCCATCACAGACAAGAAGTATTTAAGAAGGCTTTCCTCCAAATTCTTCTTAAGCGGAGATGTGCTTTAAAAGCGGAACTATGACTCGGTCCTGCTCAGATGCGTGGATAGACACGAAGCCGACCAAATCATAAATGAAATCCATGAAGGCTCTTTTGGTACGCATGCCAGTGGACACACGATGGTTAAGAAGATTTTGAGGGCGGGTTATTATTGGTTGACAATGGAGACAGATTGCTACCGTCACGTGCAAACATGCCACAAATGTCAGATCTATGCAGATAGGATTCATGTGCCACCAGTTCCTTTAAATGTATTGACATCGCCTTGGCCCTTCGCCATGTGGGGCATAGATGTGATCGGACGCATCGAGCCAACTGCTTCAAACGGTCATCGTTTCATCTTAGTGGCCATTGACTACTTCACTAAATGGGTGGAAGCCGCATCTTATGCCAATGTCACCAAACAAGTGGTCACTCGCTTTATCAAGAAAGAAATCATTTGTCGTTATGGGGTCCCAAATAAAATCATTACTGATAATGGTTCAAATTTCAATAACAAGATGATGAAGGAATTGTGCGAAAGCTTCAAGATCGAGCACCACAACTCATCACCATATCGCCCAAAGATGAATGGCGCTGTTGAGGCAGCAAACAAAAATATCAAGAAGATTGTTCAGAAAATGGTGAAGACATACAAAGATTGGCACAAAATGCTACCATTTGCTTTACATGGTTACCGTACTTCAGTGCGAAATTCTACTGGGGCAACTCCATTTTCTCTCGTATACGGCATGGATGCAGTACTCCCCGTTGAGGTAGAAATTCCTTCCCTGAGAATTCTGACCGATATCAAGCTCGATGAAGCAGAGTGGATACAGGCGAGATTTGATCAACTTAATCTCATTGATGAAAAGCGCATGACAGCCATCTGTCATGGCCAGCTTTACCAAAAGCGGTTGAAAAGGGCGTTTGACAAGAAAGTTCGTCCTTGAGATTTCGAAGTGGGAGACTTGGTACTGAGAAAGATTCTGCCAATCCACACAGACCCAAGGGGCAAATGGACACCTAACTATGAGGGCCCATATGTTGTGAAGAAGATCTTCTCGGGAGGAGCCTTGATATTATCCAACATGGACAGTGAAGATCTGTCATCCCCTGTAAACGCAGACGCAGTCAAAAAATACTATGCTTGAAAATGAACCCGGTGGACAACAAAAAGAAAAGTCCAAACAAAAATTAGGGTTAAAATAAATGAAGAAATTTTAATACCCAATAAGTTGAAAACCCTTAGGGGCGACTTAGGCAAAAAAGGGTATCCCGGTAGACTGAAAACCCGAAAGGGCGGTCTAGGCAAAAGTTAGGGAATCTTTAAAGAAAAAAACTGCAATCTGCGAAAAGTCTGTAAGCTCATCATCAGAATAAAGAGAGCTCCACACGAGAAAGATCAATCCAATCACCTTCCTCAGAAGCAACGTGCGAGAAATCCCGAAATCATAAGGATCATAGCAGAATTGGAACTCAATGGAAATCCGATCTTTGTTCTCATTGCCATTGTACCTTTTGTCACATTTTTGCAATTACCTCTTTTAGGAATTGTATCCTTATGTAAAATTACCCATTTATGGGTCACTTTATCATCAATAAAATCTTTCTCATCAATTTGTGCTTCATTCTTTTTACTCTTTATGTTTGTTTGCAAAAAGGTAGAATTTTCATTCTTAATAAATATTGCATTGAGAATTATGGGGTAACAATAATGATGACAAAAGAAAGCATAAGATTTCTCTAATCAAGGTGTATGAAACATAAACGCGATCCCTAGTGAAGTCGCTAGGTACACAAAGCCTCGTTAAATCACAAGGTTCACCGGAACACAACCAAGTCAGGGGCAACCTAACTGACCAGCACAACTTGTCTAATAAGACCATCTGAAAAGGATCCAAATTTTGTCACCAGGAAGTCGGGAAGTTAAACTTGACGCCCCAAAACTAAAGCCCAATCACTTGGCACAAATCATCGCCCCTAACCTCCACGTCCCTGACATTTTTGCATACATGCTGCATCATTACATGCGTGCTTAGCCAGTCATTTCTAAAAATACAAATTTCCTATGGACATCCTGGTATGATCCTTTAAGATGATTATTTCCCTCAACATATCTTCTGTGAGTTTGTTCGTGCCTTTTTCACGAAGTATCTCAACTTCCCTTCCGTAAATCGTTTCGTGCCTTTTCACGAAGTATCTCAACTTCCCTTCCGTAAATCTTTTCGTGCCTTTTCACGAAGTATCTCAGCTTACCTTTTATGAGTCTTTTCGAAATATCTCCACTTTGCCTTTTGCAACAGATTCAACTTACCTTTAGTAAGACCTCTCGCACCTTTTGTACAGATTCTTGTTAGCTTACCTTTTGTAAGTGTCCTCTCTATCTTTTGTAGAAGGAATTCTTTTCCTAACCTTTTGTTCAGGAATATTTTCTGCTTTTTGCAGAAGAAAGTGTGATCAATCTCTCCTAAAAGAGTCTCCTATCTACCTTTTGTAGAAGGAATATTTCTCCTAACCTTTTGTCCAGGAGTCTTGTCTACCTTTTGTAGAAGGAATTTTTCTCCTAACCTTTTGTTCTGGAGTCCTTTCTGCCGTAACAGAAGGAAATACGATCGTATTCTCCCAAGGGAGTTTCCTCTATTTGGCGTAGAAGGAGTATTTTGTCTTCAAACCTTTTGTTTCGGAGTCCTATCTACCTTTTGTAGAAGGAAACATTTTCTCCAAGCCTTTTGTTCGGGATTCCTTCTTGCCTTTTGTAAGAGGAAAATCAGTTTTTAGAGTCCTCTCTATCTTTCGTAGAAGGAATATCTCACAATCATTTATTTCTTGAGTCCTCTCTATCTTTCGTAGAAGGAATATCTCATATTTCTATATCTCCTGAGTCCTCTCTATCTTTTGTAGAAGGAATATCTCTTGGCCAATTATGATTCCCTATTACGAGGTGTCTCCTCTTCCGGCTGGCAAATCACTCATGTTCATTCTGCACTGCATCTCAAGCATACCATCATATCTCCCTTAACCCTTGTTCACTAATAGACACCTTTTTCAAACCATTTCGCTAACTGTCTACTTTCATCCCACACCTCTCTAGTTGAAAATCTCGAGTATTCTAGTATTTAATCTACCTTGATCTTGAATATCGGAGAACCGTTATTTCTCATACCTTCAAGATCAAGAAGATTAAATAGGGGCAGCTGTCACACCCTCGTTTTCACCCTAACTCCTCACTCATACATTCATCATATCATACATGGTGCATACCAAGCATGTGGGTTCGCAAGGGAATTTTCACTTTGAAACAAGTGTTTGAAGTTGATTCAGTGGCTAAGGAAAGCTATATCTCCACCCCGGTTTCTTTGTGGTTCTTGGCACTTGTAATTGAGAATCTTTGGTTTTTTTTTAAAATTTTGGGTTAGATTTTTATTACTCATCAAAAAAAATTTATTATGCTATTATCATACAAAATTCAGCATTATCATTATAAAAATTTAGCATTCACATCCAATAAAATTCAGCATTTGTTATTATAAAAAATTCAGCATTTTGTTATTATAAAAAAAGTTCTGCATTGTTATTTTTAAAAAAAATATACATTATCATTAATAAAATTCAGCATTATCATTATAAAAATTTAGCATTCACATCCAATAAAATTCAGCATTTGTTATTATAAAAAATTCAGCATTTTGTTATTATAAAAAAAGTTCTGCATTGTTATTAAAATATATATACATTATCATTAATAAAATCATGCATTGTCATTACAAAAAATTCTGCATTATTCAAAATCATTACAAGGTTCCTAAAGCCTAACTTAACATTGAAAAAAATCCAACTTGTTCTTCAACTTAATCCAAACTCCATATCAAGCCGAAATTTAAGTTACAATTCAATGATAATTTTCAATTTCAAATTACAAGTCCAATATAAACAACAAGTTCCTACTGCTACTTTCTTTAACATGGAGATTAAATGTGTCATCCTTTGTTTAGAGAATAGAAGTCAACAAGTCCATTCTTCCCGTAGACAAATTTCACAGCTGGTTGTTTCTTCCCGCATGGCAATTAATCTTGGTTGCTTCAATAGTACACACCCTAGCAACAACACACATAATGAGACACAATATCAAAAAACCAAAAGAGAATCAAGGGACTACTAAGAAAATACAAGCATAAACCAACAAAAAGTCAGAAACGCATAAAAGTACCACAGAAGTTCAGTTTCATAGTTTAGGGAAAAATATTGTGGCATTAAGAAAGTTGTTTACAAGCATAATTAAACAAGTCAGTTCTGAGAGAACAGGAAAGTTCAGAAGAAAGTACATCAGAGAAAATTTCACAGATTAACAGGAACATTTTTTAGCATCCCCGAAAGTAAATACAGACTTGCCAAAACGAAAAAGTTACTTCTGCTAATATTCAAAATAATAAGCCCTAATGTGTTGCAATAAAAAAGAGGGGAAACTCATCACAGAAGGGGGCGACAAAAAAAAAAGAGAGAAATGTTTTGAGTAATCCGTCAAAGAAACTAGAAAACCAAGGCAACAAAGTCTGAAATCAAATCAAGAACTCAATCTAAAAAAGAAAAAAAAACGGAACCATTTCATACTCTCACCACTGTATCAACAACGCTCATAAAAAAGGAAGAAGAAGGATCGTTTGAGTTCGAAAAACATAACAGCAAGCAAAAAAAAAAGCATTTGAGGTAATTTCCTTTTCACCTTCGTTATTATGAAATTAAAAAAAAAACTTTACCCTGCAATTTGCGAACCCAATCACCAAGTTGTTGCATTCGCGAAAAACTCGTAGTTTCCTATGAACTCCGATTTGGGTTATGCCGCAAACGATGCATAAGTCACTAGAGATCAAAAAAGGTAGAGATAGCTTTTGAGAGGTATTTTGAGAGTAATGTGATGAGGGGAGAGATAAGAATTCAGTAGAAATTTACGTTGTTTTTGTTATTTATTATTCCTGCCTATTTTAATTGTTTTATTTTATTTTCTTTTAATTTGAGTTAATGAGTCATCATGATAGCCTGCCATTCATACTGTCAAATGTCTCTTCCTGTATTCTCTCATCAATTTAGGGCCATGTGTAGATTTAATGCTCACCTTTTTCCAAGGCTGGTTGACCGAGAAATAATAGTGAGTAACGGCTAGTGTTTTTTTTTGTTTTTTTTTTGTTGCTGTCCAACTCTGTCCAGTTTGTAAATAAGATAAAACATGTAACACTTTTACTGAAATAGTAGTTAATTAAATAAAATAGTATATTAGGTTTAGTTAATTTTAATTTTAGAATTAACTTTAGGAATAATTTTAAGGATTAGTTTTTTTTTTTTAAGAAATATTTTAGGATTTAAATCATTTTTAGTTAGCTTAAACGTGGCAAATTTTTAGGATGATAGTTAACATTTTAGGATTTCAATTAGTTTTTTAGGATTTTAATTATTATTTTAGTATTAGTCATTATTTTAAATTTAAGTATTAGTTATAATTTAGAATTAGAATTGTTTTAGGATTTTAGTTAATATTTTATATTTAGATTTAATATTCTAGTCAATATTTTAGGATTAAAAATAGTTTGGAACAAAATATATTAAAAAAGTTTATTATTTATATTAAACATATTTATTTAATATTAACTAATTAGAAAATTAGTTTTATTAAATATTCATGTTTAGTTTAATTAATAACTTGAATGTACAAATTTAACTCGTGTCCTCGAACCGACTAACTTGACTCTCACGATTATTGTGTGCTTGTGTTAATAATGTCATTCTAACTTTTGTTTCTAAAATTATTTTGAAAACAAACTCTCGATTTTATCGAGCCTTTTTTAACCTTGTAAGTCGGTTGCCTTGTGCACCGCCATCGACCTTGATCGCATCACTTCAAATATCTTTACAAATAATAAAACCCTTGATCCAACGTCAAGTGGTAATTTTTCTCAATAAAATCCAAAATACAATAAATATACGATTATGGTTATACGCCATGGGCTTTAAGGTGGTGGAGAAGGAATGAGAATGGAATCCTCCTACACTCGTTCTGAATATTTTGAATACAAGGCGCTCGACTTGGTTATTCGAAACATTCATCTCTATCCAAAGTCTCTAGTGTGATCCTAATTAAAAACCATTACTTTTCAAAAATTAAAAAATAAAACTCATCAAACTTCTCTTTGCCTTAGGGCGTCAATTCGAAAATCCTTTTCAAGGTGTAAAATCAACCAACAAACAACTATTTCACAAGCCTCCGAACTACGGAGCTCTGATTCTTCACTTCTTTTAAGTGAGGATACGTAGGCACAAGGGCCACAATCCTTGGCGAGCATTATAATAAAAAATCCAACCCCTTTTTTCCCAAAACAAGCAAACTCTTAGATAAAACACCCACTCAAGCAAAACAACCTAGGAGGTTCCCATCGAGTACGATGGATGCGAGGGGGTGCTAATACCTTCCCCTCGCATAACCGACTCCCGAACCCTAAGACTTGGTGGTGATGACCATGTTCTTTCCCCAAAGGTTTTATCGCTATTTCCCTTTCCCTCCTTAGGATAAATAAAATTCGATGGCGACTCTGTGTCATTTTTCGCGTAGCGACACCACTTGATTCTCCAATTGAGGTATGTGTCGACTTCTTACCATTTCGAATCTTTTTAGTAATCGATTAGCTATTATGAAGTACATAATGAGATTTTCTTTGACATATTTGTACTCTTTTGTAATCTGCTTTATGACTAACTCTGAATCTCCCATTATTTCGACTCGAGTTGCCCCCAATTCCAACAATATTTCAAGTCCGGCTATCAAAGTCTCATATTCAGCCTCATTATTTGAACAGAGACCTTTGACTTTATACTTGAATTTGGTTGGAATTTTATCAGGAGAAATGATCAATACTCCTACATCGGTTCCATCACTATGACTAGAGCCGTCAAAATATAATTTCCAAGGCTCGAGTTTGAGATAGGTTATATTACTTTCATTTATTGAGTGGTCGAATATAAAGTCTGCTACCACTTGTCCTTTCATAGCCTTTAAAGGCATATATTCTAAGGAGTATTCAGTCAAAGCTAACGCCTATTTTTTAACTCGACTATGTAAAATTGGTTTGGAGAACATATGTTTAATGATATTAAAATGAGACAAAACATAAACATCAACTGGTTTTATATAATGCTTCAACTTTGTACAAGAGAAATACAAGCATAAACACAATTTTTCAACTATGATATACCTAGTTTCTGCATCATTTAAAACTCTACTAAGATAGTAAATGGCTCTTTCAACACCATTTTCGTCCTCTTGATCCAACATGCTCCCTAAAGTTTTATCCGATGTAGATATGTACAACCTCATGCTTTTATTCCTACAAGGTGGTGACAGAATCAGAGGATGACTCAAGTAGTCCTTGATTTTGTCGAAAGCTTCTTGGTAGATCTTCCCCCATTCGAACCCTTCCTTGTTGAGTCGAAGCAGAGGTGAGAAAACTTGCGTCTTACCTCTGAGATTCGATATAAACCTCCTCAAGAAGTTAATATTTACCAACAGTGACTGCAATTCCTTTTTTGTCGATGATGCTTTTGCTTCCATTATGCCCTTGGTCTTATTTTGGTTTATTTCGGTTCCTTTTTTGTGGACCACAAAGTCTAAGAAATCTCCCCCCTGCACACAGAAAGAAAATTTGAGGGGATTCATTTTCAAACCATGTCTTCTCATTCTTTCCAAAGATTGTCGAAGATGGTCAATGTGACTCTTCCCTGAAACAGACTTAACAATAAAATCATCAATGTATATTTGTATAAAAGTCTCTATATAATCATGGAAGATCGAATTCATAGCCCTCTGATATTTTCCACAGCATTCTTTAAACCAAAAGGCATAACTACCCATTCATAAGTGCCTAAAGCTCCAGGGCATCGAAAGGCTATCTTCGAGACATCCTCTTCAGCAATCAATATTTGATTATATCCTGAATAACCATCAAGCATGCTAAGGTATCCGTGGCCTGCGGTAGAATCGACTAGTATTTCTGCCTCATGCATTGAATATTCGTCTTTTGGAGTTGCAGCATTTAAATCTCTAAAATCTATGCACACTCTCAAAGACCCATTCTTTTTAATAATAGGTACAATATTTGCTAACCATTCGACATACTTGGTTGTGCGACTGAAGTTACATCAGAGAAGCCTTTCAACTTCTTCTTTGATCTTCGATAGGACTGCCGGTGCAAACCGTCTTAGGTTTTTCTTGATAGGCTTCTTTCCAGGCTTTATTGGCAACTTCAGTTCAACCAAATCCCTTCTCAAACCAGGCATCTCGTCGTAATCCCACGCAAAACAGTCTTTAAACTCCTTCAGTAGTTGGATTACTTCGACCTTGAGTTGTGCACTAATGTTAGCACTTATATATGTTGACCTATTTACTTCCCCCTCTCCCAAGTCGATTTTTTGAAGTGGATCTTGTGCCAATATCTTAATGTTGGATGCCAAAGGATCCTTTTTGAAACCCAAAGGCTCATCATCATAAATTGCATCGAGCCTTTGTTGTTCTTCCTGAACCTTATCTAGAGTTTCTGGATAGAAGTCCTTACTAGGACCTTGGTGTAAATTTTGGTTGGCTTCTATAGCCACGTTTTCCATTTCAGCCTCTAAGGCCATTTGTAACTTACTTTCGGCTATGTAAGCCGAAATTCTTTTTAGTACTTTGAATTTCATCATCATCACCGAATTCGCTACCCCAACTTGTTAGGGTTATCTCAGACACATCAAGATATGGCAGGTTGTCATCCCCTACCACATCCCTGTCCAATTGAAAGCTCTGAACAAGATGCAGATACAGCGAACAGTAAACCTCGTCGTCTGGGGTGAAAGCAAGGCCGGATTGCAGGGAGCAATATTGGCCAAGTTTTTGTCGAAACTACACATGTCAACATGGTTGATTGGAGATTTTAAATAGCCTTGATCGACATTAATATTTTCGATGATACCATCTGGTCTTCATATCGTGATTCTCTGGTGCATGGAAGATGACACATCCCCGACTCGATGTATCCATTCTGGACCCAACAACAAGTTATAGTTGGTCTTCGTCTTGACGGCTATAAAAATAGTAGTCCTTGTAACAGTCCCCACCGTTAAATAAACTTGTATCACACCCAGAGTGGTGCCCACCTTTCCCTCATAATTGAAGAGTACCATATTATGAGGCTTGGTGTCCGTGTCGTATTTGCCGATTCTTCTTAACATGAAGTGCGTCATTAGATTCATTATGGCGTACAGTCCACTAAAATCTTATTAACTGCGACATTCTCCACCTTTCCTGTGATGAACAGAGTCTTAAGATAACTCTTCATTGCCTCGTCTGGTCGTTCGAAGAATGCGTTCTACTCTTCAGCGCACCCATTGTTCATGGCATAGCAACACATTGGTTTGTGTGCCGCCATTTCCGCTTCCGTATACATATCTAGATCTTCGACCTCGATGATTAGGTCGAATTTCTTGGGTAGAACTGATACCACGTTTACTACGATATCTAAAGAATCCTCTGACCCAGAGTCAAAGTTATCTGTAAGCATTTCATCTTCTTCTCGATCGTGCGTCTCCTTAGCCTCCTTCCCTTGGGTAGAAAATAATTTCCTACCCATGGGAAATTTTTCTAAAGGCTTTAGGTCTTCATCTTTTTCTTTCATAGAAGGCAGG
This sequence comes from Lathyrus sativus, assembly GCA_963859935.3. Taxonomy (NCBI): domain Eukaryota; kingdom Viridiplantae; phylum Streptophyta; class Magnoliopsida; order Fabales; family Fabaceae; genus Lathyrus; species Lathyrus sativus. The sequence goes on along the minus strand of OZ012741.1, from coordinate 410,581,853 downwards.
TTAGTGTTGGTCATAGGCTTAACTTTAGCCTCTCTTTGGGCTTTCTCCTACGTTGTTCTCTTCTCCATTGAGATCGAGTCATCAGATTCTTTCCCTTATAGTTTTCTGAAACATAGGCCATCTTATTTTAAGCTTCAAACTCCTTACGGTATGCTATCGATAATCCTCCGTCGACGTCGAATTTCTGCCATTTTTTCTTTCCCGGCTGTTTTCAATTAGTTAACCTTATCCAACTTCCTTTGGAAGTTTCTTCTGTGGGTTTGAATGTGGATGGCCTAACCCTAGACACCCTTGGCCTAGTTTCTTCTTGCCTGTAAGCAGATCTTCGTGGGTCGAAACCCCGTTGGTTATAAGAGGCCCTTTGTTCACACCTCTCTTTTGCTTTTTCTGACACCCTTTATGTTGCATCCCGCTTTTTTGTCGAACATGTCACTGCACTTAGGGCACAACATTACCTCAGACTTTTTATTTTGGCACCTATGAAGAAAGTAGATAAGGCTTTCTTCCTTCTTCGGGTAGGCCACTGTGTTGTATTCCTCTTGTCGACATTCTCGGTCGACCTCCATTGGAGTTTCTTGTGAAACCTCCACCATGATAATGTCCATGTTGATATCATCATTGATGTCTAACTTGCAGAATTGCATTTGAAGGCCCTCAGTAGCCTTGTCCATTTGAATGAAACTGTCAGCGGTTTCCTTCGTTACTATCATTCAGTTAGAGTCTTCAGCAACCCCTTTGGCACAATCATCAGTGACTTCGCTGTTGGAACCATCAGTAGTCCCCTGGGTGAAACCTTTAGTTGCTTCTTAAACAAAATTTCGACCAAGTTCTCCAGTGACTCAAACCAGCACAACTTTATTAAGGAAGTCCTTAGTGACTTCCTCCATGTTGACAGCACTGTCGAGACCCTGAGTAACCTCGACCATGTTAACCTCTTTAGGCTCAGTATAGTGCGGGTCAGCGATTTGTTGAGGATCGACATCCATCTTTGTCTGGATTTTAAGCTTCTCTCCAAATTTCAATCTCCCTTCTAGGATATAATTTGGCACAAGATCCCTGAAAAGAAAACTTTGAAAGGTTTTATGACCCAAAAAATTATGGTATTTGCAAAATCCTCTTTTCTTTCTTTGATATAAAGGGGGTATCTTAGCACCAGGAGGTACTATCATTTGTCCATCTTTAACTAATAAATCGAAGATCTCATCACACTTGGTGACATCGAATGTATAGGTTCTCTTAGGGAACCTATCATTCTTATCTGACTCAGTAGGGTTCTTCCCATTTGAAGGTGTTAAAACCTTGCAAGAAAAGGGTGAACCCTTTTTTAATTCGGCGAGATCTATTTCGTTTTCGTCAAAACTTATAGACTCACGGCACGAACCTTCGTCGTCTTTGTTGAATTCGACATAGGCTATCCTTTTATTCTTATTTACCCTCACTTTATCTTCTCTCAAACGTTCCAACTGTCGAACTCTATCGGCCAACTAGGCCATATCCCTTAGGTACTAAGTGTCTAATTTTTTTCTGATGGAATAATCTAGGCCACCAGCAGCTATTTCGACTAACTCATGCTCTGGTACTTACGTGAAACATCTTGCCTTGAGAATTTGAAATATGAAATTCTGGCAAGCACACGGTAGATTTTATTCCCAAGGTTATAACGTCCACTGTGACATCTGCTACTTAACAACTAATACTCAGTAATAATAAAAGCAGTAAATAACACAACAATTATTTACCCAGTTCAGTGTCAACAACACTTACATCTGGGGGCTACCAAGCCATGGAGGAAATTCACTATCAGTAGAATCAATTCAGAGTTAAACCTCCAGTTTACACTCCTCACTTAATCCCTACCCAATGACACTTCAACCTAGAGACGCTCTAGACCTGAGTATACCCATTCACTCCCCCTCAATCACAGAACAGTGATATCAAACAATTACAAAATTCAATATGAAGAGACACTTCATATACACCTTAATCTTGCTTCACAACTTTGATCAAGGAACTCACACACCCTAGCTTCAAAGCTTCGAGTGAGACACAACCTAGAATTTACCAATCTAATACAAATCATCCACCAGACAATTGCTTGGATTTTAAGTATTCCTAGATAGAACTTGTTGCACCCTAAAATTTGACCAACCGGTGCCACTTTTGGTTTATGCTTCGACGCATTTCGCATTCGCATTTACATACTGCATATAGTGCATTTCCTCAATCATGGGGATTTTATCGGGATTACAGCCCTGTTGTCGCTTTTCGGGTATCTCAGACCGGTTCGGATAATCGGAATTTATTTTGAGAAGTCGCGCGCTTCCTGGGTGTTTTCAGTTCGCAGTGATTTTGGAGGTTCTTGGTGTCGGGGTTTACTGTTTTGTCTCGATCTGGTCTCGCGCTCTCTTTTATGTTGGTTATTCGCCTTTGTTTGTTTTTTTTAGAATTTAATAGCCTTTTGTAGATTTTAAATGAGCTTTATAGATTTTCTAGAATTTAAATAGAGTTCTTTTAATATTTTTAATAGCTTTAAATCATTTTTAGAGTTTATAGAGTTTTTTTTTAGTTTTAATAGTTTTTAATATAATAATAGAATTTCTTTTAAATAAATAGTATAGATTTTAGTAGAAATTTAATAGGATTAATAGAAATTATTAGAGTTTTTATTTTTATTGGTTTAGAGATTAGTGGAATTGTTAGAGATTTATTAGAGTTTTTTTTTCTATTTGGCATTAATCTAGTGATTAGTATAGATTTAATAGTCTTTTTAGGTTTAATTAGACTTTAATCATTTGTTTAGATATTAATTGGGGTCTTATTAGAGTTTAGTAGGTTTAATTAGGATTAGATTACCATGTTAATTGTCATTTTAGCATTTAATTGTAGTTTTAATTTTTAGTTAATTAGGTTTTAAGGCCTTAATCAGTTTTTATGCGAGTTTAATGAGGTTTTTGCAATTAATTCAGGCCATTTTCGTTGGGCCCAGTTTGGAGGCCCAGTCAACCTCTCAGTCCAAGTTATCCTTGCCATGTGTCGCGTTATAAAGCCATCCACGAGTCTCTCTCACAATCCACCCACTTCATTCTCCATTTTTCTGCCACGTTTCACTCCACCATTCACCACTTCACCCTTCTGCATGCAGAGCCCACGTGGCTCTCTCACGCTGCACCACACCATTGCCACGCGTCCCACACACGTCCTCCCTCTGCATGCGCTTCGCCACGTGCTTCCCGACGGCGATTCCCCCGTCCGGCCATGCAAACGCCGGAGAACATCGCCGGTGAAATCACACGGCGGTCCTCGCGGCCGAAGCTCCACCAGAAACGTCGTTTTGCCCAGAAAACTCCTCAATCTTCATCTTCCCTAACCACTCCAACAACTTCCGGCCGCCACACCAATCGCCGGAAAACAAGAAAACTACCAATCTTCATGTTGTTCTTCGCCGATCTTCATCCAAGCATCATCTTCAACATTTTTTCAGCAATACTCATCAACACGTTTTCTTTCAATCTTCATCCAAATCATCCACCTACGAAATTCATCGTGTTCATCCTCCAAGATTTCTCCAAGAACTTCATGCGTTCTTCGCCGATTTTCTAGAAGATTCATCACCTCATCAAGATCCTCCTCCACCTTTAAGAAAATATCCAGGATCTTCAGCCAACATTCATGAGTTCATCAACAACTTCCCAAAAGTCCTCTAGAAATCATTGGTGTTCATCAAGCGTCCAGATTGTCTTCCAAGATTTATTCATGAATCTTCAAGACTTTCAGCATGTTCATCCGATTTCCCAGCGAATCCCCAAGAACTTCAACGTTCTTGAGAGATCATCGTCAATGTTCTCCGTCAAGGTTCATGCAAGCGTTAATCTCATACCAGTTCTTCAGATCCATCGCGCGCTCTTCGCATTCGTTGAGATAACTCCAGAAGATCTTCGTCATCAAGAATCTCCAGGATTACACAATCTTTAAACAATCTTCAAAGCTCGTTCGCACAAGAAGTGCATGCATCCGATATTCTCTCATCATCAGTGATTTTCAACCACGAGTTCTTCAAGAACCTCGAACCTTCATCTTCTGAGATCGTCGAGCAATGGATCCATTTCTTGTTTCCAGAGATTTACGTTCTCTTGTTTTTGTTTTGAAAGAATTAAAACGAGTTGGGAGACTGAGAGCAAGGATTGGGAGTGAAAAGATTGAACGAGAGAGAAAGAAGCGGAGGAGAGAGGCGTCGTGAACAGTGGAGAAGAGGATCTAGGGTTTCTGAAGCTGGAATGAGGAAACAAGGTGGCCCGCGTATTGGACTGGGCTGGGCCCATTAACTTCTTCATCCGTACACCCCGTCTGGGTCACGAACCCCCTGCATCCTCATTTGTTTTTCTGAAGCAATTTCTAGGCCAAGCCCAACGCCACTGCTGGCTATACCCCCGGCTCACTTCCTGCACCCCCTTCCCGTTTCTGAATATTTTTGCTGGGCTGGGCCCAGTTCTGCCTGGATTTTTGCTGCCATACCCCAGGCTAGGCTGTCTGCACCCCTTGTGTTCTTTTCTTGTTTTTTCTTCATTTTCTTTTTATATTCTTTTGTTTAGAGTTTTTAAAAAGGGAAAAAGATTTAAAGAAGAAAATATGTAATATAAAAAAAGGATAGAAAATATGGTTATATTATATAATAGTTTTAATGTTTTCTTTTAGGATATTTTCTTTTTTAGGATATAACTTCTTGTAGAAGTTTATTTTATATTTTTTAGAGATAGAATTTAAATGTCCATTTGTTAGGGGACTTTTTACATTTTTTAGAAGTAGATTTAGATGTCCACTTGTTAGGGGACTATTTTTCATTAGATTTTCCTTATTAGGTGGATAGGATTTTTAGGAGTTTATTTCCCGTACTCAATCGTTGTAACTTTTGCAGAATATTAATAAAACGAGATTTGAGCTGTGGTCCCGAAAGTAGCCGAACTACAGCTGCTCTGATTTCTCGTACCAGACGAGAATATGTAGGCATAGGATGCGATATCCTAGCGAGCACACTAACAACTAATTTTTGTTCTCTCGCTGCTGTGCGATCGAGACTTTCCCGCTGACGACTGATGTTATCCCTTTCTCTTGCCCGAGTGCATTTGAGACCAGACCGTAGTTTTAGTTCCCATAGGTTCCCGTACCTTTAAAACCAGATTAATATCTCACTTCTGTGTGAGAACACCCCGCTTAGCCGTAGTTAGCCTGAACTACGAAAGCTTTGATCTTCCATGCTGTGTGGAAGTACGTAGGCACAAGACGCGAAGTCTTGGCGAGCCAATTTCCCCGTAGTCCCGAACTACGTTGACTCTGACTTTCTCTCTTGAGAATACGTAGGCATAGAGTGCGACGCTCTATCGAGTCAATTCCCTTCCGTTTAGATTTAGCAGCCGTAGATAGATTGTTTTGCATCCTTTAGACAAACCAAGCAAGCATGGATCCCGTCGAGTATGACGGACGTGAGGGGTGCTAATACCTTCCCCTTGCGTAACCGACTCCCGAACCCAGGTTTTGGTTGCGGCGACCATACCTTTCCCGTTTTTTGAGAGGTTTACTTCGAGCGTTTCCTTTCCCTCCGTTGGTATAAATAACGCACGGTGGCGACTCTTCTGTCAGCCGGCGCCGATTTTCGCAGTAGCGACAGAACTCACACGTGAAGACTAGCCTTCTTCACTTATAAGGACTTTCTAAGTTGCACTCTTTATTCTTCTGTTGTCAAGAGCTGCTACTCAGGATTGCATCTTCTAATCTTTATAGCAGCTTTCAGTCCTTTTGGGCCTTGGTGCATCAATTAGGTTTTATTCATAACAAACCTATTTTCAATGATCTACACACTTGCCACTTAATTCAGGGTTATTCTAGTTCTCCTAGGGCTTCTAGAAAATCTCCTGATATCCAGCTTGAGCTCCTATTCTGTTTCCTGGTTTATAGATACCAGAAAAACAACCTTGCTCACTGGATGTCATACGTTCAGTGTTATGACATTCTGTATGACATTCAGCTTAACTAAGTTAACTTATAGTTAACTTACCCTGTACACACATCATCAAGTATGTCCTAACAACCAGTATGACATACATGCACACTCTAATGTTTTTCCATAAAATGCAGCCAATCAAGAGCACTTACAAAATCCCCCTTTGGCAAATTTTTGGCTAAAACAACTTGTTTTCATATCAGAGTTTACACATAGTAGAAGACTTATGATGTGTCTTGTCATGCAGGATAGATACTACCTCAAGCCTTTCTGAGTCCTCATAGTTAGCTCATTTTTTTAACCATCTGGTAGTTACCACTACAGATGTCCCATCTATTTGAGTAACACTCTGGTGTTCTCCCCCTCAACTGATCAGATCAGTTGGGCACACAACCTGCTCATCATTCTGTAGTCAGCTCTGGATGTCTTGACATTCAGGATGTCTTCCTGAAGTCACACACACACCTATGCTACTTGTCACACCCTAATTTTTGACCACAAGACCCCACCTCTTTTTTGCGTTTTCATGATGTTATTTGAATTTAATTTAATATGTAATATTTATGCGACTAACCAATTTGTGCAGACGCAGTAATATCGAATGGAGATAGCATTCATTTTCACGATCAATCATTTATACATAACTAATCATTCTAACCCATCCATTCATGTTTTGTGAAGTTAGGTTTGTTGTTGAAAGCTCAGGAAGCCGTGAAGGCTTTATGTGAACTTCTAATCTCCTACCTGGCCCTATAGTCAGAAAAAGGCCAAATTACCCCTCAGGGATTTCTTTCTATTTTAGCATGGTCAAAGTTTGTGACAAGTTGCATCACAAGAACTCACCCTTATTTCCATAAGGTTTGTCAAGGTTGGGATTATATCGAGTAAAAGGCGTCTATTTTATGAGATGCACATGAGAGATTGAGGGAGTCAAGAATGCTCGAACGTCATTAAGCCTTTAGGCATCTCTTTCCTTTAGATTTTGGCTTATATCTCGGACAGCTCATTCAAGTACAAATTTAGTCGGAACCCAAATGGCAAGCATTATTTCAGACGATGACATTATTCATTAAATCTTACGGTAAAGCATCTACTGTTATGAGAGGTGATATATCAAAAGGGAAGGCGGTACTTTAGTAGAGGGTTGAAGGCTATTGATGGTGACATAAGTGTAACCTTTTTTGGGCTTAATATTTATCTCTATAGTATGTGGTGTAGTGGCCCGTTACTTGTTGGGTATTGTCATCCCCAATTGTGCTACCAATTTGTTGTATGACTGCACCATGGTTTCACCTATTTGTTGTATGACGGTATCACGATATTTGTTGTATGACAGTACCACAGTTTGATACAAGCAAGGAAAATATGGAATGATAAGGTAAAAAACTAATAGCAATCTTGTTAATTGACAGTAGAAGCTTTTAGTTTATATCATGAATGTCGACAGAATCCTTATTTACAAATGTCGGGAGTCGTCATAGAGTACCCATATATAAACAAAGTCTTGTTAAAAGTAAAAAAAAGAAAGTTGAAGTCTTAAAAGGACACGAGCAATCACTTGCTCGAATAAGCTGATGACATTAAAGCAGTTCAGATAGCTCCACCCTCAATCCATATCAGAAATTTCGCACTTCATCTTCTTCACGTCGCCATCGTATTCCTTCCCAATTAACTCAACAACAACCTACATTCAAGAAATCAAGAGATGAAATCGGTTAAAACCACAAGTTTTAAAGGAAGGGAGAGCGTACAACAATACTCGATGTTAAAGCCTACCGTCATTGGGTCTGTTCTGGGTGAGGTCGAAGATTAGCAAGAACCATATCATCACACATCTCCTAAAAAACCCAGCTGAGTATGTTGGGGCTGAAACAGAGGAGGAACTTATCATTTGAAATCCAAGAATTAACAGCAGTAACAGACATTAATTGGAAGAAGAACACAGTCAAATTCACGGTTTTTTTTAGTAACTTAATTCCAAGCAGTCTCACCTCATCATCAATGCAGCTTCTGTCGGCGGCGCCCTTAGAATTCTTGCAAACAAATCCCATACATGGAAAACATCACAAAGAATCAGTGCCGGTACAACTCTGTGCGTAAATACCAAATTCGACTTTGATGGAATAACCTGCTAACTAGAGTATGCCCCCGTAAGCAAAACCTGCCATTTCAAAGAAGCAACACAGAGTTAGAACCGCGTTAGTTATCATAACACAAAACGACATAAGCGTTGAAAAGAAAAGAAAAGCACAAGCTTTCGAAATCGCGTATCAACAATTTTGACAGTTTATAACAGATGTTCCTCCTAACTCGAAGAACTCAAAGATGAAAAGAGGAAACCGCCAACCGAACTTTGTCGTGTTAAGAAATCATTAAGGAAATAATTACCTCCAAGCACCATCAAACGAAGAACTTGTCTCGTGTTGATTCTGTATTTCTGGTGCATGACCTACACAGTTGGAAACATCTCCCTGGTCACTGCCAGTAATGAAGTGACCACTCCCTGGGGCGAATCCCCTTGCTGTGGCACATTAGGTTACCTAAAGATTGGCTGCCTGAATTGCTTCTCAGCATCTTTAACTCTTTGTAGGCCTATGGTTCCCGAGCTTCATGATGTTCCATAATATGCCATCCCAGTCCAGAATCATCTACCATCAACAGTCTTTTGGCCTCCACAGATCTGTATCGCATCCACCTGCATAATTTGCAAATGAAGTGATTCAGCCAAGAACCCTAAAGATCAAGTAGAGAATTGGAAGGACAACTAGTATCTGAAAAGAAGGCAATACCTTAGGCTACTGTCTAACTAAAGCAGAAACAATATCAGGGACGTTAAACCGAGTTTGAACTTTTTTCTTCCTTTCCAAAACAATCATTAAAGTACCAAAATCAGAAAAAGAATGAATTTACGCACAAAGCCAAGCATTTAAAGCTATCATTCCAAACATGTTTCAAGCAAATAAGTCGAAAGTTTGAGACACAATCAGACAGGTTCATTCGAAAACGGCAAGCTTTAAAATCCAATTGAATTGTTTCCACAAAAGGTTCCAATATGCTTCAGACATTTCCTAAACCAAAAAGGAAATTAGTTATTTCTATTTAACTTTTCGATTCACTCATCCATCTATAAGAAGGAGGATTTTGAGACGAAGAAGAGGAACACATTTTCACAGAATCCACAACATTCACGCAAAAATCCCAATTCTAAAAACCCTAAGTAACTCAAAAAAAAATCACAAAGAGAGGAAGGACTCATCTTTTCTCTGAGCTTTACCGAAGATTGTTGTTTCCGGAGCAGTCACCACCCTCCGCGAATCTCCAAACCAACGAAGCATCCGCCTTGCCATCCAGAATCCGCCGTCACCCACAACCTACGGTAACCCTTTGTTTACATTAAAATTGTTGAACTCCTGATTGTTTTGGTCTGTGTTTCAGGTTCAAAACGAAGGAAACAGCTGAAAGAGATGTTGAGAAAGCAAGATGAATCGAGAGGGAGTCGAGCGACGAGAGAGAAAGGGGGATCTTCGAACTAGGGCTTAGGGTTCTGTCCGTTTTTTATTGTCTTTTTTTCTTTTCTTTGATGTAATGATCATGTGTAAACGCACACACAGACACACGATGCACCCTCACACTCACGACACTCAGATCTCCAACGAATCCGATCAAATGGCTCACACACCGCATGACCACCGTAAACCCGTGCCCGCATCACACTCAATCCGCGTCGTAACCCCACTTAACCACTTAATCACCTTGATTAATTTAACTGGTAATCTAGTCCTTAATCTTTTTTATAAAAACAACAATAACTAATAACTCTTTTAATTAATTCTTTTTTAATTAACCTTTTTATATAACTTAATAACTTTTAAAATAAACATATAACTTGTTTTAATATAAATCTTTTTCATAATTTAATAACTTGTACCTAGTTAATAAATAAAAACTATTTTTTTATTTAATAGGAAAACCATTTCATAATTTAATTAATTTACATTCACTTGTTAAACCAAAAACACGATAATATAAGAAAACCTTTTAATAAGTAATCTAACCAAAACCTTTTATTAGTAAAACATTTTGTTAATTAAATTAACTTTTTATGTAATTATGCATTTTATAAAATATATCTTTTCATATATTTATGAGGTAATAAAACCACTCTTTAGAATTCAAGTAATTCACATCTAATTATTTTATAAAAAACTAATCTCCCTTTAGATCAATCTCAATTAATACAACTTTTCTCTAAGATCAACCTCACCAGTTTAGTTAAAAAAATTCTCCTTAAAATCAAATTCACTTGTAATTTTTTTAAACTAATATAATATTTTCTCATAAATCAAATCCATACAACCCAATTCAACGTCTTACCTTAAAACAAATATAATACAACCTCTCTAAAATCAATTCAACTTCTTATTCAATCAATCTCCCGTAATTCGATCAATCGTGCACACTTGCGCTCCACTCCGATCACACACTCACTTAGCGCTTTCATGCGTTTGTGTATGTTTTACTTATTTGCCTTTATTTTCCGCAGTTTATCATTACCGCAATTTATTTTATCATACTTCATAAGCGTCCAAAGGAAGAATCTGCGCATAACCTAAATAATTGTACGTATGCATATCATTTACATCATACTCCCCATTGATCCTTGATCCCATTCAAGTAGATCTTCTAAGTTAGATCCCACCCCATAAGGAGGACCTTTTATCTTTTACAACTGAGATAAAAACAATTTAACTCAATCAAACTTTTCAAAGACATTAGAGAATAAGATGTTAATCATCTTAAGCGAGATAAAACTTCTATCCCATACAATACAATCAATTTTCCTACAAAGTTGTGGTGGCTAAATCAAGTAATCTCCCTTAAAATGACAACTCATCTTTTCTCCTAAAATCAATCAATCAACTACCTTTATCCCGTAGGAACTTTGACCACAGTCAAAGAGCTCCTCAAACCCTTTAGGGGAACTACAAATACTCTGATTCCACTCCCGTCAGGATATGTAGGCATAAGATGCGATATCTTATCGAGTATACTTAGAAATAAACCCCTAGGTCTTTAACCTTAAGCAGATAAACCTTAGGAATAAACAACATAAAGCAAGAGGTTCCTGTAGAGTACTACAGAAACTTAGGATGCTAGCACATTCCCTAAGTTTAACCAACCCCCAAACCTATAACTCTCTAACTTTTGCATTTGCATTGCATTGTGGGTAATTCGATCTTTTTCCCTTCCTTTGGAAAAATTAAAGTTCGGTTGCAAATGAATTAGATTCAAGCTCATCAATAGCTTGGTATCCAAATTTTACCGCGACACTACTCCCCCTGAAGAGTTGCACTAGACTCTCTGCAATTATCATGCAGACACACATATTCATTCAGTCTGCTTTGAATGTTATGACCTTCAGGATAACATCCTGAAGTGCACACACAATGTTAGCTCAGAGCTCCTAGTTCTAACATACATGCATATCACATCATTGCTAACAACACTATCAGCTGTCATCACACATTTCATCAGCATGCAAGTCTCATATCATATGCACAAAGGCACATATGTTCAAGCCAGTTCTCCTTGTTCTTCCACCTGATGTACCTGTTGTTTTCTATTATACACTCTCTCCCCCCTTTTTAGCCACAAATTACAATCCAACTAACACTTAGTATAGATTATATATTGTAACATAACTGCAATTAGGGATATTGTAAATAGACTGCTCATAAGGAGCATTACACACATAACGTCATACAATTATTTACACAAGATCTTAAGGTAATATCGGCTCAGCAGCATACAACTTCATCAGCTCAGCAGAACAGAAGCCTAAGTCAGGCTTCACCAGCATTTACTTTTCGTCCTCTTCAGCAGAGCTGGACCTCTCCTCTAAAGTGTCTTCTGTACTGCTTTCCTCAGATCTGTCCTTACCTGTTTCCTCATCTTCACCACTGGCTTCCTTAGAACTATCATCTGTTGCTTCCTGGTCATTATCACCTGAACCACTACCATTTCTCTCTTCATCAGTGAATTCAGACCCCTCATATTGCTCAAGGGTTCGGATTAATTCTTCAAGATTCTTCTTTCTAGTATCTAGTTCCTTGCAAGTTTCCATCAATATTGTAATTACTTCAGCTTTTCTTGGTTTTGATGATCCCTTTGATGTGTCAGCTGATGTCATAACAATATCAGGAACATGAGTTCCCTGAAACAGCTTATGATGAAATGACAATGTAGTTTCTCTCTTGCTTGCAACATCATTCTTCTTTAGGATGTTGGGATGTTGATCACAGATGTTTCCACAGATGAGAGAGGGAAACGCAATAGGGCCCTTAATACTGTAGCTACCAGCATGATTTATGGTTTATTCATAAATGTATATTCCATAATTGAGCTTAGCCTTAGTTCCTACAGCATATATGAACCTTCCAAGAATGGTTGCCACTATTGTCTTATGATTGGTAGGCTCCCAATTTGCAGCACCAATTTTGTGAAGCATAGCATATTTAACACTTAGTTTGCTTGCTACAAGCTTCCCTTTGGAAGGCCATTTCTTGACCTGTTTAGCAGTTATTTCCTGACATACTTGATGGTTTGAGACTCTTAGTTCAGTCAGGCCTTCATTAGGTCTCCCCAAGTACTTGTTGATGATAGTTGCTGTAAAGTTGATACATTCACCTCTTACAAATACTTTGCCAAACTCACTGGATTTACTATCAGCACATGCACCTGATAGATTGACTATGAATTCTTTCACCAACGTTTCATAGCATTGGGAGAACTGAGACACAGTTTTCACCAAGCCAGCATCTCTGACTAGGGCCATGATTTCTTTGTTTTCAAGAGCATTCTGAGCAAGCTCTCTTTCTAGGGCCAACCTCTTGTGATACACGTATTTCCATCTGATAACACTTGATGGATAGTGAAAAGAAATGTTATCAATTGGTACTTCAGAAATGCTTTCAGCCAGTTTGCTTGTGGAAGGCTTTTTCTTGGTCTGGATGTTAGTGACAACAACATCTGAGTCTGTTTCTAATTCAGAAATAGATTCAGCCCTCTTCTTCTTTGTGACAACTTTGCTCCAGCCTTTCGGGGGTCCAACCTGAGCCCTCTTTGTTCCAGCCTTCCTTGCTCAGTACTCTTCTCACCATCTTTCTTCTTGGGGGAAATTTGATCAGCTACATTTTTCCCTTTTCGTGTCATCAGCCTTTTGGCTATGTCTGGATTGAGTTTGACTATGCGATCATTGTCAGAATAGTTGTCTAGGTCTACCATTTCAGTATCTGTTGTGCCTTGCATGCTTTCACCCATTTGTTTAGCCTATTCACCCTTGTTCCTCCCTTTTGATGCAGGGTCCTTTGATGTTGCAACATTGGGTGAGACATTTGCTTGATCATGCAGTTTGGGATCATACCCCTTCAAGTTAGAAGACGTGGGTATGTTGAGTGTGTTGGCGACTATTTTCGCAATGGAAAGATGAATTCGTCTAGCTTCTACGTTGTTGAGATGATCAGATGCAGCAGAAGAAGGAGCTTGACCTGTAACACTGTCATTTGGCCTCTTTGCATGGGGTTTTCTAGGTTCGTTCATCAATACTCCGTCTAGAGTCACCATGCGCAATGGAGCAATTTCCAGCGCTTCATTAGGGTTTGATTTAGTATCATGGTCGGTCAAACTTTTGGCTGAGGATGGTTTAGAATGTTGCAACATACTTAGGGTTGACGTTTGAAGAAGAAGTGATTTTCTGTGCTTGTTGGAAACAGTAAGGAAGCTGAACAGTTTGTGATGGCACCAAGAGTAGAGGGATTGTATTATATAAGTGGAAACAGGGTATGATTTCCCAATAGGAGGGAAATTACCTTTTTGATTTATCATTAAATGATTTAAATTCAAAATTTAATTCCCCTTTACTATTAATTGCTATAAGCCATCATTTTTGGAGGGCTTCAATTTTAGGGAATTTGTAAATTGAGACTCCTTGACACTTCTTGAAACCATGTCATCACTGACATACTCACCAGGTTTAGCACAATCCTCGTGCCATTTACACACGTTACCCCTGAGCATGTCTCCCTTGAACTCATCAGAACTTGTGTGAATGGTACTCTTGATGTCACAAAACAAGGTCATGACATCTGGAGTGACATTGCTTCCTGTATGCTTGGCAGCTTCCATAGGCTCCATCAAATTCCAATATAACCTATCTAGCTTTCCCTGATGACCAGTCTTTGGGTATTCCTTCTTGGCTAGCTTCCCTTCATGGGTTTTCTTATATCCTGTCCTTCTCTCTGAAGCACACTTTGAAGATCCACTTACTAATGTGTTGGACCTGGTCCTATCCATCTTCAGTGGCTGTTTTCCTTTCTCCATCCGTAGTTGGTCCTTAGTTTTCTTATTGGCTAAGGCATTGAGGTTACTTCTAGGCTCCTATAGATAGCAGTTGTTCTTGGCTCTAGATCCCCTCATTTCTTCCTCACCTTCCTCATTGACAACCACACACTTGTTCTTTGAAAAGTGGACTTTTAAACATTGATCACATAGCTGACTTATGCTTATTAGGTTTACAATCAGTCCTTTAACCAGCAAGACATCCTTCAATTTTGGGGCTTTAAGACTGTCAAGTTGTCCAACACCTGTGATTTTTCCTCTAGCTCCATCACCAAAGGTTACATGACTGGATGTATGAGGGTTGAGTTTTGTCAACAGATCCTCAATTCCAGTCATATGTCTGGAACAACCACTTTCAAAGTACCAGTCCTCTTGGGTTGGCATCCTTAGATCAGTGTGAGCTGCTAAGACCATATTCTTGGTAACCCACTGTCTTTGCCTGTTAGGAGCACCCTTCTTTGTTCTTGCTTGATTCTGCCTTTTGACATGAGCTCCCTGTTCTTGATGAGGATGACTAGGAAATCCATGCATCCAGAAACACACAGATTTGATATGAACAAGTTTTCCACAGTGGTAACATCTATACCCTTGGAATCTACTCTTGACTTGATTCCAGTTTCTGTTGGTTGGATGTTATGACATTGTGCGTGACATCCTCTTTGGCTTCTGGACCTCAGGTTGCAATCTCTTGAGTTTTAGCACAGGATTTTGTTTATCAGCATATCCTAGTCCAGATCTATCTCCTGAGATTTGTCCACTCTGAAGGATTTCCTCTAGGGTGCCAGTCCCAGAATTGAGCATCCTTATGGATTTTTCCATTTGATCCTTCTTACTTTTCAACTCATTCACTTTACTTTTGAGTGTGTTTATTGTGGCTAGATGCTCTCTTTTTTCAGCTTCTAACTCCTTGATGATTTTCTTCTATTGCTCTCCTTACTGAACCAGTTCTGTACTTCTGATGTGAAGCTTTTTGTATGAGGCTGCAAGCTCCTCAAAAGACAACTCTTCATCACTTGAATCACCATCAGAGATGCACACACTATTGAGAGCAGTGACATGCTTGGCAGACTCTCCTTCTAATTCACTTCCTGAGTCTTCATCAGACCAAGTGATAGTTAAGCCTTTTCCCTTCTTTTTGAGGTATGTGGGACATTCCCTCCTAACATGTCCGTATCATTCACACTCATGACATTGTACTCCTCTACTTTGGCTGACTTTATCTTCAGAATTCTCTTTATCAGAAGGTATGCTTTTGATATAAGGTTTAAACCTAGCATCTATCATTTTGACCAGTTTGTTGAACTGTCTTCCAAGCAAGGCAATTGCTTCAGACAGATTCTCCTCCTTTTCACCATCTGAATAAGCAGTGTTTGAGACAAGAGCTATGCTTTTTTTCTTTTTCTCCACAGCCTGATCACTCATTCCCATTTCAAAGGTTTGAAGGGAACCAATGAGTTCATCCACTTTCATGTGGCGTATGTCTTGGGCTTCTTCAATGGATGTAACTTTCATATCAAACCTTTTAGGTAGTGACCTTAGAATCTTTCTTACAAGTTCTCTTCAGTCATCTTTTCTCCCAGAGCTCGTGAGGTGTTTGCAAGTTCAATAACATTCATGTAAAACTCATGAATGGTCTCATCTTCCTTCATTCTCAAACCTTCAAATTTGGTGGTCAGCATTTGAAGTCTTGACATTTTGACTTTGGAGGTTCCTTCATGAGTAGTTCTAGAGTGTCCCAAACATCCTTTGCTAGTTCACAGTGGTGCACCAGTCTAAAGATGTTTTTGTCTATACCATTGAAGAGAGAATTTAATGCTTTAGAGTTTTCAAGAGCTAAGGCCTCTTGCTCTTTGTTCCATTCCTCTTTAGGAATCAACACATCTACTCTTTCCTTGTCAGTCTTCATAGGATGTTTCCAGCCAGAGTTTGCAGCTCTCCAAGCCTTATTGTCTAAGGATTTTAGGAGTGCAATCATCCTAGGCTTCCAATAATCATAATTAGATCCATCCAGAATTAGAGGTCTATTAGTGAAGCCTATATCTTTATCCATAGTACCAGAATTTGTTTTCCCTAGATCTCACCCAGATTTAAATAGGCAGGGTGCCTGCTCTGATGCCAATTGAAATTCTGGCAAGCACACGATAGATGTTATTCCCAAGGTTATAACATCCACTGTGACATCTGCTACTTAACAGCTAATACTCATTAATAATAAAAGTAGTAAATAACACAACAATTGTTTACCCAGTTCAGTGTCAACAACACTTACATCTGGGGGCTACCAAGCCAGGGAGGAAATTCACTATCAGTAGAATCAATTCAGAGTTAAACCTCCAGTTTACACTCCTCACTTAATCCCTACCCAATGACACTTCAACCTAGAGACACTCTAGACCTGAGTATACCCACTCACTCCCCCTCAATCACACAAAAATGATATCAAACAATTACAAAATTTAATATGAAGAGACACTTCATACACACCTTGATCTTGCTTCACAACTTTGATCAAGGAACTCAAACACCCTAACTTCAAAGCTTCGAGTGAGACACAACCTAGAATCTACCTATCCAATGCAAATCATCCACCAGACAATTGCTTGGATTACAAGTATTCCTAGACAGAATTCACACGTGAAGACCAGCCTTCTTCACTTACAAGGACTCTCTAAGTTGCACTCTTTATTCTTCTTTTGTCAAGAGCTGCTATTCAGGATTGCATCTTCTGATCTTTATAGCAGCTGTCAGTCCTTTTGGGCCTTGGTGCATCAATTAGGTTTTATTCATAACAAACCTATTTTCAATGATCTGCACACTTACCACTTAATTCAGGGTTATTCTAGTTCGCCTAGGGCTTCTAAAAAATCTCCTGATATCCAGCTTGAGTTCCTATTCTGTTTCCTGGTTTATAGATACCAGAAAAACAACCTTGCCTGCTGGATGTCATACGTTCAGTGTTATGACATTCTGTATGACATTCAACTTAACTAAGTTAACTTATAGTTAACTTACCATGTACACACATCATTAAGTATGTCCTAACAACCAGTATGCCATACATGCACACTCTAATGTTTTGCCACAAAATACAACCACTTAAGAGCACTTACAAAACCTATTTAAATAGTCGTCAATTGGCTCGGTAAACTTTCCCTTTATACTAGCCAATTCCTTCAAACTAATCTTCGTCTGTCCCATATAAAATTGTTCATGAAATAGACGCTCTAACTGGGCCCAAGTGTGAATTAAATTTGGAGGTAAAGTTGTGAACCAGGTAAAAGCGTTTTTTGTAAGAGAACTTGGGAAATACTTGACCCTAAGATTTTCATCATTCGAAATGTCTCCCGCTTCTATCAGATACCTAGCCATGTGTTCGACAGTAGACTCAGTAGTATCCTTAGAAATTTAGTGAACTTGGAGACTTTTGTTCTTTGGGGCAAGTCTACCTGGAGGATATATTCTGATAGTGGTGACGTGTAATTTGGCCGCTGAAGGCCAAAATTTACACCATTATATGCCATGATTCTTTCGACCATGGCAACCAAATTATTGTCTGCTACTAGATTATTGCGTTGAACTTGTTGTACAACGTTCTCAGCATCCTGATTCCTATTTACCAACATTACCCTTAGTTCTTCCTCTCTAGGAACTTGTGGTTGATTTCTAAGAGGTTTGATTCTAGGTTGTTCGACCATTCCCTGGTTATTTTAATTTGTCTGGGCCAGATTTTGTGGAATTTGATTGATGGTGTTGTCTTTATCGAATACTACTCATTGGTTTTCTCTAAGATACTCCCTCGGTGGTTGTCGAGGGGGATTTGGTACACCCAAGAATTCCGCCATCCGCGTCATTTGCGCTGCCAATTGTTGATTGGCTTGTGTAATGTTCCAGATATATGAGGGGCTGAAAGATTTCCCCCATAGTTTGAGACATCATCTGGACCATTTGATGGTTACTTTCGTCCATTTGTTGTCTCAAATAAGATGCAAAATTAGTCGCCAAACCTGGCATGGGCTGAATACCCTATACCTAAATTCTGACTATTTCGTCCCATATTTACCCCAATGCCAGATCCCTATAATGGCGAAGTCATTACAGGTTCTATATATAACGGAGGGGCATTTCGTAAGTTTGCCATCAACGAAGTTGACATTCCATAGGGCGGGTCTCGCGGCAAAGGCATTGAAAATCCCGAGGGAGAAATGCCTCTATACGTCGACGTCCCTATTGGTGGTGGGGTCTGTGGAGGACCCCTTGGCCCAATGTAAGTCAAAATAGGTTGCGTATGGGAAATCGAATGTGTGAGCATCAAACTTCCCATAGACCGTATTGCCTCAGAAACAAACGTTGGGACCGTTGGTCCCCCTGTCGAAGCTCCTATGGGTTGCTCTACATTTCTATTCGAGATATCCTAAGGATTATTTGGCTGGTTTAAATTCGTCGTCATTCTCCTCCTATATTTGGCTGGATTATTTGGCTGGATTATTTTTGGTCTATCTTCGTTAACAATGACTACCTTACCACTTTTCAATAACATGCAACGAAGTTTTTTCCTCAAAAGAAAACTTTTTTTTTACCACAAAACTAATAAAGTTTCTTTTTCAAAGAGAATTTTCTTGAGAATGTTTTTTGTAACTTCTTAGCATCGTTCCATTGGGCATGTCAATTTGTTCGCCGTGAAAATTGGCAAACAACCGATGGTCTAACAAATTGAAAGAGATCTATGTTACTTGCAGGATCGACCATACAAATCCTAAGACATGTGCTAATTGGTCTTTTAAATGAAGTGTATGAAAACTATGAACACTTCGACGAGTTCCATGGTAAGGCAACTTATTTTAAGTATGAATGAATTTAAGTAACGACAAAAGGAAGTAAAATGCTGATAAATGACAAGGATAATAACTTGCATAGAGAAAAGTAAACTTTTAAATAAAAGAAGTGTTAAATTGCATTGAAATAAAAACTGGTGTTTTAGTCAACGTACATTCTCACGACTCGTTTCTCTCAATCACACGAATACTTAGAGTAAATGGAGATTTTGTACACAATTGAACACACACATCTTAATACTAAGACCTGCTATTTACAACCATTGAACATAACCGCCATTAACGGCTAACAAATGAGATCAAGACAAATGTCGCTGCGCATGCCTTCGAACCACCGGGATGCTCCACGTGTCTTTCTCAAAAACGGATTTTCCCTCTTTTATTTGATATCAAACGAACTCTCGTCGAAATGCCCCTAAACGATGCTTCTGTCGAATTGGGTCTTCCAACTACCGAGGAATGTCTCTAAGTCCATAACATAGATCCTCCTGACAAAACAGTCATCTTCGACTCTCATTCCATAAAACATAGTTTTACTCGAAGTAATTAGATTTTTCCAAAAAACTCTATTTACTATTTTTAACTCTATTCAAGCATCGAAATTAGGAGCCAACACCTTCTCCCAATCGTGGTTAAATGTCATTCTTTTATATATATATATATATATATATATATATATATATATATATATATATATATATATATATATATATATATATATATATATATATATATATATATATATATATATATATATATATATATATATATATATATATATATATATATATATATATATATATATATATATATATATATATATATATATATATATATATATATATATTAAATACATTATTATAAATGTATATTTCTTATTTTCTAAGTAAATATTATTTTAAAAATATATATATATATTTTATCATCACCTTAAAGTCTTCAATTTCGCCTCCTTCTAAACTCACAAAGATTTTGTGTAAACCAATTTCGTAACTAGATTCTTAACAATAGAGGTATATTTTATTTTATATAAATTAATCTCTCAACCTAGAAAGTATCTTTGAATGTTGAAACCAGCTAAAATCTTATACATTGGGTCCACACTAGTTGTCGACATAATTTTTACATAGCGGCAAGTTCGTTTAATCTTTTTCACTATAAACAAATATATATTAGTACTTGTTAGCATGTTATTTACTACAGGATATGAGATTTTAATATTTTCAATGTTCATAGTGTTTCACCTTAACTACTTGAAAAATAATTGTTTGTCTTTTAAGATCTTCTTAAGCTCTTTTAAATTATATATATATATATATATATATATATATATATATATATATATATATATATATATATATATATATATATATATATATATATATATATATATATATATATATATATATATATATATATATATATATATATATATATATATATATATATATATATATATATATATATATATATATATATATATATATATATATATATATATATATATATATATATATATATATATATATATATATATATATATATATATATATATATATATATATATATATATATATTCAATGCTATTTTAAATTATTTTGTCTCTAACTACTTTTTCTTTTTATAAAAAAAAACTTTCATTAGATGGGAATATCAAGGGTACTCCAACTCAAATACAAAAGAAAATTGTTTAAAAAAAGTCACACGGGAATTTAAACCACACATAATAGTTATACCTAATTTTACCTTTAGAAACTAGTGTTAACCCCCACCAAGAACAAGATATTGTTCTATAAAGAATAACCTACGAATCGCCAACCTCATCTTTAAAAATTATTTGATTTCTTGAGTACCAAATGCTCCAACAGGTAGAGAACCAAATAAGATACGCAGTTTGGATAGAACATTTGCTTCTTAGCCGAACAAACCAAGCCAACAAAAATTCGCAACAGTTCTCCTCAATCAACAAAGGAATTCCAAGCCACTCCAAGACCTTTTTCCACACCATTATACTCTTATGGCAGCCACATAAAATATGATTGGCATCCTCCTCAACAAGAAAACAAAACACACACACACAACAATATCATGCGAATTTTGAATGATACCTCTAGCTTCAGGATTTTTCCTTGTTGGTAATCTATCTATCAACACCCTTAAACCCAAGAATTTAACTTTCAAAGGCATATTTGTTTTCCACGCCAAACTAACTACAACTTTAAGCTCACTTCGTAATTCCGATCCGACTGATTGACTTTGCATTATGTCGTAGAAAGAAGCTACAGAAAAACCTTATTTGCATTCCATGGCCATATTATGGAATCCTCCACCCCAACCAAAGGGACTAATTCATTAAGCAATGCAGATAACTCAGAGCATACCTCAATAGATAAAACAACTTTATCAAATTCCAAAGGCTCCAAACCCCACACCCATTATTCGCCTACCCAAGTCCCGACCTCCCTAATTACAATAAATTTCCAAGTAGAAGCAGCATACAGTTGGGGAAATAACACCCTAAATGGGTCTGGACCTCACCATTGCCCAATTTAACGGAAATTGAGTCATTAAAAGAACCATTCTCCCTGCCATCCCCTAGAAGCATTAAATATCTCCACCACAAAGATTCCATAGCTTTACTTCCCCGGGCTATGTTATTTAGAATCCTTCTTGTTATGTCCCAAAATATGTGATGAAGAATCCCAATCGAAATCGCCTACTTATCCCTCAACAGCCTCCATAGACACTTTGCTAAGAGCGATTTGATAAATACACAAATGTCTCTAATACCAAGCCCCCAACGTTTTCGGGCTGTACACGGTATCCCAACTTACCCATGACACACAATTCTTGTCCACCGTTCTCGCCCACAAGAATTTACTTTGAATCAAAATAATTTCTTTCAGAACTATAACAAGAGCTTGAAATAAAGAAAGGTAATGAATTGAGAGGTTCATGAGTACCATGTTAATAAGTGTTACCCTCCCACTAATCGAAAGCATCTTGCCTCTCTAAGTAGATAACATAACCTTGAATGAATTGATGACAGGGCTCCAAAAGGAACTCCTCCTATGATTCCGTCCCACTGTAATGCCCAAAAGTTTAACGGTACTGCTCCTATTTTACATGCCAAGAATTGTGAAGAAGCTTTTAAGAATGCCTCATCAATGCCAACACCAAAATACAACTCTTCCAAGCATTAATCTTCAACCCTGAAACCATTTCGAAGCCTCTTAGAATTACTTTTAATCCCCAAAGATTAGGCCACACAGCATCACAAATCAACATTGTATCGTCAGCGAATTAGAGGAGATTATAGCTTACCATTTCATTCAAACTCAAGACTCTCAAGATGCCCATACTTCCAGCCTTTCTAACTAATGAAGCCAAACCTTCTACCACCAACAAAAAAAAGAAAGAAAGGGGGACAAGGGATCGCCTTGTCAAAGTCCCCTCGTTGCTTTAAAATCTCTTGTGGTACTTCTATTGATCAAGATGGACAAATGACTAGTAGAACACCCCAATCCAATCCGTCCATTTTTCCCCAAACCCCATATCTCTCGCAATCCTCGTAAGAAAATCCCAGTCGACATAGTCGTACGCCTGTTCGAAGTCAATTTTGAACAACAAACAACTTCTTCTCTGTCTTTTAACCATATCAATCAACTCATTTAATACCAGTATCCCATCATAAATGATTCTTCCAAGAATGAAGGAATATGGTGAATTGGATACTAGCTTGCCTATGACTTTCCTCAACCGCTCAGCCAACATTTAAGAAATAAGCTTGTACACAACCAATAAGGCATATAGGCTGGTATTCCCCTAATCCTTGAGGATTATCAACCTTAAGAATTAGATCAATAAACGACAAAGTCATTTCTTTGGGTAGATATGCAGATAAATGAAACTCTTTGATGCAATTGATCATGTCTTCTCCAACAATATCCCAACAATTCTTCAAAAAATTGAGGTTGAATCCATCAGAACTTGGACTTTTGTTACTGTCGCAATCAACCAAAGCCTTGTGAATTTCTTCAGTAGTAAAGTAGGTTTCAAGACTTTCCATTTCTTTCTTACTCAACTTGGCAAGATCACGCGTCTTCAAGAAAGGTCTAAAAATATCCATCTTTTTATATCTAATCATAAAGAAGTCTTTAATTGCTTCTTTGATCTGAGCCACCTCTTCCAATACTAATGAACCCGATTTTACCCTGATAATGGCATTACTCCTGTATCTACAATTCAACAACGTATGGAAATACCTTGTGTTTAAGTCCCTTTCCATCACCCAATTCAATCTAGCCTTTTGTTTGTAATACTTTCTTGCAAATGCAACTTCATCCATACCTCCCCTTGTAATGACTTCTTTCTAAAACGAGATCCCACAGAGAATTTCCACTCAAAAGATCCAAATCTCCCTCCAACTTGTTCAGATTATCCACTCTTTCATCAATTTTCAACTCCACCTACCCAAAGACTTCCTTGTTCCACCATCTTAGTTTCGCCCTCAAAACTTTGATTTTTTTCCTTCAAGATGTGCACTGCACTACCCCTTATCGTAATAGCGTTCCATTATGTTTTCACGAACTCAGCAAAATTTGGATGTTCATATCAACAGTTAAAAGCCTTGAAGGGTTTTGGATCACAATTTCGATCGTTAGCTTTGAACCACACAGGCCTGTGATCCGAAACATCTTTGTCCCCAACAGTTTGAGCTACCAATTTCCATTTGAAGACTAAACCTTATGAAATTAAGAACCTGTCAATCCTGCTCCTACAACTTCCATTGACTCTAAACGACGTGAACCTATTCCCTACGATTGACAAATCAATTAAATCCATAGATTATATAAACATCGTAAACTCGTCCAATTATAACCAACAAATCTCACCAAGACCCCTCCTTTCTTCTACTGTTTTTATTGCATTATAATCCCCTCCCACACTCCATTCCCCTTTAAGAACCCTTATCTTTCACTTAATTAATTCTAACAAAAATTGACATTTACCAACCATATCACAAGGTGAATAAACATTTACAAAATGACAATTCAAATCCGTTATGGTCTCTAACTACTTAACCTTACCACTAAAAAAACAACTTTTTAAGGAAATTCAAATTTTCTAAAACTGACTTACAAAATAAAAATTATTTTTATTTACATCAAATTATGCATGTCTTCGGTGCTACATCTCAAGCTCATCAGTCAACTGAAATCTTCTCAAGCTCATCGGTCAACTTAAATTTAATGAATTTTCTGCTTACAATAAGAAACAGTGTTTCTTACACCATTAATTGGGTACTTAGTAGTTAGTACTACTACTTATCTACTATTTATAGAGAGAGAAACTGAAAACGATATCTTTAGAGAGAGAAACAAGTGAGCAGTAAGTGGTCCAGCTGAGTCCATATCGCTGACCGACTCCAAGAGCAGCCGCGTTAGATAACTAGAGAAAGAAACATAACAAGTTAAGAAATAATATTTCTTTTATATTTATTCTCTTCTCTCTTCATTCAACTCTCATTCCAAACCCTACTTCAATTTCTTATGAGATACATATATGTTTTTTTTTTCTCTTTCAGCTCTCAACTTAATGAGAACAAGCATCATCAAGTAGCTAAATAAGTGCTTTTAGTAGCACACAACTTTTTTGTTTTTATATTTTGTTTTGGAAGTACTTTTCGAACTTTAAACTAGTTTTAGTTTTGGAATTTGCTCTAGGTTTAACTAGTTTAGGACACACAAATTTTCTTAAATTCTAAAATGATGTCCAAACAACCCTTTTCAGTTTCACCTCATTCCAACACCATGAGAGCTTCCTCATCAAGCCATCTTCAAAACCCTAATCCAAACTCAAACTCAAACTCAAATCCACCTAAGAAAAAAAGAAACCTACCTGGAACACCAGATCCAGATTCAGAAGTGGTAGCCATGTCACCGAAATCATTGATGGCGACGAACCGTTTCTTATGTGAAATCTGCAACAAGGGATTCCAACGGGACCAGAATTTACAGCTTCATCGACGCGGACACAATCTTCCGTGGAAGCTGAAGCAAAGAGGTAACAAAGATCAAATTCGGAAGAAGGTTTATGTGTGTCCTGAGAAGAGCTGTGTGCACCATGAACCTTCTAGAGCTTTAGGAGATTTGACAGGAATTAAGAAACATTACAGTAGAAAACATGGTGAGAAGAAATGGAAGTGTGAAAAGTGTAACAAGAAATATGCAGTTCAATCTGATTGGAAAGCTCATAGCAAAATTTGTGGAACTAGAGAATACAAATGTGATTGCGGCACAATTTTCTCCAGGTATATATATTTCCTATACAATATACATCTTTCACTTTCAATATTGCAGTAACCGTACAACTATTGGATTTGAGATAGAATAACTAAGATCCAATAGTTTCACGATTTCTGCAGTCATCTCTATATCTGATATCTGATGTCTCTGCACAGCTATCAACTGAACTAGTTTAATCGGACAAATTATGATGATTTTAATGGAAGGAATATTTGTGTGGAATAAGTAATAAATGAGTAGTGTTCTTAATGATGTTCAACTATAATTCATTCATATATTTATTATTTGTGTTGACTATTGCTAACAAATTAGGAGGGACAGCTTCATAACACATAGAGCTTTTTGTGAAGCATTGACTGAACAAACTGCAAAGATATCATTACCAACAGTTCCAAGAAATTTTCATAATGATCATTTCCCAAATTCTCAAACTCCAAGGATCCCTCAAATTTTTCCTGGCTTTCAGTTTCACTCGGAGTTTGTTGGTTCGGGAACATCGTCGCCACTATGGCCAGCACTAGAGCAAACAAATTATCAACAACTTCTTCCTAGTACTACTGATGTGATGCAACAAACAATGGATGTGTTTGGATCACAAACACAGTGGTTGAATCATAATAGTAATAATCTATCTTTGCCAATGCTACATGGAGTAATGAAACAAGAGGAAGAAGAAAACAAAGATTTGTCTCATAGTGTAATAAGCTCATTGTACTTGAGTAGTAGTCAGAATCAACAAGGAGGATCATCAAATCACATGTCAGCAGCAACAGCAACGTCACTGTTGGAGACAGAATCTCAAATGGGATCTACAAGGACAGTTATTACTAATGATAACAACAACAACACCCTCTTCAACAACAACAATGTGAACCACTTTAGCATTGTTGACAAATTCTACAAGCAAGGTCATCATGAAAATGAAGAGTTGAATGAGTTGGTGAATTTGGAAGGAACTAGCAGAACCAATTTTGGAGGTGAGTATTTATTAAATGACTCGTTTGGGACAGTGAATGGTACCAAGAATTTAGACCATGTGGTGATGTTGGTGGATAGAGAGACAAGAGCAACAAATCGATATTCACATGATTCGAGTTTAATGTCAAAGGACAAAAACCAAATGGGCTTTACAAGAGATTTTCTCGGGGTTGGAGATGATGATGAGTCAATGAGTAGATCAACTTTTTTGCAGCAAGAACTTGATGGATTTCATGGAATGGGATCATTAGGGAATAATCTGCAGAGCCATTATCGCGGTGGTGGAGACTATTGCTAGAGTTTGAAATTTGAATGAAAGTATAGCTCAAAGAGCTAAGAAACTGTTGAGTAAATATCTTAATCTTAAGTAGTTTTGTACTCTTAATAATCGCAATACGTTAACTTAATGAGATATTAGGGTGTATTATTATAGTTCTAAATTGCGGTTTTGATCGTTGTTGTGTGGCTGCAATTATTGTTGCAATAATTGAGAGATTTCTAAATTTTTATATTGCATTATGATCGTGACTTAAAACTATAGTCCATAAGTAGTATTACCAAATTAACTTGAGAACTAAAGTTTTGAAATCACTTGAATTTATAGAGTTTAAATTCTCATTTAAGCTATCAAGCACAAGTTTTTGAATAAGGTTGTGGTCGTGTTGTGACGTGTAAAGACTTTTGCTATTTTAATTGATATAGATGTTGTGATATTGATTTTGATTATCATATCGTAGTATTAATTATACTCTTTATCATATAACGGCACCTTCTAATCCCATTAAATCAGGTCGTTTTCAAAATAACCAAACTTTTTTTTTTATAAATTTGATAAGCATATAATACTCAAAGACCAACACTACAATACATTCCACACAAGACTTTGATATAGATGATGTTAAAAATGTAGGACTCAAATCTATAATAGTATTTGAGATTCATCTAAAAAAAAATATCAAGTGTTTTGAAGTAAATAAAAAAATAACCTTTTTAAAAGATTCATATGCATGTAGTATGAATGTTTTACAAATGTTAGACATCGATTCAAAAATTATCGTAGCGAAAAAATATTGTTTTGAGATATTAGTGTCATATAAATATTAGATTTTAATGCGTTTGTATATGATACATCTATTTTTAGAAATGTGTGTGCTTCACAAATTTAATTTTAGTTTATAATTTCTTAGTAAACTAATGAGATATATAAAATATGATTGTGATTATATATTTTAATTTAAAATACGAGTACTACTTGCCAATTAAATTGACAACTAAAATTTTGATTTGACTTGAATTTAGATAGAGTTACAAACCACTGAATTTATGATTATAATTTTTTATTAAGTTAATGAAATTGTTGAATAACTACTATTTTTGTATTTATTCTGAATAAAAATATACGAATCATATAACTCTCCTGTATATGTATATTTATGTATATTTATATATTAACAACTATGTGGTAGCTAGCTAAGTTTAAATTAAAAATGTGAAGTACAAAATAAATTTCACTGATAAAAAATAAAAATAAAAACACAGTGGCTGAGATTGGTAGTTAGAGTATCCAAAGAGGTGTTAGAAAAGTGATATAGTGATGCACAGTAAACATATGGTAATTTCACGTGTAATAGAAACGATAAAGAGATCTCGTGAAGAACATTGGGACCATTGCATGTTAGAAGGGACAAAAATGATATATAGATGAGAAATGATTCCAAAAGACACACACAGGGTGATTCTCTCACTTATGGAAGGTCCCTACCCTACACTTAGTACTAAATATATGTAGTCTTTTTTTCCATGCATGTCTTGTTTCGTAGAGGTGTAGAACCATTAGCTGGCTTTTTTCTATAATAACTCTGATGGAGCCTTTCAACTTCGTACATACTATTTCATTACCTACCTGGTGCTGCTGCTCTCTCACCTATCATCTTTCTTCATACTGTTGAGACCGTGAAATGATTTCCACTCTGAAAACAAATTATATGTTGCTATATACAGACAGATATGCTTTTGGTGTACTTTTTCTATATGTTATACTTTTTATTTAAAGGATATATGCAGTTATGCACTATGAGTAAAACAATTTTACACTATTTAATGAAAATTCAGTGTTGTAGTTTTTATTTTATTTAAACTAAATCTATATAAACAAATTTAAGTTGGACGTTGTTAACGGTTGAAATTGCTACAAATTTTTAGGATACTCTTAGAACTATACAATGTAATCAATCATGAAATATTTAGAAATAACTAAAATAATTTAAAAACATTTACTATTATTGAGAGGTTGATGATTTGATTCTATAAATAAAAAATTGATACTTTGTAAATAATCTTGTAAAAGAATCTATGTTGTTTTCTACATTAAGACTTTAAACTATAGTCACTTTTCTAATATAATCATTTTCTATAAAACAATTTTCTAAGACTATATTATATAAATTATTCAAATACCAACCGTAGTACAAGACTTATGTTCGGTTATATATTGAATGTAGTTATATTATCTATTTACTGTTTGAAAATCTTTTCAACAACTTTTAAAAATTTCCCTTTTACTATTAACATGATGTTATTTTTTTTTTTAAATTATGGATAACACTGCTCAATCATTATTTACTTATGTCCCTATTTTCAAATTTAATGGTGAAAATTATGATTTCCTACGTATTAAAATAGAGATGTTTATTTTTATCTCAAGAATCATGAGACATAGTAAAAGAAGGCTTTACCACTCCCGCACATACTTCAACTCTCAATGCAACTAAAGAAAAAGAGTTGAAGAAAAATAAATAGAAAATTCAAATGCGTTATTCACTTTAACAAGTAGTGAATGATGCAGTATTTTTTCAAAAATTATAGGAGTTAAGGCTGTCAAAGAAGTGTTGAACACGTTGCAGCAGGAGTTTCAAGGAAGCGACAAGGTACATGTTGTTAAACTGCAATCGCTAAGAAGAGATTTTGAACTACTGAAGATGAAGGAGTTTGGGACAAAGATTACTATGTTAAAGTAAAGAAATAATTAATCAAATGAAAATTTTTAGAGAGGATATTTTGTAAGTAGTAACTGCGCCTAAGAGGGAGAGGGGGGGGGGGGGGGGGGGGGCGAATTAGGATCTTAAAAATTATTTGCAATCTTGTATGGTTCCTTGGTTCTTTTTCTGGTTATTAGTTAGTAACTGAAAGTAAAGGCAGGAAAGAAAAAGGACACAGGAAGATTTATAGTGGTTCCCCTCACACTCCGAGGGTACTCCACTCCCCTTTCGACTCGAAAGAAAATTTCACTATAGTTCAGAATAATTGCTAAGCCTAATCACACAAACTGTGATGCTTACTATCTAAACCTATATGTAATTCCAAGTGTTGAAGAACAATCCTCTTCAATACACTTCACTTGTTTCCAACAGTCCTGGATAATAAGGTAATACAAAAAATGTTCTTGAGAAATATTTGTTAGAAAGTTGTTTATCAATCTTCAAGACCGATCTTCTTCTTGAAACAAATGATACTCAGATAATTATACAAGTGTTCTTTTGAAAGAAAACTGTGAGAGTGTGAAGGTTAATTCTATGGCTTCTTTCAAAAATTGGTTTTTGAACACTTAGAATAAAAATTCAGATTTTTAGAAAGTGAGTAATTGTTGTAATTTTGTTTCTAGAAGGTTAATTGTAATTTTGAAATTGAAAACAATTTATACTGATGAAAAACCTTTCCAAAAATGTTTGATTTTGTAACAGAAAAAATAGCCAGTAAAAAGAATGGTAAACAATGCAATTTTCCATGAACAACTGCCATTTTTGCTTGCTGTTACAGTGTAAATCGGTTAACCAAAAGGGTTAATCGGTTAACACCTTTACAACGTTTAAAAATATTTAAAATTTATATGTGTTAATCGGTTAACACATAATTTTGAAGTATGTTAATTGGTTAACCAAAGTGTTAATCGATTAACACTGATGGTTTTTCAGAAAATGATTTAATTCAAAAAGAAATGAGTATTTAAAAATAGTTTTAAAGTGTTAGTGATAATTGTGAAGTGAAAAATGATTTTTGAGAACACTTGTATAAATATTCTTAAGTAAAATATGTTATACCGTTCCTTTGAATCATCATCATCACTTGTAGCTTATAGACGAAGCTTTGATCCATAAAGTCATACGCAATGGTACCTCCTTGATCTTTGATGTTCTTGATTGATTGCTTGCGTCTCTTACTTTTTGTGAAGAATTCAGAAGAAGGGTGTTTCTGGTTTCATCTTCAATATATACCCCTACAGGTGTGCTTTTGGTTTTATCTTCAATATATACCCCTACGAGTGTATAGTATAAGTATCTTGTGTACCAAGCTTGTACTAGTTGTCTTCATCAAAACATAAAGTCCTTGAAGCTTGCTTTTACATATTCTTAACAAGAAAATTGGTGAGAAAATTCTAATTATTATCCCCTAAAGTTTGACTCAATCGTGACAACGATTAAGGAAACCAAAGATTTTTCCACTATCAATGACACAATTAATTATGGGCTCTCTTGAAGAATATAGGCAAAGACTGTATATGCATAAAGAAGATACACTTGAAAATGTCTTAGTCAAAGCTCAAATTTCAGCCGCAAAATAAAGAAAATGAAGGAAAGAAAAACTATGGAGAAACTTCTAGAAGAAGAAAAATTATGGAGATACACTAGAAATTTTCTCAAGAACAAACCAGATAAAAATCTTCCATGCAATATCTGTAAAAGACTAAGCCACACAGAGATATATTGTTAGTACCATCATATGCCACAATACAACCATTGCAAGAAGTTCGAGCACGTAGAGGAAAATTTTCGCATCAAAAATAGGCATAAAACTAATATCACAGAGGAGCATGATAAAAACAATGTACATTTTATGCGTCTCAAGACTCAATTAGAGAAAAAGGAGGAAGATGGTACTTGGATCATGGTTGCAAAAATCATATGCCAATGATGAGCCTATTTTCAAAAGCATCAACGAGTCTCTCAAAGTCAAAGTTCAACTGCAAAATTGCGGCGTGGTAAAATTAAAAGGCACAAACACTATCATGGTGGAGGAAAATATAGGTATGCGACTCATTCACGATGTCTTACTAGCTCTTAGCCTAAAAGAAAAGCTCTTAAGGATTGGCCAAATGATGGAGAGAGGCTACACAATTCACTTAGAAGAAGGTGTATGCAAAAACTTCGACAACAAAAATAAAAAGGCCGAGATAGCCCAAGTGAAGATGGAGAAGAGAAATAGAAGTTTCATACTAAATTTTAAATATGAAACTAACATTTCCATGAAGGTAAAAGTTGATGATTCATGGCTCTGACATCAAAGACTTGGCCACTTCAACACATATGCCTTGAAGTTGTTACGTCCGAAGAACATGATGAGAGATC
This sequence comes from Lathyrus sativus, assembly GCA_963859935.3. NCBI lineage: Eukaryota > Viridiplantae > Streptophyta > Magnoliopsida > Fabales > Fabaceae > Lathyrus > Lathyrus sativus. Next base: position 410,549,941 of record OZ012741.1, on the reverse strand, counting down.
TTCCAAGCATAAATGAGAATAATTTTGCATGCAAAGGGTGTCTACTCGGTAAGAAACACCAAATTTAGTTCTCAACAATAAGAGCATGGAAAGCGAAAGACCTATTGGAGCTAATACATGCATACTAATGTTTATGGACCGACGATGACGCCATCATACGAGAAGAATAAGTACTTCATAATCTTTGTTGAATACTTCTCTATAATGACATGAGTTTATTTCCTAAAAGAAAAATATAAGTCTGTAAGTTATATGTATGCCTAAGAGGGGGGGGGGGGGGGGTGAATTAGGGGCTCTTAGACAATTTTTCCGGTTTTTATGATTCTTGGATTTTTCTTCTTTAAGTTCTTCTAGATGATAAAAGGCAGTAAAGTGCAGAAGGTAAAAGGACACAACGATTTATAGTGGTTCCCATCACAATCCGAGAGTACTCCACTCCCCTTTCAACATGAAAGAGAATTTTACTATCAATGTTAGATTTCTACACAAGACAATCCTAACAACCAAGAACACCCTTCTTGGATTTACACAATATTTAAGTCCTACCGAGAATGAACATCTCACACAAGGACCTCTTGTATCCACAATCCGGATTACAAGGAAAACCCTACAAACTTATCTTTTATAATTATAAGAATAAGTTGTAGTCAATTCTGAATTTTGTATATAAGTGACAATTGAATGTATATCAATATGAAATATTGATATTCTTCTTGAAACACAGATTACTCAGAAATTATACAAGTGTTCTTTATTGTGAAATCAAGTTGTAAAAATGTGAAAGTGTATATCAATGGCTTGTTTCAAAATTCTGATTTAAACACTTTTGAAAATTCAAAAAGGTTGAAGATAATGAGTAATATTTGAAATTTGTTTCTTGAAGGTTTTTTTTTTAATTTTGAAAACTGAAATCAATTTGTAAGAGTGAAAAACCTTTTCAAAAAGGTATGATATTGGGACAGAAAAAAACAGTAAGAAAATCATAGAGCAATGCAATTCTCCATGAACAGTTGCTATTTTTAGCTGTTGCTTTAGTGTTAATCGGCTAACCAAATGGGTTAATCGGTTAACACCATTCAAACGTATAAAAAATTCAAATTTTACATGTTTTAATCGGTTAACCTATATGGTTAATCAGTTAACACTGTAAGAAATTCCCAAAATCATAATTTTAACTTGTGTTAATCGGTTAACCCCACAGGTTAATCGGTTAACCTATATGGTTAATCGGTTAACACTGTAAGAAATTCCCAAAATCATAATTTTAATTTGTGTTAATCGGTTAACCCCACAGGTTAATCGGTTAACACTGAAAGATTTTCCAAAAACACTTAATTTTAAAAATTCAAGAGTATTTTAAAATAGTTTTAAAATAGTTTCAGTTAGTGGTGTAGTGAAGTGAGATCAAAGAACACTTGCATACATAATTCTAAGTAAACAATATTGTACCGTGTCTTGAATCTTCAACACCACTTGAAACTTGATAGATAAAACTTGATCCAATATTGATAAATGACTTTGCCTTGATCTTGATAATGTATTCTTGCTGATATGCTTGCACCTCTTTCTTTTTGTGAAGAGTTCAGAATAGAGATGCTTCAGATTTTATCTTCAGTGTATATACCCGCACGGGTATATAGTACAAGCAGTTTCACAGTACATATACCCCCACGGGTATATAGTGTAACTATCTTGCGAGCCAAGCTGATATGAGTTGTCTTCATCAAAACAATAGAGGCTTTTGAATCTTGATTCTACAATCTCCCCCTTTTTGATGATGACAACTGTTTCTTTGAAAATCTTGCTTCATACTTGGTTCATAGCATTTCTCCCCCTAAGTTAAGCTCCCCCTAAATTCAAGAGAGATAACACTTTTTTCTCCACAGGAAAATGTTAGAACCACAGTCCTTCTCCCCCTTTGTCATTAGCAAAAAGGAAGAGGAGCATGCAAAGATAATAGCAAATAATCATTCATAGCAAACACAACAAGCACAAACACTTATCATAGGAAAAGTCATAACTTGAATGAAAATAAGCCAACCATTGTACGAGTACATAAAAGAAAATGAAACTGAATTTAAAACTTAAAACATAATCATAGTCTAGAAACAAAAACATAGTATCAAATATTTTCTAAATATCCTCATCCGACATATCCTCGTCTTCACCTTCCTCTTCTTCACTACCATCCTCTTCTTCATCCTCTTCTTCAATATTTCCCGTGTTTGAATGTTGAGAGTTAAGCACAAGGTTACGAAGAGAGGTAATGGCTCGAGAGGTTTCGCGGTGATGGTTCATCATTGTTATGTAGAGGAATTCTTTCGTTATTCCTCCTTCTGGAATGGTGTAGGGATGGTTGGAAGCTAAGGAGCCTTCGTCGGTGTACTTGTAGATACCGTTAGTGTCTTTGATGATTCCGGTGTTCTTGACAATGGTGATCTCGTTGATTTCGTTTGTGGTTGGTTTCATCTTGGTAGAAGGTTCACGGTTGAGGTCCAATTCCATTAACTCAAGAATTCTTGAAATCAGCCGAGCAAACGAAAGCCTTGTTGACAGAGACAGTTGTTGTTGCAAATGATACATAATAGTGAGAATCCAATTCACTTTTATCTTGTTCTTGATTGCAAACAGTAGTTGCATCTCCAAATCATTAATCTGAGAATGATTTGAGTCTTTTGGAATCAGAACATAGCAGATAACATAGTGAAGCATTCGATCATTTACAGTCAAATTTTTCGCATAGCAGAGTGTGCGAGCAGTCCTCTGGTTTGCAATAACAGACTCTTTTGGGAACCTGCAAATGCTATAGTAGTATTCCATCTTGTCGTAATTTTCCCATAGCCCATCCACTTGGTTTACCCATTTTCTCAGAAAACAACCTCTGAATGGTATTTCTAATCTTCCGACAATGTCAGACAGATTTTCCTTCAATGCATAGTCCCGAACAGAAGTTTCCATAATATGCTCATCATCGGCATTCAAATACACAAATAGCTTATTCATAAAAACTTTGACCAGATCAGAGTAGAATTTCCCAGTATCAGAAACAAACTTATGAATTCTTTGAAATTTTAGCAGTGCTGGAAAATCAAACGAAGAAGCCGGAAAAGCTTAGAGGTTAACATACTTTACCAGTAGAAGATGACATACCCTGACCTTGAAGTCCATTCTTCGCTTCTTAGTGTTTTATAATGGAGTATTGTCTTCATCAGATGCCGAGTTGTGTTCTGGTAATTTTCCTTTTCCTCTGTTGATTGAAGCCATGGATGAAATCTGAGAATCTGAAGGTTTGAGGTGCTTTGAAGGTTTTAGGGTTTGAGAGAGATGAAGGGGTTAAAAGATGCTAATATAGTGAGAGGGTTTTGAGTGGGTTTTTAAGTTGGAAGAGAGAAGTTCTTGTAGTCAAAGAAGAAGAAGAAGAGTTCTAAGGATAATGATGGGATATTTAAACGATATATTGACCACACATAAAACACATTAAACACACATTTTACTAAAATTTTAATTAATTTTTCGTTTCTGATTTTTGAAAATTTTAACAGTGTTAATCGGTTAACCCTGGGGGTTAATCGGTTAACACATTAAAAAATTTAATTTTTGAATAAAAAGTATCTGTGTTAATCGGTTAACCCTGGGGGTTAATCGATTAACACATAAAAAACTTAACTCAGAATTGAAAAATTAACAGTGTTAATCGGTTAACCCTATATGTTAATCGGTTAACACACGTGAATTTTAGAAAAATGCTTAAAAGATAGAATGCAATCAGGTTTGAAAACATGCAACATGCATACATTAATTAAAGAAGAGATTAGATATCACCTTCATCGAGAATCCCGAGTTCTCGTCGAATCTTGAAGAACGGTTCCTTAGCCAATGGTTTAGTGAATATGTCGGCGAGTTGATTGTGTGTATCCACGAAAGTAACATCTACATCTCCATTAAGTACGTGATCTCGAAAGAAGTGATGCCGGATGTCTATGTGCTTTGTCCTTGAATGCATGACCGGGTTCTTTGTGATATTGATGGCACTTGTGTTGTCGCATCGAAGAAGAATGCAACCGAGATCTACACCATAATCGAGGAGTTGTTGCTTAAGCCACAGAATTTGTGCATAACAACTTCCTGCTGTAATATATTCCGCTTCGGCCGTGCTAAGTGCAATACATCCTTGCTTCTTGCAAGCCCATGACACTAGTGCATTCCCGAGAATGTTACATGTACCACCTGTGTTTTTTCTATCGGTCTTACATCCTGCATAATCAGCGTCAGAATAACCAATTAAAGAACAAGTACTACCTTTTGGATACCATAATCCGACGTTTGTTGTTCCTTTGAGATACTTCATAATCCTCTTTACGGCGGTGAGATGTGATTCCTTCGGATTTGCTTGAAAGCATGCACACAAACAAACGCTAAACATAATGTCAGGACGACTTGCCGTCAAATATAATAATGAACCGATCATACCTCGATACTTTGTATATCAATTGGAGTACCGGATTCATCTTGAACAACGTACGTTCCGGATCCCATAGGAGTGGATATCACCTTGCAAATATCCGTATCGAATCTCTTCAATAATTCCTTGCAATACTTGGATTACTTGATGAAGATGCCATCCTTTGTTTGCTTGATTTGTACTCCAAGGAAATAGTTCATCTTTCCCATCATAGACATTTCAAACTCGCCTTGCATCACCGAAGCAAATTCTTCACATAGATCTTTGTTTGTTGATCCGAAGATGATGTCGTCCACATAGACTTGAACAAGTAAGGTATTATCCTTTATCTTTTTAATGAATAAAGTCTTGCCTACCTTTCCTTTTTCAAAACCCTTATCACATGGGAAAGTGCTGAGACGATCATACCATGCCCTTGGTGCTTGCTTTAGACCATAGAGGGCCTTCTTCAATTTGTATACATGTGAAGGATGCTTGAAGTCTTCAAAGCCTGGGGGTTGTTTCACATAGAATTCTTCGTTGATGTATCCGTTCAAAAATGCGCTTTTGACGTCCATTTGGAAAAGTTGAAAATTCATTGAACAAGCATAAGCAAGTAATAATCTAATTGCTTCTAACCTTGCTACCGGAGCAAACATTTCATCAAAATCAATTCCTTCTTCTTGGTTGTAGCCTTGTGCAACCAATCTTGCTTTGTTACAAACTATGATCCCATTCTCGTCAAGTTTATTCTTGAACACCCATCTTGTTCCTATGATGTGCTTGTGGTCAGGTCTTGGTACAAGACTCCAAACTTGATTCATTTCGAATTGGTTGAGTTCTTCTTGCATCGCTACAATCCATTGGTCGTCGCCTAAGGCTTCATCAATCTTGGTTGGTTCAATTTGAGACACAAAAGTCATGTTGAGACAAGCATCCTTAAGATTTAGTCGAGTTGCAACACCTTGGCTAATATCACCAATAACTTTATCTATTGGGTGATCTCTATGAGTTCTTCATTCCTTCGGAAGATCTCGATGTTCTTCAATGATTTGAGTGTCATCTTATTGTAGTATTTCTTGATCCTTTGAAGTCTCCTTTTGTTGTTGTGAAGAATCTACTATATCATCGTCATCATTCATAATAATATTATTCTCTTTCGAGGGGTTAGTCTCATCAAAGGAAACATGAATGGATTCTTCAATAGTAAGAGTTATTTTATTAAAAATTCTAAAAGCTTTACTAGAGAGGGAGTAACCAAGGAATATACCTTCGTCAGACTTCTCATCAAACTTACCGAGATTGTCCTTATCGTTGTTGAGAATGAAACATTTGCATCCGAATATGTGAAAGAATGATATATTTGGTTTCCTACCCTTGAACAACTCATACAGAGTCTTCTTGAGGATTGGTCGAATATTGACACGGTTGCTTACAAAACAAGCCGTGCTAACCGCATCCGCCCAAAAATATTTAGGAAGATTTGAGTCGCTAAGCATTGTTCTTGCAAGCTCCACCAATGACCTATTCTTCCTTTCTACGACACCGTTTTGTTGAGGAGTCCTTGGTGCAGAAAAGTTGTGAGAAATTCCATGCTCTTCGCAAAAATCTTTAAAATATGAATTTTGGAATTCTCCACCATGGTCGCTTCTAATGGAGGTTATGGTGAGTGACTTCTCGTTTTGAATTTGCTTTGCATACCTCTTGAATGCTTTGAAAGCATCACTTTTCTGCACTAAAAACAATGTCCATGTGTATCGAGAGAAATCATCAACAATAACTAAAGCATAAATGTTACTTCTGAAGCTTTTCGTTCTTGATGGACCAAAAAGATCCATATGCAACAATTGAAGTGGCCTTGACATAGACACCACTTTCTTGGACTTGAAAGTTGTCTTGGTCTGTTTCCCTTTTTGGCAAGCATCGCATAATGTATCCTTGATGAACTTTATCTTTGGAAGACTAGCAACTAGGTCATGCTTTATCAACTTATTTAAATGCTCCATATGAATGTGAGCAAACCTTTTATGCCATAGCCACGCCTCGTTGTTGTTTGCTATTAAACATTTTACCTTCAAGGATGAGTCATCAAAAGAGATCATAAAAATATTATTAAATCTTTTACCTTTTAGTAAGATGTCATGGGTGACTTCATGTTCTACCAAACATGCATCCTTTGTGAAGTTGATTCGGAACCCTTTGTCACACAATTGACTTATGCTAAGTAGGTTGTGTTTAAGGCATTCCACATAAAGGACGTCTTCGATGATTGTACATGGAGGAGCACCAACGGTTCCTACTCCAAGAATCTTTCCTTTATTATCATCACCGTAAGTGACGTATCCTTTGGCCTTTAATGATAGACTTGAAAATTTGTTGATGTCGCCCGTCATATGCTTTGAACAACCGCTATCAAGATACCATTGATTAGAAGTTGTCTTCAAGCATACCTACAAAACAACATCAAGTATTGTTAGGTACCCAAATTGCTTTGGGTCCTTGATAGTTAGTACCCTTTTCAACCCACACATAATGCCCTTTAGCAACACCAATGTTGCGCACATAGCAAGCGTTAGGTATATGGCCTCTGATTCCACAATAAAAACAAGTAGGTTAAAAATGACTTCTATATCTAGGAACATGATTCTTTTTCTTCACAGTTCTTTTCTTTTTATGACTTTGATGCATAGTTTTAGAATTGTTTGCCTTTTCATTAACAACTTGTTCACTTGCTTTCACAAAAATGGTTTTATTTGTGCTTGGTTTGGAAAACTTAGAATATCATAATCCACTTTTATCATTAGGATATCTTTGGTGCCTAAGAATTTCCTCCAAGCCAATTTTACCTTTTTCATATCTTTCTAAAACTCTCTTAAGTTGAACAATTTGAAAAGATAAGGATTCACAATTTTTGCATACAAGACTTTGTTTTTCATCCATCAATTTTTGTCTTTCATTTTAAATGTATTTTTCAAAAGCAATATTTTGTTCTTCTAAAGATGAAATTATTTTCTTTTGGGATGAGATGCTTTTATACAAAGTCTTGCACTCTTTTAGAAGTTCATTTATGACTTCTTGTGGATCATTGTCATAAATTGAAAAATTGCTACTGACCTCATCAATTTCTTCATTGGAGTGATGTGACGCCATAAGAGCCATATTTGCACATTCATCGCCTTCTGATTCCGATGATGAACTTATTTCATTATCGTCCTAAGCAACATAAGCCTTCTTATTTTTGAAATCCTTCTTTCCTTTGAATCCTCCTTTCTTTGCAAGTTTCGGGCAAACCGGCTTTATATGACCTTGATTCCCACATTCGTAACATGTGACTTCTTGAATCGATGTGGATGCATCCTTTTTCCTGAAATGTTTATTCTTTTTAGGAAAAGAGGAATTTTTATTTGTGTTAAAAAGCTTACCAAGCTTCTTTACAAGAAGCATGAAATTTTCATCTTCGGAAGTCTCGTCGTCTTTGTCATCCTTTGTGTCAATCTTCAAGGCAATTCCTTTGGACTTCTTTTCTTAACTTTCGTGCTTCTCAAGCCTTCCAAGTTCCAATTCGTGCTCTTGAAGTTTGCCAAATAAGGACGCGGATGTCATCGTTGAGAGACTCTTCTTTTCTGAAATAGCGGTCACTTTCGGTTGCCATTCCCTTGTCAAGGATCTTAGGACTTTCAGATTGAGATCATCATTGGTGAAGGTCTTCCCGAGAGTAATCAAGTGATTTGTTAGATGAACGAATCTCTTTTGTAAGGCAACAATAGATTCACCAGGCTGCATACGGAATATCTCATATTCTTGACTCAATGTGTTGAGCCTTGATCTTTTTACTTCTGTGGTTCCTTCATGTGTTTCCACCAAGGTATCCCAAATCTCCTTTGCCGATTTACACTGTGATACACGGAAGAATTCGTCCATACTGAGAGCGCTTTGGAGTATGTTGATTGCTTTCTTCTCATTAAGGATCTTTTTCTTATCGTCTTCGTCATACGTGCTTTTCAACTTTGTGGTTCCAACGCCATTGACCACATTTACTGGATTATGTGGTCCTTCTTCGATTTCTTCCCATATACCTTCTCCTTGGGCTTCAAGATGCGCCTTCATTCTGATTTTCCAAAAATCGAAATATTCTCCAGAAAACAGTGGTGGTTTGTTACTACTTCCACCGTCTTTGAAAACCGGGTTGGTGCTAGCGAAAGCCATATTGAACCGATAGGAACAGGTTACCTTAACCTGCTCTGATACCAATTGTAAGTTATAGGTATGCCTAAGAGGGGGTGAATTAGACTCTTAGACAAATTTTCCGGTTTTTATGATTCTTGGATTTTTCTTCTTTAAGTTCTTCTAGATGATAAAAGGCAGTAAAGTGCAGAATGTAAAAGGACACAGCGATTTATAGTGGTTCCCCTCACAATCCGAGGGTACTCCACTCCCCTTTCAACATGAAAGAGAATTTTACTATCAATGTTAGATTTCTACACAAGACAATCCTAACAACCAAGAACACCCTTCTTGGATTTACACAATATTTAAGTCTTACCGAGAATGAATATCTCACACAAGGACCTCTTGTATCCACAATCCGGATTACAAGGAAAATCCTACAAACTTATCTTTTATAATTATAAGAATAAGTTGTAGTCAATTCTGAATTTTGTATATAAGTGACAATTGAATGTATATCAATATGAAATATTGATCTTCTTCTTGAAACAAAGATTACTAAGAAATTATACAAGTGTTGTTTATAGTGAAATCAAGCTGTAAAAATGTGAAAGTGTATATCAATGGCTTGTTTCAAAATTCTGATTTGAACACTTTTGAAAATTCAAAATGGTTGAAGATAATGAGTAATATTTGAAATTTGTTTCTTGAAGGTTTTTTTTTTATTTTGAAAACTAAAATCAATTTATAAGAGTGAAAAACCTTTTCAAAAAGGTATGATAATGGGACAGAAAAAAAAGCCAGTAAGAAAATCATAGAGCAATGCAATTCTCCATGAACAGTTGCTATTTTTGGCTGTTGCTTCAGTGTTAATCGATTAACCAAATGGGTTAATCGGTTAACACCTTTCCAACGTATAAAAAATTCAAATTTTACATGTGTTAATCGGTTAACCTATATGGTTAATCGGTTAACATTGTAAGAAATTCCCAAAATCATAATTTTAACTTGTGTTAATCGGTTAACCCCACAGGTTAATCGGTTAACACTGAAAGATTTTCCAAAAACACGTAATTTTAAAAATTCAAGAGTATTTTAAAATAGTTTTAAAATGGTTTCAGTTAGTGGTGTAGTGAAGTGAGATCAAAGAACACTTGCATACATAATTCTAAGTAAATAATGTTGTACCGTGTCTTGAATCTACAACACCACTTGAAACTTGATAGATGAAACTTGATCCAATATTGATAAATGACTTTGCCTTGATCTTGATAATGTATTCTTGATGATATGTGTTACCCCCTAAAATTTGACCAACCGGTTCCCATATCTGGTTTATGCTTCAACGCATTTTGCATTCGCATTCGCATACTGCATGCATTGCATTTTTCTCGGTCAGATTGATTTTATCGGGATTGCAACCCCTGGCGTTTCAGGCCGGTTTGAATAAGCGGATTTTGAGAATTGGTGCTCGTTCCCTGTGTCTTCAGGCCATCTCGGGACCCGGGTTTCGCTATGGTTGTGCAATCGTTCTCTAATCGATTTAATCGTTCTCCTGGCAATTTTTAGGATTTTTCTTTCATTTTCTAGATTTTTAATGCATTTAGTAGATTTTTTTTATAGGGTTATTTGTTTTTTTAGATAGTAAATAGGTTAGTATTTTGTTTATAGAATTTAATAGATTTTTTTTAATAGTTTTTTAGAGTTTTAAACAAATATTCTTTCTTTGTAGAGATTTAATAGATTTTAAAATTTTTTAGATATTAATTTCCTTTTAATAGATTTTTTTAAAATAGATATAACTAGATATTATTTTTCTTAAACAAGAATAGATTTTTAAAATAGATATTAATGTTTTTAGGTTAAATTTTAATTGTTTTTTAAAAATTTAATAGAGTAGATTTTAAATAGGATTAATGTTTTTGTAGATTTTATTAGAGTTTAATTGTTTTTTTTAGATTTAATTGGATTTTTTAAATATTTTTTTAGATATTAAATAGTTTTTTCTGTTTTTAATAGATTAATTAGGGATTTTATTATTAATTTTCGTTTTAGGCTTTAATTAGGGTTAATTAGAGGTCTTAATTAGGGTTTTTATTATTAATTTCGTTTTAGGATTAATTAGGATTTTTTTTAGTATTAATTTTGTTTAATCCTTGAGTTTAATTCAGGTAATCATCATTTAGTCTTATTGGGCCGTTTATCCAGATTATCCACAAAGCCCAAGTCCCAGGTCCAGATGCCACTTGTCAGCATAAAAACACTACCACGCGTGTGTGCCACTTTTCAGCCACCTCATTTTCTTAGACCCCACTCTCTCTGCCACCTAGCACCCACACGCGTCTCTTTCTCCTCTCTCTCCACTCCCACGTGTCCTTCCCTCCCTCCTCCCTCTGCCACGCGTCTACCTGCCGGTCCCTTCACCGCCGGCCATGCAAAGCTCCCAGTGACCACCCTAACCGTCACCGCCGGCCGCCGTAACACCCCTCTAACCGTCGCCGGAAAACCAAATTTCGCCGAAAACTGCATTTTTCCCAGATTTTTTCTCCTCTCAACACCAATCCTCATCGATCATCCTCCATCAATCTTCGCCGGAAAATTACTCCTCACCAGAATCTTCATCAAGATTCATCCAGTTCTTCGTTTTTTCCAGAAACGCCAGGAACACCTTCACATCTTCATCATCTCTCTTTCCAGAATAACTAGAGTTTCATCAAACCCTGTTCATCTTCATCGTTCGCCATTCTCCAGATTCATCAACGATTCCTTCAACGATCTCTTCATCGCGTCGTGTTCGTCACTTGGATCTTCATCCAACGTCTCCCGTTCGTCTAGATTCAACATATTTCTTGGACTTTCACGCAACTTCGACGAAGATCTTCAACGAGCGTCCGCCATCCTCAACCAGTTTTCCAGATTTCATCCACGTTTCGTAGATCCGCGTAGAAGCTCTCCCCAGATCTTCTTCAAGGTTTTCGTCAGGAACTCTTCGTCGTCCATAGATCATCTCAGCATTATCCAGGTTTCTTTTCCTTTTCACCTAATTCATTGCATGTTTGTAGGTAGCTGGATCTGAGAATCTGTAAGTTGAATAGTGATGTTAGGGCGAAGGTTTAGGTTGGAGAATTTTGTTCTGAGGGTTTTAGCATTATTTCATGTCGATTTGGATTGATGAACTCCTTTCATGGTGAAGGAGTTAGAATGAATTGATGAAGGTATTTTGTTTCAGAATGTTTCAGAGAGTTGAGTTTCAGAGAGAGGTTCTCTGTGCCGTTTAGGGCTTCAATGAGGAAGGTGAACAGTAGCGAGTGGTGTTAGGGGAATTAGGTTTAGTTTGTACTGAGGCTGAGTGTGGATTGGGTTGGGGCTTAGGCCCATTGTGCGTGTGCTGATCATACCCCCTATTTTCTATAAGCACCCCCTTCCTCCCATGTGTGAATTTCGTTTGGGCCTATCCCAGGTTTGCTGTTTACACCCCCAGTCTGGGGCCCAAACGTGAATGCAAGGCGAATCCTCGCTATTCGCACCCCCTCTGGTTTATTGTTTTGTGTGGTTTTTCATAACCTTTAATGGGCCTAGCGTGTTTGCTAGCAGTACCCCCCTCCTGGGCCCAATGTTTTCCTGCAGTGTGGAAAACTGCTTTTGCCACCCCTGCTTTAATTTTGCTTGAATTTTCTTTCATATTTGCATATAGTTTGCTACAAAAATCATAATAAATCCAAAATTAATCAGAAAAATATTTCAAAAATACCTCCATGATCTTGGATTTATTTGTGATTTTATGAAAATAATAAATTTCATATTCACCCATTTTTCAATTTAATTTGATTTTTCCCATTTTATTGATTTCTTTAATTTTGTACATTTGATACATGTTTTTGTAAATTTTCTTGTGATCAATTGGTGGATAATTTTGAGTTGATTCTTGTTGGGTTGATTAGATTAGAAGTATAGGTTCCCTTAGAGATTTATTCCACATTTTTGTGGATTAATCTTGATTAGTTTTGATTAGAGAATATTAGGGTGGTAGTAGTAGGGTTCAAACTCAACATAGGTGCATTATAACATTTTATTTTGGGGTTTTTAGCATGAATTAGGTTCTGGGACATATAGGGTATGTAGGGTAGATGTAGAAATCCCCTTAGAATTAATCTTAGAATTTTAAATACTATAGTACTATTTTTAGTATATTTTACAAATGGAGTGTTTGTTTTGGGCTTTTCTATGGGGTATGGGGCTTGGTTTGAGCTTGTGGAGTATGAAGACATTAAAAGAGAAGACTGAAGATCAAATGTTGAAGCTTGAAGATTGTTTGTGCTGGGAGTTGATTGAAGACATAGGAAGTAATAGGAATAAGCAGAGCCTTAGAATAGAACAAATTCTTTGTACAAACATGGATAGCTTCATGTGCTTCCATTCCTCTCTATGACATAAAGTCCCTCTATGGTATTCACCTCCCTCCTTTGGAGGGATAAGTGGTCTTACCTTAGAGGTAGAACTTTGAGAGAACCACTCTTTTATAATGTTAAACTGTTTGTAGGTTTCCTTTGGTAGTCAATGAACTGTTTAACATTCAACTCATCTTGTTAAGTGACTATCATATAGGAAAGCTTGCCTTGAAGAAAGAAGACATTGAAGATAGAGATGAAGATCAAAGATTGATAATGATGAAGATTATTCATGTCAGAACTGTGCAGCTGTTAAAGCTAGGGTTTACTACTGTTTGGAACTATTTGTTGTCTGATGCTGTCAACTGGTTAAGATTTTGTGCTTGCTTCAGCTTGGTGATTGCTTGGAGATGGAAGCTTGTTGTAGATTGGGTATCATTGGAATTTGACTTTAGAGTTCAATTGAAGATGTTACTGTTTTTCCGTTAATCAATTATCAGAGTTTGATGTTTTTCAGAGCTGCTGCTGTAGGAGTGTTGCACCCCAAAATTTGACCAACAATTATTTACCCATCAAGTGTTTAAAGGTTGATACCTTCATCAGAAAGCTCAAGAGATCCTCAGAGGAATTGGGTGAAACCAAGGATGTGTGACTCATAGCTTGAGAGTTGTGGGAGATCCTCAGATGATTCTGAGACTTTGAGAGTGAACTTGAAGCTTTGAGAAAGCCTATGAGATGTCTTGATAGCCATCATGAAGCCCAGAGAGGTCATTATGCAAGAATTCAGAAGATTCAACCATGAATGGTAGAATTAGGGTTTTGACTGGGTCAACCCTAGGATAACTGAAGATTTTTTGAGACCTAATCCAAAGGCCATGAGATCATGGAATGATGCATGGAGATGTTATAAAGATGATTCCTAGACCAACTCATCATGATTGAGGAGTTTGAGAAGTTTTGAGTTAGGGCTTCTGAGGATTGTCAGTGAAAAAACCCTAATTTGATCCCTATCTTTCAGGCAGTTTTAGCTCAAGATGTGATTGATATCTCATCTTCCCCACAACACGAATGTTGTAGAGCTTGTTCTTAGCTTTAATTTGAGTGGTAGAAGTCCTTGATAGGAGGTGCATAGCTCAAGTTATGGTTTTGACAAATTACAGGTCAGCTGAAGTGTGTGAATCTGGGTCCTTGAAAGTCACCCAATTTGCAGACAACTTTTGCCCTAGTAGGATGATTCCTATGACCTCTTGGTCAACATGAATGTTGAAGGGCATCTTCTTAACTTTCTATAGAGTACTAGAAGTCCTTGATAGGATTTGTAGAACTCAACTTATGGTTTGAACAAGACAGGGGTATTTTGGTCATTTGGCAGTTATAGGTCATTTTTAAGCAAAGGCCATATCTCTTAGTTCCAAGCCTCAAATGGAAAAACTCAAAACATGAAAGTTGTTCAAAATGGGATTTTAAGTCTAGAAAAGAGGTCATGAGTTATTTAAAGAGCTTGTAGCAAGGATTTACAAGATTGGGTAAAAATGACCTAAAAATGGCTTATAAGGTGAAAAAGTTGAAATTTAATTTTGGTTTAGGAGATGTACAAATCCAAAAGGGGTCATCCAATATGTCATTTTGACTCCAAACAATATTTTAAAAACAATGGTTCAAGTAGAATTTTGATTTGAAGCTTAGAAATGGGGGTTACTTTGTAATTCTCATTCTTGCATAATAAGGTAACTAAACAAAGCTTCACCAAAGGCAAGGAAATGCATGTTTTTCACTCATTCTTTCTCAATATCTCTTGTAAGGATATTTTAAAGTCAATTTGGCAAGCCTAACTCATGAGATGTGGTATGATCAACATGTCATTAAAGGAGAAATTCTATAACTTTCAAGCATTTTCCACAAGTTTCTAGATGGATCTAGATCATTCTTTTGATTGTTATAAGAAGGGTGAATCACCATATGGCCAGGGTTGGTGATAATTGTTGGTGAGTGGTGAGATTAGAGTGTGAAAAAGTGAGATTCTTCCATTTGCATTTCCATAACAAACTCTCTTTCTCTTCCATCTTCATTCATTTCTCCTCCACAAACACACTACTCTGATCTTTAGGAGCAATTGCAGACCAAATTGAAGGTAGATCCATGGAGGTTTGAAGTTGTTTTGAAGAATTTGCAAGAAGTGCATATTAAGATCAAACACAAGATTCAAGCCTTGTTCATCCATCCTTTTGCATACAGAATTCATATCTGCCATTGGAGATCAATCAGGGAAGCTTGCAGGCACTGAATTGTAGTGAAACCCTATCCACCATTAAAGTTTGACAGGTTGGTGATTTCAATCGTATCACCTTATTTATGTGCATTCCATCATAGTTCTAGGTTTAGACTGGTTAAGCTAGGGTAGAGTACCATTTTCTGAGAATTAGAGGAAGAGTCATGAGGTTTCGAAGCAGGGTACCATTTCTTGCAGAATTGATAGCAAGCTATTTTGTGTGCATTAATGGATATGGTATTGCGTAGTTTGGTTAGGGAAGCATGTAGAATAATTCTGGATCATTAGTTTGAAGTTCCATTAAGATTGATATCAGAGGGAAATGGTAGAACCATGATGATGGAGCCTTCTGTTGGAACGATACAAGAGGTTTCAGGGACAATTATTGGTATCATGGTGTTCAGGGTGATTGGTAGACCGAGTTTGCTTTTGGAATTTCTTGATTTCATCCAGCCATCAGTGAGAACGAGCTTGAAGAAGATCCTTGCATGGGGTTAGGGTTTTTGCAAACCCTAGGGTTCATTTGGGGACGATGAAGTCCCACCGTTGGATGATCCCTAATGCTTGACTAATTCAGTCCATCGCACGGCCACGATTCAAATTGGTAAACGGAGGGAAGACTGAAGCGCATGAAACGCTGCGTTCCACTTATCCAAACGCACCGTTTTGATTGAGTAATAAACCTGGGCCTCAGCAAATGTTTCTATCCACACCTCCCACATCCATGGCCCAATCAGAATGAACTGGGGCGTGTTACTTTTGACACCCCCTCCCCTTTATTTCTTATATTCTTTTATTTTGATTTCTTTTAATTCTTTGCATATTCAAAAATTCATAGAAAATATAAAAATCAATATTTTTCATTTCTTCTTTTTTTCACATATTCATGATTTTGTCTAGAAAATTAATAAAAAATAAAATTCCATTTTATTTTTCTTTTAATATTTTTTAGCATATTTTCTTGTAAATAGTATTTTTAATTGATTTTGTTTGATACTTGATTTTGTACAATTTGTTTTAGGACTTTCCCTTAGGATTTTTGAGCCATTCTTTTTGGCATAGTTAGATATTGAACCCTAGTTTAATGTAGGATTTAATTCTCAATTTGTAGATTAAAATTTGATGTAATTTGATTGTTTGGAATTTAGGTGTTCAAATTAGGGTTTTAGGTTGTATAGATGGATTTGAACAATTTTGTTTTGGGGTTTATAGGCCAAATTAGTGTATGGGGAATATATGGGTTAAGGGCAAGTATGTATAGAATCCCCTAGAATTTTGCTAGAATATTGTATGGTGTTTTAGCATTTTTAATTGATTTTTGGATGTATGGATAGTATGTGTGTTGCTTAAAGGCATAGATTGTATTGTATTGTTTTCTTTTCTTCTCTTTTGAGTGTGTGAGCTTTGAAGATTGAGTTGAAGACCTTGTGGATCATCATTGAAGCTTTGAAAGCCTTGCAGAGGGGTTTAGCTCAGGTTTATTTGTTTGTTTATAGGTTTATAGGTGCATAGGCAGAGCCCTAGATAGGATACTTCCATTCAATAAACAAGGAGTGTTTTGTTCACCTCCTCTCTTCTCTGTGACATAAAGTCCCTTAAGGGTATTCACCTCTCTTCTTTGGAGGGATTAGTGACCTTGCCCTATAAGGTAGAACTTTGAGAGAGCCTTTCCCTTTGATGTTAAGTCCTCAATGGCATCCTTTGGAAGTCAGTGAGCACTCTAACATCCTCACCTCATCTTGTTGACTGAATCTTGTTTGCTGGAGCATTTGAGCCATTGAAGATGGAAGCTGAAGCTCTGAAGAGGAAGAATCCTTGAAGACTGCCATTCCAGCTGAAGCTTGAAGAGCATGAAGATCAAGTTGATACTTGAATATCCCTGAAGATAGTGAAGCCTGAAGGTGGAGCTGATCAAAGAAGCTGAAGCTTAAGGGAGAAGATGAGTTGAAACTCATGTTGTAGGGTTGAAACCTGGAGGGCAATTGATATTTGAAGTCTGAAGACTGAGTAGCTGCTGGAGGAGTTGAGGCTTCCTTCTATTTTTCTTTGCTGTATTGTTTGTTTTGTCTGATTTGTCTGTTGCATTAGACCAAGCCCATTTAGAATAAGTTCAGTCTAAGAGCATGAGTGCATCTGCTTGTATTGTTATTGCTTGGCTTTGCTTGTGGGTATTCAGTAGAGCCCAGCTCCCTTGCCCATGTGGTTTGTTTTGCTTGATAGCACTTCATTTCCTTTATCTGTATGATTACAGTTTACTGTATTTTGCTTGATAGCATGTTGTTTATTTTTCAGTATGATTACTGTTATTTCATGACTGGCTTGAGGTTGAGATGAGCTTGTGGAGGCTGAAGCCCCACACACCTTTCCTCCCTCACTTGCATTGCATGCATTTTACTGTTAAGCTGATGCTTTGTCTGTTTTGGTGTATCATTGACATGATCCCTTAGGACTCTCATTTCCTTTGATAAGGATTTGATGATAGACTTTTAGGTTGAAACCTATGCATGACAACATCTAGGAGTTCCCTGTTCAGACCTCAACCATAGGATGAATCCATGGCATGATAACAGCAGGACTTGATAGTCTCCCTCCTAGTTGGGCCTGTTCTCTTCTCATCTCAAAACAGTTTAAGATACAGTAATCATGAATGATTTCTTTCGTATGTTACGAGCCTTAAGCTATCTGAGAAAGGATTGTGGGAGAGTTCCTTTTCCACAGTCTGGATGTTTAGTATGGTACCCTTTGGGTGACATGCGACGCATTCACTCTCAGGTCATAGTCTCTAGTGCGGTTGAAATCGCAAACACAATAAAAAACGCTTCTTTCAAAACAGGAAATAAACCGTAGTTTCCCGAACTACGTTTGCTCTGATCTTCCATACCGTGTGGAAGTACGTAGGCATAGGATGCGATATCCTAGCGAGCAACCTTCCCCACCTTCACCCGTAGTAGGCCGAACTACGTTGACTCTGATTTCTCATTCTCTGATGAGAATACGTAGGCATAAAGTGCGACGCTTTGCCGAGTCATTTTTCTTTTCTTTTTCAGCCAGCCTTGATAGGTAGATAGATTATAACCAACCCGTCCCAGTAAACAAACGAGCGAGGATCCCGTCGAGTACGACGGACGTGAGGGGTGCTAATACCTTCCCCTTGCGTAACCGACTCCCGAACCCAGACAATGGTTGCGACGACCTTGTCTTACCCTTTTTCGTCAGGTTTTTCCGATCGTTTCCTTTCCCGCTCTGAGGGATAAATAACGAAAGGTGGCGACTTTTCTGTCATGCCGGCACCTTATTTTCGCGCAAGCGACAGCTGGCGACTCTGCTGGGGACTCCAACGGTTCCCTGTGCGAGTCAATCCTATCGTTTGTTTGTTTGCTTGTTGGGTTGCGTTTATTTATCGCATTTTTACTTCTCGCACTTTATTTTCCCGCATTTTATATTCACTAAAATATGATTATTTGTGCTGTTGTGGGATGGGAGTTCTGATTGAGTGAGAAGCCAAACCCAGGTTTGAGTGCACCATAGACTTAGAGTGGAAATTAGTGGGCGCGTGCTTGCTTTGCAGGCACTAGTGTCTCATGAAATCCACGCTCAGACGAGGTTCATCCGGTTGGCTTCACTTTCAACCCTTTGGGTTGAGACGGTTGCTGGTTTGGTGGATTGTCGACTCTGGGGACCGATCATTTGTGATTCAGCTAAGTGAGGCCTCTTCAGGACTTGATGATGCCACTCCTTCTGGGAATCGTATCATCAGTTTTGAAAGTCTTTGACGCTGATGAACGCATAGGATGCCGTACCTTGAGTCAGTCTAGGTCCATACCTGTGAGCGGGACTGGGTTTATTGCAGGAAACTTAGACCTTCAGACTACCTGGTTTTCTTGACAGCGAATCAGTTATGTTGGGTTCTCAGTTACAGATGTGTTCTTGATAGAGCAAGTGTTTGGTCAGAGGATCTTATCATCGGGTATTTGTCTGTTCTTGATAGAGCAGGCTTTGATCAGTGTATTATCATCAGTGGTTTGTTCAGGATAGAGCAGGTTTTGAGTGGGGTCTGAAGACTTCATCAACAGATGTTACTTGATCTTGCACCTGGGGTCCTTATTATCAGGCCCTTATTCTTGTCAGAGCAGAATTTTGATCTCGGTCCTATCAGATGGTTATTCTCAGCAGACCAGATTAGTGGCCTTACACCGGGGTTTCCTTCTCATCAGCGACTGTTGATACCGAATCTCCACAGCAGCTACCTGGATACATTATTGCATGCCTGCATCTTGCATTAGTTTGCATATCCATCTGCATTCCATTAACGTGTGTCTGTGTTGCAGGTACCGTTTCCCTGATCCCGGATTTCTCGCCTTCTGCTGTTGTTATGGCCTCCCTCAGGAAGACTGTTGCGTACAAGTTCCCGACCCCCGATGTGTCGAAGCTGACTGGTTTGATAGCCCTGGCAGGGGATTCTGTGAAGGATAGGTTCAGGAAGTCTTATGGCAGGTTGCTTAGTCTGGTTTGCAGACCTTCCACGTCCGAGTTGAATGGGTTACATGCTCTCCTGCAGTTTTATGACCCTCCCTTGAGGTGCTTCACCTTTCGTGACTTCGTTCTTGCGCCGACATTGGAAGAGTATGCTGATATGCTGGGTGTGCCTATCAAAAGGCAGATGCCTTTTGTCCACATGGATGCTGAGCCTGATCTGGCCGGTTTAGCTTCCTCACTCCATTTGAGCGCTTCTGAGTTAGTGGTGACGAGCTAGAACAAGGTCCCAGGGTTCTCTCTGCAGTTTCTGATAGCTAAGGCTCAGCAGTGTGCTAAGGACAAATGTTGGGACGCATTCAACGCCATCCTTGCTTTATGCATATATGGCATTATCCTGTTCCCCAGCATGCCTGATTTCGTGGACTTTGATGCATTCCACATATTCGCCTCAGGGAATCCAGTCCCTACTCTGATCGGAGACGTCTACCATTCAGTGCATTACAAGAATGAGAACCGGAGAGGGAAGAATGTATCATGCTGCGTACCGTTGTTGTACAGATGGTTTGATAGTCATTTGCCCAAGAAGGGTTCTTCTGTCTTGTCTGCAGCCACAGCTGAGTGGCCTGAGCGTCTGATGAGCTTGTCGGCAGAAGATGTTGATTGGTTCGTTGACAGAGACAGGTTAGGCACCGAGTTGATCTTCAGTTGTAGTGGGTTTCCTCATGTACATCTGATAGGTAGGAAGGGTTGCATCAACTACAATCCATCATTTCTAGTTCGTCAGTTCGCATAAACTTTGAGGACTCCGCCGAAGGAGGAGGAGGTACAGGAATCTCTGTACCTCACGGGTACTCTAGAGGGGGATTTGTTGTCCAAGCTTCAGTATGCGTGGAACAATATCAGCACAAGAGGGAAGCCTTTGTTGGGAAAGAGCAACAGCCAAGCCTACCCTCCTTATTCAGCTTGGATCAGAGCCAGAGCCAGCGCTATAGGGATGCCATTCCCTCATGACAGACCAGAGAGTCCTCCACCATTTGAAGAGCCCACCACTGTGTCCATTCATCAGCACAACCTGGTATTGGCCGAGCAAGATAAGCTGAAGAGGGCAAATGCAGAGTTAGAGAAGGAGTTAGCTCAGCTTCGGAGTGAGAGGAACGAGCCGTGCATGCTCTCAAAAAGCAAACAGAGTCGGTGAACTAACTGGGTGCAGACTTGGCAAAGCAGATTGCTGATCGGGAACGCTTAGGTCAAGACTTCAGGGCTGCTAATGATGTGCTAGCTACGAAGAAGCAGCATTTGGAGGAAGCATATCGAAGGATATCTAAATTTGACCAGCATTGGAAGACTTCCATGGCCACCAGGAAGGAGCGAGAGGACAAGCTGATGCTGCAGATTTCTAAGCTAGAAGCCGAAGTAAAGGACAGTGAGCGGAGGTTTGATGAGGAGACCGCCCGCAGATACGCCGCCGAAAGCCGTCTCAACAAAGCTCTTGCTAACCTGAAGGAGCATAAGCTGATGTTTGAGTCTAAGAAGCGGAAACTGGAGGATTGCTTTGGCGAAGGAGCTTGGGAGAGTTCAGTTCAGGGGCTCCAGCATACCATCAGGCAGAGCAAACTACTCGTCGAGAGGTTGCTCACTTTGCCAGATCATCTGGATACGAAGGAGTTATTAGCAGAGTATCGCGCCCGTGGCCGTACTTGATTAGTTATATCCCTGTTGTTTTGATCTTTGATGTATGCTGACCATCACCAGACTTGTTGGCTGAGGTCATGCTGTTGATCTGTTTGTACTCGCTGATACTGTGTACTGCCTTGACAGGCCTTTCCATATATATATGAGATTGATGTTCCCATGATTGGGCTCGGATTTCTTCTTCCTCTTATTATTGTCAGCACCGTCACTAAGGCACTAGGATCGGGGAAAATCCCCCGCGCACACAGACACACGCGTGCATCTGCATGAAGCATATTTGCATGGTGTATATCTTATTGCTTTTCCTAACCTTTATTGTTGACAGGTTTTTCAGGTTCCGAGCTGCTTTCGATCTCCAGGATTGATCAAAGACTCATTCACCGCTACTCAACTCGCGCTAATCAGACAAGGATAATGGACCAGGTGCAGTCAGATGTTTAAGAGCTCCGTGAACGGATGGATCGTTTTATGGAGCTGATGCAGGTGGTCGCTAATGGTCAAGACCAGCTTCGTACTTTGGTTCAACCGCTGATCTCCAGGGTTGACAGTAATGGCATACTTCATGGAGGGGCTGTGCCTACTCCTCATCCAGTGGATGCTCCACAAAATGTTGTTCCTGTTGCCGGGGGCAACGGCAGTGCTAACGGCAATCTGATGACTAATATCGGGCTCAACGCGGCAGGCGTCGGCAATGGTAGTTTGGGAGCCAATGTTAACATAGGGCCGGTCAACGGCAATGCTGGTGCAGGAAATCTGTTGGTGCCTCAGCCGTGGCTGGAGGACCATCAGGACGACGTATTCTCTCAGAGAGGTGTAGATGCAGAGTTGAATGCTGAAGCTCGACTCAGGTTCAAGGCGCTGGAAGACAAGATGAGAGACATTGAAAATCAGAACACATTGGGCGTTGATATGTCCAAGCTCGGGTTGATTGCTGACTTCAAGGTACCTCATAAGTTCAAGGTGCCTACCTTTGAGAAGTATAAGGGTACTACTTGCCCCCGTGTTCACCTTCGATCTTATTACAGAAAGATGTCCGCCTATTCTGACGATGAGAAGTTGCTGATGCACTTCTTTCAGGATAGTCTTTCTGGTCCATCACTCGAATGGTATATGGGTTTGGAGCCTGCTACTGTGCGCACCTGGAAAGACCTCGCTGAAGCGTTCGTCCTCCACTATCAATACAATAGCGACTTGGCCCCCAACCGAGTTCAGCTTCAGAATCTCGCACAGCGGAACAATGAAAGCTTTAAAGAGTACGCCCAGCGGTGGCGTGAATTGGCTGCTCGGGTTCAACCGCCGATGGTTGAGCGTGAGCTAGTGCAAATGTTCGTGGCTACCCTTCCTGGAATCTACTATGAAAAGCTGGTCAGTGGCATGTCTGGAACATTCTCGGCTCTCATCACTATGGGCGAGCATGTTGAGAACGGTATAAAGATTGGAAAGATTCAGGGCGAATCATCCTCAGCTGGAGGAGGTAATAAGAAACCTTACGCTGGCAAGCATCGAGAGGGAGATGCAAGTGCTGTCACTAATGCTCGGAGAAAAGGCAAGGGCCCCCAGCCTCAGATTGCTAGCATAAATATCCCAGCTGCTCCACCGCATCCGCAACAGCAGAATCAGCAGGGGTATAGAAGATATTAGAATCGAGCTCCTATGGCAAATCGTCATTTTGAAACTCCTCCTATGTCGTATGCACAGCTTCTGCAAACGTTGCTTCAGCTCCAATTAGTTCAAAAGAGGACAATGGCTCCCTTAACAGGGGCACCACCGCCGGGGTATGATGCCAGTGCTACTTGTGACTTTCATACTGGGGCACCAGGCCACACGATTGAGAATTGTAAAGCTTTTAACCACAAAGTCCAGGACTTGGTGGACGCCAAGGTTATCAACTTTTCTGATAGCGTGCCCAACGTTACCAAGAACCCTATGCCTCATCATAAGGGAGGCGGAGTGAATGCCGTTATCACTGAGGAGAGTGCGGACTTGCTGACTGATGTCAAAGAATTGAAGACGCCGCTTAGTTTTGTCAAGGCTAAGTTACTGAAGAAGGGCTTCTTTCCTGGATGTGGAGAGTTATGTATGGCCTGTGCTACACTTACTGACGGGTGTGAGCAGCTGATCGAAGGTATCCAAAGTCTGATGTCCGAGGGTATTTTGCAGTTCAGCCGGAGCGTTGAGAGTGCATCAGGGGAGGTTGTACTGAAGCAGGCAGATGAAGTTGCTACCATTACTATTCCTCGTCACCCTATTACTATTTCTGCGCCCCGACCACCTACTATTACTATCACCAGGGCCGGACCAATCCCGTTCGAGAGTACTAAGGTCGTTCCATGGCATTACGGCGCCGAAGTCTACTGCAATGGTCAGAAGATAGAGCTTGAGCCATGCGGATCGACCGTGCAAAATCTTACCGGAGTCAGTGGCATCACTCGAAGCGGTAGAGTGTTCGCGCCAGCAGAGGTTGCAGCAGAGAAAGTGGTTAGGGCTGACGCTGTGGACAAGGGTAAAGGTAAAGCTGTCGAAGAGGTCCCTTCCGGGGCAGGAAAAGATTTGTTAGTTAAAGATGCTGAAGAGTTCATGCGACTAATCAAGAAGAGTGACTACAAGATTGTAGATCATCTTCATCAGACTCCGTCAAAGATCTCGATTCTTAACTTGTTGCTGTGTTCTGAGGCGCACCGCAACGCCTTGCTGAAGGTATTAAACGCTGCATACGTGCCGCAGGAGATATCAGTAAATCAGCTGGAAGAGGTGGTGGCCCATGTTAATGCTGGTAATGGGCTGGGTTTTACAGATCTAGAGCTGACTCCTAAAGGAAGAGATCACAACAGCGCCTTGTACGTCTCAATAGAGTGCAGAGGCACGATTATGTCACATGTCCTGGTGGATACGGGTTCCTCGCTTAATGTGCTCCCGAAGAAGGCCCTGATGAAGTTAGATACCTGTGGATTGCTTTGCACGCCCAGTGATCTGGTAGTGAAAGCCTTTGAGGGAACCAAGCGCCACGTCTTCGGAGAGTTGACCCTGCCAATTCAAGTTGGTCCAGAGACGTTCAATACGGTTTTCTATATCATGGATATCATGCCTGCCTACAGTTGCCTTTTAGGTCGGCCATGGATCCATGCTGCTGGTGCCGTGACGTCCACGCTGCATTAGAAGCTCAAATATGCTCTCGGGGGCAACATAGTAACCGTCTGTGGTGAGGAGGACATTATGGTGAGCCACTTGTCGTCCTTTAAATACGTTGAAATGGATGGCGAG
Organism: Lathyrus sativus; assembly: GCA_963859935.3. Taxonomy (NCBI): domain Eukaryota; kingdom Viridiplantae; phylum Streptophyta; class Magnoliopsida; order Fabales; family Fabaceae; genus Lathyrus; species Lathyrus sativus. The sequence goes on along the minus strand of OZ012741.1, from coordinate 410,525,247 downwards.
ATCCATGAAACGCTCTGCCAAGCGTTTGAAACCGTCAAGGGGAAAGAGGTAGCTCCTGTCGTCGCAGAGAAGCAAGAGATGAATCTCTCCTCGTTTAAGGAAGCTCGGGCCGTCGTGGAAGCCGGTTCCACCCCAGGTTGGGGGCATGTCTTGGATATACCAATCAAGCAGGATAAGTTTGGATTGGGGTATTCTCCTGGAGCTGAAGCTTCATCTTCTTCTGGCAGCTCGTCTCGTGGGAAAGGGCCGATCCTATTCACCAAGGGGGGAGTAATTTTCGAAAGCATCAACGCTGCGTCTGAGGACAACGGGGATAGCGATTGTGATCTTGACGCCTGGATGCAACCAAGCAAGCTGGGCGAGCGCCTCAACAATTGGACCATCAAGGAGATTATCAAGCTGACAAGTGAAGAGTAATGATTTGCTTTTTACAATCTTTGTACAACCCTATGCCCTGCCCGGGGCATAGCGGTTTTACTGTCAGGGCCTTGTTGGATTATGTATATGCATTTTGTTAATAAATAAAAAGGCGTTTTCCTCGTACTCAAATATTGTGTTCTCTGTTATTCCTGTTTTATATTTATTCCGAAAAAACAGTAAAATGGCAACGAGGTTTGTGCTAACCTGCATATTCCTGCTTTAAACTTAACCCTTGTTATTGCAGGATCCACATAACAGATGACATCGACTCTGGACCCTCTACGGCTCACTACGACTTTGATCGCCCGATCTATCAAGCCGAGGATGAGATTGATGAAGACGAAGACCTTCCGGAAGAGTTGGCCCGCTTGTTGAGACAAGAGGAGAAGGTTATTCTGCCTCACGAGGAGGATATTGAGATTGTAAATCTGGGTTCTGAGGAGCTCGTCAGAAATGTCAGAGTGGGGGCTGCGCTGCAGAATGATGTCAAGCATAGACTGGTCGAGATGCTTCGAGAGTATAGTGACGTCTTTGCTTGGTCGTACGAAGATATGCCCGGACTTGACACTGACATCGTGGTTCATCGCTTGCCGTTGCGAGAAGATTGCCCTCCAGTCAAGCAGAAGCTCAGGAGGACGAGACCAGATATGGCTGTAAAAATCAAAGAAGAAGTTCAGAAGCAGTTGGACGCAGGGTTTCTATCCGTCACCACTTACCCTCCGTGGGTCGCCAACATAGTGCCTGTACCGAAGAAGGACGGTAAGGTACGCATGTGCGTCGATTATCGGGATTTGAACAGGGCGAGCCCTAAGGATGATTTCCCGTTGCCTCATATCGATGTGTTGGTCGACAACACAGCCCAGTTTTCCGTGTTTTCGTTCATGGATGGCTTCTCCGGTTACAATCAGATTAAGATGGCACCAGAGGACATGGAGAAAACGACATTTATCACCCCCTGGGGAACATTCTGCTATAAGGTAATGCCCTTCGGTCTGAAGAACGCAGGGGCCACTTACCAGCGAGCAATGGTAACTTTGTTTCATGATATGATTCATCATGAGATCGAGGTCTATGTTGATGACATGATTGCAAAGTCCCAAACGGAGGAAGAGCATCTGGTCAACTTGTTGAAGCTTTTTCAGAGGCTTAGGAAATTCAGGCTGAGGCTGAATCCTAACAAGTGCACTTTCGGAGTGCGGTCCGGAAAGTTATTGGGGTTTATCGTTAGTGAACGAGGGATTGAAGTTGATCCTGCAAAAATAAAAGCTATTCAAGAAATGCCAGCGCCGAAAACAGAAAAAGAAGTTCGTGGTTTCTTGGGCCGAATAAACTACATTGCAAGGTTTATCTCTCAGCTCACGGCCACTTGTGAACCAATGTTCAAGCTTTTAAAGAAAGATCAGGCGATTACTTGGAATGAGGATTGCCAGAGGGCATTCGACAAAATAAAGCAGTATCTTCAAGAACCTCCAATCTTGATACCCCCAGTGGCTGGACGGCCATTAATCATGTACCTGACGGTTCTGGAGAATAGTATGGGGTGTGTTCTCGGTCAGCACGACGAGACGGGCAGAAAAGAGCATGCCATTTATTATTTGAGTAAAAAGTTCACTGAGTGTGAATCTCGATACTCGATGCTGGAGAAGACGTGTTGTGCATTAGCTTGGGCCGCCAAACGTCTACGACAGTATATGCTCAACCACACCACTATGCTAATTTCGAAGATGGATCCGATCAAGTACGTCTTCGAGAAGCAGGCTCTTTCGGGCAGGATTGCCAGGTGGCAAATGGTGCTGACGAAATATGATATTCAGTACGTCTCCCAGAAAGCCATTAAGGGAAGCGTATTGTCTGATTACCTTGCCGAACAGCCAATCGAAGACTACCAGCCGATGAAGTTCGAATTCCTTGATGAGGATATTATGTTTCTCAAAGCGAAGGATTGCGATGAGCCATTGCCCGATGAGGGGCCAGATAGGAAGTCTTAGTGGAAGTTGATATTCGACGGAGCGGTTAATTCCTATGGAAGCGGTATCGGGGCTATCATCACGACTCCTCACGGATCCCACATCCCGTTTACTGCGAGACTGACGTTTCCAGTTACCAACAATGAAGCAGAGTATGAAGCATGTATTATGGGTCTAGAAGAGGCAATTGATTTGAGAATCAAGAATCTAGACATATATGGTGACTCAACGCTCGTAATCAATCAAATTAAAGGGGAGTGGGAAACTCGTCAAGCGAATTTAGTGTTGTACATGAATTATGCCAGGAGGCTGCTTCCGTTCTTCGATCGAGTGGAACTTCATCATGTACCCAGGGCTGAAAATCAGATGGCTGATGCCTTAGCCACGTTGGCTTCAATGTATAAAGTTAATTATTGGAATGAGGCTCCAAGAATTGTACTTTCGCGTCTTGATAGACCAGCATTTGTGTTTGCAATCGAAGATGCCACCGACGGCAAGCCATGGTTCCACGACATCCAGACTTTCCTTATGACTAAGGAGTATCCTGCGGGTGCATCAACCCAGGATAAGAAGACTCTGAGGAGGCTATCCAGAAACTTTTATCTCAATCCTGATGGAGTGCTGTATAAGAGAAACCACGATCTCGTGCTACTCAGATGTGTAGATGAGAAAGAGGCAAGTATGCTCATGGAAGAAGTCCATGAGGGCACATTTGGTACGCACGCCGGCGGGCATGCCATGACGAGAAAGATCCTGAGAGCAGGGTATTACTGGCTGACTATGGAGTCGGATTGCTTCAGATTCGCGAAGAAATGCCACAAATGCCAGATTTATGCTGATAGAGTTCATGTGCCGCCGTGCCCATTGAATGTCATGTCCTCCCCTTGGCCGTTCTCCATGTGGGGCATCGACATGATAGGCAAGATCGAGCCCACTTCATCCAATGGTCATCGTTTCATTCTGGTAGCTATCGACTACTTCACCAAATGGGTGGAGGCAGCCTCGTACGCTAATGTGACCAAGCAGGTGGTAGCTAAATTCATAAAGAGGGACATCATCTGTCGCTATGGAATTCCCGAGCGGATCATTACTGATAATGGTTCGAATTTGAATAACAAGATGATGAAGGAGCTGTGCCAGAGCTTCAAGATTGAACACCACAACTCATCTCCTTACCGGCCGAAGATGAATGGCGCCGTTGAGGCCGCTAACAAGAACATAAAGAAGATTGTTCAGAAGATGGTTGTGACGTACAAAGATTGGCACGAGATGTTGCCATTCGCCTTGCACGGTTATCGTACGACGGTGCGTACGTCGACCGGGGCAACTCCTTTCTCCTTGGTGTACGGTATGGAAGCTGTCCTGCCGTTAGAAGTGGAGATTCCCTCCTTGCGAGTTTTGGTTGATGTGAAACTCGACGAGGCAGAATGGATTACGAATCGCTTGAACCAACTCAGCCTGATGGACGAGAAGAGGTTAGCATCGATTGCATTTGGTCGCCTGTACCAAAGCCGAATGAAGAAAGCTTACGATAAGAAGGTGCGTCCTAGAAGCTTTCAGACGGGTGATCTCGTCCTGAAGAAGATTCTTCCGCCACACTCCGATCACCGGGGCAAGTGGACTCCGAATTACGAAGGGCCGTATGTCGTCAGCAAGGCCTTCTCGGGAGGAGCTTTGTTGTTATCCACGATGGATGGTGAAGATTTTGCATCCCCAGTGAACGCGGACGCAGTTAAAAAATACTTTGCTTGAAAGAGACCCGCTGGACAAAAAAGAAAGAGTCCAGGCAAAAAAGGGGCATCCTGGCGAACCAAAAACAGAATAGAAGGTTCGGGCAAAAATTAGGGATATATCGAAAAAATGTACACCTGCGAAGTCGAAAACCTACACTGGGCGGCTTCGGCAAAAAAGGGTATCCCGGTGAACTGAAAACCCGTAAAGGGCGGTTCACGCAAAAGTTAGGGATTTGAATAAGCAAATGACTGCATTCCGTGTGAACTTTCATTGTTTTGTGGTTTGGAAGACCTGAGGGCCGTTTATCTGAATCAATCTCTTCCGAAGCTAGAACGTCGGAGAAGTATCGAAGTCGAGTGGGTCTTAGAGGGATCAACTCATGGTGTTCGTCTGCGCCTCGTTGCCGACATTTGTATATACTGATGTATATTTATGTTTTCCTTTTTACGCGGCTTCCTCATTCCAGGAGTTTGCCTCTGTTGTAAAACATTTTTGCCCATTCAGGGGTTCACCATCAATAAAATGCATGTTATTCAGCAATTCTGTTTGCCCATTTAGCATTTATCTGTTTTGTTTACGAATGAAAACGCCGATGTTTTTGATAAAATGCGCATACATAAACTCACGGGCCTAGGCCCACTGATTGTTGAAACGATTGATTACCTGAACATTGTCACGAGATAATAACCTTGATAGGCCCCTTTGAGGAGGGTATCTTGTCTGCTTGTTTGTGTTGTTGCAGGTATAGTGCCTTCCAGAAGATGTGTCGTGCGCATCCCCGAAGCAGGGCGAGTCCTCCTTCTCCAGCAGTGTTCAGTAGTATCTCCTCCGCAGAATCTGAACGCAAGATGGTGAGCATTGATACGTCTCCCCTGGAAGAGATGATTCTCTTCCCCAAGCAGACGCATCCTGGAGGAATGTCACCTCATCAGCTGAGTCAAGCACCGAAGAATGATGTCTTCTTCCCCAGCACCGGGTCACAAGTGCAGATTTCGTAGAAATGTTCGGGTGCCAAAGCTCGTGTTTTCCCCAGTAAATTCGCCGAAGCAGGTGTCTCCCCTAGCACCGGGTCACAAGTGCAAGTCTTGTAGGAAGATGTTCGTACGCCGAGGTATGCAATGACTGATGGTGCCAAACTGAAGTCTCCAGCGGAATTGAGATTCCCCACCAGAGCCGTATTCTCTCTCGAAGTTGAATGATTCCCTCTTCCCCAGTGGAGCGTGGAACAACTGAAGTTGTTTCCCCACAGAGTTGTTATCCCCAGAAGAGTAGCCGGGACAGCCACGCAGCTTATTCCCGCAATTGACATCGCTTTCCTTCAGCAGGTCCAAGTCTCGTAGAGCTTCGTTCCCCTGCAACAGATCAACTGGAGTTGTTTTCCCTGCAGCAGTCAAAGGAAAATCAGTTCCCCTGACAGAGTCCGATTGATGTTGGCGTGTCCACGTTCTCCTCAGCAGGATGATTCCTCTACCGGAGTAGTTCTTTTCTCCTTGACAGGAGAATTCCCCTTCGGCATTTATTTTGCTGACGGGATTGCATAGCATTGTGCATGATTGCATGGCATTTAGCATAAACGCATAGCATTCCCACCGTGTGGGGCATAGCGCAGAAGCATACGCATCATAAGCATGATCTAGGTTACTATCATCCTTGTTTTACAGGTGTTCCACCGAAGGACCAGTTGCTCAGGACGATTCCTGACATTCTCCCCAACAAGGTCGTTTTCTTAAGATGATTCTTAAGACCCCAGTGTAATCCCCACAGTCGCTCGCTCAAGATGATTTTTGAGATCCACAGTGAAGTTTCCAGTTCGTGACGATTATTGAATTCCTCAGCAGAGCCGTTTGCTTAAGATGACTCTTAAGACCTCGGTGCAGGTTCCAGAGTTGTTTGCTTAGGATGATTCTTGAGCTCCCCGGTAGCGTCCCCAGCAAGAGTTGCCCAGGAGGATTACTGGAATACCCAGCAGAATAAAGTCTCCAGAATGGTTATCGGTTCAGGATGCTTCTTGAAGGTGCCCAACGGAGTTGTGTGTTCAAGAGGATTCTTGAAGTCCTTAGCAGCGTAAAATGCCCGCTCCAACAGTGATGTCCAATCTGAGGATTGACTTCGTGAACGCCTGAAGGCGATATCAGAAGGTTCCTGTGAGCTCAGATGTCATTGTTGATGAATCAACGAGTGGCTGAAGACAAAGTTCAAAAGTTCGTAAATGCAGCTTTCATGTGCAAGGTGATCCGCATTGGCCTGAAGACTAAGTCAGTTATGCTGAGGTGATGATTGATTGCGATCAAGTGAATGATATTTCTTCTGACTAAAGTCGAAGATGTTTCTCCAGCTGAAGCGGAGTTTTGCCTGAAGGCAAAGTGTTTGAATCCCCGAAGAGTCATGAATGGCTCAGGATACCATTTCTCTGACTGAAGTTACAGATTTCCTAAGCTGAAGCGAAGGTGCCTGAAGGCAAGGTTATCCCCAAGGTCATGAATGACCAAGGATTCATTTTTCGGACTGAAGGCCGAAGTATATCCATGACTGAAGTCACGGATACTCTATAGCAGAGGCGGAGTTGCCTGAAGGCATATCCATGTATCCTTGAAGGCCAAGGACCATTTCTTTAGACTGAAGTCGAAGATACCTCCTGCAGAGTTGCCGACGGGCAAAGTTTATATCCTTGAAGGCCAAGGATGTCTGTCTTTAGAAGAACTTGAAGATTCTCCAGCGGATCTGGAGTGGCCAGGGGCCAGGGTTTCATCTATCTTCAGAAGAACTTGAAGATTCTCTAGCGGATCTTGAGTGGCCAGGGGCCAGGGTTTCATATATCTTTGATGTTGAAGTTCTACAGTGAACTCAGTATGCAGTAGCATCTGGATGTTCGTTATGGTTCTGAGGGTGAACCCCAGATCAGAGTGTGCTTGGTTGAGTCTCTCATCCCCAGCAGAGTAGCTCCAAATACGCGAGTGTAACTTTTGTTCCAGTTACCAGGGGTGAACCCCAGGGCAGAGTTGTTCAGTGTTGTAGTTCTCCAGCGGCGATGCGGAGTATTTTGATTGGTTCGACGGCGATGTTGGATTTGTTCGACAGCGAGGTCGAATGTTTGTTTGACGGCGAAGTCAGATTATGATGTGTTTGACGGCGAGGTTGAATGTTTGTTTGACGGCGAGGTCATATTATGACTGGTTCGACGGCGAGGTTGAATGTTCGTTTGACGGCGAGGTCAGATTATGTTGGTTTCCGGCGGCGATGTTGGAAGATTGTGTTTGACGGCGAGGTTGAATGTTTGTTTGACGGCGAGGTCATATTATGATTGGTTCGACGGCGATGTTGGATTTGTTCGACGGCGAGGTTGAATGTTTGTTTGACGGCGATGTCAGACTCTTTAAATCCCCAGCAGAGATGATGATGGTACGACGGCGATGTCGAGCGTCTCTCAGAGCGATGTTTGTTTCCGACGGTGATGTCAGATTCAGTTTTCCAGCGGCGATGTTGGGCAGGTCAAGTTGATCCAGTCTTCCGACGGCGATGTCAGATGTAGTTCTCCAGCGGCGATGCGGGGTATTTTGTTCAATATTGTATTTTCTCCAGCGGCGATGCGGGGTATGTTGATTGTCCGACGGCGATGTCAAATGTAGTTCTCCAGCGGCGATGCGGGGTATTTTGTTCAATATTGTATTTTCTCTAGTGGCGATGCGGGGTATGTTGATTGTCCGACGGCGATGTCAGATGTAGTTCTCCAGCGGCGATGCGGGGTATTTTGTTCAGTGTTGTATTTTCTCCAGCGGCGATGCGGGGTATTTTGGGTTGATCGACGGCGATGTCAGACTCAGTTTTCCAGCGGCGATGTCGGGTGTGTCAGTAATTCAGTTCTCCAGCGGTGATGTTGGATGGTTCGTTCTCCAGCGGTGATGCTGGGTATTGTGGTGATTCAGGTTCTTTAGTTCTCCAGCGGCGATGTTGGATATATTGTTTGTTTCCGACGGCGATGTCAGATCAGTATTTCTCCAGATAGTTGCCGTGCAGCTACTATTCCAGTGCTCGACGAGTTGAGCAGTTGGCAAATTTTCGGGTTTACCGGTATTCAATCGTCCCGCACCTTGATTGGTTGAGAGCCGTTCGCTTCTCACCCAGTCAGGTTCAAGCCGCTTGAATAGGGGCAGCTGTTGCACCCCAAAATTTGACCAACAATTATTTACCCATCAAGTGTTTGAAGGTTGATACCTTCATCAGAAAGCTCAAGAGATCCTCAGAGGAATTGGGTGAAACCAAGGATGTGTGACTCATAGCTTGAGAGTTGTGGGAGCTCCTCAGATGATTCTGAGACTTTGAGAGTGAACTTGAAGCTTTTAGAAAGCCTATGAGATGTCTTGATAGCCATCATGAAGCCCAGAGAGGTCATTATGCAAGAATTCAAAAGATTCAACCATGAATGGTAGAATTAGGGTTTTGACTGGGTCAACCCTAGGATAACTGAAGATTTTGAGAAGGTTGAGACCTAATCCAAGGGCCATGAGATCATGTAATGATGCATGGAGATGTTATAAAGATGATTCCTAGACCAACTCATCATGATTGAGGAGTTTGAGAAGTTTTGAGTTAGGGCTTCTAAGGATTGTCAGTGAAAAAACCCTAATTTGATCCCTATCTTTCAGGCAGTTTTAGCTCAAGATGTGATTGATATCTCATCTTCCCCACAACATGAATGTTGTAGAGCTTGTTCTTAGATTTAATTTGAGTGGTAGAAGTCCTTTATAGGAGGTGCAGAGCTCAAGTTATGGTTTTGACAAATTACAGGTCAGCTGAAGTGTGTGAATCTGGGTTCTTGAAAGTCACCCAATTTGCAGACAACTTTTGCCCTAGTAGGATGATTCCTATGACCTCTTGGTCAACATGAATGTTGAAGGGAATCTTCTTAACTTTCTAGAGAGTACTAGAAGTCCTTGATAGGATTTGTAGAACTCAACTTATGGTTTGAACAAGACAGGGGTATTTTGGTCATTTGGCAGTTATAGGTCATTTTTAAGCAAAGGCCATATCTCCTAGTTCCAAGCCTCAAATGGAAAAACTCAAAACATGAAAGTTGTTCAAAATGGGATTTTAAGTCTATAAAAGAGGTCATGAGTTATTGAAAGAGCTTATAGCAAGGATTTACAAGATTGGGTAAAAATGACCTAAAAATGGCTTATAAGGTGAAAAAGTTGAAATTTAATTTTGGTTTAGGAGATGTACAAATCCAAAAGGGGTCATCCAATATGTCATTTTGACTCCAAACAATATTTTAAAAACAATGGTTCAAGTAGAATTTTGATTTGAAGCTTAGAAATGGGGGTTACTTTGTAGTTCTCATTCTTGCATAATAAGGTAACTAAACAAAGCTTCACCAAAGGCAAGGAAATGCATGTTTTTCACTCATTCTTTCTCAATATCTCTTGTAAGGAGATTTTAAAGTCAATTTGGCAAGCCTAACTCATGAGATGTGGTATGATCAACATGTCATTAAAGGAGAAATTCTATAACTTTCAAGCATTTTCCACAAGTTTCTAGATGGATCTAGATCATTCTTTTGATTGTTATAAGAAGGGTGAATCACCATATGGCCAGGGTTGGTGATAATTGTTGGTGAGTGGTGAGATTAGAGTGTGAAAAAGTGAGATTCTTCCATTTGCATTTCCATAACAAACTCTCTTTCTCTTCCATCTTCATTCATTTCTCCTCCACAAACACACTACTCTGATCTTTAGGAGCAATTGCAGACCAAATTGAAGGTAGATCCATGGAGGTTTGAAGCTGTTTTGAAGAATTTGCAAGAAGTGCATATTGAGATCAAACACAAGATTCAAGCCTTGTTCATCCATCCTTTTGCATACAGAATTCATATCTGCCATTGGAGATCAATCAGGGAAGCTTGCAGGCACTGAATTGTAGTGAAAACCTATCCACCATTAAAAGTTTGACAGGTTGGTGATTTCAATCGTATCACCTTATTTATGTGCATTCCATCATAGTTCTAGGTTTAGACTGGTTAAGCTAGGGTAGAGGACCATTTTCTGAGAATTAGAGGAAGAGTCATGAGGTTTCGAAGCAGGGTACCATTTCTTGCAGAATTGATAGCAAGCTATTTTGTGTGCATTAATGGATATGGTATTGCGTAGTTTGGTTAGGGAAGCATGTAGAATAATTCTGGATCATTAGTTTGAAGTTCCATTAAGATTGATATCAGAGGGAAATGGTAGAACCATGATGATGGAGCCTTCTGTTGGAACGATACAAGAGGTTTCTGGGACAATTATTGGTATCATGGTGTTCAGGGTGATTGGTAGACCAAGTTTGCGTTTGGAATTTCTTGATTTCATCCAGCCATCAGTGAGAACGAGCTTGAAGAAGATCCTTGCATGGGGTTAGGGTTTCTGCAAACCCTAGGGTTCATTTGGGGACGATGAAGTCCCACCGTTGGATGATCCCTAATGCTTGACTAATTCAGTCCATCGCACGGCCACGATTCAAATTGGTAAACGGAGGGAAGATTGAAGCGCATGAAACGCTGCGTTCCACTTATCCAAACGCACCGTTTTGATTGAGTAATAAACCTGGGCCTCAGCAAATGTTTCTATCCACACCTCCCACATCCATGGCCTAATCAGAATGAACTGGGGCGTGTTACTTTTGACACCCCCTCCCCTTTATTTCTTATATTCTTTTATTTTGATTTCTTTTAATTCTTTGCATATTCAAAAATTCATAGAAAATATAAAAATCAATATTTTTCATTTCTTCTTTTTTTCACATATTCATGATTTTGTCTAGAAAATTAATAAAAAATAAAATTCCATTTTATTTTTCTTTTAATATTTTTTAGCATATTTTCTTGTAAATAGTATTTTTAATTGATTTTGTTTGATACTTGATTTTGTACAATTTGTTTTAGGACTTTCCCTTAGGATTTTTGAGCCATTCTTTTTGGCATAGTTAGATATTGAACCCTAGTTTCATGTAGGATTTAATTCTAAATTTGTAGATTAAAATTTGATGTAATTTGATTGTTTGGCATTTAGGTGTTCGAATTAGGGTTTTAGGTTGTATAGATGGATTTGAACAATTTTGTTTTGGGGTTTATAGGCCAAATTAGTGTATGGGGAATATATGGGTTAAGGGCAAGTATGTATAGAATCCCCTAGAATTTTGCTAGAATATTGTATGGTGTTTTAGCATTTTTAATTGATTTTTGGATGTATGGATAGTATGTGTGTTGCTTAAAGGCATAAATTGTATTGTATTGTTTTCTTTTCTTCTCTTTTGAGTGTGTGAGCTTTGAAGATTGAGGTTAAGACCTTGTGGATCATCATTGAAGCTTTGAAAGCCTTGCAGAGGGGTTTAGCTCAGGTTTATTTGTTTGTTTATAGGTTTATAGGTGCATAGGCAGAGCCCTAGATAGGATACTTCCATTCAATAAACAAGGAGTGTTTTGTTCACCTCCTCTCTTCTCTGTGACATAAAGTCCCTTAAGGGTATTCACCTCTCTCCTTTGGAGGGATTAGTGACCTTGCCCTATAAGGTAGAACTTTGAGAGAGCCTTTCCCTTTGATGTTAAGTCCTCAATGGCATCCTTTGGAAGTCAGTGAGCACTCTAACATCCTCACCTCATCTTGTTGACTGAATCTTGTTTGCTGGAGCATTTGAGCCATTGAAGATGGAAGCTGAAGCTCTGAAGAGGAAGAATCCTTGAAGACTGCCATTCCAGCTGAAGCTTGAAGAGCATGAAGATCAAGTTGATACTTGAATATCCCTGAAGATAGTGAAGCCTGAAGGTGGAGCTGATCAAAGAAGCTGAAGCTTAAGGGAGAAGATGAGTTGAAACTCATGTTGTAGGGTTGAAACCTGGAGGGCAATTGATATTTGAAGTTTGAAGACTGAGTAGCTGCTGGAGGAGTTGAGGCTTCCTTCTGTTTTTCTTTGCTGTATTGTTTGTTTTGTCTGATTTGTCTGTTGCATTAGACCAAGCCCATTTAGAATAAGTTCAGTCTAAGAGCATGAGTGCATCTGCTTGTATTGTTATTGCTTGGCTTTGCTTGCGGGTATTCGGTAGAGCCCAGCTCCCTTGCCCATGTGGTTTGTTTTGCTTGATAACACTTCATTTCCTTTATCTGTATGATTACAGTTTACTGTATTTTGCTTGATAGCATGTTGTTTATTTTTCAGTATGATTACTGTTATTTCATGACTGGCTTGAGGTTAAGATGAGCTTGTGGAGGCTGAAGCCCCACACACCTTTCCTCCCTCACTTGCATTGCATGCATTTTACTGTTAAGCTGATGCTTTGTCTGTTTTGGTGTATCATTGACATGATCCCTTAGGACTCTCATTTCCTTTGATAAGGATTTGATGATAGACTTTTAGGTTGAAACCTATGCATGACAACATCTAGGAGTTCCCTGTTCAGACCTCAACCATAGGATGAATCCATGGCATGATAACAGCAGGACTTGATAGTCTCCCTCCTAGTTGGGCCTGTTCTCTTCTCATCTCAAAACAGTTTAAGATACAGTAATCATGAATGATTTCTTTCGTATGTTACGAGCCTTAAGCTATCTGAGAAAGGATTGTGGGAGAGTTCCTTTTCCACAGTCTGGATGTTTAGTATGGTACCCTTTGGGTGACATGCGACGCATTCACTCTCAGGTCATAGTCTCTAGTGCGGTTGAAATCGCAAACACAATAAAAAACGCTTCTTTCAAAACAGGAAATAAACCGTAGTTTCCCGAACTACGTTTGCTCTGATCTTCCATACCGTGTGGAAGTACGTAGGCATAGGATGCGATATCCTAGCGAGCAACCTTCCCCACCTTCACCCGTAGTAGGCCGAACTACGTTGACTCTGATTTCTCATTCTCTGATGAGAATACGTAGGCATAAAGTGCGACGCTTTGCTGAGTCATTTTTCTTTTCTTTTTCAGCCAGCCTTGATAGGTAGATAGATTATAACCAACCCGTCCCAGTAAACAAACGAGCGAGGATCCCGTCGAGTACGACGGACGTGAGGGGTGCTAATACCTTCCCCTTGCGTAACCGACTCCCGAACCCAGACAATGGTTGCGACGACCTTGTCTTACCCTTTTTCGTCAGGTTTTTCCGATCGTTTCCTTTCCCGCTCTGAGGGATAAATAACGAAAGGTGGCGACTCTTCTGTCATGCCGACACCTTATTTTCGCGCAAGCGACAAGGAGCTGGTGGGCTGTCAGAGCTGGGTTTGGGGTTTGTTTTCTTTGCTGTATTGTTTGTTAATTTCCCCTTAGGTTTGAAGTGAAGCCGTTTCACTTTGCCTATTGTTTTTCAGGTTCGAGGTTGAGTGGGACTCCCTTGCCTCGCTTGTATTGTTGCATTCATGCATTTTACCGCTTTACTGTGTATATGCTGTTTCTTTTCCGTTTATCCCCTAGGATCTCTGTTTCTCTCTGCGCAAGAGAGAAATATGACAGACATTAGGTGTTAATCCATGCATGACAACATTAGGATAGTTTTGATTCCCATTTTAACCCTAGGTTTTAGAGTTCTTTCTCTTCTATCTCAAAATCATTCAAAACACAGTAATGAGATTTCAAACATCAATAAAAGACAGTTCTTGTGTAAAAGACTGAACACCAATCAAAGTGTCATTTTTTTCCGCTTGGACCCATAATCAGGAGAAAACCTTTTTCAGAAGGATAAAAGATAAACAGACAAATCTGTGTCTTCCGTAGCCCGAACTACATTTGCTCTGATCTTTCATGTTGTATGAAAGTACGTAGGCATAGGATGCGATATCCTAGCGAGCAACCTTCCCCTCCTTTCCCGTAGGTAGGCGAACTACGTTGACTCTAATTTCTCGTTTCAGACGGGAATACGTAGGCATAAAGTGCGATACTTTGCCAAGTCATTTTATTTTCTTTTAACCCCAGACCTGTAGAATAGATAGAATAACAATCCGTACTAGAAAACAAGCGTGGATCCCGTCGAGTACGACGGACGTGAGGGGTGCTAATACCTTCCCATTGCGTAACCGACTCCCGAATCCAGGATTTGGTTGCGACAACCACTCCTTTCCCGTCTTTGCGGTAGGTTTACTTCGAGCGTTTCCTTTCCCTCCTTTGGGATAAATAACGCACGGTGGCGACTCTTCTATTCAGCCGGCGCCGATTTTCGCAGTAGCGACAGCTGGCGACTCTGCTGGGGACTCCAACGGTCCCCTACGCGAGTCAATCCTAGCGCTTGTTTTCCCGTCGTGGGTTTTGTATGGATTTACTTTTCAGTCATTTACTTTCAGCATTATATTATTGTGATTATTGCTGTGGGTATGAGGGGTTCTATGATTGAGAGATAAGTAGGACCTGGGCTTGAGTGCACCTAGAATTAGAGTGGAAATTAGTGGGCGCATGCTTGCTTTGCAGGCACTAGTGTCTCATGAAATCCACGCTCGGGCGAGGTTCTTCTGGTTGACTTCTTTTTCAACCCTTTGGGTTGAGGGGGTTGTTGGTTAGTTGGATTGTCGACTCCAGGGACCGATCATTTGGAAGTTGGCTAAGTGAGGCCTCTTCAGGACATGATGATGCCACACCTTCTGGGTATCGTATCATCAGTCTTGAAAGTCTGTGACGCCAACGACCGCATAAGATGTCGTACCTTGTGTCAGTTATTAGGACACCTACCTATGAGAGGAGTTGGGACATGCAGGTAACTTGACCTCCAGATTACCGGTTTTCTTGATTGAGATTCAGTGGTGTGATATTTGAGGACAGTGTTATTGGGTCTGTCAGAGACCGGGTTGGAGCATTGTGGATGGTCTTGAGCAGTTTGTGGGTCTATTTGAGGCCAATATTGTGGATTGGACTTCTCAGCAAGGGGGCACGTGATCCCTTGTTGCATTGCTTGCATATTGCATTGTTTGCATCATCATGTGCATATCATTAACGTGTGTCTGTGTTGCAGGTGCATTTTCATACTTCTCGATTCTAGTGCTCCGGACTTCTATCTGTTATTATGAGTACTTTGAGGAAGACTGTTGCGTATAAGTTGCCTACTCCTGATGTGACTTCTCTGTTGGGTCTGATTTCCCTAGCTGACGATGATGTGAAGAGAAGTTTTAGGAAGAGTTACGGGAAGCTACTGAATTTGGTTTGCAGACCAACCACATATGAGTTGAATGGGTTATACACATTGATGCAGTTATATGATCCCTCCTTGAGGTGTTTTATGTTCCAGGACTTCATTTTGGCTCCGACCATGGAGGAGTACGCAGAGTTTCTAGAGTTGCCAGTTCAGAACAAAGTGCCCTTCATTCACTTTGATGCTAAGCCTAAGCTGGAGGACTTAGCTGTTCCCTTGCATATGGATCCTGCAGAGTTGTTGTTGACTTCCTGGCATGGAATTTCAGGATTTTCTCTCAAGTTCTTGGTTAGCAAAGCTCAAGAATACGCCAAAAGTGGCTGCTGGATCGTGTTTAACGCTGTTCTTGCCTTGTGCATATATGGGACTATAATGTTCCCTAATCTGCCTGAATTCGTTGATTTGGATGCATTCCACTTGTTTGATGCAGGCAACCCGGTGCCTACCTTGATCGGGGATTTCTATCATTCCTTTCATTATAAGAATGAAAATAGGAGGGGAAAAAATGTCCATTGTTGTGTACCTTTGCTGAATATGTGGTTTGAGAGCCATCTGCCCAAGAAGGGTCCTTTTGTTGAATCTGCAGATACAGCTGAATGGTCTGAGCGTCTAATGGGACTTTCTTCAGAAGACATTGTCTGGTTTGATAGAGATTTATTGGGGTCAGAGATTATCTTCAGTTGTGCCAGGTTTCCCAACGTTCCTTTGATTGGAAGGAAGGGTTGTATTAACTACAACCCATCTTTGTTGGTTCGACAGTTTGGGTATGCTTTGAAGAGTCCGCCGAAGGAGGAAGAAATACAGGAATCTCTGTATTTCACTGGTGACCTGAGTGGGGAATTATTGGCCAAGCTTCGGCACGCCTGGAATCATATCTGCAGAAGAGGGAAACCATTACTAGGCAAGAATGATTGTCAAGCTTATATGCCATACAAGGTGTGGATTCAAGAGAGGGTAAGACAGGTGCAGATGCCTTTTCCAGCAGTATCACGTCCCGTTCCCATTCCAGTTGAGGAACCGACTACTGTGGCTATTGAGGTCTATGAGCGGGTTGTGAAAGAGAAAGAAGACTTGATAAAGACCAATGAAGAGCTAGAGAAGGAATTGGCTCAAATCCGGAGTGAGAAGAACAAAGCTGTGTATTCCTTCCAACAGCAGATTGAGTTGGTAAACAGGCTAGGTGCCGAACTGACAGAAGAGACAAAGAAACGTGAACCCCTGGGAAAAGAATTCAGAAGCTCTCATGATATGTTAGAGTCCAACAAGAAGTCACTCGATGCCGCCTACCGGGAAATCGCTTCGTGCAACAGAACGTGGAATGCTACGCTAACCAACAATAAAAAGAGGGAAGACAAATTGAAATAGCAAATCTCTGAACTCGAAGATTAGTTGAAGGCCAGCAAGAGAAAGTATGAAGAGGAGGTTATGACAAGATATAGTCTTCAGAACTCATTGAACAAAGCCATCGAGTGCAAGAAGGAGGCTGTGTCTCAGAAACAGAAATTAGAGGATCGCTTTGGAGAAGGGGCATGGGAGGAATCTATTAGTGATTTACGACGTGTTCTCAAGCGAAGAGATCTACTTGTCGAGGGTTTGCTTACTCAACCAAATCATCCCGAGACTAAGAGATTATTAGAGGAGTACCAAGCGTATGGTCACACTTGACTATCTCATGTATTGATGTGTATGCTTTATTTGCATTGTGCTGGCCATCACCAGGATTGTTGGTTGAGGTCATGCCTTCTTATTGTACGCTCATTAATGTTGTATTCCTGACTTGATGGGATTTTTTGCAATGTATGAGATGTGTTTCTATGATTGGGTTTCAAGCTTCTTATTGCTATCACTGTCACCGCACTGGCACATTGGCACTAGAATTGGGGAGTGATATTCCCTAATGCACAGACACATGTTGCATTTGCATACACCTTCATATTGCATTCACCAGATAATTATTGAACTGTATCTCATTTCCTGCATATCTCCAGGTTTTTCCAGGATTGAAAGTCAACGTCCTCACCGATACTCTACTTGTACCAACTGCAAAAGAGTCATGGACCAGACGCAAAACGAGATGCAGGAGATGCGTGAAAAGCTGGCGCTGTTCATGCAGACGATGGAGACAATTGTGAAGAGGCAAGAAAACTTGCAAACTTTGGTGCAACCATTGATGGCGAGGAATGTCGGGAATGGAAACAAAGACCACAATTATGTACGTGTTGACACCATTCACGGGGATAGTACTTCTACGCCTGTAGCCCCACCTGTGGTGATTATACCTGCTGTGAATGTGAACAATGGCGCTGGCGCCGGGAATGGTAATACAGGAATTGGTAATGAGACCGTCATTAACAATGTTGGATTCGGAGACGCCAATCTGGGCGGTGATAACAATGGAGGTAATGGCTTTGGTAACAACGGATTCGGCTATAACGGCCAGGGGTTTGATTATGTCAACCAGGATGGGAAGTTTGGTTTCAACGCTCAGGGTTTCAGACATGATGGATTTGGTAATGCTAATCAGGCCTATGGTGGATTCGGTAACGGAAATGGTGCTGGAATGATGCCTTTTGGACCTACCGGGGTCACTCAAGGGTATGGTAACAGAGGACGGGGCCCTATGATGAATCAGGCTAGATTTGGTCGTAACAATGGGTATGATGGGTACGGAAATGAGAATGTTAATTGGATGGAAGACCAACAAGAAGATGCTTTCTCTGGTAGGGGTATGAATGGACCTGTGGATCCTGTTCAGAGGATCAAAATGCTTGAGGAACAAATGAATGGTGTATGAATCAGAATACTTCTGGTTTAGATATGACCACAATGGGATTAGTGCCCGGCCTAAGGGTACCGCTGAAGTTTAAAGCTCCCACCTTTGATAAAATATAAGGGAGACGCTTGTCCGAAGGTGCATGTTCGCTCTTACTATAGACGGATGTCCGCTTACTCGAATGATGAAAGAATGCTGATGCATTTCTTCCAAGACAGTTTATCCAGACCGTCACTTGAGTGGTATATGGGATTGGAGCCCACTCAGATCAAAACATGGAAGCAACTGGCTGAAGCGTTTGTGACTCATTACAAGTATAACAGTGACCTAGCACCGAACAGGGTCCAGCTGCAAGGCTTGTCACAGAAAACTGGGGAGAGTTTCAAAGAATATGCGCAAAGGTGGCGCGACATGGCGGCAAGAGTGCATCCTCCTCTAGTGGAGAAGGAAATGAATGATATGTTCATTGGAACATTCACGGGGATATTGTACGAGAAGTTATTTCCTGTTGCGTTGGGAAGTTTCTCTGATCTGATCTTGATGGGTGAAATGATTGAGAATAGTATTAAGGTGGGAAGGTTCCAAGCTGGGGAGTCTACTTCGTCGGGAGGTAATAGAAAAGCATTTGGTGGTCGTCGTCAAGGTGATTCTAGTGCAGTGTTTGGTGGCCGGGGCAGAGGCAGAGGAAGACATCAGTATAATCAGCCGCAGCAGATAGCTAGTGTCACGATCCCGATTCCTCAACAGAGACAACAACAACAACCGCAGCAACAACAGCAGCAGTCACAACAGCAGCAGGGGCAGAATGTTGGCCAAAGAAGATTTCCGAATGCGAAGCCGAAAAGAATGTTTGAAGCGCCTCCTTCCACGTACGCGGAACTCTTTCAGACACTATTGGGGCTGAATTTAGTTGAAAAGAGGACCTTGGTGCCGCCCACGGGACCAACTCTTCCTTATGGGTATGATGTCAACAAACATTGTGACTTCCACTCTGGGGCACCCGGGCATGACATAGAGGCCTGTCATGCGTTTAAACATAAAGTTCAGGACCTACTAGATAGCAAGGCCATAAATCTTGGACAAGCAGGTCCGAATATAGTACAACAGCCTATGCCCAACCATGGGGCAAATGCTATTTTGACTGAGGAAGGTTTGAATCTGGTCATGAATTTTGATGAACTGAAAACGCCGTTGTGTGAAGTAAAGAGCAGGTTATTGAAAGGAGGTGTGTATCCGGGCTGCGATGAGTTTTGTTTAGAATGTTGGACCCAAGATGGGGGTTGTGCTGAATTGAAGAAGGGTATTCAGACCTTGATAGATGAAGGCACGTTGCAGTTTGATAGAACGGCAGTTGAGAAACCTGCAGAGGTGTTAGCTGATGAGCAAAGTGATGTTGCTACGGTGACAATTCCACGGAAAACGATAACTATAACAACGCCAGCCAGGCGGCCGACGATCACTATTACAAAGGCAGGGCCAATCCCTTATGAGAGCACCAACGCAGTACCATGGACTTATGGGCTGGAAACATATTGTGATGGGGAGAAAATTGATATCAGTAAACGACCAGCTGGGGTTGTGGACAATGTCGTCGGGACTGGAGAGATGACAAGGAGCGGGAGAATTTTTATATCGCCTGAGGTAGAGGCTGAACGATGGGAAAAAGGTAAGGGGAAAGTGAATGAGAATGTTCCAGTGCAGAGGAATGAAAAAGAAACGGCACTGAAGGATGTAGAAGAGTTTATGCGTCTTATCCGTAAGAGTGACTATAAAATTGTTGAGCACCTTCAACAAACGCCGTCGAAGATCTCCATATTGTCGCTGTTACTGTGTTCCGAAGCCCATAGGAATGTGTTATTGAAAATTCTGGACACGTCGTTTGTACCCCCAAGATGTTTCTGTGAATCAGTTGGAAGGGGTGATGGCGCACGTGAATGCAGGCCATAGTTTGGGATTTATGGATTTTGATTTGACCCCGAGGGGAAAAGAGCATAATATGGCGTTGCACGTCTCAGTTGAATGCAGGGGCACAGTCATGTCCCATGTGCTGGTAGATACCGGGTCTTCCTTGAATGTGCTCCCAAAGAAAGCAATGATGAAGTTGGACATCAGGGGGATCATTTGTACGCCTAGTGACTTGGTGGTCAGGGCATTTGATGGTACACGGAGGTCAGTCTTTGGATCTATAACTTTGCCTCTGCAGGTGGGGCCGAAGATTTTTGAAACGGAATTCTATATTATGGACATCCAGCCAACATATAGCTGTCTTCTCGGACGACCATGGATCCATGGTGCTGGGGCAGTCACATCCACCTTACACCAAAAGCTGAAGTACATGGTGGGGGACAGTGTGGTCACAGTTTGTGGAGTGGAGGATATACTGGTCATCCATTTGTCGTCATTCAAGTACATGGAAGTCGACGGCGAAATCCATGAAACACCCTGTCAAGCCTTTGAGGGGTTGCGCATTAAGGACAAAGTTCCAGGGCCAAGTAAAGCATCAGAGGTGGCAGTGTTGTCGTACAAAGAGGCTCAGGCTCTAGTGAAGACCGGCGAGACCAAGGGCTAGGGCAAGGTTTTGGATATCCCCGTGAAAATGGATAGATTTGGGCTTGGATATCAACCTTCATCATCAACGCCTATTGCAGGGGCACCCCATTTCAAAGGACCAATAACAATTACGGCTGGTGGGGTATATCACGAGATCATCAATGCTGTTTCAGATTCCGATGAGGGAGACAGCGACTGCGACATGGACGCCTGGATTCAGCCGAGCGTGCCAGGACAAGGGCTTTGCAATTGGTCTATTCAGGAGACTGTTCCTGTGACAACTAAACATTAATGCTTTGTTTTCTTAATTGTTGAACAATCCAATGTCCTACCCGGGGCATCGTGATTTTTCTTAGGGCCATTCTGTTATGTACATTGCACTGTTTAATCGTTAAATAAAAGGCGTTTTCATGTACAAATATTGTGATCTCTGTTTTTCCTATTTTTATTTTTACAATAAAATGGCAACGTGGTTATTCGTTTTGTATATGTTTTGAAGCATTTAACCATTTCCTTGCAGGATTACTATTTCAGATGACATCTATGAACCGCCTATGACTCACTTCGACTTTGAGCACCCGGTATTTCAGGCCGAAGAAGAGATTGTTGAAGATGGCGATGTTCCAGAAGAGTTGTCTTGGTTGGTAAAACAAGAAGAAAGAATCATTCTGCCTCATGAGGAAGTCATTGAGATCGTCAATCTGGGGTCAGAAGGGGTTGAAAGGAACATCCGTATAGGGGCCGCGCTGCAGAGCGACGTCAAGCAAAGATTGGTTGAAATGCTCAAAGAGTACAGTGATATTTTTGCTTGGTCGTATGAGGATATGCCTGGGCTGGATACGGATATGGTTGTGCACCGTCTGCCGCTAAAAGAAGAATGCCCGCCGGTTAAGCAGAAGCTCCGAAGAACTAGACCGGACATGGCTATGAAGATTAAGGAGGAGGTTCAAAAGCAGTGGGATGCTGGTTTCCTAGCTGTTACAAAATATCCCTCATGGGTCGCTAATATTGTGCCAGTGCCAAAGAAAGACGGTAAAGTGAGAATGTGCGTAGATTACCGTGATCTGAACAAAGCGAGCCCGAAAGATGATTTTCCACTTCCTCACATCGATGTGTTGGTCGATAACACCGTTCAATTCTCCGTATTCTCCTTCATGGATGGATTCTCGGGCTATAATCAGATTAAAATGGCGCCAGAAGACATGGAGAAGACTACCTTCATTACGCCCTGGGGAACATTTTGTTACAAAGTGATGCCCTTCGGATTGAAGAATGCTGGGGCAACGTATTAGCGTGCAATGACGACTCTCTTTCATGACATGATGCATAAAGAGATCGAGGTTTATATTGATGATATGATTGCCAAATCCCAGACGGAGGAAGAACATTTGGTGAATCTGCTGAAATTATTCAAGAGGCTTAGAAAGTTCAGGCTGAGACTGAACCCTAACAAGTGCACCTTCGGGGTAAGATCGGGTAAACTGCTGGGGTTTATCGTGAGCGAAAAAAGAATAGAGGTTGATCCTGCGAAAATAAAAGCAATACAAGAAATGCCGACGCCTAAAATAGAAAAAGAAGTGTGCGGGTTTTTAGGGAGATTGAACTACATCGCTCGGTTCATATCTCACCTAACAGCTACGTGTGAGCCATTATTCAAGCTGTTGAAAAAAGACCAGGTTGTAACATGGAATGAAAATTGTCAAAAGGCGTTCGATAAAATAAAACAGTATTTGCAGGAGCCTCCTATTTTGATACCTCCAGTGGCAGGGAGGCCCTTGATTATGTATTTGACGGTTCTTGAGGGGAGTATGGGTTGTGTTCTCGGTCAACATGACGAGACAGGGCGTAAAGAGCATGCGATATACTACCTGAGTAAGAAATTTACTGACTGTGAGTCTCGATACTCAATGCTCGAAAAAACTTGTTGTGTGCTAGCCTGGGCCGCCAAGCGTTTGAGGCAATACATGCTAAATCATACAACCATGCTCATTTAGAAGATGGACCCTATCAAATACGTATTTGAAAAGCAGGCACTATCTGGGAGAATTGCCCGTTGGCAGATGGTTTTGACCGAATATGACATCCAGTATGTTTCACAGAAGGCTATAAAAGGGAGCGTGTTATCGGAGTATCTTGCTGAGCAGCCTGTTGAGGACTACCAATCGATGAGGTTTGATTTTCCTGACGAGGATATCATGTACCTGAAGATGAAAGATTGGGAAGAACCGTTGCCGGATGAAGGGCCAAAGACGGATTCCAAGTGGCAGTTGATATTTGACGGAGCTGTGAATTCCTATGGTAGCGGAATAGGGGCAATCATCACTACTCCACATGGGTCGCACATCCCATTTACTGCTCGATTGACCTTTCCGGTTGCCAATAATGAAGCCAAATACGAAGCTTGTATTATGGGGCTTGAAGAAGCCATTGATTTGCGAATCAAAAATCTGGATGTATACGGAGACTCAGCTCTGGTGGTGAATCAAATAAAAGGAGAATGGGAGACACGTCAGCCCAATTTGATACCGTACATGAATTATGCAAGGAGATTGTTGCCTTTCTTTGACAAGGTTGAATTGCATCATGTGCCGCGAGCGGAAAATCAGATGGCTGACGCCCTGGCTACATTGTCTTCCATGTATAAG
The DNA here is from genome assembly GCA_963859935.3 of Lathyrus sativus. NCBI lineage: Eukaryota > Viridiplantae > Streptophyta > Magnoliopsida > Fabales > Fabaceae > Lathyrus > Lathyrus sativus. The sequence goes on along the minus strand of OZ012741.1, from coordinate 410,502,031 downwards.
GTCAACTTCTGGAACGAGGCTCCCAGGATTGTTATATCTCGGCTTGACAGGCCCGCATTCATATTTGTCATTGACGAAGCATCTGATGATAAACCCTGGTACTTTGACATCCAGAATTTCCTGAAGAACAAGGAGTATCCGGCTTGGGCATCCAGTCGCGATCAGAAGACTCTCAGGAGATTGGCTGGTAATTTCTATCTAAATCCGGACGGTGTCCTATACAAAAGGAATCACGACTTGGTGTTGCTACGCTGTGTAGACGAGAAAGAGGCGAAGTTGCTCATGGAGGAAATACATGAGGGTACGTTTGGTACACATGCTGGGGGGCATGCTATGACGAGAAAACTGCTGCGGGCAGGTTATTACTGACTAACTATGGAAACTGACTGTTTCAAGTTTGCGAAGAGGTGTCATAAGTGCCAGATCTATGCGGATAAGATCCATGTGCCTCCGAGTCCTCTGAACGTGATGTCATCACCGTGGCCATTCTCGATGTGGAGAATTGATATGATTGGAAAGATTGAGCCGACGACATCTAACGGACACCGGTTCATTTTGGTAGCAATTGATTATTTTACCAAATGGGTGGAAGCGGCATCATATGCTAATGTGACCAAGCAGGTGGTAGCCAAGTTTATCAAACGAGATATCATTTGCAGATATGGAATCCCTGAGCGGATTATTACCGATAACGGTTCAAACTTAAATAACAAGATGATGAAGGAGCTGTGTCAGAATTTCAAGATTGAACATCACAACTCTTCTCCTTACCGACCCAAGATGAATGACGCTGTTGAAGCGGCCAATAAGAACATAAAGAAGATTGTTCAGAAGATGGTGGTGACCTATAAGGACTGGCATGAGATGCTACCTTTCGCTTTGCACGGTTATCGTACAACGGTATGCACATCAACCGGGGTAACCCCGTTCTCGTTGGTATACGGAATGGAAGCGGTGTTACCACTGGAAGTTGAGATTCCTTCCCTGAGGGTATTACGAGATGTCCAACTTGACGAGGCAGAATGAGTGAAAGACAGGTTAAATCAACTGAGTTTAATGGATGAGAAGAGGCTAGCTTCTCTAGCATACGGTCGGTTGTACCAGAGCCGAATGAAGAAAGCATATGATAAGAAGATACATCCTCGGAGCTTTTAGACGGGTGACCTTGTGCTGAAAAGGATTCTCCCGCCACAGGCAGATCACAGGGGCAAGTGGACCCCTAACTACGAAGGGCCATACGTTGTCAGAAAAGTCTTTTCAAGAGGAGCTTTGTTGCTATCCACCATGGACGGTGAAGACTTTACGTCTCCTGTGAATTCGGACGCAGTTAAAAAATACTTCGCTTGAAATTGACCCGCTGGACAGAAAAAAGAGAGTCCAGGCAAAAATGGGGCATCCTGGCGAACCAAAAACAGAATAAAAGGTTCGGGCAAAAATTAGGGATAAAATTCAAAAGATGTACACCCGCGGAGTCGAAAACCTACACTGGGCGGCTTCGGCAAAAAAGGGTATCCCAGTGAACTGAAAACCCGCAAAGGGCGGTTCACGCAAAAGTTAGGGATTTAAAAAGCAAATGACTGCGGTCCGAATTTGATACTGCGTTGCTTGATGGTTGGGAGAATACTGTGGGGTTTCATTTATCAGATACAATCTCTTCCGAAATTTGAATACCGGGAAAGCGCCAGAGTCAGGCGAGTCATAGGAGGATCAGCTCATGATGTTTGTCTGCATCACGTTGCCGACATATGCGTGAATTCGACGTGTCATTGTATTTATGCTTCCTGTGCATACTTGTATATTTGTTGTGCGTAACTTCCTCTTTTCAGGAGTTACATCCAGTGTACAAAACTCTGCCCATTCAGGGGCCCAATCAATAAAACATGTTATTCAGTATTTGATGCTTGTTCTTTACTGTTTTGTATGTGAAAAACGCCAATGTTTTGATAAAACTAGCAGTTGCATAACGTTGTTGGCCCTTGCCAATAATTGCTAAAACTTCGAATTGACTGAAAATGATGTCACTAACGCTAACTTGAATAGATTTGATTGTATAGACTTGTTTTGTCTCGTTTGTGGTGTTGCAGGGTTCTTGCCCATGTGAAGTGGACGATCAGAAAATTATAGTCCTAACCAGAGGCTCGTGACGAAAAGAATCGATCATGATGTGAAGTGAATCCCCATGCAGGTCGCGCTTCATTCCCTGAAGCTGAGATGACACTGGTCTTTACTGAAGAAGGAAATTTCCCCAGCTAGTCGCAGCTTATCCCCAAAAGGATATTCTCCAGAAGGTCAAGATTAATGCTCGTCACAGGATGTCTACCCTCAGTCCCGAGTTTGTAAACTGTGGCCAGATGGTTTACTTTCCCCAGCAGGATCGTTTACCCTCAGCAGAGTTTGATAACTCTAAAAGTTTGTAAGCTGTATTTAGACAGTGGTGTTTCTCCAAAAGGATTCTTCGTCCTCAGTGGAGTCGTTTAGTTTTTTGATAATTCCAGGATTGTAAATTGTGCCCAGACAGTTCATTATCCCCAATAGGGTTGTTCATTCTTCCCCAGCGGAGTCACTCCCTGTTTCCAGCGGAGTTGGTTAATATCCCCCGAGAGAGTCGTTTCTTCCCCAGCGGAGTTTTCTCTCCCCAGCGTGTGTTCCCTTTCCTCCCCATGGAAATTGAAGGTTTAAAGCTCTCCTCGGCAGAGTTGGTTGTATGTCCCAGCATATTTTGAGATACCCGTTCATTCCCCTAGCAGGGTGATATTTGCCCTCAGCAGCCGTTGCTGATGAAGTAAGTTTATCAGAGCTTTTCCCAGCAGCCCAAACATGCATTTGCATTTGCATGCATTATCATGTTTGCATCCATCCAGAAAACGCGTAGCATTTCCATGCTGTATGAAACATTACGCCTTTGTCAAACATACGCATTTTGAAACATAAGTCAGGTTGGTTAACCTTTTGCTTTCAGGTGTGTTTCTCAACAGGAGTATGGAGTTTTAAAGCCCAGATGTCTTTTTAGACAATCAAGGTCTTGCCGTGAGACATATGATGATGTGATTCAGTTCATTATCATCCCCACAGAGTTACTGATTGAGGTTTTCTCGTATCCGATCAACAGACTGTTTTGTCAAGTTTGTTGCTGTAGTAGCATCTAATGGTTCCATGAATCAAAATTTCAAAAGTGATCGCTTGTTGTCAGAACGGGTGTCGGTCATTGGTTTTCAGAATATCCCCAGTTATGTTGATAGAATCTATTCGTGTTGACGAATTATTTCCTCCGTGTTGACGGAATGTGCGTCCTGATGAGGACAGTTTATGCCTATGTTGATAGGATTTATTCGTGTTGACGAATTACTCTCTCCGTGTTGACGGAATATGGAGTCCTGTTGAGGACCAAGATTGATCTCTCCGTGGTGATGGAATATGGAGTCCTGTTGAGGACCAAGTTTATTCCTTCGTGTTGACGGAATATGCGCCCTGATGAGGACAAGTTTATTCCTCCGTGTTGACGGAATGTGTGCCCTGATGAGGACAAGTTATGCCGGTGTTGACGAGATGTATTCGTGTTGACGAATTACTCTCTCCGTGTTGACGGAATGTGCGTCCTGATGAGGACAATTTAAGCTTATGTGGATAGGATTTCTTCGTATCGACGAAATGGGAGTTCAGATATGTACAAGAGTGGTATTCCTATGATGATAGGATTTATTCATGTTGATGAATCTATGTTTTCCTTGTGTTGATAAGACGTAAATAAGACTTTATTGCCTATGCTGGTAGGATCTCCTTGTGTTGACAAGATGCGGACAACTCATCCCCAACGAAGTCGCCGAGATTTATCCGTGTTGACAGAATGAGGATTCCGGATGAGGACAAGTTTATTTCTCCATGTTAATGGAATACAGATTCCTGTTGAGGATAAGGTTTACTTTCTCCGTGTTGACGGAATGAGGATTCCGGATGTGGACAAGTTTGATTTCTCCGTGTTGACGGAATGAGGAGTCCTGATGAGGGTAAGTTTTATTCCTATGATGATAGGATTTCTTCGTGATGACGAATTTATGGCTTTTCGTGTAGACGAAATTTGAGGACCATTGTGGATAAGGTTTTTCCTGTGATGATGGGATCTTTACCCGTGTTGATAAATTTGTTTCTCATCTTGTGTTGACAAGGTTAGTCCAGTTGTGGACAGAGGTGTTGTTGCAAAGATAGTTCAGTACCTGTGGTGTTACATGGGTGGGGGGAGTCAAAATCAGAGTTATTCTTCGACGAATAATCGGTTGTTACCGTAACAATCAGGTTCGCTCGACGAATGTAGTTCCCCAAGCAGTGGTGTAGTTTATTTCTGCGGTTGGCAAATTTCAGGGTTTCTTTGGTATTCAACTGTCTCGTACCTCGAATGTTTGAAGGCCGTTCGCTCTTCACCCAGTCGGGTCCAAGCCGCTTGAATAGGGGCAGCTGTTACACCCTAAAATTTGACCAACCGGTTCCCATATCTGGTTTATGCTTCAACGCATTTTGCATTCGCATTCGCATACTGCATGCATTGCATTTTTCTCGGTCAGATTGATTTTATCGGGATTGCAACCCCTGGCGTTTCAGGCAGTTCAGGCCGGTTTGAATAAGCGGATTTTGAGAATTGGTGCTCGTTCCCTGTGTCTTCAGGCCATCTCGGGCCCCGGGTTTCGCTACGGTTGTGCAATCGTTCTCTAATCGATTTAATCGGTCTCCTGGAAATTTTTAGGATTTTTCTTTCATTTTCTAGATTTTTAATGCATTTAATAGATTTTTTTTATAGGGTTATTTGTTTTTTTAGATAGTAAATAGGTTAGTATTTTGTTTATAGAATTTAATAGATTTTTTTTTAATAGTTTTTTAGAGTTTTAAACAAATATTCTTTCTTTTTAGAGATTTAATAGATTTTAAAATTTTTTAGATATTAATTTCCTTTTAATAGATTTTTTTAAAATAGATATAACTAGATATTATTTTTCTTAAACAAGAATAGATTTTTAAAATAGATATTAATGTTTTTAGGTTAGATTTTAATTGTTTTTTAAAAATTTAATAGAGTAGATTTTAAATAGGATTAATGTTTTTGTAGATTTTATTAGAGTCTAATTGTTTTTTTAGATTTAATTGGATTTTTTAAATAGTTTTTTAGATATTAAATAGTTTTTTTTTGTTTTTAATAGATTAATTAGGGATTTTATTATTAATTTTAGTTTTAGGCTTTAATTAGGGTTAATTAGAGGTCTTAATTAGGGTTTTTATTATTAATTTCGTTTTAGGATTAATTAGGATTTTTTTTAGTATTAATTTTGTTTAATCCTTGAGTTTAATTTAGGTAATCATCATTTAGTCTTATTGGGCCGTTTATCCAGATTATCCACAAAGCCCAAGTCCCAGGTCCAGATGCCACTTGTCAGCATAAAAACAGTGCCATGCGTGTGTGCCACTTTTCAGCCACCTCATTTTCTTAGACCCCACTCTCTCTGCCACCTAGCACCCACACGCGTCTCTTTCTCCTCTCTCTCCACTCCCACGTGTCCTTCCCTCCCTCCTCCCTCTGCCACGCGTCTACCCGCCGGTCCCTTCACCGCCGACCATGCAAAGCTCCCGGTGACCACCCTAACCGTCACCGCCGGCCGCCGTAACACCCCTCTAACCGTCGCCGGAAAACCAAATTTCGCCGGAAACTGCATTTTTCCCAGATTTTTTCTCCTCTCAACACCAATCCTCATCGATCATCCTCCATCAATCTTCGCCGGAAAATTACTCCTCGCCGGAATCTTCATCAAGATTCATCCAGTTCTTCGTTTTTTCCAGAAACGCCAGGAACACCTTCACATCTTCATCATCTCTCTTTCCAGAATAACCAGAGTTTCATCAAACCTTGTTCATCTTCATCGTTCGCCATTCTCCAGATTCATCAACGATTCCTTCAACGATCTCTTCATCGCGTCGTGTTCGTCACTTGGATCTTCATCCAACGTCTCCCGTTCGTCCAGATTCAACACATTTCTTGGACTTTCACGCAACTTCGACGAAGATCTTCAACGAGCGTCCGCCATCCTCAACCAGTTTTCCAGATTTCATCCACGTTTCGTAGATCCGCGTAGAAGCTCTCCCCAGATCTTCTTCAAGGTTTTCGTCAGGAACTCTTCGTCGTCCATAGATCATCTCAGCATCACCCAGGTTTCTTTTCCTTTTCACCTAATTCATTGCATGTTTGTAGGTAGCTGGATCTGAGAATCTGTAGGTTGAATAGTGATGTTAGGGCAAAGGTTTAGGTTGGAGAATTTTGTTATGAGGGTTTTAGCATTATTTCATGTCGATTTGGATTGATGAACTCCTTTCATGATGAAGGAGTTAGAATGAATTGATGAAGGTATTTTGTTTCAGAATGTTTCAGAGAGTTGAGTTTCAGCGAGAGGTTCTCTGCGCCGTTTAGGGCTTCAATGAGGAAGGTGAACAGTAGCGAGTGGTGTTAGGGGAATTAGGTTTAGTTTGTACTGAGGCTGAGTGTGGATTGGGTTAGGGCTTAGGCCCATTGCGCGTGTGCTGATCATACCCCCTATTTTCCATAAGCACCCCCTTCCTCCCATGTGTGAATTTCGTTTGGGCCTAGCCCAGGTTTGCTGTTTACACCCCCAGTCTGGGGCCCAAACGTGAATGCAAGGCGAATCCTCGTTATTCGCACCCCCTGGTTTATTGTTTTGTGTGGTTTTTCAGAACCTTTAATGGGCCTAGCGTGTTTGCTAGCAGTACCCCCCTCCTGGGCCCAATGTTTTCCTGCAGTGTGGAAAACTGCTTTTGCCACCCCTGCTTTAATTTTGCTTGAATTTTCTTTCATATTTGCATATAGTTTGCTACAAAAATCATAATAAATCCAAAATTAATCAGAAAAATATTTCAAAAATACCTCCATGATCTTGGATTTATTTGTGATTTTATGAAAATAATAAATTTCATATTCACCCATTTTTCAATTTAATTTGATTTTTCCCATTTTATTGATTTCTTTAATTTTGTACATTTGATACATGTTTTTGTAAATTTTCTTGTGACCAATTGGTGAATAATTTTGAGTTGATTCTTGTTGGGTTGATTAGATTAGAAGTATAGGTTCCCTTAGAGATTTATTCCACATTTTTGTGGATTAATCTTGATTAGTTTTGATTAGAGAACATTAGGGTGGTAGTAGTAGGGTTCAAACTCAACATAGGTGCATTATAACATTTTATTTTGGGGGTTTTTAGCATGAATTAGGTTCTGGGACATATAGGGTATGTAGGGTAGATGTAGAAATCCCCTTAGAATTAATCTTAGAATTTTAAATACTATAGTACTATTTTTAGTATATTTTACAAATGGAGTGTTTGTTTGGTGTTCCCACTTGGGTCTTTAATTGTGTGCTTGGGCTTTTGGGCTTTTCTATGGGGTATGGGGCTTGGTTTGAGCTTGTGGAGTATGAAGACATTAAAAGAGAAGACTGAAGATCAAATGTTGAAGCTTGAAGATTGTTTGTGCTGGGAGTTGATTGAAGACATAGGAAGTAATAGGAATAAGCAGAGCCTTAGAATAGAACAAATTCTTTGTACAAACATGGATGGCTTCATGTGCTTCCATTCCTCTCTATGACATAAAGTCCCTCTATGGTATTCACCTCCCTCCTTTGGAGGGATAAGTGGCCTTACCTTAGAGGTAGAACTTTGAGAGAACCACTCTTTTATAATGTTAAACTGTTTGTAGGCTTCCTTTGGTAGTCAATGAACTGTTTAACATTCAACTCATCTTATTAAGTGACTATCATCTAGGAAAGCTTGCCTTGAAGAAAGAAGCCATTGAAGATAGAGATGAAGATAGAGATGAAGATCAAAGATTGACAACGATGAAGATTATTCGTGTCAAAACTGTGCAGCTGTTAAAGCTAGGGTTTACTACTGTTTGGAACTATTTGTTGTCTGATGCTGTCAACTGGTTAAGATTCTGTGCTTGCTTGAGCTAGGTGATTGCTTGGAGATGGAAGCTTGTTGTAGCTTGGGTATCATTGGAATTTGACTTTGGAGTTCAATTGAAGATGTTATTTTTTTGCCGTTAATCAATTATCAGAGTTTGATGTTTTTCAGAGCTGCTGCTGTAGGAGCTGGTGGGCTGTCAGAGCTGGGTTTGGGGTTTGTTTTCTTTGCTGTATTGTTTGTTAATTTCCCCTTAGGTTTGAAGTGAAGCCGTTTCACTTTGCCTATTGTTTTTCAGGTTCGAGGTTGAGTGGGACTCCCTTGCCTCGCTTGTATTGTTGCATTCATGCATTTTACCGCTTTACTGTGTATATGCTGTTTCTTTTCCGTTTATCCCCTAGGATCTCTGTTTCTCTCTGCGCAAGAGAGAAATATGACAGACATTAGGTGTTAATCCATGCATGACGACATTAGGATAGTTTTGATTCCCATTTTAACCCTAGGTTTTAGAGTTCTTTCTCTTCTATCTCAAAATCATTCAAAACACAGTAATGAGATTTCAAACATCAATAAAAGACAGTTCTTGCGTAAAAGACTGAAAACCAATCAAAGTGTCATTTTTGTCCGCTTGGACCCGTAATCAGGAGAAAACCTTTTTCAGAAGGATAAAAGATAAACAGACAAATCTGTGTCTTCCGTAGCCCGAACTACGTTTGCTCTGATGTTTCATGCTGTATGAAAGTACGTAGGCATAGGATGCGATATCCTAGCGAGCAACCTTCCCCTCCTTTCCCGTAGGTAGGCGAACTACGTTGACTCTGATTTCTCGTTTCAGACGGGAATACGTAGGCATAAAGTGCGATACTTTGCCGAGTCATTTTATTTTCTTTTAACCCCAGACCTGTAGAATAGATAGAATAACAATCCGTACTAGAAAACAAGCGTGGATCCCGTCGAGTACGACGGATGTGAGGGGTGCTAATACCTTCCCCTTGCGTAACCGACTCCCGAATCCAGGATTTGGTTGCGACGACCATTCCTTTCCCGTCTTTGCGGTAGGTTTACTTCGAGCGTTTCCTTTCCCTCCTTTGGGATAAATAACGCACGGTGGCGACTCTTCTGTTCAGCCGGCGCCGATTTTCGCAGTAGCGACAATATGCTTGCACCTCTTGCTTTTTGTGAAGAGTTCAGAATAGAGATGCTTCAGATTTTATCTTCAGTGTATATACCCGCACGGGTATATAGTTCAAGCAGCTTCACAGTACATATACCCCCACGGGTATATAATGTAAGTATCTTGCGGGCCAAGCTTATATGAGTTGTCTTCATCAAAACAATAGAGGCTTTTGAATCTTGATTCTACAAAGTCTTTTATAGTATTCAAAAATTTCAAGGCCTGTTGCGGTTAGAATAAGATATCAAATTATTAATTAATTTGAACCACATCTTTTAGTTCACAACCGATCTTTGATTTATCTGAAGGAAAAGGTCAAAAGAAGGAAAACCTATTTTTGCATCATAGACAATGCGGGGAGAGACCTAGGTAAGGGGTTGGTTAAGCTTAGGGAAGGTATTAACACCCTAAACTTCTGTAGTACTCTACAGGAACCTTTTGTTCATTTTACTATTTTGCTTTATTATTTGATTTAGGATATATACTGAGCTAAGGGTTAAGAGTGACAAAGAGACTTAAGGGTTAGTCCTAAGTTTACTCACCAAGATTCGCATCTTGTGCCTACGTATCTGAGGTAGGGGATGGAATCAGAGTAATCGTAGTTCCCCTTGAAAGGGAGGTTAGAAACTTCTTGACTGTGGTCAAGGTTTCGATGGGGAATAAGCATTTCTTAAGGAAGCGCTTACGTGGAATGCGGCGACTCCTATTTCTATGTTGAAATAGTTTAAATTGAAATTAGGGTTAAATTAGGTGTTCCACGGTGGGAAACCCTAAAACAGAGTACGGCTACTCTTTGACCTAATGCTAGGGTAAAGGGCATTTTCATCCACAGCGGGACACCTAGGTGATTAAGGTTTTGAAATGGTTAAAGATTAGGGTTATTGACTCGGCGGTCAAACGACTAGACCTAATCCTTCGGAGGGTTTAACGGTAAATAGTGCAAATGACGAATTATATGGCATAATTGAAATACGAGAAAGCGTAAAATGGTGCGGAATTGAAAAAAAATTGTGACGATAGCCTCTCATAAAATACAAACCAAAAATAATAAATAAGAATAACAACTGCGACGATGGCCTCGTGTAATTACAATTTAAAACAACGATAATACGGTAAAAAAAAACATGGATTAGTAAGCTGAAATGAATAAGAAACAACGATGGTCAGACGGAAATTGAACGGCTAGATCAAGAGTTATTTATATATATCTTTTTTAAATTTATTTAAAAGCATGATTAATCTTAATTTTGAATTTTAATTAATAAAAGAATAATTTTTTAATTTTGAAAAAAAATGTTAATTTAAATTTTAAAACAAAGATTTCATTAATAGTTAAAAGGTTTACTAATTAGACGTTAAAAAATGTTTTTTTTATTAATAGTTATATAAAAAATAGGTTGATTATTAGTTATGTAACAAGATTTAAAAAAAAAAACATTTTTTTTAGTTATAATAAAAACTACATTAGAAAAATAAAAACCTCTACTAATTTATTTATTAACCCCATGTTTATTAAAACCATGTTTATTAAAAGTTCTACTAATTTTCAATTATTAATTATTTAAACAAATGGAAATGATTAATATAATAACATAATAAATAAATAAAATAAAAAAGAATAAAAGATAACGGATAACATAACACAGAAACAGATTAGAAAGAGGCTATGTTGTCTTCGTTAGGGTTTTTGTACCCATTCTCTTCTTCTTCCTCTAGATGGTCAGCGGCCATTGAAGATAAACTATGAAGCTTTCCGTTCAACTTTTCTTCTTGCATGCCTATCTGAGATTCTTCTTTCTTCTATTTACTTACAAAACAAACATGCAATAAAACCCAAACTGAAAATGTTGCTCACCCCGGTTATGGGTTTGAAGCGGCGGCTTTCGCGGTTCGTTTCGGTGAGCGGATGATGATGATCTTAGAAGTGAGTTCCTTCACGGACGGGTGTGCATTGAAGGTTCTCCTCCTCTATTCTTCGAGCTCGCGGATTTCTGGGTTTTTCAAAAAGCTCCTCTTCTTCTTTCGCTTTTGACGATGATGATAAACTATTACTTATCTGAGTCTGGTTGGTAATGATGAAAACCCTTGGGGTTTTTATGAATCTCCCTTGAATCTCCCCTTTTTGTTGAACTGCCGACACGTTATATATCTCCTTTTGGGCCCCCGTCTCACTTCGCTACAATTTTGTTTTATGACAGATTTGGAGGCTGTAATATCAGATTTATTTTCACTTCTTTGACTGCGGTGAATTTGTTGTTGCAGCTACGCTTTCACGTTTAAACTGTCGCGGGAATGTTGCGAAATTGTTGCTTGTGGTTCCGAAAAAGTTGTTGCATGCGTTGCGTTTTTCTTGTCGGAGATCTTCCAGGAGAATTTTGATTTGATCCACTTTTCAGAAGCCTTTTGGGAACTTGTTTGTGGATTTTGTCATGATTTTCTGGAAACACTATGCCAAAAAAGACCTTTAGCAACGCTTTTTTTGGCCTTTAGCAGCGCTTTAAAGCGCTGCCAAAAATGGCGCTGCTAAAGGTAAAGGCAGCGCTTTTTTTCAATGAAAAAGCGCTGCTAAAAGCTCCCTTCAGCAGCACCTTTAGCAGCGCTTTTTTAGCTCTTTAGCAGCGCTTTTGTAAGCGCTGCATAATTCCCCCAACCATCCCCCCTTTAGCAGCGCTTTAAAAAAGCGCTGTCTTAGACCCCCCCTTTAGCAGCGCTTTTGCAAAAGCGATGCCATAGCCCACCCTTTAGCAGCGCTTTTTACAAGCGCTGCCTTAGACCCCCCTTCCAAACCAATAGCAGCGCTTTTGTAGCGTAATATTTGTGACCTTTAGCAGCGCTTTTATGTAAAAGCGTTGTCTAATGTCCTAGATTTTAAAATTTTTTTTTATAAAATATTCACCCTGTTTTGTATATTTTACCAATAACCTGCTTATATTACACAAACCTGCTTATAATTAAGGCCTTTATTTCAGCACTTTGGCCTTATAAATAAAATTCAAACTTTGGCCTTAAATATACAATTCAAACTTTGGCCTTATATGTACAATTCAAAACTTTGGATACATTGTAACTCATGACTTTGTTCATAAACATTTTAATATACACATAAACCTGTTTAAATATGTTACAACAAAATTTGATCCTCAGAATTACAACAACACAAATACATTCAATTCACATATAATTACAAGTCCTCCAATCCGATAACTCTATACAATTCTAAACCCAAGAATAAATTGACACCATTCCTCTTTAATTTCTTCCAATTTAGCTATCGTGTAAGTAGCGCACTTGAATTCATCATAATACTACATAATATAACAGATCGAATAAGATTTAAGTTTAAAACTAATTACTCAGATGAAGTATCGGATAATTATCAAAATGAATCATATAACTTATATAATGAATTGATCCATACCAGGACTGGAATCTCAAGTTGACTAGAAAGAATAATTTCCCTCATAAAGCGCAATACAAAATATCCACAGTCAATACCATTGTGCTGCCGAGGACACTGTAAATGGAAAAAACAAACGAACATTTATCCGGATATATAGTTTAAATAGTTTTATCAAGTAGAAACATGCGAGAATATACCTCTACTCTGATCCAGTTGATGATGTTAGCCTTCCTTTTTGGTACCGTTGCATCTCTTTGTGCTCTGAATATTTGTATAACTCTAACATAATATAAACGCATATTTAGAACAATGTCACATAATAAATAAAGATATATAATTAAAGACAACAGTATATGTCATCACTTACGTATCAACAAAGTTCCTCAGATTTTCATATTTTGTTGTATCGCCATCCAATGAATCTATATAATACACTATTTCTTTCGTCGGATTAATTGCGATCAATAACCAATGTCCACTATAAAATAAGACAACAGTTTAGACGGAAATGTTATATATATATATAGAAAGGGAAAAATCGAACAATTATAATAAATGAATTTAGAATAAAATCTAACCCATGGCCAGTGTTATATGGCAACAAGAACAACTTCTCCGTAGTCGCATGCATAAATCTCTGCACTGTGTACTCTTTGACTGTATCTGGTGACTGGTCTATTATACGTGAGTTGACACAGCTAGCAGATAAGAATGCGAATACTGAAGTCAATTCATTCGGGACCAATAACTTGTCATACAAGAACCTAAAAAAACATAGTCAACATTAGAATATTAAGTTAAACGAGCAAATTTTAAAATGTTCAATTATTTAATAAAAATGGATCGGAGTACCTGATGTATGAATGCATAACACCGACGCCCAGTTCAGAATGGTTGAAAACCTGATCAAAATCCTCCTTAGCAATTGTTTCGGGATATTCAAAATCGAAAATACCTGCCTCCATATGTATTTGACGAACGCCACCCTCAGGCACATCTGATGTTCCGACATATGTTTCAAGGCACATCCTAAATCGAGGAACAATTGCTTTTCTGGGAATCTTGGAAGTTTCAGGCATCTTACTCTTGCTGACTTGTTGCGACTGCTGATCATGAACCTAAAAGTCATATATAAGTTCAGTAATTAATATTGTATAACAAGATAGTCATGTAACTGTAGTAGTACCTGTTTCTCTGATGCAGCTGAATCGGTATCCCGCACAATAATTCTATCATCTTTTGATTTGGATTTTGTAGGAGTCTAAGATCATCATGTAAATAAGAAAATGTAGATGTAAGAATAACTTTCATGTATGAATCATAAAACATTTGAGTATTAAAAGGTTCAACCTACCTCATCATCTATGCAAATCAGATTTGTCGGCCATGCCACATACGATCCTACTGCGTCTCCCACCACTGTTGCGCCTGAAATATCATCTGGTATAGGCAACAACGCACTCCCCTCTTATGCAATATCAATAGATACTTTCAAAAATCCAGAAGGGAGCGGTTTGTGGTGAAGTAAGTCTCCCAGAAAGCTATGCACCTTTCCCTTGCCAACCATTCGATGAGTAGGTGATGATAAATATAGCCAACAAAGTGAAATGCCCTAAACAAATAATGATCAGTTAATGTGTTAATTAAGTAAAGTGTGCTAAATTAATTTCAATGTAATATATACAATTACCTCTGGAAGCTTCTGTGGACAACCGGTACTATCTTTGTCACTAGTAGCTCTACCCTCTGGAGCGCGTCTTTCCGCCATGTATCTCTCCTTATCCTTCTGTAATTCACGGATTTGCGCTTTCAATTCCTCCAAAGTCTCCATCACTTCTTTATTGGTTGGATTTTTTTTCTTTGGCTGCTTATACAGTTTGGATAGAGTGACACCAAATCCCTTACCCCTCACACGCCCAGAATACTCAGGAATATTCAGCACCCGGCTCAGTAAGCTCCTGCAATCATTGTCCTCGGCGGGAGTTATGGTTTGGGACAGAGTCTCCTGAAATATATATAAAAACATATATAAATATATTACACACTTTTGATCAGTTACTAACAAAGATAATGTTGTACTTACACATTGTTCAAAGACTTGTTGAACTTCTTCCTAAACGACTCCATCTCGTCCCACACGGGCAGCCTTCCATACAACATGGTCCGGAAGAGATGTCACATCACTCTTCTTCTCTTCCAACTACGCATTAAGACGGATAATAAAGCATTGTATCCTATTATATATACTTACTATTTTTTGTAAATATATTATATTAAAGCATTTATATGTACTTACTATTTTTTGTTCTAATCGTGCATATCCCAACCGGCCCTTTTTGTATGGATATGCGGGATTTGATGCCCGTTGACGATTTATGCCACTAACAACCGGAAAAAACAAGTTTATCAGAACTCCTGTACATGGAAGAAGTATATACTATTGATGCCCTTTCTGTACTTACTTCAAATTCTTTTGATCTTCGCTTTGCAACAAACGTCTCCCATTCTTCCTCCGAAATCAAATCCGCGTACTTCATCGGACGCTCTGAGTCAACAAAGTTTCCTTCAGAATCTTTTAGAAACTTGTTTGTTAAAAACGCTCTGAATCCCCTCAAGCATTTTCCGGCCAATTGAATACAATATTTTCTCCTACGATCTTCAATATTGAAAGATCTCTGCAAACAAACACACATACATATAACATGTTAGTATATTTAATTTAAAGACGTAAATGTCAACAATAATTAAACAATTCCAATATTATACCTGAATCTCGGTCCAAATCTTATCTTTAGCTGGTTGTAATGAAACAATTCTCCAATTATCGCAAGTAATCGGAATTTCGGAACGTACAAGTGCTCCGATGTAACTTGTTAGCAACGCACCGTTAGGCTCAACTAACTGGTCTCTTTCATTCCAATGGACATCATACTTTACTCCTTTATCTCTCGCACGGATGATTTTTTTCATAACTGTTATGCCTCTTTTAATATCGCCTTCCACGTCTTTTATTGTTTGTTTTCCATCATGTGCTGTTTCCTCGTTGCTGGCCATAATATATATACCTGTAATTCAGAAAAACCAAAGTATCAAATGAATGACAAGCAAATATGTAAATAACAAATATATACATAAGAAATGTGTAAATAAGAAAAACATGGTATAAATAAGAAATAACAAAAACATGGTATAAATAAGACATGTGTAAATAAGAAAAACATGTTACAAGTACCTTTAACATCTCTTTCTTTTTTTCGTTGTAACGAGGTTTACTTGTCTCTTAACAACACGGACAGATGGATTGATCCAAATTCCCTCGTTATGATCATTTCTAATATATGATTCGTCTGCTCTAATATTCTCATCTGGATCATCTATAATATAAGATTCATTCTCAACATAAACATCCCCCTTTTCTCCAATGTTATCATCGATTACTTTGTTGGAAAAAAGAACTATAGACCATTTCGTACTTGTCGGATCAGTGACATAGAACACTTGTTTAGCTTGCGTGGCTAGAATAAAAGGCTCATCTTTGTACCCCACCTTATTAAGATCCACTTTCAAAATACCTGATTTATCCATTTGTATGCCACTATTATTTTCAACCCACTTGCATCCAAAGATAGGAATCTGAAACTTCTCATAATCAAACACCCAAATGCGCTCAATAACCCCATAATACGAGGAAATGTGCATTGCTTCGGCAAGCACGGTGACACCACTATTTTGCATTGTACTTTTATCATCTTGTTCCTTGGTATAAAATGTGTATCCATTAATTGCGTATGCGCTATAAGAAAACACATGCAAACTTGGACCATATGCTAAACATCTCAACCTTTCTGTTATTGAAGCGGGATCAGAATAAAACTTTGAAAAAATATGCTCCTTGAACCATGTTATAAAACTTCGATTGTGCTCACGTACTATGCAATTTTCATTTCTATTCAGATTTAAACCTCGGAGAACGTCCTTGTGCATTTCAACATACGGCTCAACCTCAATGTCATTGTGCAGAACATACAAATGCACTTGCTCCCGTTCATCCCTTGAAACTGTCACAACTTTATTTCTAATTAACTGTTTACCATCTATTTTTTCAACAACATGATATTTTGGGAGGCCAATGGATTGAACGTTGGACAAATATTTAGTACAAAACTCGATAGCTTCTTCAACAATGTATCGTTCAACAATACATCCCTCTGGTCGACTTCGGTTTTTCACATACCCTTTCAATATTTTCATATAACGTCCAACAGGGTACATCCATCTCATATAGGCAGGTCCATACAGTTGTGTCTCTTTCACAAGATGAACAACTAGATGTACCATTATGTCAAAAAATGATGGAGGAAAATACATTTCAAGCTCTCACTAAGTAATAACTATTTCTCTTTGTAATGTTGGTAAGATCGCAGGATCTATCACCTTACTACAGATTGACCTAAAGAAAAAACACAATTTAGTTATTGCGCCTCTCACTTTTTCTGGAAAAATAGAACGTATACCTATTGGTAGAAAGTGTTCCATTATAACATGGTAGTCATGTGTCTTTAAACTTTTTAACTTGAGGTCTTTCATAGAAACAAGTCTTCTAATATCTGAAGAGTATCCTTCTGGAACTTTAACTTCACTCAGAAACTTACACAGTATCTTTTTCTCCTTTTTAGATAGAGTATAAGCAGCAGGTGGTAGATATGTGCGGTTTCCTTTCTTCAAGGGTCCTAATTCATTCCTTATTCCCATTGCTACCAAGTCCTTTCTTGCTTTAAGGCCATCCTTAGACTTTCCTTGTATATTGAGTAACGTACCAATAACACTTTCAAATACATTTTTTTCAATATGCATAACATCAAGAAAATGTCTTACATACAAGGACTTCCAATACGGCAACTCAAACAAAATTGACCTCTTCTTCCACCCACGCGTGACAAGCGTATGAGCAAAAGGCTTGCCAAACTTAGTACTCACATCTTTCACCTTTTCAAAAATTTGTTCGCCGGTCAATGTAGGTGGAGTTTTACGTTGTTCTGAATCTCCATTGAATGCTTTTCTCCACCCACGGCAGTGATGACTAGAATTTAAGAATCTACGATGACCAAGAAAGACATTCTTCTGACCAAATTCCAACCGCGTCCAATCTGTGTTTTCTTCACAGATAGGACACGCACATTGACCTTTAATGCTATACCCCGATAGATTTCCGTATGCTGGGAAATCATTAATTGTGCCAAACACCATCGCCCTCAAATTGAAACTTTCTTTCCTATATCCATCATAAACCTCCACACCGTTCTCCCACAAACTCTTTAAGTCTTCGATTAGAGGTGTCAGGTATACGTCTATGTCATTCCCTGGTTGTTTAGGGCCAGAAATTAACATAGATAACATCATGTACTTACGCTTCATACATAGTCATGGAGGTAGGTTATAAATCATAATAATTACAGGCCAGGTGGAATGTGAGATGCTCTGCAGACCATGCAGATTCATTCCATCAGTCGATAATGCCAAGCAAAGGTTTCTAGCTTCTTCTCCAAAATCAGGATAATCATTATCAATTTTCATCCACTGTGGTGAATCTGCCGGATGTCGATACTTCCCATCTACAATTCTATCATCTGTATGCCAAGTCAGGTGTTTTGCATCTGTTTCACTACGAAACATGCGTCTGAATCTCAGAATTATAGGAAAATACCATAATACTTTTGCTGGTGACAACTTTTTCTTATACCGAGATACACCGCATTTAGGACACTCGTTTAATGATGCATATTCATTTCGAAACAAAATGCAATCATTTGGACAAGCATGTATCTTATCATAGCTCATGCCAATAGAGCATAACATTTTTTTAGCTTCATAGGTTCGATTGGGAAGAACATTATCCTCCGGAAGCATCTCTTGAAGTAGGGATAACAACTCTGTGAAACTTTTATCCGACCATCCATTACCCGCCTTTAAATTGTACAACTTTAATACCGCGGACAATCTTGTGAAAGTAGTGCAACCTTTATACAACGGTTTCTCTGCATCGCTTACCAACCTCTCAAACATCTTGGGACAATCTTGAAGATCTTCTTCAAGTGCTTCTGCAATCTCTTCGACTCGATCACAATCATATGTATCTCTGCCATTGTCCTTTGAAGCACATGTCGTATTATTCCGGGGTTCAACATTCTCGTTACTTATCTCACCATGTAATGTCCAACATGTGTAACTTCAATCAATTCCATGTCTCATTAAATGAGATTCCAACTGAACGGCGTCAATTCGACGCCCATAGCAGCAACCTAAGCAAGGACATGTGATCCTACTGGGGTCTTTGGCGTGTTCAACAGCAAACTTAACGAATTTCAATACCCCATTCTCGTACTCTTTAGACAATCGATTGGAAGACATCCATTTTTTATCCATACTAATTGAGTAGTCTAAACTAAACTAAGAAAGTTAAACAAATGCGGAGAATACCTGTAAAGAAATCACTAACTTCTAAGAAAGCTACACAGTAGGATGCTTCGAAACGATCACAACCTTGCTCTTCACAGGTAACCCCTATAACAGACAAAATTAATAATATCATCAGCATTAAATAATTTTTCAACTAACAGTAAATATATGAAATTAACAAATATATGAAATTAACATCAACAACGAAATTAACAAATATATGAAATTATTCGAGTAAGTTAATTTTTCAACTAACAGTAAATCAACAATATTTAATCCTTTTGGTGTAAAAGAATGCACGACAAATATGATCTTGTTTTTGAAAAGCTCTTGATTTCTTTCTAAAAAATTATACTAAAATATAAATCATTTTATAATACCAATAAATCATATTATTATTTTTTTTATTTTATCTATTTTCTCATATTAACTAATAAATCTCATATACATCTCATATTAACCAATTATTTATATCTTCTCATAACTCGTCAAAAGGGTTACAATATTTGTCTTTAACGCAATAGAGTCCTCAAGGCAAACTCTAAACAACTCTATAATAATTTCCACAACCCAAAATGACTCTAAAGTATTTCAAACTATTCTAAAGTACTCTAAAATGCTCAAAAAACAACTATTTCATATAATACTCATCAAATGTGGCTATGTTCTATAATGCTCAAAATGACTCTAAACTATTCTATTACTTGATGTGATACTCAAAATCAATAAGGTGGCTATGTTCTATAATGCTCAAAATGACTCTAAACTATTCTAAAGTACTCTATAATGACTCTAAACTACTCTAAACTAAACTATTCTATAATACTCATATAAAACTATTCTAAACTATTTTATAATGCTCAAAATGACTCTATAATAATTATCTCCCTAGATTTGATTAATTTGAATAAGGTGGCTATGTTCTATTACTTGATTTGGTGTAGTCTCCATGCATGCATTATTGGCAACTATGACATGGAAAATAAATAAACTTCAAGATTAACAAAAACAAATTCATTGTGCATGGCATTTCAACAAACACCTTGTATACAAAACTCAAACCAATATCAAAAGAGTAATGCTCATCAATAGTATCAACAAAAACAAGTCAATAACTCAAACTCAAACCAATATCAAAAGAGTAATGCTCATCAATAGTATCAACAAAAACAAGTCAATAACTCATAAAGAAGTGAAACTAATCCAGAAAAATGCAATACTATTTTTTTAATCCAGAAAAATGCAATACTATTTTTTTAATCCAGAAAAATGCCGTAACAATGGCGGAAATACCGTAACAGTGGAGGCGAAATGTGCTACTTTGTGTGTCGGACGGAGGTGGGCGTCGGTCGGACGGAGGAGTGAAACGGACGGAGGTGGGCGTCGGTCGGACGGAGGAGGAGAAATGCAAATAGGGTTCTGGTTCGCTGGAGGAGAAAGAAAAACTGAAAAAAGTATACGCGCGATTCTGCTTCTGTTTTAGTTCTTTAAAAAATTCTGTAATATATTTTAACTTAATTCTGTGTTAATTTTAATACCTACAGCAGCGCTTAAAAAGCGCTTTCTTTGAAAACCATATAGCAGCGCTTTTTGAAGGAAAGCGCTTTCTTTGGCACACCCTACAGCAGCGCTTTTTAAAAGCGCTTTCTTAGGTCCCCCTCTAGGTCCCCCTTTAGCAGCGCTTTTCAAAAGCGCTTTCTTAGGTCCCCCTTTAGCAGCGCTTTTAAAGGCCTTTAGCAGCGCTTTTAGAAGCGCTTTCTTAGGGTGCTTAGCAATGCCATATAGTAGCGCTTTATAGAAAAAACGCTTTCTTAGGTCCTCCTTTAGCAGCGCTTTTTAAAAAGCGCTTTCTTAGGGCCCCCCCTTTAGCAGCGCTTTTTCAAAAGCGCTGTCTTAGGTAGGAAATTTTTTTCTTTTTTTTTACCCACCCTTTAGCAGCGCTTTTTTAAGAAGCGCTGCTAAAGGGTGCGCTGCTAAAGGGTGCGCTGCTAAATCTCATTTCTGGAGTTGCTAAACTGTCGCGGGAATGTTGCGAAATTGTTGCTTGTGGTTCCGAAAAAGTTGTTGCATGCGTTGCGTTTTTCTTGTCGGAGATCTTCCAGGAGAATTTTGATTTGATCCACTTTTCAGAAGCCTTTTGGGAACTTGTTTGTGGATTTTGTCATGATTTTCTAGAAATGTATTAAGACCGTGTTTGGCAAAACCAATTTTCCGAAAAAAAATGTTTTTTCCCAAAAGCGCTTATTCGCAAAATCACCTTTCTGAAAAACTTTTTTTTATCTCTCTCTCACTCCTGGAATCAAATGAATAGATACTGTCACGTTTACCGAGGTCGAGAAAAATAAGTCGGGAGCTGGCTTCGACTTCGTCATTGCCCTCCCAACGTACCCTATGATGACATTAAGCTGAGGGTATCAGAACCACACTTCTAATCGTTTAAAACGTGTTTGTTGTTGATTTGCAGGTTCGAAGAAGGAAAGTCGGAACTCGAAGAATCGGGGAGTCGGAGAACTTTTTAGGACCAATTGAGAATGTTTAGGAATTTTTTAGAAAAATGTAATTTAGAAATTGTAAACTTATTTATTTTTCATTTTAAGATGTATTTTATTATTTTTTTGGATATTAGTAATAAAAAATATTATAAATAAAATTTTACTTTTATGGATATTGCACCAAAATAATAAAAAATAGAAATTTAATTTTATTAATATTGCAACAAAAATTTAACCTTATTATTTGAATATTGCAACAAAAAATAAAATAAAACTTCTATTTCCTATTAAATTATTTCTTGATTAATTTCCCAATTTAATTCGTCCGACTCCAATTCTCCACTTGAATCCATACAAACCAATTCAACCAATTCAATTTAGCTTATTAAACCCCTTCGGTCAAACTTCTTGATAAATCCTTTGCTAAAGCTTAACCAGATAAATCCACTTAATGAAACTTGTCTGATTGCCACAATGTCTGACCATCAACCACTAAACTCAACCAACCTCTTGCAAGTCGATTTATATCTGATGTTAAAAGTGAACATGGTCTTGACCAGATACGCAAAGAAACTCAGCTTAGCGGTAAACCCCAAAACAACCTGAGGAATCCATAATGACAACTCAAGCTCCTGAATTGTCAATAAACTACGAATTAATGACCATTTTACCCTTCACCACTTGAATTGCGCACAGCGGGATTCTTCCTGCAAAACTAACAGACTATACAAACATGTTAGTAGTTAGTTACAATGCCATGCGAATAAGATGACGTGCGAAATGAACCTAATAATCTCGGGGCAAAATTTGGGGTGTTACAAGACCCTTATTGAAAATCAAAGTGGGAAAATATAAATACAAAGAAGTGATCACGACAAAGAGTACACATCCCGCGAGTTTAACATATTTTGCAAGGATGAAGGCATAGAGTGACAACTTATAGTTGCATATTATCCTCAATAAAATGGTGTATCCGAAAGAAAGAATTGCACAATTTTGGATATGGCTAGATCAATGCTAAAGAAGAAGGGACTGCATAACACATTTTGGGCTGAAGAAGTCTACATTACTATTTATATACTAAACTGATGTCCAACGAAGGCAGTACAAGATAATAATCCAATTGAAGCATGGAAAAGTAAGAAGCCATTAGTAAATATCCTAAGGTTTTTGGATCTATCTTCTACATTCACATTCCGGATGTGAAGAGGCACATGTTTGAAGGCAAGACTATACTAGGTATCTTCTTGGGGTATAACATAATCTCTAAGGATATCGTGTCTACAACTACAAAACTAAGAAAATCATTATCAATCGAGATATGAAAGTTGTTGAGAATGCTTCTTGGAATTAGGATGAATAAAAAATGGAGAAGAACATCCTTATACCAGCTCAACTACTTCAATAAGAAGTTAAGGAAGAAGACCCACGTGAACCTCTTTCACCTCTACCACAACAATAGAAACAAGAAATATCATCACTAGAGTCTACTCCAAGACGACTAAGATCTTTGGCGGACATATATGAAACATGCAATTTGACCATAATTGAACCTGTAAGCTTTAAAAAGCGCCAAAGTAGGACGTATGGGTCAAATCAATGGAAGAAGAGATAAAGATGATCAAGGAAAACAATACATGGGAGTTAGTAAATGGTCTCCATGGAAAATATATCCTTGACGTTAAGTGAATCTATAAGAGAAAGCTCAATCCTGATGGCACCATATAGAAGCACAAGGCTTAGCAAGTAGCAAAGGGTTACTCACAATAACTCAAGATTGACTACAATGAGACATTTTCACAAGTAGCTCGTATTAATATCATAATAGCTCTAATAGCTATTACGCGACATAAAGGATTGAGTATCCATAAACTAGATGCCAAATCTAACTTCTTCATTGGTGTACTTAAATAAGTATCTATATGGAGCACCCACAAGGATTTGTGTCTCGAGAAGAAGAAAGCAAAATGTTCATACTAAGAATACCCCTTTAGAATCTGAAGCAACCGCCTTGAGCATGGTGTAGTATAATCAATAAGTATTTCATTGATTAAGGATATAGGAGGAGAATAAGTGAGCCTACATTATACATCAAGTCCCAAAGTTAGTACACTCTCTTACTCTCTATATATGTAGATGATCATATCCACACAAGAAACAATACTGAGATGATGATGAAGTTCAAAGAAGACATGATGAAGACCTTTGAGATGACAAACCTTTGTTTGATGAGTTACTTCCTTGGTATAGAGGTATGTAATAGAAATGACGGGATATTGATCTCACAAAAGAAATACGCAGAAGGCTCACTTAAGAAATTCAAGATGTACGGTTGCAAACCTGACCCTAACCCACTCATAACAAATGGGAAACTACAAAAAGATAATGGAGCACCAGAAGCTGATGTGTCCAAATATAAAAGTCTAATTGGAAGCCTCATATATTGACAGCTACGCGGTTAGACATAATGTATGCTACAAATCTTCTATCAATATTAATGCAAAGCCAAAGTCTAAAATACACTTTTGAGGAGGAAAAATAATTTTGAGGTATCTAAAAGAATCAAAGGAGTTCGATATATAGTACACTACTGAAAATGACTCAAGATTACTTGGCTACACCGACAGTGACTAGGCAGATTCAGTAGATGATATGAAGAGCACCTCTAGCTATGCTTTCTTACTCAGATCAGAAATTTTCTCTCGAGTGTCGAAGAAGAAAGTTATGGCTGCACAGTCAATACTAGAAGCAGAGTATATGCTAAAGCAATGAGTTAAGCTATATGACTTTGCAAGATACTTAAAGACATGGAGAAAACAAGATAAGCCTAATACAATCAACTCCGACAACAAATAAGAAATTTAAATGGTGAAGAATCTAGTGTATCACAGCCGAAAAACACATAGCAATCAAGTATCACTTTATCATAGATGAAACTCAACTACTGTAGGACAGAAGAGCAAATTGAAAACATACTCACTAAGGAGTTTCCAAAACCAAGATTTGAAGAGCTATGAGCTACGCTTGGAGTCACAAAAATTTGTATCAAGGAGGAGTGTTGAAATTGCTACAAATATTTAGAGTTTGTTGAAATAGCCACAAACTTCTAGAATACTCTTAAATATAACGTGTATGGAAATGTTAGATGAACCTATAACTATTATGATACTAATCTATCATGAAGCATCTAGAAAGAACTAAAATAATTTAGAAAGATTCACCACCGTTAAGAGGTTGGTGACTTGAGTCTATAAATAGGCAATTGCTACTTTGTAATTGATCATCTAAATAATCAATGCCATTTCCTACTTTAATCGAGGAGAAAAGTATTAATTAACCTCTATTTAGAATTCCAACAAATGAATTTTAACACATTTTATTTTTATTTTTATTTTTCATTTATGACATATTACCTCGATTTTGTTAGCAATCAAGGGGAAAACTTTTGTCCAATTTGATGAAAAAATTAAGTAACAAATATTTTCCCTCCATTTATAAAGTAATAATAGTCAATACACTGTGAACTCGCCAAACCACAATAAACATAATTGATCAGTGTGAAACCCTTACCAGCCAATTAGAACGTGAATGCTACAACAGTCTATCTTGGATGTAAAAGGCTGAAATGAAAATTTAACATAATGAAAATAGTAACAATGAAAGATATTGTATGAAGTATAACACCATTCTCTAGGACGGATTGCAAGAGCAGGAAAATGTTTCAAGGTTGGTTCCTTAATGTAATATTTTCTCTTATAATTTTTTTGTTAAAAATGTTTAATGTTAGAGAGGAAAGCATGGATGTATCTAAGAAATGTTGATTGTTGTTGTGTGTCAAGTAAAATCTTTAATGTTGTTGTTGTTGTTGTTGTTTTACATTTAACGATTTTATTGATTTTGTTTTTTGTTGTTCATTACTATAAATTATACATTTCGCAAAAGATTCTTACAACTGCCATTTATTCCACCAAAGTGATATTTATTCATTAAGTGTTTTTTTTTTATATTTTTAAAAAAAATTTCTTCACAGTCCAAACTAAGAATCAAGGTGACATGTGTAGGAATGACACACTTTGAATCGCCATACCAACAATTTTGTATTTTTCAATACAAAAAGGGCGTGTTACCTTAATTTCAATTTTAAAATTAAAAGTAAACAACTTTTCACCATAATCCATACTAAAAAACATGGTGAAATGTAGGGACATTTCAACACATTTGCATCTTTCAACCGTGGTGAAATTTTTTACCTATATAAGTGATATTTTTTCACTTCTAAATAGAACTGCTCCCTAACCCCATACGCAAAACCCTAACCCCTCACGTATTATCCAAATCTCCATAAACATGCGTGTTGAAAGTATTTTTTAGTGGGTATTGGTTTTATTGTATCCACAGGTGTTGGTGCAATATTACCTATGTTCTACAGTTTAATATGTTTTAAACAATGGTTTTAAATAGGGGTTTGGTTATGAAAAGTTTCGATTGCATGGAAAGTAATCCACAATGATAAAGAGTTGAGGTTTTTAACGGTCTAAAAAGCATGTCAAGATTAAATTTCATTAACCTAAATAGTACGTATTCTATTAATCAAGCATGTGAACTTGTTAATAATCATTATAATCTCGTATCACTCATCAACACCGCTATATCTAGTCAATGTCGCGAGTTTTACCGTATTGTTTAATCGATGATCTCTCACTCTATTAAATAATACAATAATATTAAGCTTTGATACAAGTGAATATCAACTCCAAATCTATGTTTAGCATTTGGTTATTGATATATGATAATCTTAGGTCAAGAGATGAGAGATATTTCTCAATATTGATACAAATCAAAAATAAAGTATAAAAGCAAATAGAATTATCTATATTGATCATCAACTTGTTCACATACAAAAGATCAAAAGAAATACATACTTATTTATGATTAATTACGTATAATCTTAACACAAAAGGGTTTAGCTACCCATAACCATGGTAGCTTCTTCAACAAGTAACAAGAAGAGATTCATACGCATCAACATCGAAAAACTCAAAGATTGATGCTTCGAAATCTTGATTCTGAGTTCTTGATGATTTTTGGTCTAAAATGCTCTTGGAATAAAGTTGGAATGAATATTTATCTAAAATATCTAGCACAGTATATAAATAGCATGGGCCATAAAGTGGAATCACGCCAAGCCCCATCAGAGCCTGCTTAGTGCGATCAGCAAAATACAAGTTAAACTAACATAACTCTCACTTAGCGCGTTCAGGGCTCGCTCCTAGCGCGAAAAGTGTGATTTCCCACCGCCTCCATTTTTATAAGCATGTTAGGACCGCACTTAGCCCGATTTACAAAACTTAGATTCTTAAAAAATGCAACTTTGGGTCTTGCTTTGTGCATTTAAGTTTCCAATGCTTCAAATAGGCATTGAAACTTACGATTTTGCACAAAATTGATCAAAACAAAAGCTACTCACATGATAATGTGAAAATCCACATATTTACACTAAAATTAAGGTTTTATCAAGACATTCCATTGAGATCAAGTGAAAAGGGCCACAAAATACTATGGATTATTTACACAAATTGGCCCTTAACAACTCTCCCCAACTTAGAACTTTTTTTGTCCCTAAACAAAAGTTTTACAAAGCAAAGGAAACCAAAACAACCTCCAAGAAATTGGGAACAACAAGTTTTTAAGAACACAAACAATTTAATGGTTTAAATTCATAAGCACAAAGTAAATCTTACGAATACTGTAAAACAAACAATTTCTATGAAACAAGTGCTAAGTGCACACTTCATATCAAAATTTCTAAAGTAATACAAATTCAAACATGAATCACACCTAAGCACACATTCATCAGTGGATGAGAAAAAAACATGAGGGACTTTTACTCTCATATAACAATCCTGCTAACATCCTGATGAAATTATGGATTCATTAACAAATTATATCGAAAGCTCAAAAGCATGAATCACTAAGGACTTTCAAGGATTGTAACTTGGCTTGGGCAACAAGGAATGGTCATTTCTTCAGTTATTGTATCAAAATTTCCTAATCTTATGAGAGAATTCACACCCACATTCTTAAACAATCACAATGTCTTTACCCTTCTTCTTTGATTAATTGTTACAACCTTGAGCTCGCTTGTTGGCATATAATTCTTGCCATTTTTCTTTCTCTTTCAAAGCTCTTCTTTTCATTGTTTCTTTTCTTTTCACAAAATTTTTCTTTTGTTCTTTTTCAACTACTTTCTTTTTCACAACTTATCAACCACCTCTTTCTCCCCAACTTTGAACGCAACCCATGAATGCTCCCCTACTTTATAAGGCAAAAAAATGTAACCACAATTGATGATTGAGGGTCCAAGTGTTTCTCCAACAAAAAATCAAGATCCATTTCATAACTCAATGATGAACATATTTTTCATGTATAATTTTCACAATTCAATCATCAAAATGGCTCTTGATACAAAAGTTCAAAGGGGTTAAACAAATTTTCACTCACTCACAAGGTGGGTTGATGATTTTTCTAGTTCAAATGGTTATGCTCAATAAAAATATTTCCTTGTTCACTTTCATGCTTTTAAAAAAAATCACCACATATTCATGATTAAGCATAATAAGATCGAGTTAAAATAAGGAATGTTGGTCCCCTGCATTTAGTTTACAATGGATAAATTCCTCACACTTGTCTAGGATATAAAGCGATTCATCTATGGACCTGCATTGCAAAAAAATAATGGTATGATGTTTGCAGAAATCACAAGTTTCAAGTTCAGTCTAAGTTTATAAAGCAATAAATATGTACCTTATACTTGTTACTTCTTTTAAGCAATTATAATTACCAGTCAATTGCATTTTGATCCATTCAACTTGAAATTGTCACTTGGTTTCTTCAAGTTATTAAAACTTAGGAACAAACATCAAAAGGTTCCACTTTGCAAAAAAAATTTCTTTGTTCTAAATATTGAAACTAGAATTTAAATTAAACTACACCAAATATATTATAAAACTTAAATTAACAACTTAATATATTAAACAAAAACCACCAAAACATGGTGTACTCAAAATTCAAGGTGGCATGTAATGCCCCTAAGGTGTTCACAAATCCTCACCCTTAAAAGGATGGTACACCACAAATCCACTCAACATAAAAGATAAACTTCTACACTAACATAAAAATACTAATCAAAATAAACAACAATTACTAAAAACCATGATCAAACCGCTCAATCATCATCACTTCCACTTCCCTCCTCTTTTCCAATGGTCTCTCCACTAGATTCCTCCTCAGCAGTGCCACCTCGAGCTGCCCCCACAAAATGAAATGGCCTGTCCCTAGGCCAATTGTCGCTACTGTGAAAAAGGTGCCGACAATGACAGAAGAGTCGCCACCGTTTGTTATTTATTCCACAGAAGGGAAAGGAAACGATCAGGGAAAACCTAGAGAAAATGGGATAAGATTGGTCATCACAACCAAATCTCAGGTTCGGGAGTCGGTTACGCAAGGGGAAAGTATTAGCACCCCTCACGTTCGTCGTACTCGACAGGATCCACGCTTGTGTTGTCTATCTAAAAGGGTTGATGAAATCTATCTACACTTAAGGTTTGGGACAAAATAAAATAAAAATGACTCGGCAGAGCATTGTCGCTCTGTGCCTACGTATTCCCTCGTGCAATGGGAAAGTCAGAGTCAACGTAGTTCGGAAAACTACGGATGAAAGTGGGGAAATATTGCTCGCCAAGACATCGTATCTTGTGCCTACGTATTCTCATCTGGTATGAGAAATTAGAGAAAACATAGTTCGGGAAAATAAGAACACTGGTTGGTTCAACTATTTTTACCAGAGTAGAGTTAACAAGTAGTTCTAGCAGTTAGGTGTATGCAGCTCGACCATTGGAGACTTAGGCGTTACCTGTTTGAGATAGAACTAAGAGTTAATAACACTCTTGTTTATGAAAATGGTTTCCACTGTTAAGGGGTCCAAAGGGACTAAATAAGTTTGATGATTTGTTTTTGTGTCATTTAAGGAGAAGTGTTTTTGAATTGTTTGTAATTCATATTGCACTAAAGACTATGACCTAGGAGCGAAGGTGTCGCATATCACCCAAAGGGTGTACACTAAACACTCTAGGCCATTGAGAGGAAACCCCTCAACCACCATTTCCCAAGTACTTAAGGCTCGTCATGTACAATATTCATTAGCCTTTATTAAGTATTTTGAAGTTGTTTTGAGGTGAGAAAGATAAGGGACACAACTAAGGGGAACTAGACTCAAACCCTAGAGTTGGCATGCAAAATGAACCTATAGTTGAGGTTTAAAAGGGAAGTACATATTCTTCTCATGCATGGATTAAACCTAGTGTCTATCATCACTATCCTTAAACAAGGAAGTGAGAAATCCTAAGGGATCATGGTAAGCAAAGAGAAGAAACAACAATGAAATGAAATAAGAGATGAAATATGGATGGATGCATATGCAATGCAACACACAAGCAAAGGGAGGATACCTCAACCTTTATATTCAAACAAGAATGCAAAAGGTAAAATAACACACAAGCAAGGGAGGAAATTGTGTGGGGTAAACACCACCATAAGCTCATTTCAACCTTTAATGCACATAGGAAAAGAAAGGAAAAGCTACGACATGCCTACGTCTATCCTAATGAACACAAACACACAACATGAAAGGGAATGAAGGAAGGGATTGAATGAGATGATGGGAGACTATGTGAGGACCAAAGGAACTCACAAAGTACTCAACCAAGCATGCTACATTCAAAATGCACACAAAACACATAAGTAGTCTTCAAAGGTTCAACTACTTATGGCATGCTCTAAGTTCCTCCTAAGGAGGGACCAAGCTTCCATAAGTAGGAGCCTAAGGTCCTTGGACAGAGGGAAATGAAAGAGAAGTGTGTACACAAAGTAATTGAAAATAAATGAACAAAAGATTACAAAGGAATCATGCAAAAGATGATATGCATTCAACATGTACACATGAAAAACCCTAAAAAGAAGTCCTAAAATGATGCCTAACCTAAACAAGCTATGAACACAATTATGAGCTAAAATTAAACATAAAAATGCCTTATTATGCTTATGATATGGATACACAAAATTTAGATGCTCAAACATTGCACAAAACTCACATAAGAAACAAACTAGTCTATGCATCAAGGTGAAAACCATACAAGGATAGGCTAGCATGTAAAATACACTAAAAATAGTAAACCAATCCTAAAAATACCAAGTAAAATCCTATAGGACACCTCTAGTGTTAGGAATCAGGGGTCTAAACTATGGGGAAAAATCTAAACCTAGCTAGGCAAGCAGAGGGAAAATTCTAAGGGGTTCCCTAAAAACTAGTGCAAATCGGGGGTCCTAATAACCCAACTAAAACCCTAATCAAATGGTACTAAAAACAGGGGCAAAAATGTCACAAAAATCACTAAATTACTTAAGAATATGCACAAGAAAAATCAAACATTTATATGAAAGAATCATCAAGAAATAAAATCCTAAACAAAGGATATGCATATTTCAATTCATAAGATACGTCTCAAAAATAAAATTCAAGATTTAATTGAAAAAATGACTTAAAAATTAATCCAAAAATTCGTAAAATCAATTAACATGATAAAGTGTGTAGAAATATGTTTTCCATGATTTTTAGATGCATTGAGGTATTTTCTATGAGTTAAAATTGCAACTGGAAAAAAAATGGAAAAGAAAGAAAAAGAAATAAAAATGAAAAAAGATGTGGGGCATTTAGCAATCTATCCTAGTTGTATTCAATGGGCCAGCTTCAAAGGGGGTACGAATAGAAAGGAAGGCCCATGATCCAAAACAATTGTGAAATCTTAACCAAAAATCCCAATTTTTGTGTCCATTCTACTCGTCTCAATTAGTAGGTCATGATTCCAATGTTCTTTTTCATTTCTTGTGCATAAATAATGGAAAACGAAGGCATTAAAGAATGGAGGTTCAACCAAGAATCATCACAAACAAACCCTAAACTAATCCAAAAACAATCTATGAGCCTAGGGGAGCAAGAATACATGAAAATGGCATGTGATTACTACATAAAGAGAGAGCAATTATGAAAGATGAGTTACCTAACGGAGCACCTTCGTTGGGTCTTGATTTTGTGTTGAAACTCTTGCTAAACCACCCAGAAAGTTTCTACAATCTCCAAGGAAGCTTTAGGTACTCTTAATTTTGCTTTAAATGGCTTGGAATGAAAAATCCGATTTCAACTTGCTCTTGAGTTGTTGTAATTGAATTCTATTCAAAACTCCATGAAAATCCACCTCTGAGAGCTTGTGAAGGATCCTGAGATTATATGGAATGGATCCAGATGAAATTGAGGCCCAACCAAGGCCTATTTATGGAAATTTAATATCCAAATTTTTGAACTTTGAAGCTTTAAAATACACGCATGAACTTGGTTCAAACAGCTCTGAAATTGGTTCATACACATTGCTTGTGATGTAAGGAAATCCAATGAACAAGATTGGCTCCTTGTGTTGATCTTAATGGTGAATTTTGAATGTGTACCTTCATGGTGAAGTAACATGGAATTTACACATGAAAATAGCCTCAAACTTGATTTCTGATTTGGCATTGTGTTTAGTACATTCAAGTGAATCAAAAAATGCATAAAAATGTCACTATATGGTTTTAAGTGAATTTGATCCAAACTAGCCCTTTTAAGTACTTTTCCATGGAATTTTCTTCACCATTCTTCTTATACAAACCAACCCATGATAAGTTGAATGTTCCATGATGAAAAGGATGTCATTTGGAGCAAGTTTGATGTTGGAAAAAGTTCCATTTGAAGTGTGCAAAGTTGTGAAATTGACCTATAATGAAAATGACCTGTAATCAAAGTTTCCCAAAATACCCCTGCCTTGCAAGCTTCATATCTTGAGCTTCACAAATTAGATGAAGGACTTCTAGGATTTTTTGGAAAGCCAAGGTCATAAGGATCAACTTTCACGTTTGTGTCAAAGTGAGGAGAGACAACCTTATAGGTCAAAAATGTCTTGGAAGTTGGTTGACTTTTGTTGACCAAAATCATATTCATCTGAGGACCCATAACTTGTCAGCATCAATACTTGAGTTCTAGAAACCCAATGGTCGAGTTCTAGTACTCAAAATAAAACTAGAAACATGCCCTAAAAGTCTTGTGTTGAAACTTATATCTTCAGATATGTGGTCTTAAAGTTGGGCACTAAATAGGGGATTTTATACTGACAAGCTTAGAAACCCTAGCTCAGCAACTTCTCACACTCTTGATTCTTTTTTGATTTGATCTTGGAATAACTTCTTAGATGTCTCAACATAACATTCCATGATCACAAAGACTTGCAATTGAGTCTTAATCTCCTTTGATTCAACAGTTGACTTAGGGTTGACCAGATGAAAACCCTAACTGCACCACCTTTGACTGTGGCCTCTTGCACTTGGTATAATGATTTGAATGAGCTCCACAATGACCCTCAAGGTATTCAATGAGCTTTCACAATACTCTCCATCCATAATCATGGATTTAATATCATCTGATCATCTTCACATTGCCTCCAAGATAGGAGATACACGAATCCTAACCATCCACTTCTTCAATGAGTTTTGACAATCCTCTGATGATGATAAGCACTTGATTGCTTGAATATAACCTCTTGATTAGGCTTAGACCTTTGATAACCTCTTCTTGATAAAAACACCTCCCTTAATCCCCTGTAAATGGATAATGATATGCAAAATGTTAATGCTATGAATGCAATGAAACATAAACCAGGTAAAGAAAAAGGTTAGGCAAATTTTGGGGTGCAACAGCTGCCCCTATTCAAACGGCTTGGACTTGACTGGGTGAAAAGAGAACGACTTTCAAACCATCAAGGTAAAAGATGGTTGAATACCAACGAACCCGGAAATTTGCCAACCGTAGAAGTAAACTACAAACTCTGATTGGGGAGAAATATACGGAGAAACTAAATCCAGTTGCAACGGCAACAAGCTGGCCGATCATCTGATAAAGAACACCTGACTTCACCGCCAGTAATCTTTGCAATGCCACAGGCATCGAACCCAAAGGCCGGATCAACACGCAATTGATAACTTCACATCATCTAATAGTAGAGAGGAAAACAATCATACTCACATCGTCTAAAGGTAGACGAAGAGACACCAAAACGTTCACATCGTCTAAGGGTAGACAGAAACACAATCATAATCGAAAGTTCACATTATCTAAGGCTAGACAGAAAGAAATATCCAACATTCAAATTGTCTAAGGATAGACAGAAAGAAAACCAACGCTCACGTCGTCTAAAGGTAGACGGAGAGAAACATGTCCCAAAATCACATCGTCTAATGATAGACGGTAAGTAAACTTGTCTGAAGAACCACATCGTCGATAAGAATCGACAGAAAGAAAAATCAAACTCACAGATCACGTCAACAAATTTCAGAATCCTTTTGTCCATAAGAATTTACGGAAAGAAAAACATCTTCAAAGGGCCACATCGTCAATAGGAATTGACAGAAAGAAAACCATCTTCAAAGAGCCACATCGTCAATAGGAATTGACAACAAGAAAGTCCAAACATTCTTTAAAGAGCCACATCGTCAATAGGGATTGACAACAAGAAAACCCTCTTAAGACGTCATCTCATCTAATAAATAGAAAGAAAACCATGTCCGAAACTCACCTCGTCTACTAGTAGACGGAGAGAAAATATGCGAAAACCACCTTGTCTAATACTAGACAGGAAGAGAACCATCTCCGATATCTATATCGTCTAATGCTAGATAAATAGAAAATCAATCCAAAGCTCACATCGTCTACTGGTAGACGGAGAGAAAACCATATCCAGAACATGTATCGTCTAATGCTAGATAAATAGAAAACCAATCCGAAACTCACATCGTCTAATGATAGACAGAGAGAAAATACATGTTGGGGAAACACATCTTCAATAAGGATTAACAATAAGAATCTGTTGGGGTGTCGTCATCAGAGGACTGATGGACAAAGAAAATATGCTTGGGGATGTTATCATCAGCGGGATGACGGACAAAGAGAATCTGATGGGTGATCTGAAACCCAAAATAAATTAAGCCGACGAGCTATCTGATCAAAGCTGTTGTATAAATGCCCCTGTATTGATTGAAGAATGATTCGAGTTACCACAGAAGGCTAACAGAAGCCTGGCTTATGCTTCGCATGCGTATGTTTGAATTTTTCTATGGCGTAATGCTCCATACGAAATAGAAATGCTACACATTTGAGGATGAAATGCAAAGATGATGCAAATATGATAACTATATGCAAAAATGCAGATGCAGGCTCAGGCTGATGGGAAAAGCTGTAGACAACAAAACTGCTCTGACAAAATAAAGGCTGAAGACGAAGCCAACTCCGCCGGGGATAACCGGATGTGCCAAGTATGATTGGACTTTACTGGAGAAAACAGACGAAGTCTTCCTGCATACCAATGGGAATTGGATTTTGGAATGATGTGCCAATACTGATTGGGCTTCCTGGTGATTGCCAATAAGAATTTGACTTTAGGAATGATGCGCCAATATGGATTGGGTTTCCTGGTAGTTGCCAATAGGAATTGGGCTTTAGGTTATCCGTGAAGGGTCAGGTACGACAGACGCTGGAAAATATCCTGTCTGAATTCAAAGCCTTCTGGTTGAAGGGTCGACGGGTAGTAGCACGACTTCCCGACATTCGTCTTGAACTTGAAGGTTGATTAAACCTACTTGAGTAGCTCTGATGATACTGAGAGGAACGATTCCTTCTACTTCCAATTTTGCCCCAGCCTGTGGGATTTCCACAACATCTTCCTCGAAAGGGAATCTGAAATCTCGGTACCCTGATGGTTAGATATGAACTGCCTCAGCATTTTGAACCTCGAAGAGGTGCTTCATATTAGTTTCCCTTTGGCCGAGAATAACTTCTGCGCTCTTGGGATGGCCTGCCCCAGCCTTGCGATGACTTTGCCCCTGACTGGCTGATTTGTGGAGCAGTACCTCTGGCTATGAGAGATTTACCAAATCTCGACCTGACTGTGTCAGATTAATTAACTTTTGAATGGTTGACTCCTATGATACAATCATTTGATATAAACGGCCCCGGTTCAACGGGGTATTTAGGCATTCTGCATTCTATCCTGATCAAACTTTCCACCGTGGAAACTTTCCTGCTGTCAAATGCTTACCCGCTAGTAAAACAAATTGCTCTGCATAAAAGATATATTAATGCAATCCATATGACAGTTTTCGAAATCCAAGCCTGTTCACTAGAACAAAGTTTGTGACACATGATGAACGAATCATTTATCAACATGTCAAAATTAATACAACGCTGTAAGAGGAATCCTCTTAGGAGTCAGTTTCGACGCGATCTTTACCGAAGTATGCTCTCGACACAAACCTGCTTCAATTAGGACTTTTTCAGGTTGTAACATAGTCAGATTCACGGTTTAAAAGGAAAGGATAAAGGATCAAAATTTATTTTAACCCACCCATTCTCCTTGATGTTCTCCGATCCTACGTTCAGCTAATTCGACATGAGCGTTCGCCTTTCAAAGATTGAATGGCAGGAGTGATAGTTCAGGATATCACACGTTCCCGGAGTGACAGTCACTTGCTTTTCCGTCTTTGGGTGCCTGGAGTCACATGACTTCGTTCTTGTTTGAGGATTTTTCTCTTGTATTCCTTTTCGTTTTTCGTATTTCCCTAATTTTTGCCTGGACTAACTCTTTTGAGTTTCTGATTTTGAAGTCCAGCGGGATGCCCTAATTTTTGCCTAAGTCGCTTGTTCGTAAGATTCGACTTAGCGGGCTTTTTCTTTTGATTTTTTTCTTTTTTTTTGAACAAATCATGTGACACCGGCTCGTATGACTTGTTAAAAAAGGATGGTGACTGTTTCACTCCTGATCTGCAAGATTTTAACCATTGCGGTTTTTTAGGTATGACCTATACAAGTGTGATTGGTCCTCGAACGGGAACACTCCTTTTGTAATTTGAACGCTTGGTCAAATTAACTGACACCTACCCTGCCCCAGGTTAAGATTGAGGGTTTTTTCGTTTTCAAAAAGAAACTCCTACTACTAGGCTCAAAGGGGTTCACAAGGGATTATCTGTCTTATATCTCCGCTGTTTATGGATTTGAAACAATACTTGTACATCATCAACAGGTTTCATTCAAAATCATACAATCGGAAGCTTGCGCATTTGTGATTTCGTCATCCTCCCTCGGATTCCACTTAAACAAGTGTTGACAACAATTAAAAGCATAGAGTGAACACGAATGGATTTAATCAAAAACATGCATATTTATTTCATCATCAATATCAGTTGAAAACAACAAGTTTTACAAGCGAAATTTGCATATAGACAGGAAAAGAACTACAAATGTAAAGAAATAACAGGATAAAACGAAAATTGCCAGCTTCTGGGAACTGGGCTTTCACACTGATTTGCTGCTGAGGGATGCCCCTTGAAGTCTTCAAACTTGAACAGATGAGAATGTACAACTAACTTTCCTCTTGGAAAGGATATGTACCTTCGGTTCATCAAATGTTTTACCTTGGCTTGAAAAGCTTTGCAATCTTCAGTTGAGTGCCCCACAGATCCTCCATGATATTCACATTGAGCACTGGGATCATACCCGGGAGGGTACGGCTCTGGAGACGGCTTGAGAGTCTTAGGCTCCACCAATGAGTTCTGAATCAGACGTGGAAGCAGCTGACTGTACAACATAGGCACTGGACGAGGAGGAGCATTCCTTATGTTCAAATTTTTGCGAGGCCTATTCTGGTTCTGGCGCTGGTAATCTTGCTGTTGAGGAGCATGAGATTGTTGGTGCTGATCACGACATTACTTATGCTCAGGCACTTTCATTGTCAGACTTGGCCTAGGAACAAGCAACTGCTGTGGGCAAGGGGATTCAGACACCAAAGGTTATAGGATGTACTCCTAACCTACTGCAGCTTCAGGTGAGGGAATAGGAATATCCATCCCTTTTGTAGGATAGGGAAAGATATCACCTGATACATTTATGCTGCCTGGAGCGAATTTAATAACCATCGAGTCAATCAGGTTCTGTACTTTGTGCTTAAAAGCTTTGCAGTTTTCAATGTTATGCCCCTGTCCCCCAGAGTGGAAATCACAATGAGCATTTACATCAAAGTCCGGTGGTGGCTCACCAGTCAATGGAGACAAAGTCCGAGGCTTAACCAACTGAAGTTGGAGCAAGAGTTGCACCAACTGAGCATAATCCATAGGGATCTGATCGAAGATTATGTCGATCGATTTTATCCTTTGACCATACTTCCTGGTCCTAGGATTTTCTTGAGAAACGGGACGTAGCTGATGACGCGGAAATTTTGGAACCTCCAGTTGTGCAGAAGATCTCTGACGCACATTACGCTCTGGTATAGGTTCCATAGACAGGAGTGGAACAAGCATTTTTGCTGCAGCTTCGGGCATCTGATCACCTTCTTTTCTGAGTACATTCCTTATCACTTTCGTGATCAAACCCATCTGAGTCCTTAACTGATGGTTCTCTTCTTTGAGCATCTCCTGATCCAAGCATAATGCTTGCATGTCCAACATGAACTGTCCCAACTGGCCTCAAACTTCCCTCAGCTATGCTCGAATCTGCTCCATAGCCATGTGTTGATTTCTGTGACCTGTCCGACCGTAGATCCTGCAACAAACTAACGGAGAACAAGAAGTCAGATCACCGGTTCTGAGGTACCTGTTATGCAAAAATGTCATGCAAAATGCAAACACGTATGTGTGCAACAAGGGAATTCCCCTCAATTCAAGTTCCAGAATAACAATGAGACAAATAGAAACCCAAGAACCAAGCACGAAGATAAACACCTCAAATACACAAACGAAAAGCCAAACTAGGCATTATACAGGAGTAATTGAGTACAAATAGAGTGACCTCTACCAACAAGCCTGGTGATGGCCAGCATATAGTAATGAACAAAAACTACACAGAGATTCATCCCCCAACTGAGTCTTCAGTTTGATACTCTTCTGAACAACTGCTCTCGGTGAATTCCTCCATAATATAAACTGATACACCCGCCTGGATGGATGAAGGAAGATCATTAATCTAAATACCCTGAGGCGTGATGAAGAACCTGTTGGAATCCAGTAGAGTCTGAACTTGGCTCCTGAGCACCTTACAGTCTTCCGTTTAATGACCCTGTTCCCCAGCATGGTACTCACAGTGGGCGTCGACGTCAAAACTTGGCAGATACGGCAGAATCGCAGGATTAATCTCTTTTGGCACTATTAATCCACCCTTGATCAAATCCAGCAACAACTGACTGTACGATACCGGTAGCTGAGTGAAATGCCTTTCTGGTTTCCTTGGTCTTCGTCGGGTATGTTGGCGTGGCTATTGACAGTACGACTGTTGACTTTGAACACTTGAAGTGTCTAAAAACTGAACCTGAGGTACTGGAGATTCTGGGATAACATCACTTCCTTCTTCCCATTCCTCTTGAGAGCTGACAACTAATTTGTTTTCATCAACTAAGATGTAAGGAATGTCTCGAATCTTTCCATTCTTGAGTCGGCTCTCAATACGCTCCCCTGTTATCATTAAGTCAGCAAAGTTCGACGTTCCACCACCGATCATCTTGTCAAAGTAATGGCCTTTCAAAGTACCCAAGAATATGTCAACCAACTCTCTTTCCAAAAGTGGGGGTTGAACACGAGCTGCGAATTCTCTCCATCTCTGCATATATCCTCTGAAGGATTCATTGTCCGCCTGAGATAATTCTTGCAACTGCATGCGGCTAGGAGCCAAGTCAAGATTGTAGTCGTATTGCTTCACGAAGGCATTGGCTAAATCTGACCATGATCTGATGCTACCATTTTCCAACTGCATATACCAACTCAACGATGCTGCACTCAAACTGTCCTGGAAATAGTGAATCATCAGCTTGTCATTGTGGATGTACGAAGTCATTCTTCTGCAGAACATTACCAAATGCTGCTTCAGACAACTATCTCCTTTGTACTTCTCAAAATTTGGTATCTTAAATTTTGGAGGCATCACAAGACCTGGCACTAAACACATGCTCGAAGCACTCAGATTGAGAGTACTCTGATTCATTAGGGTATCAAGCTTTTCCTCCAACAGATGACATTTTCTCATAAATTCAGCAGTCTGTGGGTCTTCAACATTAACCTTTGGAACAACTCT
This sequence comes from Lathyrus sativus, assembly GCA_963859935.3. Taxonomy (NCBI): domain Eukaryota; kingdom Viridiplantae; phylum Streptophyta; class Magnoliopsida; order Fabales; family Fabaceae; genus Lathyrus; species Lathyrus sativus. Next base: position 410,462,310 of record OZ012741.1, on the reverse strand, counting down.
TTGATGATATGGCACAGAGAAAGTAAAATTCTGGTAATCTGTGTCATGGAGAGAAGATGAATCTTTGTCTCTAACGGGGATCTGCACAGGCTGAGCTTGAGCAACATTACTCACTAGAGTCCTCTGAAAGTTAGCCTCTTCTCTTGTCATAGCTGTCATGGCTTCCATGAGTTGACCCAACTGATTCTTCATCAATTCAAACTCTTCCCTTGTAACAACCAAATTCTGCTCCTCTGAATTCATGGTCCTTCCAGAAGCTAATTCAAATCCAATGCGAATGTCGAGAAACCAACTACGGGTTGGACAACAGATGGGTGAGCTCCCTGTTCCGGCTGAGGATGGATATGCAAAAAGGAAATGAAAATACAATGCAAAATGCTAATGCAACAAACAATGGATCAAGATTGATGTGTTGTAGCCTGAGAAGAACCAAAGCTCTGCTTTAACAAGAACGTAACATAGCTCTAACAATAGGAACCAACTGATACCAATAAATCTGATTCACACTGTCAAGAAAACCGGGTAATCTGAAGTTCAAAGTTTCCTACATAACCCAATCCCTCTCACAGGTATGGACCTATCCACTGATAAGGTTCGACATCCTATGCGTTCATCAGCGTCACAGACATTTAAGAAATGATGATACGTTCACCATTTCTGGTTTGGCATCATCCTCTCCTGAAGAGGCCTCACTTATCTGAATCACAAATGATCGGTTCCCAAAGTCGACAACTCTCAGATCCAACATCCCGTCGAGCCGTAAGGGCCAGAAAAGAAGTCATCAAAGAGAATCTCGTCTGAGCGCGAATTTCATGGGAACTTATGCCTGTAAAGCAAGCAGATCCACCACTAATCTCTACTACTAATGCTATGTTTACACTCAAGCCTGGGTCTGGCTTATCTCTCAATGAATTAATTCCCCCCCCCCCCCCCAACAGCACAATGATATATAATGCTAAAAATAAATGCAGGAAAGTAAAAATAAAGTACAACACGTATGTACAAACCCAAAAGATAAACAAACAAGCGCTAGGATTGACTCGCACATGGGATATGTCTATCCCCAGCAGAGTCGCCAGCTGTCGCTACTGCGAAAAAAGGTGCCGGAAATGACAGAAGAGTCGCCACGATTCGTTATTTATCCCACAGGAGGGAAAGGAAACGATCAGGGAAAACCTAGCGAAAATGAGATAAGATCGGTCATCGCAACCAAATCTCGGGTTCGGGAGTCGGTTACGCAAGGGGAAGGTATTAGCACCCCTCACGTTCGTCGCACTCGACAGGATCCACGCTTGTGTTGTCTATCTAAAAGGGTTGATTAAATCTATCTACACTAAACGTTTGGGACAAAAGAAAAGAAAAATGACTCGGCAGAGCATTGTCACTCTGTGCCTACGTATTCCCTCGTGCAATGCGAAAGTCAAAGTCAACATAGTTCGGAAAACTACGGATGAAAGTGGCGAAAGATTTCTCGCCAAGACATTGCATCTTGTGCCTGCGTATTCTCATCTGGTATGAGAAATCAGAGCAAACGTAGTTCGAGCAAATGAGAACACTAGTTGGTTCAACTGCTTTTACCCGAGTAGGGTTAACAAGTAGTTCTAGCAGTTAGGTGTATGCAACTCGACCATTGGAAACTTAGGCGTTACCTGTTTGCGGTAGAACTAAGAGTTAACAACACTCTTGTTTATGAAAATGGTTTCCACTGTTAGGGGGTCCAAAGGGACAAAATGAGTTTGATGAATTGTTTTTGTATCTTTTAAGGAGAAGTGTTTTTGAATTTTTTGTAATTCATATTGCACTAAAGACTATGACCTAGGAGCAAATGCGTCACATATCACCCAAAGGGTGTACACTTAACACTGTAGGCCATTGAGAGGAAACCCCTCAACCACCATTTCTCAAGCACTTAAGGCTCGAACGTACAATATTCATTAGCCTTTATTAAGTATTGAAGTTGTTTTGAGATGAGAAAGAGAATGGACACAACTAAGGGGAACTAGACTCAAACCCTAGAGTTGGCATGCAAAATGAACCTATTGTTGAGGTTTGAAAGGGAACTACCTATTGTTCTCATGCATGTATTAAACCTAGTGTCTATCATCACTATCCTTAAACAAGGAAGTGAGAAATCCTAAGGATCATGGTAAGCAAAGAGAAGAAACAACAATGAAATGAAATAAGAGATGAAATATGGATGGATGCATATGCAATGCAACACACAAGCAAAGGGAGGACACCTCAACCTTTATATGCAAACAAGAATGCAAAAGGGAAAATAACACACAAGAAAGGGAGGAAATTGTGTGGGGTAAACACCACCACAAGCTCATCTCAACCTTTAATGCACATAGGAAAAGAAAGGAAAAGCTATGACATGCCTACTTCTATCCTAATGCACATAAACACACAACATGAAAGGGAATGTAGGAAGGGATTGAATAAGATGATGGGAGACTATGTGAGGACCAAAGGAACTCACAAAGCACTCAACCAAGCATGCTACATTCAAAATGTACACAAAACACATAAGTAGTCCTCAAAGGTTCAACTACTTATGGTATGCTCTAAGTTCCTCCTAAAGAGGGACCAAGCTTCCATAAGTAGGAGCCTAAGGTCCTTGGACATAGGTAAATGAAAGATAAGAGTGTACACAAAGTAATTGAAAATAAATGAACAAAATATTACAAAGGAATCATGCAAAAGATGAGATGCATTCAACATGTACACATGAAAAACCCTAAAAAGAAGTCCTAAAAAGATGCCTAACCTAAACAAGGTATGAACACAATTAGGAACTAAAATTAAACATAAAAATGCCTTATTATGTTTATGATATGGATACACAAAAGTTAGATGCTCAAACATTGCACAAAACTCACATAAGAAACAAACTAGTCTATGCATCAAGGTGAAAACCATACAAGGGTATACTAGCATGTAAAATACACTAAAAATAGTAAACCAATCCTAAAAAAACCAATTAATATCCTATAGAACCCCTCTAGTGTTAGGAACCAGGGGTCCAAACTATGGGGAAAAAATATAAACCTAGCTAGGCAAACAGAGGGAAATTTCTAAGGGATTCCCTAAAAACTAGTGCAAATCGGGGGTCCTAATAACCCAACTAAACCCCTAATCAAATGGTACTAAAAACACGGGCAAAAATTTCAAAAAAAATCACTTAATGTGTCAATAATATGCACAAGAAAAATTAAACATTTATATGAAAGAATCATCAAGAAATAAAATCCTAAACAAAGGATATGCATTTTTCAATTCATAAGAAACACCTCAAAATGAAAATTCAAGATTTAATTGAAAAAATGACTTAAAAGTTAATCCAAAAATTGGTAAAATCAATTAACATGATAAAGTGTGTAGAAATATTTTTTCCATGATATTTAGATGCATTGAGGTATTTTCTATGAATTAAAATTGCAACTGAAAAATAAATGGAAAAGAAAGAAAAAGAAATAAAAATGAAAAAAGATGCGTGGCATTTAGCAATCTATCCTAGTTGTATTCAATGGGCCAGCTTCAAAGCGGGTACGAATAGCAAGGGAGGCCCATGATCCAAAACAATTCAAGGAGTTAAGTGAAACGATTTGTTTTGATCACATACGTGGCTGGTCAAAATGTCAAAGCACACTCAGAATGAATCGCATCCGTTGGATTAGGCTGGGTCAAAAGGTGTTGGGGTGACATGGCTTTCCATATAGGCTGGATGGATAAAATACCAGACGCCAGAGCACGGTGGCTCCGGTCATCTTCTCCGGTGGGAAGGTAACTGTAGCAATCTCAAATCTTAACCAGAACTCCTAATTTTTGTGTCCATTCTAATTGTCTGAATTAGTAGGTCATGATTCCAATGTTCTTTTTCATTTCTTGTGCATAAATAATGGAAAACGAAGGCATTCAAGAATTGAGGTTCAACCAAGAATCATCACAAACAAACCCTAAACTAATCTAGAAACAATTTATGAGCCTGGGGGAGCAAGAATACATGAAAATGGCATGTGATTACTGTATAAAGAGAGAGCAATTGTGAAAGATGAGTTACCTAAGAGAGCACCTCCGTTGGGTCTTGATTTTGTGTTGAAACTCTTGCTAAACCACCCAGAAAGTTTCTACAATCTCCAAGGAAGCTTTAGGTACTCTTAATTTTGCTTGATATGGCTTGGAATGAAAAATCCAATTTCAACTTGCTCTTGAGTTGTTGTAACTGAATTCTATTCAAAACTCCATGAAAATCCACCTCTGAGAGCTTGTGAAGGATCCTGAGTTTATATGGAACAGATCCAGATGAAATTGAGGTCTAATCAAGACCTGTTTATGGCAATTGCAAATCCAAAATTTTGAACTTCGAAGCTTCAAAATACACGCATGAACTTGGCTCAAACAGCTCTGAAATTGGTTCATACACATTGCTTGTGATGTAAGGAAATCCAATGAACAAGATTGGCTCCTTGTTTTGATCTTAATGGTGAATTTTGAATGTGTACCTTCGTGGTGAAGTAACATGGAATTTACACATGAAAATGGCCTCAAACTTGATTTCTGATTTTGGCATTGTGTTTAGTACATTCAAGTGAATCAAAAAATGCATAAAAATGTCATTATATGGTTTAAAGTGAATTTGATCCAAACTAGCCCTTTTAAGTACTTTTCCATGGAATTTTCTTCACCATTCTTCATATACAAACCAACCCATGATAATTTGAATGTTCCATGATGAAAAGGATGTCATTTGGAGCAAGTTTGATGTTGAAAAAAGTTCCATTTGAAGTGTGAAAAGTTGTGAAATTGACCTATAATGAAAATGACATGTAGTCAAAGTTTCCCAAAATACCCCTGCCTTGCAAGCTTCATATCATGAGCTTCACAAATCAGATGAAGAACTTCTAGGACTTTTTGGAAAGCTAAGATCATAAGGAACAACTTTCATGTTTCTGTCAAAGTGAGGAGAGAGATCCTTCTAGGTCAAAAATGTCTTGGAAGTTGGTTGACTTTTGTTGACCAAAATCACATTCATCTGAGGACCCATAACTTGTCACCATCATAACTTGAGTTCTAGTACTCAAAAGAAATCTAGAAAGATGCCTTACAAGTCTTGTGTTGTATTCAAGATGAGATGAAACTTATATCTTGAGATATGTGGTCTTGAAGTTGGGCACTAAATAGGGGATTTTATACTGACAACCTTAGAAACCCTAGCTCAGCAACTTCTCACACTCTTGATTCTTCTTTGATTTGATCTTGGAATAACTTCTTAGATGTCCCAACACAACATTCCATGATCACAAAGACTTGGAATTGAGTCTTAATCTCCTTTTATTCAACAGTTGACTTAGGGTTGACCAGATGAAAACCCTAACTGCACCACCTTTGACTGTGGCCTCTTGCACTTGGTATAATGATTTGAATGAGCTCCACAATGACCCTTAAGGTATTCAGTGAGTTTTCACAATACTCTTCATCCATAATCATGGACTTAATATCATATGATGATCTTCACATGGCCTCTAAGATAGGAGATACACCAATCCTAACCATCGACTTCTTCAATGAGTTTTGACAATCCTCTGATGATGATAAGCACTTGATAGCTTGAATATAACCTCTTGATTGGGCTTAGACCTTTGATAACCTCTTCTTGATAAGCACACCCCCTTAATCCCCTATAAATGGATAATGATATGCAAAATGTTAATGCTATGAATGCAATGAAACATAAACCAGGTAAAGAAAAAGGTTGGGCAAATTTTGGGGTGCAACACCAATCAACAAAAGAAGAAAACTCCTCTCTAGTAGGTAGATGATGGTTAATATGGGGTTCTTAACCTACGCATAGAATCATGCATGTAAGTAAAAGATCTCTATTGGGCCTAGAGCATATCCCAAGTGTACATGTAAGCTACTCTCTCATCATACTCCTGCTGCACAAGAGGAGGTGGTGGTGGTGTTGGGGAATTTTTGTGACTGTCTCCCCTATGCTTGCAATGCCTTTGAATGTAACGATTATTCATAACTCCCTCAGCGGTGATTTCTATAACTGCTAATAGGAATTGGCTTCTAATGCACTTAGATGTGAAATCTGTATTTCTGAATGGTCCTTTATAAGAGGAAATTTGTGTATCACAACCTCCTGGATTTATGATAAAGAATCAGGAAGGGATGGTGTACAAGTTCCATAAAACTTTTTATGGTCTGAAACAAGCTCCTAGTGCTTGGAATCTGAAACTGGATTCATTTTTTAAGCTTTAAGAATTTAGAAAATGTGAGATGGAGTATGTTGTTTATGTTCAACATACATCCGATAGCAATATGATTATGGTGTTTCTTTATGTTGATGACACATTGCTAACAGTCAATTGTTCAGAAGAGATAACTAAGTTCAAGAAGGAGATGATGAATGAGTTTGAGATGACTGGTCTAGGAAATATGATATATTTTATAGAGATGGAGATTTTGTACTCCGACAAGGGTATAATCTTGCATCAGCTTAAGTTATAACTTGAGCTTCTGAAGAGATTTGAGCTAATGAATTGCAAGTCTGCAATCACACCTGGTGAAATAAATCACAAGTTGGATTCTGATGTTAAGGGTGGTGATATGGATGCTACATATTTCAAACAGTTGGTATAATCATTGAGATATATCTATAATACCAGACCTGGCATTTGTTATGCATTTGGAATGGTGAGTAGGTTTATGAACAAACCAAAGTTATCACGTTACCAAACTATTGTTATGATACTGAGGTACATTAAAGGGACTCTAACATATGGATTTCTGTTTCCCTATGATGTTGAATCTAATTCAGAGCTGATGCGTTATTCAGACTCTGATTGGTGTGGAGGCAGAGTTGATAGAAGAAGTACTTCTGGATGTTTCTTTAAGTATCTCTGGGAGATCCTATTTCCTGGTGCTCCAAAAAGCAACCAGTTGTTGCTTTGTCAATCTGTGAAGTTGAGTACATTGCAGGTTTTTTGATTGCTTATCAAACTGTGTGGATTTTGAACTTTTTGTTGGATCTGAATATCAAGGTGAGCAAGTGTGTGAAGTTCCTGATTAGAAACAAATAACAATAAGCCTTGCTAAGAATCTAGTGTTTCATGGAAGAAGCAAGCACATTGACACGAAGTATCATTTTCTAAGAGACTGCGTTCATAATGAAGTACTAGAAGTTATGCAATGTAGCACCTAGAAGCAACTTGCAGATGTACTGACTAAAGTTGTCAAGACTGAACAGTTTATCCATTTGAGGGATGAAATTGGTGTTGTAGATTTTAGTTAGCTGAATATGAATTAAGAGATGATGTTATAAGTAATTCATATTCAAAAATTATGTTTCAAAAGTTGTGTTGTTCAAAAGCTATATGCTTCATAACCGTGCTCAGCATAGCTGAGATGTTGCATGTTAGCATAGTTAGTTTTGCTTACATGGCATTTAAATTTTGTGTATTTAAAAAAATTTGTAACTAGTTTTTCATAATGCATCAATTGAGTCTTTTCTTTTGATCAAAGTTTGTTATAATTGTTTTTCTCTCTATTCTTCTATTTGATTTTCATCTTCAACCTTGTGCTCCAATATTCTTCTCTATAAACACATATTTTTATATTTTAATTATTACGACCTTTTGGGTACAAATTATATTGTTTTTTATTTCATCATAAAACACCTTTATCCCTAATCTTATTATTATTCTCATTTGATTAACTCTAAAATATAAAGAGTATTTTGAAAACATTCAAATTTTTGTTGAAAAAGCTTAAAAAAATTAAGGATCATCATAAGTTTCTTGTATATAATAGGATGGAGTATATCTTTAGATCATATTACCGAATCATTAGTAACGGTGCATATATATAGTTTTGCATATATGATGGCTTATTCAAATTTTTTTACCCAAATAACCCACGTTTTAAAAAAAATCCCATTTTTAAGAAAAAACTCCCAAAGTACCCCAGTTAGGGTTTCCGATTACCTAAGGGCGTCATTCCAATTGGAGATCATTTGTTAAGGTAATAAGGGTGTTGCTAATTAGATTGGAGACACCTCATGTAGTCTCCAATCCAATTGGCGCCTTGGTTATAGACTTAACACCGTGTCGCTAATTCATTTGGAGACCGGGGGGTGTATTTTGTACTTTTTTTTACGAAAAATGAATAATATTATCATTAATTAAAAAAACTATTACATAAACTAATGTTGGCAACCGAGTGGGTCATACCGGCCACCAGTTCCACATCCCCTAAGCACCCTAACTCGTTGCACTCGTTTCCCTAGTTGTTGATTCACACCAGGTGTTTGAGGAGTTGAAGTCTCAAGAACATTTCCAGATGGTTCCCTAAGAATTTCTTGCAGTTCCACGAGGTCTTGTGTGTTGAAACTGAACGTGCGACCCATGCCAAAGTAGTTTGGATGTGATGAAGGGGTCATTGGTGTGCGACATGGACGGTTAAAGGGGGACATTGTGTGAAGGATTTGTTGGTGAAACATTGAAATGGTAGTGGAGTTTGAAAGTCATAAGGTTGTTGTGATGGTTGAGTGGGTAGGCTAGGGTATGATGTCAGAGCATTTTGCCTATGGAAAGATGTTTGGGCATTATGACTATGGTATGATGTACCCTCATTATGGCTATATCTTGATGTTGTGTTGGGGCCATAGCCATTTGGGTTTCTGGATAGTAGTCAATGTGTTGGAGATGGTATGAGGGATGCTCTTGGTATTATGGTAGGGTGTTTTGCATGTTTGGATGGTTAATAGGTGTTGCACCCCAAAATTTGCCTAACCTTTTCCTGACCTAGCTTATGTTTCATTGCATTCATTCTAGCATTAGCATATGCATTGCATTGTCATTTGTGCAGGGGATCAAGAAGGGTGCCAATCAAGAAGCTTTATTCAAGTTATTATCCTCATCAAATCCTCAGAAAGAAGTCAAAGACCTTTGAAAAAGTGGATGAGTACAAGTGTGTCTGACTCCTATCTTAGGGGTCAATGAAAGTCATCAGGAGACTATGAGTCCATGGTTATGGATAGAAATAATGGTGAGAGCTCATAAGATGTCTTACGGATCATTATGAAGCTTATCAAAGTCATTATTCAAAGTGCAAGAAGCCACAGTCAAAGGTGGTGCAGTTAGGGTTTTCACCTGGTCAACCCTAAGTCAACTGTGAGTCTTGACGAGAATAAGACTCAATTCCAAGCAATTATGATCATGGAATGTTGTGTTAGGACATGTCATATATCATTTCAAGATCAATTCATCAATACTCAATAGTGTGAGAAGTTACTAAGCTAGGGTTTCTAAGCTTGTCAGTGTGAAATCCCCTATCTTGGTGCCTAATTTCAAGACCACATAACTCAAGATACAAGTCCCATCTCATATTTACATCAACATGATACTTGTAGAACATGTTCTTATATTTCTTTTGAGTACTAGAAGTCATTCATCTAATTCCTAGAACTCATGTTATGGAGCAAGCAAGTTACAGGTCATCAGATGAATGTGATTTTGGTACTTGAAAGTCACCCAACTTCCAAGACACTTTTGAGCTAGAAGGGTGTCTCTCCTCATCTTGACCCAAACATGAATGTTGTTCCTTATGATCTCAAATTTCCAAAAATTCCTATAAGCCCTTCATTGGATTTGTAGAGCTCAAGATATAAAGCTTGCAAGACAGGGATATTTTGGGAAAGTGAGAATATAGGTCAATTTCACCACCTTGCACACTTCAAATGAAACTGTTTCCAACATCAAACTTTCTCCAAATGATCCCATTTACATCACTAAATGATCATTTGTCATAGCCATGGCTTGTAGGTGAAAATTGGTGGAAGAATTTTCATGAAAGAACACTTGAAAATCAAGATATGGATCTAATTCAAAATGAATCATTTCAAGACATATGTGTGCATTTTTTGAGTCTCCAAGATGTTCTAAGAACAATTCAATTTTCATACTTGAGGTTTGAAGTCATTTTCATGGCTAATTTCAAGGTTACTTCATCCTGAAGTAACACTTTCAAAATCCACGATTCATCCAAAACAAGGAACTAATCTCATCCCTTGAATTAAATTACACTACCAGCAAGTGATTTGGACAAAATTTGAAGGAATTTGGAGCCATTTTCGTGCACATTCATAAGCTTAAAAAACTCAATTTGTGGATTTTAAATTGGACCAAACAAGCTGGAATTGGGACTTGAAAGTGATTTGGATCCAAAGTATAAAAGATTTCCATCATGTACAATACATCAAAACAGAATTTTCATGGAGAATTGATGAAATTCCGTTACAACAAACTCAAGAAAAGTTGAAAATTAAATTCCACATTTCAAGCCATCTCAAGCAGAATTAAGAGTTGCAGAAGCCCCATTGAAGGTCACTGATCGTTTCTAGGCGTTTTGCTGTAAGAATCCACACAAGAACAAGACTCAGTGGAAGTTCTCCACTAGGTAACTACTTTTCAACATTTATCTCTATTTAAGATGTGATTGCATGCCATTTTTGTATATTTGTGTTCCTTAAGATGCATAGAAGTATTCCATATAGGTTTGGTGAACATTCATGACATTTCTTGATTCAACCTTGAAACTTGTAGGCTTCGGTTTAACCTAGTTTTAGGAGATTAATGAAAAAGAACCATGGAATCTTGATCAGTGTAGCAAGGCGAGTAGGTTAGTATATTCAATTTGGAATTTTGGTGAGGTTGAGAATTTGCTACTGTTGATGCCTCTCGGAGAAGATGACCGGAGCCGCCGTGCTCCGGCGTCTGTTTCTTCTCCCTCCTTTTCCATTTAAATGCTCAGGTGTACGCGTGTCTTGATTGGAGCCTTTGGATCTGGCTAGAACATTTGACCTTCATCTCATCCCACGGACCTGATTTAATCTCACTTTATGTTAATTAATCAGAAGCTTACGTGTCATCATGATAGACCCTTAGATCCATTGACTTGAGACTAAACGAACGACCATGTTTTAATCTGAGCTAGTTGACCATTTTAAATGAAAAAGTGAGTTTCATTAGATGAAACTCTGAATTAGGCTGGGTCATAACTGCTATCCACGCCTCCCCCACAACCTGGCCCATACTTTACACGCAAATCAATTGCTATTCTCACCTAATCTTTTCCATTTTCATTTCTTTTCCTTATTTCTTCTCATTTAATTGCTGTTTCATACTAATTCATTAAAAAATGCTAACTAACTATAAAAATAACGAAAAAATGCATTTAGATAGTCTAACATGTGTATTAATTTTCCATTTCTTTTTCATTTAATTGTGCATTGTTCTTTTTAATATGTTTTGTGAACATGAAAATAACATGCCATGCTTTCTTGATTTTATTTCTTGCTCAATATATCAAATAAATGCATAATATTTTTTGTGCTTATTGTTGATGCATTGATTGATATTATAGTATTTTATCCTTATTTTTAAAGGCCTTTAGCATAGGTTTTGATTTAGTTCTTTAGAACCTTTTTCCTTTGCCTTACCCATAGAGCACCTCTTAACTTTGCCTTCCATTAACCTACTTAGCCTTAGAATTTCCTCCCCATCTTTGGACCCCTGGTCCCTAAGACCAGAGGGGTCCCCTAGGAATTTTCTTAGATTTTTTAGGTTCATTTTGCTATTTTTGGTAGATTTTACATTCTGACCTATCCTAGTGTGATTCCAACCATACCTTTGACCTAGTTTGCATTTTGTGTGAACTCTTTCCAATGCTTGTGCATCCAATTCTCCCATATCCATATCGTAGGCACATTAAGGCACTTGTATATGCATTTACAAGTCAAAACCATGATCCTAACTAGTTCCTAACTTAGGTTTCTTTAAGGACCTTTTCCATTAGTCTTTCCTTAAGATGCCTTTGAATGATTTCTTTCCTTACTTGGTTCTTTCCCCTAATTACTTTGTCCTATGATATTAGGATCCTTCTTGTGAGAGCCTGGTTCTTCCTTTGGAAGAACTAAAGTGCATTCCATAAAGAAGTTGAACCATTGAGGACAATCCATAGGTGATGACTTTGGTTGAGTGCCATGGTGAATTCCTTTGGTTTTCACTATGCTTCCCATTCTTGTCCTCCTTACTCTAATTTCCTCATGTCCTACCATCTTAGGATCCTCCTTGTGAGAGCCTGGTTCTTCCTTTGGAAGAACTAAAGTGCATTCCATAAGGAGTTGAGCCTCTGAGGACTCAAGTACCTTGTACACACCTTCTCCTTTCTCTGTGTCCTTCAATCTTAGGATCCTTCTTGTGAGAGCCTGGTTCTTCCTTTGGAAGAGTTAAAGTGCATTCCATAAGAAGTTTGAGCCTTTGATAGACTCTTGTGTTGATACACATTGAATATGGTGGGTTCCCTTGGTTCACACTATATTTCTCCTCATTCGTTCCTCTTTTGTCCCATGACATAAGGATCCCACTTGTGAGAGCCTGCTTCCTCCTTTGGAAGAACTTTGTGCATTCCATGAGTGGTAGAACCTTTGAGGATAATCCATAGGTGATGACTTTGGTTGAGTGCCATGGTGAATTCCTTTGGTTTTCATTGTGCTTCCCATCATCATTCTCTTTATCCCTTCCTATCTGTCCTACAATCTCAGGATCCTTCTTGTGAGAGCCTGGTTCCTCCTTTGGAAGAACTAAAGTGCATTCCATGAGAAGTTTGAGCCTTTGATGGACTCTTGTGTTGATAAACAATGGGCTTAGTGAGGTTGTTTCTCACTTTATTTTCCCTCATTTTGTTTATCCTTTCATCCCTATGATTGTGTGATGTTGTGCATTAGAAGTAGGATAGGCATTTGATAGCTTTTCTTTTCACTTCCATGTTTGCATTTAAAGGTTGAGTTTGTCTCCCTTTGCTTGTGTGCTTTCTCTGTGCATCTCATGTTTGCATTTAAAGGTTGAGTTTGCCTCCCTTTGCTTGGATGTTGTTTTCCATTCATACTTGATATGTTTGCATTAAAGGTTGAGTTTGTCTCTCTTTGCTTGTATTGTTGCATTGCATGTGCATCCATTTATATTTCATCTGTTTAATGCTTGAAAGCTTTGTTTTGTTTCCCATTGACATGTTCCCTTAGGATTCTCACTTCCTAGTTCAAGGACGGTGATGATAGACATTAGGTTCTAATCCTTTGCATGATAACAAATAGGATAGATTCCCCTTTTAAACCCCAACCATAGGATCATTTTGCATGATAACATTAGGGTTTTGATTTAGTCCTCTGTAGTGTCCTTTCTCTCTTCTCATCTTAAAACAACAATAAAACGCCTAATAAAGGCTAATGAATAATGTACGTTACGAGCCTTAAGCTACTTAGGAAATGGTTGTTGAAGGGTTTCCTTTCAATACCCAGGATGTTTAGTGTGGTATCCTTTAGATGACATGCGACGCATTCACTCATAGGTCATAGTCTCTAGTGCAGTATGAATTACAAACATTCATTCAAAACACTTATCTCCTAAAAGACGCAAACAAATATCAAACCTCCTTTTGCCCTTTGGGGCCCTCCCTTTAATAGAAAATCTTTCAGATAAAAAGAGTGGTGTTAACTCTTAGTTCTACCGCAAACCGTAACGCCTAAGTCTCCAATGGTCGAGTTGCATACTGTCGCTACTGCGAAAAAAGGTGCCGACAAAGACAGAAGAGTCGCCACCTATCGTTATTTATCCCACAGGAAGGGAAAGTAAACGATTGGGAGAAACCTAGCGAAAGGGATACGACCGGTCATCGCAACCAAATCTCGGGTTCGGGAGTTGGTTATGCAAGGGGAATGTATTAGCACCCCTCACGTTTGTCGTACTCGACGGAATCCATGCTTGTGTTGTTTATCTCAAAGGGTTGTTTAACTATCTAGCTAAAGGTCTGGTTGAAAAGAAAAGAAAAAGAAAAAGGACTCGACAGAGCGTTGCTGCTCTGGGCCTACGTATTCCCTCGTGCAATGGGAAATTCAGAGTCAAAGTAGTTCGGATAACTACGGGTGATGGGGGAAGGTTTCTCGCCAAGACATCACGTCTTGTGCCTACGTACTCTCAACAGGTATGAGAGATCAGAGGTAACGTAGTTAGGGATAAAACGGAACACAGGTTTGTTCAATTGTTTTTACCCGAGTAAGTTTAAACTACAGTTCCAGCAGTTAGGGACAATGCCTGTTTGCGGTAGAACCGAAGCTTAACATCACTCTTTTCATCAGAAAAGGTTTTCTTGGATTAAAATGACCCCACAGGGAAAAAGGAGTTTGAATGTTTGTTTTTTTCTTTTACGAGAAGAAGTGTTTTTTATCAATGTTTGTAATTCATACTGCACTAGAGACTATGACCTAGGAGTGAATGTGTCGCATGTCACCCAAAGGGTACCACACTAAACATCCTGATCATTGAAGGGAAGCCCTCCAACAACCATTTCCTAAGTAGCTTAAGGCTCGTAACGTACAGTACTCGTTAGCCTTTATTAAGTATTTTACTGTTGTTTGAAGACGAGAAGAGAAAGGACTCTACAGGGAACTATCAAAAATCCTAGTGCTATCATGCAAAATGGTCCTAACATTGAGGTTTTAAAGGGAATCTATCCTAGATGTTATCATGAAAAGGTTTCAACCTAAAGTTCTATCATCACTGTCCTTAAACAAGGAAATGAGAATCCTAAGGGAGCATGCCAAAGGGAAAGCAAAACGAAGCTATCAAGCAAGATAAACATATGAAATATAAAACAAATGCATATGCAATGCAACAGTACAAGCAAGGGAGACAAACTCAACCTTCAATGCAAACATGGACAATTACAAAAGGAAAATAACAAACAAGCAAAGGAAGAGACACCTCAACCTTTAATGCAAACATGTCAGGTATGAAAAGCAGGTAAACAACCAAGCAAAGGGAGGGACACCTCAACCTTTAATGCAAACATGCACCTAAACAAGAGTATCTACTCATGCAACTTTATCCTGATGCATCACAGTAATCAGTCAATCAATCAAGAAGAATTCAACAAAATGAGAAGCAAGGAAGTCATCCCAAGCATTCATCAAGTCGGATGTGTATCAACACAAGAGTCCATCCCAAGTTCAACCTCTTTATGGAATGAACATTGGTTCTCAAAGGAAGGATCAGGCTCTCACAAGAGGGATCCTCAGATCAATGGACAAGGAGAATTGAAAGGATGATGGGAAGCATGGTGTATACCAAAGGTATCCATCATGGCACTCAACCAACTATCTTCAAGATGTATCCTCAAGGGTTTTACCACTCATGGTATGCCTTTAGTCCTTCCAAAGGAAGGACTAGTCTCCCACAAAGGAACCCTAAATCATGGGATAGAGGAATGAGGGGAGGAATTGCAAGCAAGGCAAAGCAAAGCTCCTAAGGAGGGGAAATCATCCACCTAAAGCTCCTAAAGAACCCTAATAGTTAAGCTCTAAAGGAAGTCCATCCTAAGGGAGCTAATGACATGTTAATGGTTTGAAATTTACCCTACAAAGGTCTCAACCTATTTACTAAGGGATCATGTAATGATTGGATGCCCAAGGATTGCCTAAATATCACTTAAAGGGCAAAACTAGGTGAAGGTTCTATAGGGAACACCCTAACAACAGTCAGAATGTAAAATCTAGGAAAAATAGGAAATCACACTTAAAAACCTAATAAAATTTCTAAGGGGTCCTAAGGATGTTAGGAGACTATGGTTGAAATATTAGAGCAAAACTCTAAGCCTAGGTATGCTAACGGAAGCTAAAACCTAAGTGCGTTCTATGGAAGGTACAAATGGGAAGGGTGCTAAAGATCTACTCTAAACCCTATCAAGATGGAACCTAAAAAATAGAACAAAAATACTGCAACATCTATTGAAGTATCAAGCATCAGCACACAAAATATTAGACCTTTATTCTAAGTATCTATCAAGAAATAAAATCAGCAAGATGGACATGTCAATTTCACATTTACAAAAAGCACGTAACATGAAAAATGCAAAGAGGGAGGAAAGGTGTGTGGGGCAGCGGCCGCGACAAGCGCGTCTCGACCTCAACAGCGATTCAAGAATCCAAAAGATCAACTTATCATTTAAGCACGAAATGAACAACAGAAAGCAGAGATCCAACAACATGGATACACAAACGTATAGCAATATCATAATCCGAACGGATCGAAATCAACGAAAACTCAATCGAAAATGAAGATGAACATGCTAAACATGCAATTAATCTCGTAAATTAAATCGAATCAGAAATCCAACCTACAGATCAGAGGATTGATCCGGTAATTGTTGATTAACTAAATTTGAGAAGCTCCAAACAAGATTAATAGGAAAACTTCAAGATCCACAATAATTCTTGCAAGAAGGATGAAGATCAAACACTTCGAAATCGAATTGCTCCGAATAAGTGCTTCCAACTTAAGCTCCAAAATCAGACCTCAATTTGCACGAAAATTGATTACGAAACTTTATCTGAGGATGATGATGAGTGGAGGTTTATGCTCAAGATTCCATTGATTTCAATGAAAAATCAATGGATCCAATGATGAGGAGCTTTGAGTGAGGGTTTGGTGAATGGAGAAGTTGAGAGAATTGATAGAGAATTCAAAGCAATTCTGAATGTGAATTTGGAATTATGAGTCACTAGTCCCTTGAGGCTTGGAGTGAATTGCTTATATACATGATAGGCTTGGATTCAAAGTGAGGTATGGAGAGAGGTTTGGAAAATATGGAATGGAGTTAGGTATGGAAACTGAAATAACCAACTTGAGAAGGTTCTAGATCCTTCTTGAATGAAAAATGGAACCTTCCAAATGATCAAAATTGAACCCCAAGGCAGCTCCCTTGAGAATTCACGTACAGGGAAAAATTTACACCTATTAACCGGTTAACTGTATGCGTTAACCGGTTAACACCTGCAACATTTGAATTTGGCGCCTTTTTGGAGGGAAACCTGTCTGTTTTTCTGTTTTTCAACCGTTGGGGGCTCTGTTCAGCTTCTGACACTTATTCTTGAATATCGTAACCAAGATAATGCTTGGAATAATCTGGATGCTGTTTTCCGACCTGAAATTATCCTGCAAAACAAAATAAAATTGGTCGTTCGACCGTTGGGCAAAATAAATGCCAGGGCCTCTGCTGTTCGCTGTTCAATCTCTTGCACTGAAAAAAAGATTCTTGCGCCACAGGGAAACCTTGATCTCCTTCCTTAAGAACAAATGCTATGCAAATGCTAATGCTATGGAAATGCAATGAAACAAAAGTTAGGTGAAGAAAAGGTTAGGAAAATTTTGGGGTGCAACACATACACCAACTGCTAGAACTATCTGTTAACCCTACTCGGCTAAAAACATTTGAAAAAACCAGTGTTCCGTTTTATCCCGAACTATGTTCGCTCTGATCTTTCATACCAGATGAAAGTAAGTAGGCACAAGACGCGGTGTCTTAGCGAGCAACCTTCCCCCATCACCCGTAGTTAGCCGAACTACGTTGACTCTGACTTTCCCATTACACGAGGGAATACGTAGGCCCAGAGCAGCGACGCTCTATCGAGTACTTTCCTTTTTTCCTTTTCTTTTTCCTTTTAACCCAGACCTCTTAGCTAGATAGATAAAAAAAACCATTAGATAAACAACGCAAGCGTGGATCCCATTGAGTACAACGGACGTGAGCGGTGCTAATACCTTCCCCTTGCGTAACCGACTCCCGAACCCGAGATTTGCTTGCGATGACCGATCTTATCCCTTTTCGCTAGGTTTTTCCTGATCGTTTCCTTTCCCCTTTGGGATAAATAACGATAGGTGGCGACTCTTCTGTCTGTGCCGACACCTTTTTTCGCAGTAGCGACAATAGGTTGGTAATTTTGTTGGGTATAGGGTTGTGAGTAACACGACCTTCATGGTGGGTTAGACGTTCAAACTTCTTGTGTGTAGGTGGTTTAGCGTGGGTCATATAAATACCTGTCTTTGGAGATAAACCCAATTGCAACCGATCTGTACCAATCCATACAATTAATAGTTGGTATAGACATGGTTGCCATCATCGGGTCATGTAAGACATGGAACCTGCGGTTCATCCATTTACAACGCTCATATTTTGCAAAATCCTTCCAGTCGGGAAAGTCCCATTGATCAGTAACTCTTTTTAGATGCCATTTACTGATGTCAACAGGAGGATTTGGGATGTTTTGATGCATTCCAAATTATATTTTAACACGATAATTGTTCTGCATCTCCGTAGTTGTGAATCTGATGATCGGGAGGCATGTAGTCCAAATGGCAGCATCTTCCTCTCTGACTTCATGTAGGTGTTCCATGTTTAGATATGGACGTCATATAAACTAAAGAAGACAAAAATATTAGATCATAAAATAGTTTATATAAAATATAAATTGATTTGTTTAGAGGCCTTACATCTGTAAGTGTTAGGTGATCCAACAGATTGCGGTATTGAATGATACAATGTCTACAACATCTATTGTAAGTCATACCCTTAGTCGACCATCTAAACCATAAAAAGTTCAAATTTAATTAGTTAGACAAAATAATTAGTAAGGTGAAATAAACTAAGATTAAGTTAGTAACTTACTTTTATGGATACAGGAAGGAAAAGTTGTTGTGGTTGACGGACGCTAGGGATGGTAATCTAGACCAACCCCATGCTTGGAGAAAAATAGCGCATCCAGAAAAAGTAGATGTGTTTTTTTTTGCACACTTACACAAAGAATTATACAAATAAGACAGACAAGCGGAACCTAACTATACTCTCTTGTTTTAGTTAGGTCTCTCAATAAAGGTAAATACATAGTGTGCATATAAGAACCAGTGCCTTCGGGAAATAAAAATAAACCAATTAAAAGCATAAGATAACACTTGATTTTTATTATTTTCATTTCTTTTGTAGAATTTCCATCTAATATAAAACTGGCGTACCGTGATTTTTGGCGTAAAAGTAAGATACCTTGGCCTCTTGAGTTCTCATTTAGCAAGTCAGCACCCAAAAGTTCCTCACAAATTGAACCATGAAGGTTTGTTGTTCCATTGACCGCCTTACCATTAATACACAAATTGAGTAACATGTACACATCATCTAAGGTCACAGTACATTCACCGGTTGGAAAAAAGAAGGCGTGTGTCTCTAGGCACCATCTCTCTTGCAAAGCTAGTATAAACTTTGCATCAAACGAGTAAGACATGATTTTGCTTACGTGTCTGAAACCAGCGAGCTCAATATATGGTTGGATTAATTCGTCGGGTGCAACATATTCATGGGAGCGACACCGAAACTTAGAGACTTCCTACATAATTGTCAAATAAAATCCAATCATGTAGACAATGTCGACATGTAGGCTAGATGGAACTATTGTTGATGGAAATGTCATCTTTCACCGTCTCTTTTGGTCGTTTCAACCATGCAGAAGAGGTTTTGTATTCTGCAAACCTGTTATTCAAATTGATGGAACATGGCTCTACGAAAAATATAAAAGCACCTTGCTTATGGTTGTTGCACAAGACGGTAACAATAATGTCTTTCCCATAGCCTTTACTCTGGTTGAGGGTGAGGCCGCTTCTGGTTGGAGTTTCTTCTTTAAGAATCTCAGAACACATGTCACTCACAAGCCAATCTCTGTTTGATTTTAGACAGGCATGCTGCTATAGAGAGTTCCTACAATAACCATGATAACGGGTGGCATAATTCTCCTTCTACCCATGTATATTGCATTAGACATATTTGTCGCTACTGCGAAAAAAGGTGTTGGCAAAGACAGAAGAGTCGCCACCTATTGTTATTTATCCCAAAGGAGGGAAAGGAAACGATCAGGAAAAACCTAGCGAAAAGGGATAAGACCGGTCATTGCAACCAAATCTCGGGTTCGGGAGTCGATTACGCAAGGGGAAGGTATTAGCACCCCTCACGTCCGTTGTACTCAACGGGATCCACGCTTGTGTTGTTTATCTAATGGGTTGTTTATCTATCTAACTAAGAGGTTTAGGTTAAAAGAAAAGAAAAAGGAAAAAGGAAAAGGACTCGACAAAGCGTCGCTGCTCTGGGCCTACGTATTAACTACGGGTGATGGGGGAAGGTTTCTCACCAAGACATCGCGTCTTGTGCCTACGTACTCTCAACAGGTATGAGAGATCAGAGCGAACGTAGTTCGGGATAAAACGGAACACAGGTTTGTTCAATTGTTTTTTACCCGGGTAGGGTTAACAAATAGTTCTAGCAGTTGGTGTATGCAGCTCGACCATTGGAGACTTGGGCGTTACTGTTTGCGGTAGAACTAAGAGTTAACAACACTCTTTTATCTGAAAAGATTTTCCTTGATTAACAGAGCCCCAAAGGGCAAAAGGAAGTTTGATGTTTGTTTTTGTCTTTTAACGGGAGAAGTGTTTTTGATGAATATTTGCAATTAATACTGCACTAAAGACTATGACCTAGGAGCGAATGCGTCGCATATCGTCCTAAGGACGTATACTAAACACTCTAGGTAATTGAGGAGAGGCCCCCCAATCACCATTTCCCAAATAGCTTAAGGCTCGTGACGTACAATACTCATTAACCTTTATTAAGTGTTTTACTGTTGTTTGAAGATGAGAAGAGAGAAAAGGACACTACAGGGGGACTAATCAAAACCCTAATGTTATCATGTAAGATGGTCCTATCGGTTGAGGTTTGAAAGGGAATCTATCCTACTATTATCATGCAAAGGATTAGAACCTAATGTCTATCATCATTATCCTTAAACAAGGAAGTGAGAATCCTAAGGGAACATGTCAAAGAGAAACAAAAGAAAGCTATCAAGCAGATGAAACATAAAAGGATGCATATGCAATGCAACAATACAAGCAAAGGGATACAAACTCAACCTTTAGATGCAAACATGGAAATGCACAGAGAAAACACACAAGCAAAGGGAGACAAGCTCAAACTTTAATGCAAACATGGAAGTGAAAAGAGAAAGCTATCAAGCCTATCCTACTTCTAATGCATAACATCACACAATCATACAATGATGGGAGGCATAGTGAAAACCTAAGGAATTCACTATGTTCTCAACCAAACTCACCATTCAAGAATAATCCTCAATGGTTCAACTTCTCATGGAATGCACAGAGTTCTTCCTAACGATGAACTAGGCTCTCACAAGAAGGATCCAAATATCATAGGACTATGAATTAGAAGAATCATGTCAAGAAGGAAAATCAATCAAAGGCATCTTATGGAAAGACTAAAGGAAAGTCCTAAAGGGAGCCTAAGTTGGGAACTAGTTAGAAGTAAGATTTGAACTTGGAAATGCACATACAAGTGCCTTAATATGTCTAAGGTATAGCTATGGGAGAGCTGGATGCTCACACAATGCAAAAGGATCACACCAAGTGCAAACTAGGTCAAAGGTATAGTTGGAAATACACTAAGAAGGGTCAAAATGTAAAATCTACCAAAAATAGCAAAACAAACCTAAAAATTCTAAGAAAATTCCTAGGGGACCCCTCTAGTATTAGGGAACAGGGGACCAAAAATGGGGAGGAAATTCTAATCCTAATTGGGTTAATGAAGAGCAAAACCCTAGGGTGCTCTATGGATAAGGCAAGGGAAAGAAGGCTCTAAAGACAAAGCCTAAAACCTATCCTAAAGGTATCTAAAAAGTAAGAGAAAAATACTACAATGTCAATTAAGGTGTTAACAATAAGCACAAAAAATACTAGGCATTTATTTGATGCTTTGATGGGGAAAGAAAATCAAGAAAGTATAGCATACAATTTCTCATTCACAATAAACATGTTAAAAGGAAAAATGTCAAATTAAATGAAAAAGAAATTAAAAATGCAATTAAAAAATATGACAAATTCATATACATGCCAAGGTATACTAACATATTTTTCCATGATTTATTGAAGTATTTATCATTTTCAAATGAATTAATATGAAACAGAAAAATAAAATGGAAATAAAAGAAAAAGAAAAGAAATTGGAAAAGTTATGTGGTAAATAGCAAAGCAATCACGTGTAAAATGAAATGGGCTCATACAGGGGGTGGGGATAGTGATCAGAAGCCCAGTCCAAATGCATTTTTAATGAAACGCAGAGTTTCAAGAGGATTGGGTGTGGCATGGTCAACGCGCGTACATGATGGGTCTTGATCTCATCCACTCAATGTTTTATTCAGCCAAATTAAGGATCATAAACAAGCCACGTGGTGAGGGAGGTTTCAAATATTGGAAATGCAGGGATGTTACACAGGCGGTGGCCGGAGAAGACTCTGGTCGTCTTCTCCGGTGGGACGTGAATAGTAGCATCTCAAGAACTCCACCAAACTTCATGATTTTTTTAGCCTAAAGTGATCCTCGTTTCACATACGTCATGAATCTACCATTTGTTTTCACTTTTGCTCCCTAAATAAGCTAAACCAAATCCAACAAGATTTCGTGCCATGTCAAGAATTGGGGTAATTGAACCTAAAAACTATCCTAAATCCATCTACAAGTCTAGGGGAACATGTTTATGTAACAATGGCGTGATAAAGATCCCTAAACAGTGTGTTATGGTGAATTGTAATTACCTGGTTAAAAGCTTCCACACAGCCTTCAATGGACACGAATTCTTCAAGATAAATGCCCAGAAACACTCCTTGCACCTTGCTAGAGCTTTCCCACACCTTGAGTTGGCTTGAAAATGGAAGAATCTCCAAAAACGAATTTCAATTGCTCTCCACTTTTTCTCAAAAGAATTCAGTTACTTCTCCCTCCAAAAATCAGTTGTGAATGGTTGTTGATGATGATATGAACATATGCAATGGATATGAAATGTTAGAAAGCCCAATTGAAGCCCATGGAGGTCCAATCCAAAATCCACTTTTCCTCACTTTGGAGTTTTATGCCTTTCATGGAAACAGAGCTATCATGCTTGTAACTTTGATCATTCTAGTTACTTGAGATGCAAGGAATCCAATGGTGAAGGTTTGGCCCTTGAATTTGAATCAATGGTTGATTTTGCATATTTTGCTTCAAGATGAAGTAACCTTTAATTTTGCCATGGAAATTCCCTCAAAATTGGTTTATAATGTTGGCATTGTTCTTAGAACATCTAAGGCACTCAAAATATGCACACACTTGATATGAATTGATTTAATTTGAATTAGATCCAAACTAGGCCTTTTCAAGCTTCCTTTCATGAAATTTTCTTCCCACATTCTCCAATATAAGCCAAAGAAATAATACCTTGAGGTTTGATTGAGCAAATGACCCCATTTTGAGCAAGTTTGAAGTTGGAAAGATCTCCATTTGAGATGTGCAAAGGGGTGAAAATGACCTATAATTTTATGACCTATAATCAAAGTTTCCCAAAATACCCTTGCCTTGCAAGCTTTATATCTTGAGTTCTACAAATCCAATGAAGGACTTCTAGGACCTTTTGGAAAGCTAAGATCATGAGGAACAACTCTCATGTTTTGGTCAAGATGAGGAGAGACATCCTTCTAGCTCAAAAATGTCTTGGACGTTGGTTGACTTTCAAGTACCAAAATCACATTCATCTGATGACATGTAATTTGTCTGCCTCATAACTTGAGTTCTAGAAATCCAATGAATGACTTCTAGTACTCAAAATAAATCTAAGAACATGCTCTACAAGTCTCATGTTGGTGTCAAGATGAGATGAAACTTGTATCTTGAGTTATGTGGTCTTGAAGTTAGACACTAAACAAGAGGATTTTACACTGTAAGCTTAGAAACCCTAGCTTAGAAACTTCTCACACTCTTGAGTATTGATGAATTGATCTTTAAATTATATATTACATGTCTCAACACAACATTCCATAATCATAGTTGCTTGGAATTGAGCCTTAATCTCCTCAAGACTCACAGTTGACTTAGGGTTGACCAGATGAAAACCCTAACTGCACCACTTTTGGTTGTGGCCTCTTATACTTGGTATAGTGACTTGAATGAGCTCTAAAATGACCCTCAAGACATCTCATGAGCTCTTGTGATGTTCTCCACCCATATCGATGGACTTGCAATCCTCTGGTGATTTTCAATTAATCCTCAAGATATGAAATGCAACCATTTCAACCATCCACTCCTACAGTGAGCTTTGACCTTCTCTGGTGACTTGATAAGGATGATAAACCCTTGTATGCTTTAACATAACCTCTTGATTTGACCTAGACCCTTGGTAGCCTTCTCTTGATAAGCACACCTCTTGATCCCCTGCGCACATGCCAATGCCATGCATATGCTAATGCTAGAATGAATGCAATGAGACAAAAGCTAGGTAAGAAAAAGGTTAGGCAAATTTTAGGGTGCAACATTATTGCACAAAACTTCATTCGTGCAATCAAAGATAAGAACCTTCGCAGAAAAGTTGTGAATGTCGGGTATGCTTTAACTCAACCAACATTTCAATACTACCTTAAGGAAATTATGATGTCAAATGCAGATGCAGGAAGCTGGTTGGATAACATTCCACTCGAAAAGTGGGCAAGAGCTTTTGATGGTGGATGTCGTTGGAGCCACATGACAATAAACCTTTTAGAGTCTATGAAAAGGGTATTCAAAGGAATTAGAAACCTTTCAATCACCGCTTTGGTGAGATCAATCTATTATAGGTCGACATCACTTTTCGCAACAAGAGGCGAAAGATGGAGTGTAGTGTTAAAGTCATGTCAAGTATTCAGTAAAAGCATAATGAAATTGATGAAAGAGGATATTATCAGAGCCATCACACATACAGCTACAGTCTTTGACCGTCATAGGCAAACATTCAGCCTACAAGAAACAATGAACCGTAATGAGGGGGGGCCAATTTATCCTATGTTGTCTGACTAAATAGATGTTTGAGTGACTGTGGAAAGTATCAGGTATTCCTTGTACCTTTCTTGCATGCCATTGCGGCATGCACACATGCTCTTCAGGATGTTTATGGCTATCTATCTGATGTTTACAAGGAGATTAATGTTATGAACGTATACAACAAAGGCTTCACAATGCTACCAATGGAAGATTATTGGCCTTCATACCATGGTGACATAGTTTGACACAACAATGAGATGAGAACAAATAAAAAGGGACGCCCAAACAACAAGCGTATAAGAACCAAAATGGATATCGCTGATAAAATGATAAGATTGTGCAGTATATGTCGTCAGCCAGGACACAACCTAAAAATTATCCCAATATCGGAGGAACATCTGCATCATGATTTAGCTTATCGTTTCATTTGTTGTACCCACATATTTTCATATATTGATGAGTCTTTGTTACAACAATATTAACAACAAACAACACTAACAACACAGAACACATATTAATTTCATAAAACATAAAACATTAACTAGGTGATTACAACATTCCTAATTGATTACAACAATCAAACTAATTTCATTCGGTCCAAACATGACTTCCCTCGCATCTTTGTCGGTCTTAGCACGAACCCATCCATACAGCCGATCAAGTCTCTCAATACTATGGATTTTTTCCCTTCACCAATGTCTCCTTCTAACCACTGATTCAACTCCCTCTTAAATTGATTGAAACTTTGTATGTTCCAAAACAACATGTCCATCGGAGACTTCTCTCTCGAATATACGATTTTTCTCCATCGATGACGATACATGTTATTAATAGAACAAAGATATGAGATGAGATGTGAAACTAAATGATTAGAACAACTATATTTAAAGAAAAAAAATCAGTTTCTAAAAGTCTCCTAATGAATTAGTAACTCCCTTATGTGTCTATAACTAAGGCGCCAATTGGATTGGAGACTACATGAGGTATATCCAATTCAATTGGCGACATCCTTATGGCCTTAACAAAGGGTCGCCAATTGGAATGACACTCTTAGGTAATCAGAAACCTTAACTAGGGTATTTTAGGAAATTTTTTAAAAACGGGAGTATTTTGGATATTATTTTGAAAACGCGGGTTACTTAGATAAAAAATTCGCTTATTCACAATTCTTGACAATACAAGCAAAAATGTATTTGTAATAGGTGTAGATGAGGAAAATTAGAAGTTGTGACATGTGAATGCATATTTTTGTTCAAATGAACCGTATTTGAGTTTTATGAATAAGGGATAATGTTTTTGGTCAGGTACATTTGCTGATGAAAGATTTGAAGGAAAATATTTCATGATGTAGTTGATGATTGGACATTATATAACATAATATTTTTATAGAAAAATAAATTCCTTGATATGAACATTTATCTTGCACTATTATAAATCCTATGCTCTCCTGCAAATTTACCTGCGAAATTTAGAAATTTCTGCGGTTCCTCCAATTTTTCCTTTCATATAAAATTTTCGTAATATTCTTATTATCTTTCTTATGATGTCACAGGACCTATATATATATACATGAGTCTGCAATCTATTTTAGGAAATATGGACAGCTAGTTCTAAGGAAATAAATCCTTGTGATTATGGGATTTATCCTAAATAAATAAACCTAATAATTAGCAAGATACAACGGTTACATTACAGAATTAATACAAATATAATCCTTCCTAAAATACAGAAAACCAATCACTGTTTTGACACTCCCCCTCAAACTGGTGAATAGGTGTTTTCCATTCCCAGCTTGGATATAATTCTTTCAAAGTTAATGCAGTTCAGCCCCTTGGTGAGTATGCCTGCAGGTTGATTCTGAGTGGATACATATGGTGTGCAAATCATGCCACTGTCTAGTTCTTCCTTGATAAAGTGTCCGTCAACCTCGATATGTTTAGTTCTATCATGCTGCACCGGGTTGTGGGCTATACTAATTGCAGACTTGTTGTCACAATATAACCTCATAGGTTCATCCCATCTTATCTTTAAGTTTTCCAATATAATCTTCAGCCATAGAAGTTCACATATTCCTTGGTCCATTGCCCGAAATTCTGCTTCGGCGCTCGATCTAGCCACTACACTCTGTTTTTTGCTCTTCTAAGTCACGAGGTTTCCACCAAGGAAGGTGCAGTATCCAGTAGTTAACCTCCTATCTACCACTGACCCCGCATAGTCTGCATCCGTATATGCTTCAAGACTTATACTCTTGTTTCGTTTGAACAAAATCCCTCTTTCTGGGGTCCCTTTCAAATACTGGACAATTCTAAGAGCATCTTGTAAATGTGCTTCTTTTGGTTGGTGCATAAACTGGCTGACTAGACTTATAGCAAAAGCAATGTCTGGTCTAGTGTGAGATAAGTAAATAAGTATGCCACAAGCCTTTGATACATTTCCTTGTCCACAACAATATCCTCCTCTGCACTTCCCAACTTTATATTTGGGTCAACCGGGGTACTTGCTGGTCTGCAGGATGTCTTACTTGTTTCTTTAAGCAAGTCGGTAATATACTTTTGTTGAGATATGAAGATTCCCTTCTTGGAATGGGCCACTTCAATTCCCAAAAAATATTTAAGTCTCCCTAATGTCTTGATCTCGAATTCAGTGGCAAGGCATTCACTTAACACTTGCTGCTCCTTTTTGTCATCCCCACTTACTATAATATCATCTACATACACTAATAAAATTGTTACCCCCCCCCCCCCTGAAACTAAATGTTTGATAAATAATATGTGATCCTCTTGGCTCTGTTTGTAGCCCAAACCTATCATAACTTTGGTGAATCTTCCAAACCACGCTCTTGGGGATTGTTTCAGCCCATATAAAGCCTTTCTTAACTTACAAACAGTTCCAACAGCAACCTGTCCATTGTAACCAGGTGGCAACTCCATGTATATTTCTTCTTCAAGGTCTTCATGTAAAAAAGCATTCTTCACATCAAATTGTTGCAGGTCCCAATCATGATTTGCTGCTAATGACAATATTACACTGACCGTGTTCATCTTAACAACAAGGGAAAAGGTCTCCAAGTAATCAGTTCCATAGGTTTGAGTGAAGCCTTTGGCCACTAATCTTGCCTTATAACGTTCAATGGTCCCATCAGCCCTGTACTTTACTGTATATACCCACTTACATCCTACTGGTTTTTTTCCAATTGGTAGGGTGACAAGTTCCTAGGTCCTATTCTTGCTTAACGCCTCCATTTCCACATCCATGGCTTGCTTCCGTTTCCTGTCAGATAATGCTTCAGATACAGAGGAAGGTGTGTGTGTGGAGTTGAGTTTTGTGAGGAAGGTTTTATGGGTAGGTGAGAATTTTTCAAAGGATAAGAAATTTGAGAGTGGGTAAAGTGGTTGTTGGGTGCATGTTCTAGTTCCCTTTCTAAGAGCAATGGGTAGGTCTAAATTTTGGTCCACCTGTGCTTCTAAATTTTCAGAAACAAACTCATTAGAATCATTAGAGTTTATAGAATTTGAAAGTGTTACCTTATGCAGTGATGATGGCTGGACTCTTCGACATTGCCAGACTCTAGAATGGCCTTTTCTCTCCTTGAATATACCAGATTTTTCAAAAATCTTCCACCATTAAGTGTCGGTTCAGGTGCAGGTCTTGCTATTGGTTCAGGTTCAGGTGTAGGTGTAGGTCCTACCATTGTTTCAAGTGCAGGTCCTGCTATTTTTTCAAGTACAGGTTCTGCTCTTCTCTCAATTTCAGGGACAACAATGCCATTTGTCCCAATTTCAGGTCCAAATGTCATATTTGGAGGCATGAGAGTCTCATCTTCCTCTCTTACATTCTCCCCCTAAAGATGAGGCTGCTTGAAGTAACTCTCTTGTTCGTTGAAGGTCACATCTCTTGACATATAGAATTTTTTTGATAGAGGGTGAAAACATTTGTATCCCTTTTGTGTGGTAGAGTACCATAAGAATACACATTTGACATCCCTAGGGTCTAATTTTCTCCTTTCATTACTATGAACATGCACAAAGGATACACACCTAAATATTCTAGGTTGGAGTTTATTTGTAGGATCCAAGTGTGGGTAGAATGAGGATAGGACTTCCATGGGGCTTTTAGTGTCTAAGATTTTAGTGGGTAACCTATTGATTAGATAGGTGGCAGTAAGAAGGGCTTCCCTCCAAAATCTCTTAGGGACATGGTTTTGGAAAAGTAGAGCTCTAGTTTGATTTAATAGGTGCCCATTTTTCCTTTCTGCAATCCCATTTTGTTGGGGTGTGTTCACACATGAGGACTTATGGATTATTCCTTCCTTTTGGCAACAAGAGTTTAGTACAAGGTTAAAACAGTCCTTGGCATTATCAGACCTAATTCTTTTGATACCGACCCCAAATTGATTTTTAATCATTGAGACAAATTGAAAAAACACATAGCTAACTTCAGATTTTTTTTTAATAGAAAAACCCAAGTCACCCGGGTACAATCATCTATGAAGGTTAAAAACCATTTAGCACCTGAGATATTAGGAACGTAAGCAGGACCCCATACATTAGTGTGAACAAGAAAAAAAGGGAAATGACTCATCTTATTGCTAATGGGAAAAGGTACACGCTTGTGTTTAGCAAGCTCACACACATCATAATGGAGACTTTCCACATTTAAATTTTTAAACAGGAAAGGGAAAAGCACTTTTACAACTCAAAATGAAGGGTGTCCTAGCCGACAATGGTATAGTTTCACTTTCTCTTTGTTGGTCATGATGGATTCAGATATGAGAGAGCAGCTCCTTGTAGGCAGATTAGGATCCTCCATGTAGTATAGGTCATTCCATTCTCTAGCATGTCCAATCGTCCTCCCCGAGTTCTTGTTCTGCAGTATACAAGAGTTGTTATGAAAAAAAACATTACATGAGAGATCTTTTGTGAGTTTTTGTATAAAAATCAGATTGGTGGACAATTTAGGGACATGAAGGACATTTTTTAATGTTATGGATGGGTTTATTTGGACCTCTCCTTGTCCTGTTGCAGTCATAAGGGTTCCATATGCTGTGGAAATTTTCTTGTTGCTAGGACATGGGGAATATGTGGAGAAATATTTGGGTAGAGGGGTCATATGGTCAGTGGCTCCAGAGTCTAATATCCAGTAATGTGTAAATGGTGTATCTGAAACATTAAGCCCAAAAGAAAGTGAAAACTTACCAGAATATGTTAAGGAGCATGAACCTGTGGGCTTCTCCAATTTACTAAGGAATGATCTTACCCGTTCTATCTCTTCATGATTCAGCTGGCCAAATCCTTCACTTTGTCCATGACTGATGTGTGTTTGCCCTTGTCCTCCCTTTTTTGGAGGGCCTCCTTTCGGCCCTCATTCTCGGCTTGGGGGTTTCCCATGTAATTTCCAGCACTTCTCCCTTGTGTGACACGACTTGTTACAGTGGGTACACCAAATATCCTCATATTTTTTCTCCATATTGGGAACCCCGCTTCTCCGTTGGTTAGCAACCATGATTGTTCCTCCTTCAGCTATCATTGCAGAACTTTCAGTTATTGAGGTCTCCAACATCAGTCCTCTCCTGTTTTCTTCACTCTGGATAATGGCTACCACTTCATTAACCCCTGGGACTTTCTCTTTTCCCAGGATTTGGATTCGGACCTGGTCATATTCAGGATTTAAACCTACCAAAAAATCATAGACTCTATCTTGTTCAATATACTCCTTAAGGATTGCTGAGTCTTTCGAACATTTTGCTTTTATAACTTGATAATGGTCCAATTCCATCCATAGAGACTTGAGTTGATTAGCATCTTCTGTAACAGATTTGTTTCCCTATTTGGCAGCCACGGTTTTCACCTTTACATCATAAATTTGAGCAGCATCCTTGGCCTTAGAATAAGTTTGTTCTACTGCCTCCCAAATTTCCTTTGCTGATTTAAGGAACATGCAGGTATCATTAATTTCTGGGACCATTGAATTCCACAACCACACCATGATCATGGAGTCTTTTTCATCCCATGATTTGAACTTGGGATCTGTTTCAGCAGGTGGACTATCAGTCAGGTGACTGACCTCTCCTTTTCCTTTCAAGACGGTCTTAATGAGTTGAGACCATTTGAGATAATTCTTCCCATATAACCGATAAGCAGAATGAACATTCTACAACTCTCCACCAGTTTGGGGTCTGCCCCCAGTTTCCAGAATAGGATCCACGATCTCAGCCATGACTAGCTGCGATCAAGGTAGAGAGGGATGTGCCTAATGAAAGCTACGACAAGGTTTAAAGGTAGCGCAGCAATGAAGGCTGCAACTTAGGGTTTATAGGCACGGTCAGAGACTCCCAAGGATCGGGAGCTTTAATACCATATCAAATTTAGAAGAAATAATATTCTTATTATCTTTCTCTCTCTCTCTCTCTCTCTCTCTCTCTCTCTCTCTCTCTCTCTCTCTCTATATATATATATATATATATATATATATATATATATATATATATATATATATATATATATATATATATATATATATATATATATATATATATATATATATATATATATATATATATACACACACACACACACACGAGCCTGCAGTCTATTTTAGAAAATATGGACAGTTAGTTCTAAGGAAACAAATCCTTGTGATTATGGGATTGATCATAAATAAATAAACCTAATAATTAGCAAGATACAACTGTTACATTACAGAATTACTACAAATATGATCTTTCCTAAAATACACAAAACCAATCACGGTTTTGAAAATATTCGACAAAAAAAGTTTGCAAATAAATCCGTAGAAAATATACACAGGCAACAAATTTTGAATCAACAAATAAATCCACAGGTACTTTTCAGCTCAAATTAATTTTTTTAGTTTAAATTTATATATAAGGATTATTTTAATAATAAATTTAATTTAAAATATTTTGAATTGAAATAAAACAAATTCAAATTCATAGAACTAAAAACTGCTACAAAGTTAATAATAAATACTTGCACAATGATAACCAAGTTATTAATAACCATTTGTCCAACCAAGTTAAAAAGATATAACAATCTAGAAAAAAAATACCAACTTAAATGTCACTACTAAGGTCTTCATCTAATTTATCGACACCATCTACATTTGTGTTTGATTTTACTACTAACATCTTCATCCAATTCATCGACGCCATCCACATTTGTATTTGTATTTGATTGTAGTACTAAAGCATTAACTATTTGATAAGACATCTGAAAGGCACGAAACACAACATAGAAAATATACTTAGACATAACATAAGATAACTAATAAATTAGTTAATTTTAGATTAGCATAACGAACACTAGACTCACTCTGTATCCTATCGGAAGTAAAGTAAAGTAAAATAATATTCTCAATGGGAAGTAAAGTAACAGGTGAAACTTTCCACACATCCTTATATCTAACACTGTTTATAAATTTACCAAAACGAATACGACTTTTTATTATTATAAGAAAAAAAAAGAGTAATATCTTCTCTTAAATCCAAATAATATAGAATAACATTGACCATATACATATGCATAGATGTAATACTAACATAAAATTGAAAGGTATTCCCATCATACTATTTTTACTATTTTAATGTAAGTAGTAATACTATCCGCATGGTTCTTATGAATAATTTCAACAGAACTCAGATACTTCACGAACTGATCACCAGATCTGCCAAAGATCTGAACCCAACAAAATAGTCAAAACTTTATCATAATATTCTCAATGTTATCCTTTTGATAACAGAAAATAAACTATCAGAGATTTCTTGATATTTTTACTAAATGTATGTTTGGTTCAAAAAATAGAAGATGATGGGTAGGGAGGGATTTTTAACTACATATGTGTTTGGTACAAAAGAGGAGGAGAGGAGTTTTAAAATTAAATTACTTTTTTATCTTTATAAATATTATCAAATTGATGCTTTGAATCAAAATAGCAATTCATATTAATATGAAGAAAAAATTGGAACAGAATAATTACTCTCGAAGTATTTGTGTGATATTCAATTTTTGTTTTTGAAAATTTTGATACATTTTATTCAATAATATATATTTATAACCAAAATAAGAAAAATGAATATGAAATTTATTTGATAATTACTCTCGAAGCATCCATGTCATATTCAATATTCATGGAATAAGAAATTTATTTGATGATATATAGCTATAATCAAAATAATTACAACTTTTAGTTAACGGCAACCGAACAATTATATGTTTTAGTTAACGACAACCGAGCAATAACAGATTATAGTTATATGTTACACGTAAAAATATTATAAATTCAAGAAAAAAAAACTCACCTGAGAGCAACAATGCACATGTAGCAGCAGCACAATAGAAGACAAATGAAACATAAAACAATACAGAAAAAAAACATAATTTTTAATAATTAATACGGATGATTTTGAAATTAAAATAAATAATTGAGGATAAATTAGATAATATAATAAAATTTTAAAACAATGAATCTCCCCTCCCCTCTATTTCAGATCCCTCAAATTTAGAGGGGAGCAAAAAGTGAGTCCGGGAGGTAATTTGCTCCCCTCCCCTCTCCTTATAAAAAAATAAACGAAACAAATATATTTACAAATATCTCCTCCGCTCCCCCCATCTACCTCCAACCAAACATACCTTTACGATTTTTTTGTATCTTTTGGTTTTTGATTCAAGTTAATCAAAATAGCAAACCCAAGTTGTGTGAAAATGATTTTATAGAATATATATATATATATATATATATATATATATATATATATATATATATATATATATATATATATATATATATATATATATATATATATATATATATATATATATATATATATATATATATATATATATATATATATATATATATATATATATATATATATATATATATATATATATATATATATATATATATATATATATATATATATATATATATATATATATATATATATATATATATATATATATATATATATATATATATATATATATATATATATATATATATATATATAAATATATATATATATATATATATATATATATATATATATATATATATATATATATATATATATATATATATATATATATATATATATATATATATATATATATATTGATCTGACCTGATCAGAAGGGGATCACGGGCTGACCACACGCTGTTGGACTGCTATCTGTTCACCGGTGATGAGGAGGAGAAAAGGGGGTGTACCTGCAAGACACTTCGATGCCAAAGTAAGGAATTGGGCAGAGTGAGAGCAAAGTACATAAATGGGGTAAGAAGTCAGTTACCTGACCCTCTTGTGAAGAGGGTATTTATAGAGAGACCCAAGCGCTGGGCTAACGGTCACTTGTGTTGGGCTGGATTGTCAGGCCCAACCCAGGTGACTACTAGGGCTTACGTGGCGTAGTGAAGACCAGAACGTGGTCTTCACCCTAGTCCAACTGTCCCTTGATCTCCGGAAAGTGGGTTTGACCTGCTCTTTCGGAGGCGGTCAGTTGGTTGGTGACGTGTCCCCGCGGAGGGGAGCACGTGTGAAGGACACATTGTCCTTCCCGACAAGAGGGCGGGTTCTGCCCGCGGGGGGGGGGGGGGGGGGGGGGGGGGATGGGAATGTCTTGTCCTCGGAGGGTAGGGTACTCCGAGCGGGGAGTCTCTGACCCGACGCAGTTGGGGTAGGCCTTCCTCGCAGGGAGGCCTTTCTGGCTCGTCGGGGGCCTCGTGCCCGACACGATACTCAGAGTGGATAGGGCCTGATGGAACATTATTGGGCTGGGCTCGCGTGGTCAGCCCGGGGCCTAGGCCAAAACAGGAGCCCCCTAAGTCGTTGCTCCGAGGAAGGGAGCGAGAATTTGATGACGTCGTTCCGGGGAAGTGGACTGGCCTAGGGGAAAATCCTTCGGCGCGAGCACGCGTGGTCTATGTCGTCGATTTTCCGGGCTTGAAGACGGGTATTGGCGAGGAGAGGCGAAGGGGCGCGTGTGTCTGCTTTTGCCACATGTCGCGCGCTGGGTGGCTGCTACGGCGGCTACCCTAGGGTACTCAAGTGTCTAGCGACGCTTCGAGTCCCGTGTAGGGGTATAAGTAAGCGAATCCCTGCTCATTTCTCACTTTTCGCCCTTTTGCTCTTAAGTTTCTTGCCTGCTGTCCCGCCGCCGTCTGATATCTCCGCCGTCACAGCCGCCACGTTCTCCGTCGTAGATTTCATCGCAGTAAGTTTCCTTTCTCTTTTCTTCTGTTTTTCTTGTTTGTTTTATGACCGTGGTTGGGGCCGTTTGAATGCCCCGAGGAGAGGCGAAGATTTCCGCCGCTCTAGGTTTTTTTTTAGGGTTTTTATTATGAATTCCCCGGGGAGAGATGCTAGTTCCGATGAGTGTCCCGGGGAGGGAAGCTTTTTCCGATGAATGCCCCGGGGAGAGATTCTTTACTCCGATGAATGTCCTGGGGAGCGACGTCTATTCTGACG
The DNA here is from genome assembly GCA_963859935.3 of Lathyrus sativus. Lineage (NCBI taxonomy): Eukaryota > Viridiplantae > Streptophyta > Magnoliopsida > Fabales > Fabaceae > Lathyrus > Lathyrus sativus. The sequence goes on along the minus strand of OZ012741.1, from coordinate 410,427,060 downwards.
GGCGCCTTCGAGGAGGATTTGCAGTTCGGGTCATACTGATAACCGGGGAGGTGATAGGTTAGGGCAGATCCACCGGGGACGATGCTCGGGGAGTCCTCGTCGCCCTTTCACTTGACTTGCGGTGGAAGGGTGAATTTGATCTCTGTCATCGAATTCACCATTACCTTCTGTTTTTCAGGTGTTAATGACTATGCTCGTCTTGGGCACGATGGTCGAGGATAATGAGTCGGACGTCCCCTATTTGGATGAGCGCGCCATTCAGATCGGAGACTGGGTGGCCGAGGAGCCTCTAACCACGCCCTCCTGCTTTGCTTCTGATCCGACAGGGGCCTATGCCATTGTGGAGGACCGGGAAGAGGGGGATCCTCAAAACTGGCAAGTCTACCATCCCCGACCAGGTTACCGAATCTGCTCGAAATACGGGCGGATGTGCTTTCCGATGTATGAGTTTTACTTCAAAGAGGCTAGGCTCAGGTTGCCCTTTTTGGACATCCATCTGGGCCTCTTCGACTGACTGAGGTTGGCCCCGTCGCAGCTGCACCCTAACGCCATGGCTTTTATTCGGGCCTTCGAGCTCGTGTGCCAATATCTCCAGGTCGGTGTCACGTTGTCGCTGTTCTTTCGTATTTTCCATCTGCAACGGCAGTCGGTGGGTGGTCGACATGGCTGGGTGTCGTTCAAGCAGCCGGACAGGCTTTTCAGAATGTACATGGATTCTGTCAGAGATTTCAAAGGTCGCTTTTTCGTGGTCAGCCCGATCACGCACGAAGGGTCCGTTTGTTATATTCAGAGGGGGAGAGGATAGTGGATGGTTGTCGCGAGGCCGTCATGCTGCCCCGGGTGCACGTGGAGTGGTCCCTGGAACATTATTCTCGGGGAACAGGTCGGTATATCGTGCGGGAGGGGCCGCTCGATGACGAGGACATGGCTAGCTATCTGAAGATAGTTTCCTTCGTGCACAATTTACCGCCGTCGAAGCTGGTCACCCCCGATGGCCGGTATATCCTCGACAGTTACGGAAACCTGCTCGAGTGTGCCTCGAAGGAGAATGCCCTGTGCTACCTAGGTGGTGGACGCCTCGTCCTTTTTCGACCTGATATCCTTAGCTTTTTATTTACCAGTTTTTCTTTTGTCGTGCAGGGAATATGGCTTCTGTCGAGGAACGAGTGAAGAAGTTGCGGGCCTCAAGGGATGCCGTCCCTCCGAAGACGCGGGTCGCCTAGTTGGTCGGGCAATCTTCCACGGAACAAGATGGACGGGGGTCGTCGGTGTCTCCGTCCGGTAGCCAGTCGCCTACTTCTCAAGGGCCCCCGAAGAGGGCGAGAGCTCAGGAGGATACGCCAGTGGTTGATTTATCGGTGGATTCTTCCGAGGAGGGTTATGCTATCGTCCCTTGTCACCAGCACCCCGGCTATTTCCATGGGGCTAGGTCGCCCAGTATTCCTGTCGGGGAGGCGAAGGCGATTTTGAGTGCCCACCGGGCTACGAGGAGGCATGTTCTGACCGAGGACTTGGCCGCGTTGATGCGGACTTTCGCTACGGCGATGGTCTTGAGCGAGGAGAGCTGCTCGGCCGTCGAGCTGTCAAAGCTGTAAGGGGATCTCGCTTTTGCGCGGTCCCGTCTGAATAAGGCAGCCGAGGATTTAGAGGTGAGCCGAGGGAAGGTGACTCAGCTGACCGAAGAGTTGGAGAAGTCTCGCGGGGTTGCTCTCGAGCGGAAGAGGTGCGGCGGCACCAAGGAGAAGCTGAGGGTAGCTGAGGAGGAATTGCGGGCGTCAAAAGCTCGTGTGGTGGAGCTCGAGGGAGATCTCTTTCCTGGTGATGACGAGACTGATGACGAAAGGTTGCTGGTTACCCGGACGGATCTGCTCGCCAGGATACGTGTGTTGGAAGGGGATTGCCTAGATGCTTTTGCCGCGGGCTTCAACAGTGCTGTCGCGCAGCTCAGGGTGGTGAACTCCGGTCTCACCTTCGTCGAGGATGGGATCGGCCTCTTCCACGAGATAGTCGACGGTCGGGTGGTCGACCCCAGCGCCGAGGAGGCTGGCACCGTCGTCCCTGTCGTCGAGCCTGAAGTTGAGGAAGAGGAGGGAACATAGACTTGCCTCGGGTATGCGTGCCCGCGTATTTCGGCCTGCGTGTCATATTTTTTATTTTGTTGTTTTCTTTGTCGGGCCTGCGTGCCTTTGTTTATGTAATGTTAACTACTGGGCTGGTGCCCGCCTTTGATTAATATATTTCTGAGAATTTTCTAAGTGTGTGCCTCGTTTTTGCATGTTGTTTACGCTCGTTTTATTTCTGCACGTACTTGTATGCTTGAAATGTATGTATGTTTGGAATGCATGTGTAGTATGCCTTTCGGCCTATTCTGGGTGGTAGCTCGACGACGATTGTTTCCGGCGGTGTGGGGAACTGGCCGGCTGGTCGGCTTTGTTGCCTGACCGGTTCGGGGGTAGTTCTCCCCGTGGCGTGGACGTCCCATCGCGAGCTGGGTGTCCTGCCGGTGCTGGTACGACAGTGGGGAGTCTCGATCGAGGTGTTTCCGCCGAGCAAGGCCTTCTTCCCGCGCACACAAGAGGCAGGGCTTGCTTTTGGTCTGGTCGTTAGGAGACACGAGGAGGTGCGGTGGTACCATGTCGCCCCCCAGTGGTCGTGACGATGGGTCGTCGCGGACAGTGTTTAACTGTAGTACCACTTAAGTTTCTCGGCATTCCATGGTCGAGCTAGTTGTTCCCCGTGCAGGTTTTCGAGGTAGTAGGCCCCGTGCTCCGTCTTGTCGCGGACACGGTAGGGACCTTCCCAATTCACAGCTAGTTTGCCTTCGTGTGAGTCTTTCTGGTTTCTGCGCAAGACTAAGTCGCCGATTTGGAAGTCGCGTTTCAGGACTTTGTTGTCGTGGCGAAGTGCCACCTGCTGTTTCAGCCGGGCTTCTCGAAGGGCTGCTCCTGATCGAATCTCCTCGACTAGGTCGAGCTCCTCTCGCATGGCGTCGTCGTTGTCGTCGGTGTCGAGAGGAGCTTCAGTTCGTCGGGATAGCTCGCGTATCTCGACCGAGATTACTGCTTCGGTTCCATACGTGAGGCGAAATGGGGTTTCCCCCGTGGTTGAGTGGGGCGTAGTTCGGTACGTCCAGAGGACGCTGTGGAGTTCCTCGACCCATGCCCTCTTTGCGTCGCCGAGTCGTCGTTTTAGTCCCCTGAGTATGACCCTGTTCGCGGATTCTTCCTGGCCGTTTGTCTAGGGATGTTCGATCGAGGTGAAATGGTGTTTGGTTCCGAGCATGGTGACGAAGTCGCGGAAATTTTTGTCCATGAATTGCGTGTCGTTGTCTATGACGATGGCGAGCGGGACCCCGAACCGTGTGAGGATATTTCATTTGTAAAATCGGAGTATGTTGTGGGTCGTGATTTTGGTTAAGGCTTCGGCCTCAATCCATTTAGTGAAGTAGTCCATGCCCACGATGAGATACTTGTTGTGATAGGAGCCTAGGGTGAAGGGGCCGAGGATGTCCATCCCCCACCAGGCGAATGGCCACGGGGAGGAGAGGGATTTGAGTTCGGTCGGTGGAGCAAGGTGCATGTCCCCGTGTCTTTGACATTTGTCACATCGCTTGACGTGCTCCCTCGCGTCTGTTTGCATCGAGGGCCAGTAGTGTCCTGCTCGTAAGGCCTTTCTCGCCAGGAATCGTCCTCCGAGGTGCTGCGCGTTGATGCCCTCGTGGATTTCCTCTAGGACGGCTGCGGCCTGGGAGTTGTCGATGCACTTGAGGAGTGGGATCCCGAGGCCTCTACGATATAGTTTTCCCTCGAGGAGGACATACGAGCAGGCTCGTCGCTTAGTCGCGCTTGCCTCTTTAGGGTCGGTTGGTAGGTGGCCTGTGCTGAGTTAGGTGTGTAGCGGTGTCATCCAACAGTCGGCATCTCCTATTGCGTTGATGTCGAGCGGGGCGGTGGCCGCTTTGGTGCTCGGTTGCGATAGGACTTCTTGGATGACCGACTTGCGGCCTCCTCGCTTTTTGGTGCTCGCTAATTTTGAGAGAATATCGGCTCGGGTGTTCTGCTCGCGCGGTACATGCTGAATCTTCACGGAGTCGAAACTTTGTAGTTTTTCGGTGATAAGTGCTAAGTATTCGGCGAGGTTGTCGTTTTTCGCTTGATATTCTCCTCGTACTTGCGAGGCGACCAACTGGGAATCTGTGTAGATTTTAATTTCTCTGGCCCCGAGGTCTGATGCCAGGCGAAGTCCGGCCAGGAACGCTTCGTACCCGGCCTGGTTGTTAGTCGTCGGGAAAGCCAGCGTGAGGGAAACCTCTATGATGGTGCCCTATTTGTTGTCGAGAATGATGCCTGCTCCGCTGCCTGTGGAGTTGGAGGAGCCGTCCACGAAAATGGTCCATATGTGGCTCCCCGTGGTAGGGTCGGGTGAGGAGGTCATCTCGGCAACAAAATCGGCCAGGGCTTGGGCTTTGATGGCTTTCCGGCTTTCGTAGATGATGTCGAACTCAGATAACTCTAACGACCATTTCAGCATGCGTCCAGCCATGTCGGGCCGGCCGAGGAGCTGGCGGATGGGCTGATCGGTGCGGAGCACAATGGTGTGTGCTAGGGAGTAATGTCGGAGCCGTCGTGCGGCGGTGATGAGGGCGAAGGCGACTTTTTCGATCAGCTGGTATCGGACTTCGGGACCGTGGAGGGATTTGCTCGTGAAGTAGATTGGCTTTTGCCCCTCTTCGGTTTCTCTGATGAGAACGGCGCTGACGGCCTCGTTAGATACGGCCAGGTATAGGTATAGGGTTTCGCCCATCACGGGTCGTGTCAACACAGGTGGTTCAGATAGGACGCGCTTGAGGTGGCGGAGGGCTTGCTCGCACTCCTCTGTCCAGTCGAACGCGGTCTCCTTCCTGAGTAGTTTGAAAATGGGGAGGGCGTGTTGTGCAGATTTGGCGATGAACCGGGAAAGTGAGGCGAGCACGCCGTTGAGGGATTGGATGGACTTCTTCGTGGTTGGTGTGGTGATTTCCGAAAATGCGTGGCACTTGTCCGGATTTGCCTCGATCCCCTGCTCGGTCAGGTAGTAGCCGAGGAGTTTTCCTGCGCGGACACCTAAGGTGCATTTCTCCGGATTGAAGCGCATTCGGCAGGTCCTCGCGGTATCGAAGACCTTTCTGAGATGGGCCGTGTGATCGACTTCCGTGCAGGATTTGACGATCATGTCGTCCATGTACACTTCGATCATGTCGCCGATTTTGCCCCGGAAGACATTGTTCATCATCCGTTGGTACGTGGCGCCGGCGTTCTTTAGGCCGAAGGGCATTACATTGTAGTAATAGTTTCCCGACGCCGTCATGAAGGTCGTGCTCTGTTTGTCGTGCTCGGCCATCAGGATATGGTTGTACCCCGAGTATGCGTCCATGAAGGACAAGAGCTTAAAGCTCGCGGAGTTGTCAACGAGTTTGTCGATGTTGGGGAGAGGGTAGGCGTCCTTAGGACATGCCCGGTTGAGATCGGTATAGTCAACACACATGCGCCATTATCCATTATTCTTTTTAACGAGTACAACGTTGGACAACCAGGTTGAATACCGGGCTTCCGAAATAAAATTCGCCTGTAAGAGGTCTTTTACAGCTTTTTCAGCCGCCGCCGACTTCTCAGGGTACTGTCTACGCCTACGTTTAACTACGGCCTTCGCGGTCGGGCTGATGGACAGCTGATGGCAGGCAACCTCAGGGTCGAGTCCGGGCATTTCTGCGGCGCTCCAGGCGAAGAGGTCGGCGTTCTCGCGGAGGCAGGCCTGTAGCTGTTTCTTCACTAAGTTTGGGAGTCCGACTCCGATCTTCACGGTTCTGCTCTTGTCCTCCCCGAGTGTGATGATCTCGAATTCACCATCCGGGATGGGACGTGCTGGGTGGGTGGGCTACCCGTTGGACTGGTTGGCTTTGCTGGTTCTTATTTCGTGATCGTGCTCTTCGGTGAAGCGGCTGCCGAGGTCCATGGATCCGACGAGCTCCTTTGGTTCGCTCTTCGGCGTCATAGTTGGAGTTGCCTTCCCCTTTCAGGGTCACCAGGTCCCCCGCTTCGTGTAGTACTTCATCTTTAGGTGGACGGTGGAAGGCACCATAGTGAGTTCTGCTATCGTCGTTCTGCCCAGGATACAGTTGTAGAGGGACGGGCACTTGATGACTAAGAAAAGGATGCTGATCTCCCTGTCCGCTTCCTCTTCCCCAAAAGTGACTTTCAGCTCCACGTACCCCCAAGGTCTCGTCGTCGTTCCGTTGAACCCCTGAAGGTCGGAGCCTACGTAAGGGGACAGGTTGGATTCGTCGAGTTGGAGGGTCGTGAAGAGGTGGGTGTACATGATGTCCACTGAGCTGCCTCCGTCGACGAGGATGCGTCTGACGTCGAAGTTCGCCATCCGCGCCCGTATCAGCAGGGGGATGTTGGAGTTGGGGGAGCCCCCGGGGTGTTCCTCGAGGTAGAATGTGATCGGATTGGATCGGCCGCGAAATCTTTCGAGCGTGCTCATCTTACCGGAGTTGCTCGTAATAATCTCGTCGAATTTCCTTTTCACCGATCCTATGGAGCCTCCCGAGATGACCATGGCTGTAGAAAAGTATTCCCACCGGCTGGTTGGCCGTACCAGCTCTCCTGGTAGGTCGGGGCCGTCGGGGAGGCCGAACTCTCTGTCTGCGAACCAGTCTTCGGGGCAGCTGACGCATAGTGCGACCTGGAGTCCGTTGTCTCCATCGAAAGAGGGGAGCTCTTCGACTTTCTTGGCCTCGGGGGCCTCGTGGCCTCGTGGCCTCACCCCCCGGGTATACCTCTTTAGGTGGTCGTCCTTAATCAGGATTTCGATCGCGTCCTTGAGATGGATGCAGTCTTCCGTCACGTGCCCGTGGCTCCTGTGGAATCGGAAATATTTTGACTTGTCCACATTGGGTTTGGGGGGCGTCGGCCTGGGGAAGTGGCAACCTCCCTGGGCAAATTCGGTTTTGGCGCACTCGGCCAGTATACGCTCATGGGAAGCGACTAAGGCCGTGTATTTCGTGAATCGGTCGGCGGAGTCGTGTTGTTCGCGTTGTTCGCGGGGGCGATCTTCCTGACGGCGGTCACCTCCCCGCCGCTGGCTTGAGCCTCCGTCATCTCGATGCCCGCGGGGGGCCTCCCTATCTCGGCTGTCTCGAGCGGAGTTGGCTGCTTGGGTTTCCTCGAACCGGATATAATGCGTGGCTCTGTCGAGGAAATCCTGCAGGGAAGCTGGTCGGTGTATGCCCACGGCCTCGTAGAACTTGGAGTCGCGGCGTAGACCCTGCTCCATTAGGTAGCGTTTCATCTCGTCTGACGTCGTTACCTCCACTGCTTCCCGTGTGAATCTCTCAATGTATTTTCAGAGAGGCTCATCGGGGCCTTGGATTATCGCGCCGAGGGCCGCTTCTGTCTTCGGGTGGCGTCGGGACGCTGTGAAGTGTTTTGAAAACAGGTCCTTCAGGATCCTCCACGACGTAATCGATTCGGGCTCCAGACTTTTGTACCATGTCATGGTGCCTTTCCTTAGGGTCGTCGGGAATAGCATGAACTTTATAGCTCCTCGCACGTTTCGGTAATCGAGCATGACCTCAATGTCTTCCAGGTGATCGTCCGGGTCGGATGTACCGTCGTACGTCGAGAGCGTCGGGGGCTTCTCCATCCCGTGGGGGATGGGGGCGGCCATGATTTCCCGGAACAAGGGAGTCCTGTAGTCATCTTCGTCGCTGAGGGCGGGTGATCGAGGAGGGGATGGGCCGTTTAGTATAGGCACCTGGTTTCGGGTCCTCGGCCTTCTGACCGGGGGTTCGACGCGCGGAGGCCTGGTCGCGATTGTTTTCGTGCTCTGCCGCCTCCCGCGAACTTGTCTCATCGGGGATCTGGTGCGCTCCCGCACTACTTCCGTTCGGGGCCTTTCCAGCCGTGGTCGTCGATTTCTGGGTTGAGGCGAGGGACTCCTCGAGCCCCCATTCTGGTCTTCCCGCGGAGGGGACCTTGGGGGGACCTCCCGCTCCAGCGCTCCAATTTGTGCGTTCTGCTGAAACAATAGCTGGTTCGTCTGGTTGATGGCTGCGAAGAGGGCAGCCACTGTTGGGTCCGCTCCTGCCGGGACGGGAACGGAGAACGCCACTGGACTCTAGGGCTGGTGGTCGGCCTGGCGTGTCGGTTCTGCAGATGACGGAGATGCAGTCTGGCCGTCTCTCTCATCGGTCTCCGCTGGGTGTGACGTCTCCGTTTGCTTGCTACCGTTTGCGGCAGTGTTAAGCATGAAGTCGTGCACGGTATCGTCTGGTGTGGGCTTGCCATGATCGTGGAGTGTTGGTGAAACTTTGGTTCTCTGCTCGGAGTAACGGGGAAGTTTCCGTTCTCACAGACGGCGCCACTGATCTGACCTGATCAGAAGGGGATCACGGGCTGGCCACACGCTGTTGGACTGCTATCTGTTCACCGGTGATGAAGAGGAGAAAAGGGGGTGTACCTGCAAGACACTCCGATGTCAAAGTAAGGAATTTGGCAGAGTGAGAGCAAAGTACAGAAATGGGGTAAAAAGTCAGTTACCTGACCCTCTTGTGAAAAGGGTATTTATAGAGAGACCCCAGCGCTGGGCCAACGGTCACTTGTGTTGGGCTGGATTGTCAGGCCAACCCAGGTGACTGCTAGGGCTTACGTGGTGTAGTGAAGACTAGAACGTGGTCTTCACCATAGTCCAACTGTCCCTTGATCTCCGGAAAGTGCGTTTGACCTGCTCTTTCGGAGGTGGGCAGTTGGTTGGTGATGTGTCCCCGCGGAGAGGAGCACGTGGAGAACGTGTGAAGGACACGTTGTCCTGCCCGACAGGAGGGCGGGTTCTGGCCGCGGAGGGGGGGGGGGGGAGCAGGTCTTGTCCTCGGAGGGTAGGGTTCGCCGAGCAGGGAGTCTCCGGCCCAACGCAGTTAGGATAGGCCTTTCTGGCTCGTCGGGAGCCTCGTGTCCGACGCGGTACTCGAACTGGATAGGGCCTAATGGAACATTATTGGACTGGGCCCGCGTGGTCAGCCCGGGACCCAGGCCAGAACATATATATATATATATATATATATATATATATATATATATATATATATATATATATATATATATATATATATATATATATATATATATATATATATATATATATATATATATATATATATATATATATATATATATATATATATATATATATATATATATATATATATATATATATATATATATATATATATATATATAGTTTCATTAAATTAACATTTCAAGTAATTATGCTAGTGGTAAATTTGATGGTCCAATATGTGATACAACGTGGGTTGGATGTTAACAATTTTAAATTTACTCACTTTTTATTTTTCAAAATTTTCATATCTTTTATTTTATTAAAATAAAAAATAACAAAAATTTTAGATATTAAAAATTTATAAGGTTATATTTTTGGATTCACAAAAACAAGAAATATATATATTAAGTAAAACTAATATTTTCTTCAATAAATTTATATTAAAATTGAAATTGAAATTAAAGTTAAAAAGTAACACAATTCATGTTAAAAATAATTAGTAAAATACAACAAGTAGGAATTAAAAATATCATTCTAATTTTAATAATGTTTTTCAGTAAGTTTTAAAACAACTATGAAATCTTGAAAAATATGTTTAAATAGATAATTTGCACTAAAATTATAAAAGAAAGTAAGTCAAAAAATGATAAAAATAAATAAATTTTGTTAAATTTAAACAAAGTCTAATAATATTTTTAGAAAATAATTGTTTTATTTTAAAACAAAAAAGTTATATTATATATTTTATATTGAAAAAAAATACTATTATATATTAAATACTTATTTTTTTTCCATAATACTTACTTTTCAAAAAATTTGTATTAAATTAAACAAATAAATTTAAATTTAAAACTAAAAAATATTTTTTGGTAAAATTTAAACAAAGACTATAATTATCTTTAGAAAACATTTAAATCTAGTAATTTAAAAAAAAATTAAAAGAAAACAAAAATATTTTGCATTCATATTAAAAAAATATTTAAAAAAGCAAAAGAATATCCGCAGGTAGTTTTCCTGCGAGTTTTCCTTAGGAATACAAAAATGTGAATTTTGCAGCAAGACCTACAGGGGGTTTTCCTGCAGATATTTCTGCCAACGATAGTTCCGCAGGAAAAATAGTCCATAATACAATTTGCTTAATAATGTACAAATTTACTTGCAGAATTTGCTGTTAAACTCTATTCTGCAGGAAACTATATTTTATTTAATAAAGTCATAGAAAAATCCGTAAGTATATCTGCGGAGTTTTTCTGCAGAAAAGCAAAGTATTTCTAATAGTGTTGAATCAAAGTCAAGTAGAACATAATCTAGTATTTGTAGAGTGGATACATAACATAATGATCCAAATACTTTGAATGAATTAATGTCATGAAAATTGTCAATGTTATTTTTGATATGGTGATCGAATTTGTAGCAGTGGAGTTCTAACTCTATTGATAATGAAAGTGGCATATAAAATGTCATAAAACCAATATGTTTTTTTTTTTAGTTTGATTTATACAAGAGAACTATACAAAAATTAAGTAGATGTTGATATTTGCTTTCAACTCTACTATTAAGTGGAGTTTCAACATATGATTTTTGGTGCATTATTCTTTATAGGCATAAAAATTGGTTAATATGAATTCATGTTCATTGTCAGTTCTTATAGTTTTTAGTATGGTCAAATATTGAGTTTCAAGCATGTTTACAAGGTTATGCAGTTGTGGAGAACCTTTTGATATTTCTTTAAGTCAAACAATTAAAAACAAATATTGTATGGTCAAGGAAATATTTTCATTATAGACACTAGCGTCCAGACGGACACGCGTGTCTGTCGATTTTTTTAATACTCATAAAAATATAAATAATATTTTTTGTTAAAATAAAATTTAAAAAAAATACAATATGTGAAAGTTAATAATAAGAAGTTACGTGGAAGTTAATAATAAGAAGTTATGTAAAAGTTAATAATAAGAAGTTATTAAGTAAATTAGACAATAAAATAAAGGTAAAAATGGTCTAAAAAAAAATAGACTACACAATAACAAAATATTTCCTTTATATATTGTATAGATAAGAAATGGATAATGGTCCATAAATGTCAAAGCGGACCAGTTCAAAGTTAGAATTTGCAATGAAATAACTAATACTAAAGAAAAGATTCTTGTCTAGAAAAATAAAAAATATCACATGTAGTTTTATTATCAAATGAAAAAGAAAGGTACAATTGAGATATATAAGCAAGTCTCTTATTTGAAACATAACCTAGCCTAAAATTTTGAAATGCATAAAAAGGAATGACAATTTTATTAGCTATAGTATTCATGGCATTGGAAAGACTATTTGAAATAACATTAGGGTCAATATCATGTGCCTCAATAGCCAATTTATATAGGTCTCAAATTTGAATATTTGAATTTGTTGGAATTCAGCCACAATTTATGGAGAATTTTGCTCAATCTTAATTTCAAGATTGTTTATTACAAAAAAAAATCGAATGTTGCCACGTGAAGTTCACTTCACAACGTGAAAAATCATGTCACAAACTGATTTTAGCGACGTGACTATTCACGTGGCAGGAGTATGTGTGGCAACTGTGTTGCCACATGAAAATCACGTCACAACTTTTCCACATGAAAATCATGTCGTAACTTTGTCACGTGATTTTCACGTCGCAACAAATAAAAACAGAGTTGCAAGCATAGCAGAGAAGATGACAGACATGTGTAAGAACCTTGCCACGTGATATTCATGTGGCAAGTTGTGAAGTGAAATTCATGTGGCAAGTTGTGATGTGATTATCACATGTCAATTTGCAATGTGAATTCCACGTGACAAGTTGTAACGTGAATATCACGTGGCTGAGTATTTTTTTATTTTTAAAACTGATTAATTTTGTAGTACACATTTAAATATTTTGTATTTTTATTTATAACCATCTTTGTTATGCATTGTGCATTAATAGAGGTGATAACGTTCGAACCCGAAAATTTGGTTATCCAGTTCGGGTTGAGGAATTGACAGGTTTTTCTTGAATAAAACCTCTAGGGTTTTGTCCTCCAAGATTCTCTGAATTTGGGGGTTTTTGCAAGATTCGTCTCATCACATATTCAACCGAGTGAAGGTAATCGAGGAGCGGTGGGTTCCGTCGATTTAGTAACGGTAAGCGAAGGATTGTAAAGGAGAGTTTCGAGTTTCACACGCTGGTGATTGAAATCAACCGGGCCAGATTTTGAGGTATATGAACAATAGTTTTAGGGTTTTTAAAGCAACCCCCTCTTTCAAATAATCTGACGATTATATGAACTTGTTAGCGAAAATAGAGAAAGTCAAATCCCAAACCTGGAAGAAACTGGGAATCTACGACTTGATTATGCTTTCGAAAACAAGTCTTGATTATTGTCAGATTATGTTAGTTTCTTCCTTGTACTTTTAGGACAACACCCACTATACTTTCCATCTCCCTTGTGGGATGATGACACCTACAATCTTCGACATAGCCGTTATCACATAGCTTAAACCCACTGGAAACCCCTATGATCCCGACCTAGAATCCGATGATTCCGTAGGTTTTACATATGCCAAACGTTAATCAAAACGGAGTTGCATTGGTCGACTCTTTGGGAGAGGTTTGACATTCCCAAAGCACTTAATCCAAATTCTTGTGTCAATTTCTAGGCTTCTTCCCCACATGTTTCTTGATTAGACCTATTTCTATCTTGTGTGCTGCTTCGACCTGGCCGTTAGTCTGAGCATAACAGGGCGTGGAAGTCAACAGTTTGAAACCCATTTCCTTCGCGAAATCTTGCATCTATCGACTAATAAAAATTGATCCCTGATCCATTGTAATGGTTTCTGGGATTCTAAATCTATAAATAATATGTTTTTTTGATGAATTCGATTACATCTTCTTCGTCGACATTTGGCAAAGGTATAACTTTGATCCATTTTGTAAAATAGTCAATACCTACTAAAATGTACCTTTGATTTTTGGATGACGCTGGTCGAATTTTTCCAACCAAATCCAAAGCCCACCCCCTAAAGGGCCATGGTTTAACTATGGAATGTAATTCCCTCGCAGGAACATATTGCATACCTGCGTGTACTTGGCACCCTTTAGCGAATTCGATACAGTTTTTTAATATGGTGGGCCAATACATGCCTTGCCGAAACAACAACAACTTCATCTTATGGCCTACCTGGTGTGCCCCACATGCCCCTCAGGAGTCTTTTTAAATAACTCATTCCCTAAAAGAACATAACTTAAAGCACGATACCTGATTTTTCGCTGAGTGAATGTCGTCGGATTTTGCAGCTACTCCACTATTGGTTTCCTCCTATATCCATCCACCAAGCTATCTATTATGAGGATTTTAAAATTCTCTTTATCGGTGCACCCTAACTTTGTCGTTTCCAAGTTTGATGGGGACAATCTGGCTGATACAACTCTTCCTCTGACTTCGACTGCATCTTATAATTTTTCTTTCGAGATTTTATACCCTGAAGCATTCTGGGCCAAATCATTAGCCACTTGATTCTCCAATCAAGGTATGTTTCGAATACTAACCATTTCAAACCTTTTCAGTAATCGATTGGCTATTACAAAGTGCATAATAAGATTTTCTTTAACTCATTTGTACTCTTTTGTAATTTGTTTTATGACTAACTCTGAGTCTCCCAGTATTTTGACTCAAGTTGCCCCAATTCCAACAATATCTTAAGTCCGGCTATTAAAGCCTTATATTCAGCCTTGTTATTCGAACATAGACCTTCGACTTTATACTTGAATCTTGTCAGGAGAAATGATTAATACTCCTACACCGGTTAGATCTCTATGACTAGAGCCATCAAAATATAATTTCCAAGGCTTAAGTTTGAGATAGGTTATGTTATTTTCACTTATTGAGTGGTCGACTATAAAGTCTGCTACCACTTGTCCTTTAACAGCCTTTAAAGGTATATATGTTAAGGATTATTCAATCAAAGCTAACGCCCATTTACCAATTCGACTATGCAAAATTGGTTTGGACAATATATGTTTAATAATATCGAAATGGGACAAAACATAAACATCAACTGGTTTTATATAATGCTTTAACTTTGTACAAGAGAAATACAAGCATAAACATAATTTTTCAACTATGTTATACCTAGTTTCTGCATCATTTAAAACTCTACTAAGGTAGTAAATGACTCTTTCGACACCATTCTCATCCTCTTGAGCCAACATGCTCCCTAAGGTTTTATCTGATGCATATATATATAACTTCATGCTCCTATTCCTACAATGTGGTGATAGAATTGGAGGATGACTCAATTAATCCTTGATTTTGTCGAATGCTTCTTGCTGAGGTTTCACCCATTCGAACCTTTCCTTGTTGAGTCGAAGAAGAGGTGATAAGGCTTGAGTCTTTTCGCTGAGATTCGATATGAATCTCCTTAAGAAGTTAATCTTGCTCAGCAGTGACTGTAATTCCTTCTTTGTCGATGGAGCTTTCACCTCCGTTATGTCCTTGGTCTTATTCTGTTTTACTTAAATTCCCTTTTTATGGACCACAAAGCCTAAGAAATCTCCCGCCTGCACACAGAAAGAACATTTGAGAGGATTCATTTTTAGACCATGCCTTCTCATCCTTTCGAAAGATTGTCGAAGATGGTCAATATGATTCTTCCCTGAGGTAGACTTAACAATAATATCATCAATGTATATTTTCATAAAGGTCTCTATATAATCATGGAAGATCGAATTCATTTCCCTTTGATACGTTTGCCCAGCATTTTTTTAAACCAAAAGGCATTACTACCCATTCGTAAGTGCCTAAGGCCCTAGGGCATTGAAAGTCTATCTTTGAGACATCTTCTTCAGTAATAAAATTTTGATTATATCTTGAATACCCATCAAGCTTACTAAGGTATTTGTGGCCTGCGACAAAATCGACTAACATTTCCGCCATAAGAATTGAATATTCGTCTTTTGGAGTTGCAACATTTAAATCTCTAAAATCTTTCCATCCCTCAAAGAACCATTCTTTTTAATAATAGGCACATTATTTTCTAACCATTCGACATTCCTGGTTGTGCGAATGAATTGACATCAGAGAAGCCATTTAAGCTCCTCTTTGATATTCGAGAGAATTTCCGGTGCAAAACTCCTTGGATTCTGCTTGATGGGCTTCTTTCCAGGCTTGATTGGCAACTTCAGTTCGGCAAGATCTCTTCTTAAACTAGGAATCTTGTCGAAATCCCATGCGAAACAGTCTTTAAACTCCTTCAATAGTTGGATTACTTCGACCTTGAGTTGTGGGCTGATGTTGGCACTTAAGTATGTTGGCCTCTTTGTTTCCCCATCTCCTAGATCAATTTCTTGAAGTGGATCTTGCGCTAGCATCTTGATGTTGGATGCCAACAGATCCTTCTCGAAACCCAAAGGCTCGTCATCATAGATTGCATCGAGCCTCTGGCCTTGTTGTGTTTCCTAAACCTTATCAGGAGGTTCTGGATCGAAGCCCTTACCATGACCCTCTTTGTGTAAATCTTGGTTGGCTTCTACAGCCATATTTCCAATTTCAGCCTCTAAGGCCGTTTGTAACTTATTTTCGGCTATGTAAGCCAAAATCGTTTTTAGCACCTTGAATTCAGTCATCAACACCGAATTTGCTTCCCTAACCTGTTGGGGTTATCCCAGATACACCAAGGTATGGCAGGTTTTCGTCTCCTACCATCTCTCTATCCCATCGAAAACCCTGGACGAGATGCAAATACAACAAACAACAGACGTCGTTATTTAGGGTGAAAGCAAAATTGGTCGGATTGCATAGAGCAATGTTTGCCAAGTGTTTGTCGAAACTGTGCCGGTAGACATGATTGATTGGGGCCTTAAAATGACCTTGATTTTCCCTAATATATTCGACGATGTCGTCTAGTTGTTATATCATGATTCTCTAGTGCATGGAAGATGGTACAACCCCAACTCCATGTATCCACTCTCGATCCAACAACAAGTTGTAGTTGGCCTTCGTTTTGACGACCATAAAAACAGTAGGTCTTATAACAGTCCCCACCTCCAGATTAACTTGTATGACACCTAGAATAGTGCCCACCTTTACCTCGTAATTCGAGAGCACCATGTTGTATGGCTTGGTATCTGTGTCGTACTTGTCGATTCTTCTCAGCATAAAGTGCGGCATTAGATTCACCGTAGCGCCACAATCCACCAGAATTTTATTGACCACGATGTTCTCCACCTTTACGGTAATAAACAGAGGCTTAAGATGACTCTTCATCACCTCATCTAGTCATTCGAAGAATGCATTCTTCTCTTTGACACATCCATTATTCATCACATAGTGGCACATTGGCTTGTGTGCCACCACCTCTATTTCTGTATATATATCCAAATCTTCTACCTCAGTTATCTGGTCGAATTCTCTGGGCAAAATCGATACCATATTTACTATGATATCTAAAGAGGCTTTTGACTCAGAGTCGAAATTATTCGTAAGCATTTCGTCTTCCTCAATTTCTAGATCATGGTTCTCCTTACCCTCTTCTTCTTGAGCAGCAAACAGCTTTCTCCCTATGGGTAACTTGTCGAAAGGCTTCATTTCCTCCTTTTTCTCTTTCATAGCTGGTAGGTTGGTGCTGGATTCAGCCTTAGCTCCTGCCTCCCTTTGAGCCTTCCTCCTGTGTTGTTCCCTTCTCCACTGGGATCGAGACATTGGATTTTTTCCCTTGTAGTTTTCCAAGATATAGTCCATTTTCTTCGAAGCCTGGAACTCTTTATGGTAAGCCATTGATGAGCCCCTGTCGACGTCAAATTTTTACCATTTTTGTTGTCCCTGCTATTTGCCCTCAACTAGCTTCACCCAACTTCCCTTGGAAGCCTCCGCCGTTGGTTTGAATGTAGATGGCTTAACCCCTGACACCCTCTGTTTGGTTTCGTCTTTCCTAGAAGAAGATCTTCTTGGGTTGAACCTCGTTTCCCATAGGAGGTCGTCTACTCGTGTAACACCCCAAATTTAATTGGAATATTTTAATTTATTTATTTAATTGAGAATATTCGTATTTTGGTGTTTTCGGTGGTTTTGTGGAATATTGGGAATTAAGGGAATTTGGGTTATTTATTTTGAATAATAATATATAATATGAATTTATTAATATTATTATGAATTAAAATAAATACAAGATGAATAAGGGCAATTGGGGAATTAAGAGAAGTTAGTGAGGGTATTATGGGAAAAGCCCAAATTGTGAGGCCCAAGAGTAGGTTTAACAAAAAGAAAATTGTGATGGAATTAGGAGTCATTTGTTAGACCGTGAAAAGAATGGAGGCCAGAGCTCTGAGGAGGAAGATTAGAGGCAAAAGCTTCGGAGGATTCCCAGAGATATTTGAGAATGCTTTGATCGACAGTTAAGGTATATGGAGTATATCCTTTCATGATTTTTCATGCGTGACCTTCAATATATTTAAGGTCGATTTAAGGGTTTAAGGGTTTTGAAGAGAATTATGGGAAAAAGGGAATTTGGCCTTCATGGCCAAATCCTATTTTGAGGTTTAACTTTGAACTAGGCCTTCGTGGCCAAAACTCTGACTTGACATCAGTCTAAATCTTAGGGAAATTTGATAGTGAGAAATCTGATGATTGTGGTGTAGTGGTAAGTATTCCTGAGAGTTAGAGCGTGGATATGATAAATAGTGATCTTTGACCTTTGTGGCCTAAATCAATTATAGGTAAATCTAACCTTGGAATTCATTGAGGAAAAGGAAACCTAAGCCTTCGTGGCCAAAATCTTGAATTGTTATTTGTCTAACCCTGAAGGGGTTGAAATATTGGATAGTGAGTAACTCTGATGCCCTTGGGGCAATTGTAGGGAAATTTGTGATTTTGGGCGTGAATATGATACGATATTGGCCTAATAAACCGTAGGTTTTGTGCCTTTATCGTCGTAAGACCTTAGGGATGATTTGGGGATGTTTTGGGGGCATTGGGGAAGGGAATCATGTGGACTTTTGGGTGGGATCAACTTCTGGTGCATAGCAGAATTTGCTGTCATCGCACAATTCGCCTAACGAAGAATGCCTCGCCTAGCAAACAATGTTGTTCCCAGACTCGTCTAGCGAAGAATCCTTCGCCTAACAAAGAAACTCGCCCCAGACTCGCCTAACGAGCATGCCAGCGAATGTAACAGAGTTTCACGGGTGTGCAGCGATGCCTTGATGTTGGATTCTGTGATTTTTGTGATGAGTTAACATGAGTAGGACTGTGAAGTTTATATGATTAATAGGCGATAGTATGAGGATTACCACGAGTATAATTATGAATTAATATGTGATAATATGTGCTAATATGAGGAATTAAGGTGAGTATGTGTTAGAACAGTGATAGAGTATCGGGTTTTTGTTATCGTCTCCACAAGAAATATGAGATATTGTCATTGTTCGACAGTTGTCAAGTTCTTAACTTTATAGTAACAAAAGGGGTTTGGTTTTTAGTCACGGTATCTTGCATAAAAGTAATAAATTGCGGTAAAATATTGATTTTGCGATTTAAGAAAGATTACCAAAGTTAGGGTTCAATGATCACTTTGCATGCATATGTTCGATCAAACAAAACTCATAAACTCCTTTAGATGATAAACACATTCACAATATCTTCCCAATGTGATTATTTCTAACTCACATTATGGTTTTTCCCATTTTGATCCATTGTTGATTTCTCACACAATCTATCAAAATGACAACATTTAGGTTTAAAATTTTAGTGAATAACCACAATCAAAACTATCTCTAGCTCAAGAATATAGATGGATGAAAACCTAGGTCAAGAGTTGGAAAATACCTTTCAATAATAAACCAACACAAAGAGTTATGAATAAAACAAGGTTTTCACCATACATTCATCATCCAAGAGTTTACAAATGAAGATCATCCCATATACATACAAAGCTAATGATCACTTACATCTAACCTTGACAAAAGAAGAGTTTAGCTACTCATTTCCATAGTAGCTTGCACAACAAGTTTCGGAAGAAGGTTGATGAACATCCGAGTCGAAGAATCGAGCTTAGATGAGAATCCACCTTCTTTTTGTAAAATATTATTAAGAGATGAAGAAATGAGAGAGATTGGGTTTCTAAGGCACAAAAATCACCTATGAGCAAAAACTAGTAAGAAAAATGATATGTCCTCAAAAAGTATACATTGCTACTTATAGAAAAAGTTGTTGTACTGTCACGCTCGCTACCTTGCTCGCCTAGCGAGCTCAGAGCGAACATTCGCCACAGACTCGCCTAGCAAACATGCTAGCGAAACCTGAGGATTTGATTCTGGAATTCTTCGCTACTTGCTCGCTAGGTGTTCGCCTAGCGAATCCTTTGTTGCCTTCCTCTCCCCAAGCGAATGCTGCCAATTTGATTTTGTCCAAGTCTGGGAGTGTTCGCTGGCAGCTCACTATGTGCTCGCCTAGCGAACAGTTCGCTGCCTCACTCGCCAGGTGTTCGCCTAGCGAACTTGCTTTTTCTTGCCTTGTTTCTTGATTCCTTTGCCATCTTTCTTGTTTCTTCAACTTCTATTCTTTAATGCCTAATTTCTATAAAATAATACACAAATCAAAGGTACCAAGAGTATTTCACATAACATTTCATATCAATAAAAGCGAGGGTGGTTTTGAACATTTTCTTGATAAAAAGGAGTGAAAGATGCCCACATTTGATAGCTCAAATAAGCACAATTGGGCGTCTAACAACTCTCTCCAACTAGATTCTTGCTTTCCCTCAAGCAAAGTATGTCTCTTGGAGAACAAGAGGATTTTCTTAAAGAAAAAGGATTTTCCAAAATAGGATTAAATGGCTCAAACACAAGAGAATCAACCAGACACCAGTTCCCAATGGTTAGAATAACACAATACAAAAGAACTAAATCCTTAAATCAATATAAAACATGTATCAATCCACAACAATGATATCCTGAATGAATCACCCTATCTCTCCTCTTCGAATAAGGATTGAAGAAATTACACGTTTGAGACCGCGGGGACAATTTCACTCTCCAACAAATAATGCAAAAAATCAATTCAATTCATACAATGTATTAACAATTATAGATGAAAATGCGGAAGCACGAAGATCACTAAGGTCTTTTCCGGTTGTAGCTTGGTTAGGTTTACAAACAAGGGACATATCTAAAGCCATTGAAACGAAATTGCCAATGCAAAAGAGACATTCACTGTACAACTATTCACACATCTCAACTTCGCTCTACTTGTTTCCCATTTGAAACCTTCACAACTCTTATTTCACAACTCAATTTTTCTTCAATATTTTTCTTCCAAGCAAGTATTCATTTTCATTCTTTTCTTTTTTTTCTTTTTCACACCGTATTCACAAAACAAATGTTTCTCTTTTTCTATTTTCTTTTTTCAATGCTTGCTTGGTTATTCAAGAGTTGCGACAACCTACCGACTTTCATTCTCGTTCTCCCCAACTTATCTTATACTTCCTTCATAAGTGAATGCTCTTTACTTTTGACGGCAAAAGAACAATAATAAAAAAATTTCAGGTTTTCAAGAAAAAAGATTTTGAAGTCTCGCCTTTTTTCAAGCCGAGATTCAACTGTTTAAGCTCAAAGGGGGTTACGAATACTCTCTACTCACGGGTAAGTTTGTATTTGGAACTGGTTGTGCTCGAAAGAAAACAAATGCCTTGATCATTTCTAATTGCTTCCACAAATTCGTAATAATAAAAGACAAAGCATGAATTAAATGAATCAACACAGTTTATTAGAATCCAGCATTTAAGGGCACAATGGAGGTTTCCTCACAATTTGTAGTTCTAAGTCCTAGATGAATCATTCATTCAATTATGTTTGCAAAAAGAACAATATTTAATCACAACAGGAGTAAAGTTATTCATGCATTCTAAAGTTCTAATCGAAGGTAACCATGTACCTTAGCCTTATTCGCTTGTTTAATTTTATCATTACCATCCAAGCTCGGATGCACCTTCATTGGATACTTCTTTCAGAGAGCAACCAATCTAGAAGGTTTTGACACTCAACAACCATAAAAATTATTAAACAGAAGAATTAAACAAAACAAAATAATTTAAACAAAACATTAAACATTACTGAAACTAGAAAAAATGTGCGCGCGGGACAAAACACCCTAAAAAGTACAACCAAACAACTGAAATCAAAACAAAATATTCTGAAAATACAAAGCAATAAAACTGATAAAGATAAAAAGAAACTTAGTCCTCTTCAGACTCATACTCCTAATCATCACCATCATCAACATCAAAATCTTCCTCGCCTTCCTCATCATTATCAGCCTCAATATCACCAGCATCAGGACCACTAGAAGCACCTGCCCCCTCTCCGAAAACAGGCCTATCCACAGGCCAGCTCACGTGCTGCAGAAACTGCTCATGTGTCATCATAGGACACTCAAAGGAAGGGTCACGGAACTGTAGCTGCAATACCTGCATAGAGTCGTGAATATCCACCATGGCACGCTGAGTTGTCTCCATCCAATCCCAATTGTAATTACACACTGTCTGCTGAAAAGGGTCGAACCACTAAGAAAAGCACCTAGACCATCAGTAGTTCCGGTATCACCAGCACCAGCAGCTGTACCACCTCTGATATTCTTAGGCCTACAATACTTGTCCACATATCTATCATCGATTACGGACGGGATCTTCACAAGACTGCGAGAAGGAATCTTCATCCTTGACTATATGCACAAAGCCATAATGAGGCAAGGAAAAGTAAGGGGGTAATTAACTCGCGCCCCCGACTTCTGACCACTCTTAACTACTGACTTCATCTCATTAGCAATGATCTGAGCCATATCAATCTGAACATTAGTAAGAATGCAATGGACAAGGTGTGCCATTGGGATCGGCACGGTCGATGTGTGGGACTTGGGCATGATGTTTGTCAGGACCATAAGTAAAATCAGTTGAGCCAAGGGAATCATGTTCTCCCTATGGTATCTCACAGGAACCCCAAATGGGTTCAACTCAACTGATTTTCCCTCTAGCAACAGGGCAGCAGAAATATTATCAGTGTTCTTATGGATCCTCAGGTCCCTGTGGTACACATCCCTCTCATTCACTCCCAGATGGAGCGGTTCGCCAAGCACACGGTTAATAGCATCTCTATCGAAAGAGATCTGACGTCCTGCCACTCTTGTTGTCCATGTGAAAGGCTCGTCGTCATTAGGTAGCGCGTTCGTGTAGAACTTGCGCACTATGTCAATACTGTAGCTCTCGAGTGGAGAAATCAGCCTGCCCCACCTCTTACTATTAATCATCCCCGCAAACGTCCTATAGTCTCCTTGTGCCTTGATTTCAAATCTCTTTTCAGGTAGGATCTTTCTTTTCTCTAACGCCACAAAGCGTGCGGCTTGTTTTGGCCCGACGAACTTATCGGTGTCAAACTGAATAGGTACATGACGGGATGTGTTTACAACCTTTCTCTTTTTGCCAGCACTACCAGAGGCCATCTGCACAAAACCACAAAAAAGAACAACAAACAGCAGCAATAGATCAGCAATCAGCATAAAAAAAAGTACTGTCATATTCGCTGGCTTGTTCGCCTAGCGAAGTCAGAGCGAACACTCGCTAAAGACTCGCCTAGCGAACAAGCTAGCGAAGGCTGCAGGTTTTCAAAATTTACCACTATTTCGCAACCCAACTCAAAATCCAATGTCTTTTCCAACACCATTTCAGAAACAAATTGATTTAACATGAAAAACATTGTTCTAAATACACATGCAACCCTAAAAAATTCTCAAATCCCTAAATTTCAAAATCAACCCAAAAATCTGTATTCATCCTAACATATCACAGTAACAGCATAGAGAGACAGAAATAAGGGCAAACCTGATTGCAGAGGATAGAAAGAATCTGAATTGATAAGGTTAGGGTTTGTAGTAGGATGGAGAGAAACAAGAACTTGTGCAATGTGAGTGTTATGTTGAAAGTGTGAGAGTGAGAAACCGTGAGTGACTAAGGTAAACAAAAACAAATTTTGGGCCCAAATGAGTGGCCCACAGAATAAACTTAAATTGTCAGTTACGCCACGTTCGCCTAGCGAGCAGCTAGTGAATGTTCGCTCTGTCTTCGCCTAGCGAACAAGCTAGCGAGCATGACAGATTTTTTTCAATTTACAGCACAACATACACAATTCAATTCAGCAAGTTTCCCACTTAGAACACCAACAACACACAATAAAAAACTGGAAATACTTATGATGTTAAGGTGCCTCTCAACAAGCGCTTGTTTAACGTCGGATAAGCTTGACGGTCCAAGATGCTCACACAGGAACATCCAGAAGGAAGGCACAACTCTCTCGATCTACCAGACCGCCAAGATAGATTTTCAAACGTTGTTCGTTCACCATCCAACTGTCCTTCTTTTCCAAGTCTTCAATGACAACAACCCCATAAGTTTTTACCTCTTTGACACGAAACGGCCCGGACCATTTGGACTCTAATTTTCCGGGGAACAACCTCAACCTGGAATTGAACAAAAGAACCAATTGTCCCGGCACAAATTATTTTTTCTGAGATTTTTGTCATGATACTCTTTTACCTTTTCTTTGTACAACCAACTTGAGTGATATGCGGCATCACACATTTCCTCCAACTTAAGAAGATGCACCATTCTTTTTTCACCGGCCAAACCCTTATCAAAGTTCAAAAATTTCAAGCCCGCAAGGCTTTGTGCTCCATTTCGACCAGCAAATGGCAAGTTTTACCAAATACCAATTGAAACGGAGTTAGCCCAATTGGAGCTTTGTAAGCGGTACGGTACGCCCACAACGCTTCATCCAATTTTTGCGACCATTCTTTTCTAGAATTAGACACGGTTTTTTCAAGAACTCTCTTAATCTCGCGATTAGAGACTTCGGCTTACCCGTTTGCTTGTGGGTGATATGGAGTCACCACTCTATGTGATACACCATAATGTTTTAAAATGTTTTCCAATGGTGGATTACAAAAGTGTGATCCTCCATCACTTATCAACACATGGGGAGTTCCAAAATGGGAAAAATGTTTTTCATCAAAAATTTAATTACCGTTTTAGCGTCCGCCCAAGGTGAGGCAATCGTCTCAACCCACTTAGAAACATAATCAACAACAACAAGAAAATATTCATTTCCATACGATGGCGGGAAAGGTCCAACAAAATCGATACCCCAACAATCAAAAACCTCAACCTCTTGGATGTTTTGGAGAGGCATCTTATCTCTGTTACCTATCCCACCACTTCTTTGGCAACTATCACAACTTTGCGCGTGAGAATTTGTGTCTTTGAAAATAGTAGGCCAATAAAATCCTGACTGGAGGACTTTAGTGGTCGTTCTTGCCCCATTAAAATGTCCTCCGTAAGGCGAGTTGTGACAATGCCAAAGGATACTTCGCGATTCATCACCGGTAACACACCTTCTCAAAATTTTATCACCACCCAATTTGAACAAATATGGGTCATCCCACACATAATATTTACAATCCGAGAGGAATTTCCTTTTTTGGTTCGGAGTTAGGTCGAGCGGCACCAAACCACTAGCCTTATGGTTCGCAAAATCCACAAACCATGGCCTAACTTGAACTTTAAACTGTTTTTCATCGGGAAACTCTTCTCGGATTTCCTTCTCAGAGGAGGTCACCTCCATATTAACAAGGCGAGATAAATGATCCGCCACCAAATTTTCCGATCCTTTCTTATCTTTGATTTCAACATCAAATTCTTACAACAAGAGGATCCAACGGATGAGCCTTTGCTTCGAATCCGATTTGGTGAGCAAATATTTAATCGCCGAGTGGTCGGTATACTCAATGACCTTGGACTCAATAAGATAGAACCTAAACTTTTCAAGCGCATACACCATCGCAAGTAATTCTTTTACAGTGGTGGCATAATTAACTTGAGCCTCATTAAGAACTTTACTCGCGTAATGTATCGCATGGAAATTGTTTTCCTTTCTTTGGCCCAATATCGCTCCAATTGTATAGTCGCTCACATCACACATGAGCTCAAAATTTAAATTCCAATTCAGAGCGACTATAATTGGAGCGGTAACCAATTTTTCTTTCAAAATCTCAAAGGCTTGTAAACACTCATCGGTTAAAAGAAATACCTGGTCCTTAGCTAGCAAGTTACTCAAAGGCCTAGCTACCTTTGAGAAGTCTTTGATAAAGCGCCGATAGAAATCGGTGTGTCCGAGAAAGCTTCGGATACCCTTCAAATTTGCCGGACGAGGCAACTTTTCAATCACATCAACCTTAGCACGACCCGTTTCAAGCCCTCTTGAAGAGACTTTATGGCCAAGCACTATCCCCTCGGTCACCATGAAGTGGCATTTCTCCCAATTAAGAACAAGATTGGTCTTCACACACCTTTCAAGAACCGTTTCTAAGTTGTCCAAGCATAAACTAAATGAACCACCAAATACCGAAAAATCATCCATAAAAACCTCCATTGTTTTCTAGATAATGTTGCACCCTAAAATTTGACCAACATTTATTTACCCATCAAGTGTTTGAAGGTTGATACCTTCATCAGCAAGTTCAAGAGATCCTCAGAGGAATTGGTTGAAACCAAGGTTGTGTGTCTAATAACTTGAGAGTTGTGGGTGCTCCTCAGATGATTCTGGGACTTTGAGAATGAACTTGAAGCTTTGAGAAAGCCTATGAGATGTCTTGAAAGCCATCATGAAGCCCAGAGAGGTCATTATGCAAGAATTCAGAAGATTCAACCATGAGTGGTAGAATTAGGGTTTTGACTGGGTCAACCCTAGGTCAACTGAAGATTCGGAGAAGGTTGAGACCTAATCCAAGAGCCATGAGATCATGGAGTGATGTATTGAGATGTTATAAGGATGACTCCTAGACCAACTTATCATGATTGAGGAGTTTGAGAAGTTTTAAGCTAGGGTTTCTAAGGATTAACAGTGTAAAATCCCCTAGTTTAATCCCTATCTTCCAGGCAGTTTTAGCTCAAGATGTGATTGTCATATCATCTTCCCCATAACATGAATGTTGTAGAGCTTGTTCTTAACTTTAATTTGAGTGGTATAAGTCCTTGATAGGATTTGCAGAGCTCAAGTTATGGTTTTGACAAATTACAGGTCATCAGAGATATGTGAATCTGGGTCCTTGAAAGTCACCCAACTTGCAGACAACTTTTGCCCTAGTAGGATGATTCCTATGATCTCTTGGTCAACATGAATGTTGAAGATCATCTTCTTAGATTTCTAGAGAGTACTATAAGTCCTTGATAGGATTTGTAGAACTCAACTTATGGCTTTGACAAGCCAAGGGCATTTTGGTCATTTTGAACTTATAGGTCATTTCAAGCACATGGCCATATCTCCTACTTCCAAGCTTCAAATGGAAAAACTTTCAACATAAAAGTTTCTTAGAATTATGTTTTAAGGCTAGTAGGGTGGTCATGAGATGTTGGAAAGGCTCATAGCAAAAAGTGATAAAAATGGCCTAAAAATGGGACATAAGTTAATTCAAGTGAAATGGAAAATCCTAAAATCCAAGCTATAAACCCTAATCATGTCATATGATAGGTCATTTTGACTCCCAAGGGCATTTTAAGAACAATGGTTCAGCCACAATTTTGATTTGGGGCTTAAGTTTTGGAGTTGCTTTGTAAAAGTCTTACTTGCATAATGGGGTACCTAGCCAAAACAAAGAAAAGCTTCATAAACAAGGTGTTTAAGCTTTGTATCTTGTCCAAAATACCACTTAATGAGAAAATCAAGTTAATTACTCAATCTACAAGAGATTTTGTCATGATATATCTCATGTGGTGGGAAGTGAAATGCAAATACCATATCCTAGAAAGTTCAAGTTTCTACTAGAGTGATCTAGATGATTCTTGACCCTTCTAAACACCTCTATATATTGATTACACTCTCCATTGATGAAGGGTTGGTGATTGTTGATGTTAATGGTGGTAGAAAAAAGAGTTTTAACCAAAACTTTCCATTTTGCAAATTGTATTGAAACTCCATTTTTCTCTTCATTACCCTTCCATATTTTCACACAAATCATCTCCATAAACATCCCTGAACATGTTCATGCTGGAGTGAGCCACCATTGTTGAAGAATTGGAGCTTTTCAAGTGAAGTTTCAAGAGAGCAAAAAGGATTGAATCTGAAGATACAAGCCATTTCCATCAAATCTTGTGCAAGAAGAGTATTGTTCATCACCTAGGGACCATTTGTGAAGATCTACAAGGATTGATTCGAAGCCTTTCAACATCCACCATTGCAAGAGGCAAGGTATGAAAAACTGTTCTTACCTCTCACTTTAGGCATGGCTAGGGTTAGTTCTTGTTGGAAAACCATTAGAGACCATTAGGTGATTCAGTTGGAGGAGTTTAAGGCCAATTGGTGAGGTTTCTTCCATGGTGGTTGATTCTTGAGGGAGTTAGAACACACCATTTATTGGGTTATAATGCATGAAAATTGGTTGGTTGTGATCAGCATAGCATGAGGATTAGTTACATACAAAGATTGTTGAGTTTTATGATGGTCGAAAATTGAAGAAAGTTTGGATCCATGGAGTTGTGTGGTTCGGTTTGCATGATGTAGTTAGTTTCAACAAAATCCAAAGGCATGGTTGTATTCCACATAAAATTCTAGACAAATTTGGTTCTTGAATCATGTAATTTGATGGAGTAATGAGAGAGAATGAAGAGGATAAAGCTTCATGCATGGGAAGTTTCTTTCATGGAGTTTCTAAACCCTAGCATCCAAAGGAGGAAGATGATACATGCACCGTACGATCTCGCCAAGACTTGTTGATTGGGAGCCCATCGGACGGCTCAGGTTCGCGCACGAAAATATGAAGGAGATAAGAGCAGCTATGGTCCTCACGCATGAATTTGATTTCCACACCCTACATTTCCAGGCCCATTCGTTTGTAACTACCAAAACCTGCTATTCGCACCACCGTCCAGTCTTTTTATTTTTTCTTTTTCAGATGCAAACTGGGCCCAGGCGCGCCATGCTAGGCGCACCCCCCTCCTGGGCCCATTATCATTTTCAACATGATATTCATACTTTTCACACCCCATCATCATTTCTCATATGTTTAATATTACTCCAAATTTCTTTTCACTTTAAAAATTCATAACAAAATGAAAAATCATTATTTTTTAATGAAACTTTTTTCCCAATTTTCATTTTCTGTCTAGAAAAATATAAAAATATAAAATAGCCATTTTGTTTCAGTTTTATATTTTTTGTGCATTTTTACTTTTAATTGCTTTTGTAATTCTTTTAGTTGGTTTGTTAACTTGTAGAATTTAATTAGGGTAGTTCCCTTAGGATTTTTGATCCGATTTTTTTAGGATAATTAGATGAATGGTTTAGGGTCCCCCTGAATTAATTTCATAATTTTGTGATAATTTTTAGGGTAGTTTTAATTAGGTATTTCTAGATAGTATAGAATTTGATTAAAACTTTAGTATAGGTCAATAACAATTTTAGATTTAGGTTTTTTAGGGCAATTTAGTCTATGGGGAATATATGGGACTTAAGGGTAGATATGTAGAGTCCCCTAGCATTTATATTAGGATTTAATAGAATAATATACTATTTTTAGTTGATTTTTGAATTGAATGATTGTTTGTGTGGCCTTTAGGGCAAGTTTTGTTTAGTTTGCTTTGCTTTGGAGTTTCCCTTTGGTTTGAGGAGTTTGGCATCTCATTGTGGAGCATGGTGGAGCATTCTAGAAGATTGGAGGAGGCATGGAAGAGCTTGAGGAGCTTGTTATTCTTTTCTTTTGTTGTTTTAGGGTTAGGATTAGGAAGAGCTTAGATATAGATAATTTCTTTCTCAAACATGGATAGTATTCTTCACATCCATTCCTCCCTATGATTCAAAGTCCTTCCAGGGTATGCACCTCTCTCCTTTGGAGGGATTAGTGTTATACCCAGGAGGTAGAACTTTTGAGGGAACCCTTCACTTGATGTTGAACCCTTATAGGTCACCTTTGGTGATCAAATAAGCAGTTCAATATCCCCCAGCTTATCCAGTAGTGATTTTTCTCTGTTTGATTTGTCTTGAGAGCTGTCAGAGCCTGAGCATGAAGATGAAGACTTCATTGAAGATTGTTGAAGAGGATGAATCCTTGAAGACTTCCATTCCAGCGGAAGCTTGAAGAGCATGAAGATCAAGTTGATACTTGAAGATCCCTGAAGATAGTGAAGCCTGAAGGTGGAGCTGATCAAAGAAGCTGAAGCTTAAGGGAGAAGATGAGTTGAAACTCATGTTGTAGGGTTGATACCTGGAAAGCAGTTGGTGATTGAAGTTTGAAGACTGAGTTGCTGCTGGAGGAGCTGAGGCTTTCTTCTGTTTTTCTTTTCTATATTGTGTGTTTTGTTTGATTTGTCTGTTGCATTAGATTAAGTTCATCTAGAATAAGTAGAATCTAGGAGCATGATTGCATTAGAGGTTGAGTTGCTCCCTCTGCTTGTATTGTTATTGCGTGGCTTTGCTTGCGGGTATTCGGTAGAGCCCAGCTCCCTTGCCCATGTGGTTTGTTTGCCTGATGGCATTTCATTTCTTTTATCTGTATGATTGCAGTTTACTATTTATTGCTTGATAGCATGTTGTTTATTTTTCAGTATGATTACTGTTATTTCATGACTGGCTTGAGGGTGAGACGAGCTTGTGGAGGCTGAAGCCCCACACACATTTCCTCCCTCACTTGCATTGCATGCATTTTACTGTTAAGTTGATGCTTTTGTCTGTTTTGGTGTATCATTGACATGATCCCTTAGGACTCTCATTTCCTTTGATAAGGATTTGATGATAGAATCTTAGGTTGAAACCTATGCATGACAACATCTAGGAGTTCCCTGTTCAAACCTCAACCATAGGATGAATCCATGGCATGACAACAGTAGGACTTGATAGTCTCCCTCCTAGTTGGGCATGTTCTCTTCTCATCTCAAAACAGTTCAAGATACAGTAATCATGAATGATTTCTTCCGTACGCTACGAGCCTTAAGCTATCTGAGAAAGGATTGTGGGAGAGTTTCTTTTCCACAGTCTGGATGTTTAGTATGGTACCCTTTGGGTGACATGCGACGCACTCACTCTCAGGTCATAGTCTCTAGTGCGGTTGAAATCGCAAACACAATAAAAACACTTCTTTCATAAAAAATAGGAAATAAACCGTAGTATCCCGAACTACGTGAGCTCTGATCTCTCATGCCTGTTGAGAGTACGTAGGCACAAGATGGCGAAGTCTTGGCGAGCTACCTTCCCCCACAATCCTTCGTAGGCCGAACTATGTTGACTCTGATTTCTCATTCTCTGATGAGAATACGTAGGCATAAAGTGTGACGCTTTGCCGAGTCATTTTTCTTTTCTTTTTCAGCCAGCCTTGATAGGTAGATAGAATAAAACCAACCCATCCAAGTAAACAAACAAGCGAGGATCCCGTCGAGTACGACGGACGTGAGGGGTGCTAATACCGACTCCCGAACCCAGACAATGGTTGCGATGACCTTGTCTTACCCTTTTTCGTCAGGTTTTTCCGATCGTTTCCTTTCCCGCTCTGAGGGATGAATAACGAAAGGTGGCGACTCTTCTGTCATGCCGACACCTTATTTTCGCGCAAGCGAGAGCTGGCGACTCTGCTGGGGATGATACTTCCCTATGCATTTGGGATCCAACGTCCCTTAAGAGAGTTAATCCTACCGTTTGTGTGTTTACTTGTTGGGTTGCGTTTATTTATCGCATTTTTTTACTTCTCGCACTTTATTTCCCGCATTTTATTTTCAGTATAATATGATTATTTGTGCTGTTGTGGGATGGGAGTTCTGATGAGTGAGAAGCCAGACCCAGGCTTGAGTGCACCATAGACTTAGAGTGGAAATTAGTGGGCGCGTGCTTGCTTTGCAGGCACTAGTGTCTCATGAAATCCACGCTCAGACGAGGTTCATCCGGTTGGCTTCACTTTCAACCCTTTGGGTTGAGACGGTTGCTGGTTTGGTGGATTGTCGACTCTGGGGACTGATCATTTATGATTCAGCTAAGTGAGGCCTCTTCAAGACTTGATGATGCCACTCCTTCTGGGAATCGTATCGTCAGTTTTGAAAGTCTGTGACGCTGATGAACGCATAGGATGTCGTACCTTGAGTCAGTTTAGGTCCATACCTGTGAGTGGGATTGGGTTTATTGCAGGAAACTTAGACCTTCAGACTACCTGGTTTTCTTGACAGTGAATCAGTTATGTTGGTACCAGGGTTTCTCAGTTGCAGATTTGTCTGTTCTTAATAGAGCAGGTTTTGATCAGAGGATCTTATCATCAGGTGTAGGTCTGTTCTTGATAAAGAAGGTTTTGATCAGAGTATTGTCATCAGTGGTTTGTTCTTGATAGAGCAGATTTTTGGGTCTGAAGATCTCATCAGCAGATGTTGTTTGTTCTTGATAGAGCAGATTTTGAGTGGGGTCTGAAGATCTCATCAGCAGCTGTATGTTTGTTCTTGATAGGGCAGATTTTTGATTTGGGGTCTGAAGACTTCGTCAGCAGATATTTCTTGATCATACATCCGGGGTCCTTATTATCAGACATTTGTTCTCGACAGAGCAGAATTTTGATCTTATGTATATGGTCCTATCAGATGGTTGTTCTTAGCAGATCAGATTAGTGGTCTTACACCGGGGTTTTCTTCTCATCAGTGATTGTTGATACAGAATCTCCACAGCAGCTATCCTGATATATTATTGCATGCCTGCATTTTGCATTAGTTTGCATGTTCATTTGCATTCCATTAACGTGTGTCTGTGTTGCAGGTACCGTTTCCCCGATCCAATATTTCTCGCCTCCTATTGTATTCTTATGGCCTTTCTCAGGAAGACTGTTGCGTACAAGTTCCCGACTCCTGATGTGTCGAAGTTGACTGGTTTGATAGCTCTAGCAGGTGATTCTGTGAAGGATAGGTTCAGGAAGTCTTATGGCAGGTTGCTCAGTCTGGTTTGCAAACCTTCTACGTCCAAGTTGAATGGGTTACATGCTCTGTTGCAGTTCTATGACCCTCCGCTGAGGTGTTTCACTTTTCAGAACTTTGTTCTCGCGCCGACGCTGGAAGAGTATGCTGATTTGCTAGGTGTGCCTATCAAAAGGCAGATGCCTTTTGTCCACATGGATGTTGAGCCTGATCTGGCTGGTTTAGCTTTTTCACTTCATTTGGACGCCTCTGAGTTAGTAGTGACGAGTTGGAACAAGGTTCCTGGGTTCTCCTTGCAGTTTCTAGTAGCTAAGGCTCAGCAGTGTGCTAAGGACAAATGTTGGGACGCGTTCAATGCCATCCTCGCTTTATGCATATATGGCATTATCTTGTTCCCCAACATGCCTGATTTCGTAGACTTTGATGCATTTCACATCTTCGCCTCAGGGAATCCAGTCCCTACTTTGATCGGAGATGTATATCACTCAGTGCACTACAAGAATGAGAACCAGAGAGGGAAGAATGTCTCATGCTGCGTACCGTTGATGTACAAATGGTTTGATAGTCATTTGCCCAAGAGGGGTTCTTTCGTCTTGTCTGCAGCCACAGCTGAGTGGCCTGAGCGTCGGATGAGTTTGTCTGCAGAAGATATTGATTGGTTCGTTGACAGAGACAGGTTAGGTACCGAGGTGATCTTCAGTTGTAGTGGGTTTCCTAATGTACCTCTGATAGGTAGGAAGGGTTGCATCAACTACAATCCGTCGTTGCTAGTTCGTCAGTTCGCATATGCTTTGAGGACTCCACCGAAGGAGGAAGAGGTACAGGAATCTCTGTACCTCACGGGTACTCTAGAGGGGGATTTATTGTCCAAGCTTCAGCATGCGTGGAACAGTATCAGCAAGAGAGGAAAGCCTTTGTTGGGAAAGAGCAACAGTCAAGCGTACCCTCCTTATTCAGCTTGGATCAGAGCCAGAGCCAGCGCTATAGGGATGCCATTTCCTCATGCCAGACCAGAGAGTCCTCCACCAGTCGAAGAGCCTACTACTGTGTCCATTCATCAGCATAACCAGGTACTAGCTGAGCGGGATGAGCTGAAGCGGGCGAATGCAGAATTGGAGAAAGAGTTAGCTCAGCTTCGAAGTGAGAGGAACGAAGCCGTGCATGCTTTCAAAAAGCAAATAGAGTCAGTGAACCAACTGGGTGCAGACTTGGCAAAGCAGATAGCTGATCGCGAACGCTTGGGTCAAGACTTCAGGGATGTTAATGACGTACTAGCTACGAAGAAGCAGCATTTGGACGAGGCATATCGGAGGATATCTAAGTTCGACCAGCATTGGAAGACTTCCCTGGCCACCAGGAAGGAGCGAGAGGACAAGCTGATGCTGCAGATCTCTAAGCTGGAATCCGAGGTAAAGGACAGTGAGTGGAGGTTTGATGAAGAGACTGCCCGCAGGTACGCCGCCGAAGGCCAACTCAACAAAGCCCTTGCCAACCTGAAGGAGTGCAAGCTGAAGTTTGAGTCTAAGAAGCGGAAACTGGAAGATTGCTTCGGCGAAGGAGCATGGGAAAGTTCAGTTCAGGGACTTCAGCATACCATTGTGCAGAGGGAACTACTCGTCGAGGGGTTGCTCACTTTGCCAGATCATCCAGAGACGAAGGAGTTGTTAGCAGAGTACCGCGCCCGTGGCCGTACTTGACTAGCTTGTATTCCTTTTGTTTTGATCTTTGTTGTATGCTGACCATCACCAGACTTGTTGGCTGAGGTCACGCTGTTGATTTGTTTTGTACTCGCTGATGCTATGTACTGCCTTGGTAGGCCTTTCCATATATATATGAGATTGATGTTTCCATGATTGGGCTCGGACTTCTTCTTCTTCTTCTTATTATTATTATTATCAGCACTGGCACTAAGGCACTAGGATCGGGGAAAATCTCCCGAGCACACAGACACACGCATGCATCTGCATGAAGCATTTGCATGGCGTACATTTTGTTGTTTTTCCTAACTTTTAGTGTTTCAAGGTTTTTTCAGGTTCACAGGTTCCAAGCTGCTTCCGGTCTCCAGGATTGATCAGAGACTCATTCACCGTTACTCAACTCGAGCTAATCAGACAAGGATCATGGATCAAGTGCAGTCAGATGTCCAAGAGCTCCGTGAACGGATGGATCGTTTTATGGAACTGATGCAGGTAGTCGCTAATGGTCAGGACCAGCTACGGACTTTGGTTCAACCTTTGATCTCCAGGGTTGATAGTAACAGCATACTTCATGGCGGGGTTGTGCCTACTCCTCCTCCAATTGATACTCCGCAGAATGTTGTTCCTATTGCCGGGGGCAACGGCAGTGCTAATGGCTATGTGATGGCCAATATCGGACTCAATGCAGCGGGCATCGGCAATGGTAGTCTGGGAGCTAATGTCAACATCGGGCCGGTCAACGGCAATGCTGGCGTCGGAAATCTGTTGGTGCCTCAACCGTGGCTTGAGGATCATCAGGATGATGTGTTTTCTCAAAGAGGTGTAGAAGCTGAGTTGAATGCTGAAGCGCGGCTCAGGTTCAAAGCACTGGAAGATAAAATGAGAGACATTGAGAATCAGAATGCTTTGGGCGTTGATATGTCCAAGCTGGGGTTAATTGCTGATTTCAAGGTACCTCCTAAGTTCAAGGTGCCTGCCTTTGAGAAGTATAAGGGTACTACTTGCCCTTGTGTCCACCTTCGATCATATTATAGAAAGATGTCTGCCTATTCCGACGATGAGAAGTTGCTGACGCACTTCTTCCAAGATAGTCTTTATGGACCATCCCTCGAGTGGTATATGGGCTTAGAGCCCACTACCGTGCGCACCTGGAAAGATCTCGCTGAAGCGTTTGTCCTCCACTATCAGTATAATAGCAACTTGGCCCCCAACCGAGTCCAACTCCAGAACCTTTCGCAGCGGAATAATGAAGGCTTTAAGGAGTACACCCAGCGGTGGTGTGAGTTGGCTGCTCGGGTTCAACCGCCGATGGTTGAGCGCGAGCTCGTGCAGATGTTTGTGGCTACCCTTCCTGGGATCTACTACGAAAAGTTAGTCAGTGGCATGTCCGGGACGTTCTCAGCTCTCATCACTATGGGCGAGGACGTCGAGAATGGTATAAAGATCGGAAAAATTCAAGGTGAATCATCCTCAGCTGGAGGAGGTGGAAAGAAACCTTATGCTGGTAAGCGAAGAGAAGGAGATGCGAGCGCTGTCACCAACGCTCGGAGAAAGGGCAAGGGCCCTCAGCAGCAGATAGCCAGTATAAATATCCCAGCGGCTCCGCAGCAGCAGCAGCAGCAGCCGCAGCAACAGAACCAACAGGGATATAGAAAATACCAGAATCGGGCTCCTTTGGCAAACCGTCACTTCGAAGCACCGCCCATGTCGTATGCGCAACTTTTGCAGACTTTGCTTCAGCTTCAGTTAGTTCAGAAGAGGACGTTGGCTCCCTTGGCAGGGGCACCACCACCGGGGTACGACGCAAATGCCACTTGCGATTTCCATACAGGGGCACCAGGCCATACGATTGAGAACTGCAAAGCCTTTAAGCACAGAGTGCAGGACCTGGTAGACGCCAAGATTATTAACTTTTCCGATAATGTGCCCAATGTCACCAAAAACCCTATGCCTCATCATAGGGGAGGTGGAGTGAACGCCATTATCGCAGAGGAGAGTGCAAATCTGCTGACCGATGTCAAAGACTTAAAGACGCCGCTTAGTTTCGTCAAAGCTAAGTTGTTGAAGAAGGGGTTCTTTCTAGGATGCGGAGAGTTATGCATGGCTTGTGCTACACATCCTGATGGGTGTGAGCACCTGGTAGAAGGTATCCAAAGTCTGATGTCTGAGGGTATTTTGCAGTTCAGCCAGAGAGTTGAAAGTGTATCAGGAGAGGTTGTGTTGAAGCAGGTAGATGAAGTCGCCACCATCACCATTCCTCGTCAACCTATTACCATTTCTGCGCCCCGACCGCCTACAATCACTATTACCAGAGCCGGGCCGATCCCATTCGAGAGCACTAACGCCGTTCCGTGGCATTATGGCGCCGAAGTCTATTGCAATGGTCAGAAGTTAGAGTTGGAGCCGTATGGGTCGACTGTGCAGAATCTCACAGGAGTCAGTGGTATTACTCGAAGCGGAAGAGTGTTTGCACCGACAGAGGTTGTGGCAGAGAAAATGGTCAGAGCTGATGCTGCCGATAAGGGTAAAGGCAGAGCCGTCGAAGAGGTCCCTTGTAGGGCAGAGAAAGATTTGCTCATCAAAGATGCCGAGGAGTTCATGCGGTTAATCAAAAAGAGCGACTACAAGATTGTAGACCATCTTCATCAGACGCCGTCAAAGATTTCTATTCTCAACTTGTTGCTGTGTTCTGAAGCGCACCGCAACGCGTTACTGAAGGTATTGAACGCTGCCTACATACCGCAAGAGATATCCGTGAATCAGCTAGAAGAGGTGGTAGCCCATGTTAATGCTGGCAATGGGCTAGGTTTCACAGATTTAGAGCTGACTCCTAAAGGGAGAGATCACAACAGCGCCTTGCACGTCTCGATAGAGTGCAGAGGCACTATCATGTCGCATGTCCTGGTGGACACGGGTTCATCGCTTAATGTGCTTCCGAAGAAGGCATTAATGAAGTTGGACACTCGTGGATTGCTTTGCACGCCCAGTGATCTGGTGGTGAAAGCATTTGACGGAACTAAGCGCCACATTTTCGGAGAGTTGACCCTGCCGATTCAAGTTGGTCCGGAGACGTTCGACACGGTTTTTTATATCATGGACATCATGCCTGCCTACAGTTGTCTCTTAGGTCGGCCATGGATCCATGTTGCTGGTGCCGTGACGTCCATGCTGCATCAAAAGCTCAAATATGCTGTCGGGGGAAGCATAGTAACCGTCTGTGGTGAGGAGGACATTATGGTGAGCCACTTGTCATCCTTTAAGTATGTTGAAATGGATGGCGAAATCCATGAAACTCTCTGCCAAGCATTTGAAGCCGTCAAGGTGAAAGAGGTAGCTCCTGTCATCACAGAGAAGCAAGAGATGAATCTCTCCTCGTTCAGAGAAGCTCGGGCCGTCGTCGAAGCCGGTTCCACCCCAGGCTGGGGGCATGTTTTGGAGATACCGATCAAGCAGGATAAGTTTGGACTAGGGTATTCCCCTGAAGCTGAAGCTTCATCTTCTTCGTCTAGCAGTTCGTCTCGTGGGAAGGGGCCGATCCTATTTACCCGTGGCGGAGTGATCTTCGAAAGCATCAACGCGGCGTCGGAGGACAGCGGGGATAGCGATTGTGATCTTGACGCTTGGATTCAGCCAGGCAAGCCGGGCGAGCTCCTCAACAATTGGACCATCAAGGAGATTATCCAGCTGACAAGTGAAGAGTAATGATTTACTTTTTTACAATCTTTGTACAACCCTATGTCCTACCCGGGGCATAGTGGTTTTATTGTCAGGGCCTTGTTGGATTATGTACATGCATTTTGTTAATGAATCAAAGGCGTTTTCTTCGTACTC
The DNA here is from genome assembly GCA_963859935.3 of Lathyrus sativus. NCBI lineage: Eukaryota > Viridiplantae > Streptophyta > Magnoliopsida > Fabales > Fabaceae > Lathyrus > Lathyrus sativus. The sequence continues at coordinate 410,389,468 of OZ012741.1, read as the reverse complement.
AAATATTGTGTTCTCTGTTATTCCTATTTTATGTTTATTTTGAAAAACAGTAAAATGGCAACGGGGTTTGTGCTAACCTGCATATTCTTGTTTTAAACTTAACCCTTGTTATTGCAGGATCCACATAACAGACGACATCGACTCTGGACCCTCTACGGCTCACTACGACTTCAATTGCCCGATCTATCAAGCCGAGGATGAGATTGATGAAGACGAAGACCTTCTGGAAGAGTTGGCCCGCTTGTTGAGACAAGAGGAAAAGGTTATTCTGCCTCATGAGGAAGATATTGAGATCGTAAATCTGGGTTCTGAAGAGCTCGTCAGAAATGTCAGAGTAGGGGTTGCGCTGTAGAATGATGTCAAGCATAGACTGGTCGAGATGCTTCGAGAGTATAGTGACGTATTTGCTTGGACATACGAAGATATGCCCGGACTTGACACAGACGTCGTGGTTCATCGCTTGCCGTTGCGAGAAGATTGCCCTCCAGTCAAGCAGAAGCTTAGGAGGACGAGACCAGATATGGCTGTAAAAATCAAAGAAGAAGTCCAGAAGCAGTTGGACGCAGGATTTCTTGCCGTTACCACTTACCCTCCGTGGGTCGCCAACATAGTGCCTGTACCGAAGAAGGACGGTAAGGTACACATGTGCGTCGATTATCGGGATTTGAATAGGGCGAGCCCTAAGGATGATTTCCCGTTGCCTCATATCGATGTGTTGGTCGACAACACAGCCCAGTTCTCCGTGTTTTCGTTCATGGATGGCTTCTCCGGTTACAATCAGATTAAGATGGCACCGGAGGACATGGAGAAAACGACGTTTATGACCCCCCGGGGAACATTTTGCTATAAGGTAATGCCCTTCGGTCTGAAGAACGCAGGGGCCACTTACCAGCGAGCAATGGTAACTTTGTTTCATGATATGATTCATCATGAGATCGAGGTCTATGTTGATGACATGATTGCAAAGTCCCAAACGGAGGAAGAGCATCTGGTCAACTTATTGAAGCTTTTTGAGAGGCTTAGGAAGTTCAGGCTGAGGCTGAATCCTAACAAGTGCACTTTCAGAGTGCGGTCCGGAAAGTTATTGGGGTTTATCGTTAGTGAACGAGGTATCGAAGTTGATCCTGCGAAAATAAAAGCTATTCAAGAAATGCCAGCGTCGAAAACAGAAAAAGAAGTTCGTGGTTTCTTGGGCCGAATAAACTACATTGCAAGGTTTATCTCTCAGCTCATGGCCACTTGTGAACCGATGTTCAAACTTTTAAAGAAAGATCAGGCGATTACTTGGAATGAGGATTGCCAGAAGGCATTTGACAAAATAAAGCAGTATCTTCAAGAACCTCCAATCTTGATACCCCCAGTGGCTGGACGACCATTAATCATGTACCTGACGGTTCTGGAGAATAGTATGGGGTGTGTTCTCGGTCAGCACGACGAGACGGGCAGAAAAGAGCATGCCATTTATTATTTGAGTAAAAAGTTCACTGAGTGTGAATCTCGATACTCGATGCTGGAGAAGACGTGTTGTGCATTAGCTTGGGCTTCCAAACGTCTACGACAGTACATGCTCAATCACACCACTATGCTAATTTCGAAGATGGATCCGATCAAGTACGTCTTCGAGAAGCAGGCTCTTTCGGGCAGGATTGCCAGATGGCAAATGGTGTTAACGGAATATGATATTCAGTACGTCTCCCAGAAGGCCATTAAGGGAAGCGTATTGTCTGATTACCTTGCCGAGCAGCCGATCGAGGATTACCAGCCGATGAAGTTTGAATTCCCTGACGAGGATATTATGTTTCTCAAAGCGAAGGATTGTGATGAGCCATTGCCCGGTGAGGGGCCAGATAGGAAATCTCAGTGGGAGTTGATATTCGACGGAGCGGTTAATTCCTATGGAAGTGGTATCGGGGCTATCATCACGACTCCTCACGGATCCCACATCCTGTTTACTGCGAGACTGACGTTTCCAGTTACCAACAATGAGGCGGAGTATGAAGCATGTATTATAGGTCTAGAAGAGGCAATTGATTTGAGAATCAAGAATCTAGACGTATATGGTTACTCAGCGCTTGTAATCAATCAAATTAAAGGGGAGTGGGAAACTCGTCAAGCGAATTTGGTGCCGTACATGAATTATGCCAGGAGGCTGCTTCCGTTCTTCGATCGAGTGGAACTCCATCATGTACCCATGGCTGAAAATCAGATGGCTGATGCCTTAGCCACGTTGGCTTCAATGTATAAGGTCAATTTTTGGAATGAGGCTCCAAGAATTGTGCTTTCGCGTCTTGATAGACCGACATTTGTCTTTGCAATCGAGGATGCCACCGACAGCAAGCCATGGTTCCACGACATCTAGACCTTCCTTATGACTAAGGAGTATCCTGCGGGTGCGTCAACCCAGGATAAGAAGACTCTGAGGAGGCTGTCTGGAAACTTTTACCTCAATCCTGATGGAGTGTTGTATAAGAGAAACCACGATCTCGTGCTACTCAGATGTGTAGATGAGAAAGAGGAAAGTATGCTCATGGAAGAAGTCCATGAGGGCACATTTGGTACGCACGCCGGCGGGCATGCCATGACGAGAAAGATCCTGAGAGCAGGATATTACTGGCTGACTATGGAGTCGGATTGCTTCAGATTCGCGAAGAAATGTCATAAATGCCAGATTTATGCTGATAAAGTTCATGTGCCGCCGTGCTCATTGAATGTCATGTCCTCCCCTTGGCCGTTCTCCATGTGGGGCATCGACATGATAGGCAAGATCGAGCCCACTGCATCCAATGGTCATCGTTTCATTCTGGTAGCTATCGACTACTTCACCAAATGGGTGGAGGTAGCCTCGTACGCTAATGTGACCAAGCAGGTGGTAGCTAAATTCATAAAGAGGGACATCATTTGTCGTTACGGAGTTCCCGAGCGGATCATTACTGATAATGGTTCGAATTTGAATAACAATATGATGAAGGAGCTGTGCCAGAGCTTCAATATCGAACACCACAACTCATCTCCTTACCGGCCGAAGATGAATGGCGCCGTCGAAGCCGCCAACAAGAACATAAAGAAGATTGTTCAGAAGATGGTTGTGACGTACAAAGATTGGCACGAGATGCTGCCGTTTGCCTTGCACGGTTATCGTACGACGGTGCATACGTCGACCAGGGCAACTCCTTTCTCCTTGGTGTACGGTATGGAAGCTGTCCTACCGTTAGAAGTGGAGATCCCTTCTTTGCAAGTGTTGGTTGATGTGAAACTCGACGAGGCAGAATGGATTACGAATCGTTTGAACCAACTCAGCCTGATGGACGAGAAGAGGTTAGCATTGATTGCATTTGGTCGTCTGTACCAAAGCCGAATGAAGAAAGCTTATGATAAGAAGGTGCGTCCTAGAAGCTTTCAGACGGGTGATCTCGTCCTGAAGAAGATTCTTCCGCCACACTCCGATCACCGGGGCAAGTGGACTCCGAATTACGAAGGGTCGTATGTCGTCAGCAAGGTCTTCTCGGGAGGAGCTTTGTTGTTATCCACGATGGATGGTGAAGATTTTGCATCCCCGGTGAACGCGGACGCAGTTAAAAAATACTTTGCTTGAAAGAGACCCGCTGGACAAAAAAAGAAAGAGTCCAGGCCAAAAAGGGGCATCCCGGCGAACCAAAAACAGAATAAAAGGTTCGGGCAAAAATTAGGGATATATTGAAAAAATGTACACCCGCGAAGTCGAAAACCTACACTGGGCGGCTTCGGCAAAAAAGGGTATCCCGGTGAACTGAAAACCCGTAAAGGGCGGTTCACGCAAAAGTTAGGGATTTGAATAAGCAAATGACTGCGTTCCGCGTATGGACTTTCATTGTTTAGTGGTTTGGAGGACCTGAGGGCCGTTTATCTGAATCAATCTCTTCCGAAGCTGAAGCGTCGGAGAAGTATCGAAGTCGAGTGGGTCTTAGAGGGATCAACTCATGGTGTTCGTCTACGCCTCGTTGCCGACATTTGTATATACTGATGTATATTTATGTTTTATTTTTGCGCGGCTTCCTCATTCCAGGAGCTTGCCTCTGTTGTAAAACATTTTTTGCCCATTCAGGGGTTCACCATCAATAAAATGCATGTTATTCAGCAATTCTGTTTGCCTGTTTAGCATTTATCTGTTTTGTTTGCGAAAGAAAACGCCGATGTTTTTGATAAAATGCGCATACATAAACTTACAGGCCTAGGCCCATTGATTGTTGAAACAATTAATTACCTGAATATTGTCACGAGGTAATAACCTTGATAGGCCCCTTTGAGGAGGGTATCTTGTCTGTTTGTTTGTGTTGTTGCAGGTGTAGCACCTTCCAGACGGTGCGCCGTGCGCATCCCCGAAGCAGGGCGAGTCCTCTTTCTCCGGCAGAGTTCAGTAGTCTCTCCTCCGCAGAGTCTGAATGCGAGGCCGTGAGCATTGATATGTCTCCCCAGGCAGAGAGGATTCTCTTCCCCAAGCAGACGCATCCTGAAGGAACGTTACCTCATCAGCTGAGTCGCGCGCCGAAGCTCGTATTCGTCCCCAGCATCGGGTCATAAGTGCAGATTTTGTAGAAGTGTTCAAGCGCCGAAGCTCGTATTCTCCCCCAGCACCGGGTCACAAGTGCAGATTTCATATAAATGTTCGGGTGCCGAAGCTCGTGTTGTCCCAGTAAAGTCGCCGAAGCAGGTGTCTCCCCCAGCACCGAGTCACAAGTGCAGATTTCGTAGAAATGTTCGGGTGTCGAAGCTCGAGTAAAGTCGCCGAAGCAGGATTCCTTCCCCAGAACCGGGTCACAAGTGCAGGTTTCGTAGGAAGCTATTCCTACACCGAAGTATGCAACGACTGATGGTGTTAGACTGAAGTCTCCAGCTGAATTGAGATTCCCCACCAGAGCCGTATTCTCTCCCGAAGTCGGATGATTCCCTCTTCCCCCAGTAGAGTGTTGGAACAGCTGATGTTGTATTCCCCTGCAGAGTTGTACTCTCCCCCGAAGCCGGATGATTCCTTCTACCCCGGCGGAATTGAAATTCCTCATCAGAGTCGTACTCTCCAGCGAAGTAGAATGATTTCTCTCTCCCCGGCTGAGTCCGCAAACCCCCAAGAGAGCCGAATCCTTGGAAGCAGTTGGGACCATGAGTGGATTTTCCCTAGCAGAGTATTGAACAGCCGATGCGGTATTTCCCCAGAGTCGCACTCTCTCCAGCGAAGCAGAATGATTTCTCCTTCCCCAGCCGAGTTTGCAGATTCCCAAGAGAGCCGAGTCCTTGGAAATTGATCGGACCATGTTCAGTTGTTTCCCCAGTGGAGTGTTGAGCAGCTGAAGTTGTTTCCCCACAGAGTTGTTATCCCCAGAAGAGTAGCCGAGACGGCCACGCAGTTTATTCACGCGATTGGTATCGCTTTCCGTCAGCAGGTCCAGGTTCTTGTAGAGCTTCGTTCCCCTGCAGTAATCAACTGAAGTTGTTTCCCCTGCAGCAGTCCACGGAAGATCTTTTCCCCAGACGGAGTCCAATTGATATTGGCGTGACCATATTCTCCTCAGCAGGATGATTCCTCTATCTGAGTAGTTCCTTCCTCTCGACAGGAGGATTTCCCCCTCGGCATTTATTTTGCTGACGGGATCGCATCATTGTGCATGATCGCATAGCATTTGTCATAAACGCATAGCATTTCCACCGTGTGGGGCATGGCGCCGAAGCATATGCATCATAAACATGATCTAGGTTGTTACCGTTCTTGTTTTGCAGGTGTTCTGCCGAAGGATCAGTGGCTCAGGACGATTTCTGACTTTCTCCCCAACGAAGTCGCAGTTCAAGATGATTTTTGAGATCCCCAGCGAAGTCTTCAGGACAAGATGATTCTTGAAATCCTCAGCAGGGTCGTTTGCTTAAGATGATTCTTAAGACCCCAGTGCAGTCTCCAGGGTTGGTCGCTCAAATTGATACTTGGAGTCTCCAGCTAAGATCGCCCATGATGGTTCCTGAAGCCCCAAGAGAGCCGAGTCCTTGGAAGCTGCTCAAGCCGCGATTGGTTTGTCCCTAACAAGAGTTGCCCAGGATGATTCCTGGAATCCCAACACAGTGGGGGTCTTTTCCCCAGCAGCAGGCAGGTAGATTGATATCCCCAGCCGAGCACAGCCATGGCTGGCGGATGAAGTGTTTCCCCCAAGCAGATCCTGAAGGATTGTCCAGCAAGCAGAAGTTTGTTTATCCCCGTGAGTTTGGGGACTTAATGACATGAGTGTCTTGTAGCCTGAAGGCTATGTTCCCCAGAAGGGTCGTTTCCCAGAGAGCCGTTCAGGGCATTTATCGCGTTCCCCACGCAGAGTATAGCAGAGGATAGTGTGTTGATCAGCCTGATATGCTGTGTTCTCCGGAGGAGTCCATCATCCTCAAGTGTAAGTCTAGTTGAGATTGGCAGAAAATGCAGTTCCCTTGAAGGGTAGCTCTTCCTCAGCAGAGTGGTTACTCTCCCCGAGAGGATGATTCCTCTTCCCAGCATTTATTTTGCTGGGGCATTTCCTTGCATGATCGCATAACATTTACTCAAAAGCGTAGCATTCCGTTTCGCGCGGAGCATTACGCTCATTTTTCCAGCATTTGCATATGAAGCATGAACCAGGTGGTTACCTTGTTCTCGAGCAGAAGTACTTGCTCCCCAGTAAAGTTTGTAGGGATCGTCTGAGTGAGCTCTTTCGTTATTCCCCAACAGTTGTTGAAGTTGTTTGAGTGAACTCTCTCGCTATTCCTCAACAAAAGTCTACAAGGTTGTTTGGATGAACCATTCTCCCTTTTCCCCAGTGAGTTCACAGGATTGTTTGGGTGAACCCTCATTCCTCTCTCCCCAACAGAGGTGTTAATCTGATGGTTATTCCTGGTGACCCAGTTTTCGCTTTGTTTAGCGATGGTTTGACAGGATGTCAAGAGAATAGCAGCGTGATATGTTGCCCCGGCTGTGGTGTCGGATATGAAGATTGACGTCGTGGACGCCCGAAGGCGATACCGGCAAGTTCCTGTGGATTCAGGTTCCCCCGTTGACGACTCAATGTTTGTCTGAAGATAGTATCAGAAGTTTGCAAGTGCAGCTTTTGTACACGAGGTGATCCGTGTTGGTCGGACGACCAAATTAGTTGTCCTGAGGTGATGATTGATTGCGATCAAGTGAATTATGGTTTTCTCGACTGATGTCGAGGCCTGAAGGCTATGGTACCACATTGACTAGCGGTTTTTCCCGACTGAAGTCGAGGCCTGAGGGCTATGGTATAACCGGACTAGTGTTTCTTCTGACTGAATTCGAAGATGTTTCTCCAGCTGAAGCGGAGTTTGCCTGAAGGCAAAGTGTTTGAATGCCCGCAGAGTCATGAATGGCTCACGATACCACTTCTCTGACTGAAGTCACAGATTTCCCAAGCTGAAGCGAAGGTACTTGAAGGCTAGGTTGTCCCCAAAGTCATGAATGACTTAGGATTCATTTTTCGGACTGAAGGCCAAAGTATATCCCTGACTGAAGTCACGGATACTCTATAGCAGAGGCGGAGTTGCCTGAAGGCAGATCCATGTATCCTTGAAGGCCAAAGATCATTTTCTTCAGACTGAAGTCGAAGATGCCTCCTGCAGAGTTGCCGACGGGCAAAGTTTATATCCTTGAAGGCCAAGGATGCTTATCTTCAGAAGTACTTGAAGATCTTTTCTAGCTGAAGCTGGAATTGCCGACGGGCAAGGTTTATATCCTTGAAGGCCAAGGATGCTTATCTTCAGAAGAACTTGAAGATTCTCCAGCGGATCTGGAGTGGCCAGGGGCCAGGGTTTCATCTATCTTCAGAAGAACTTGAAGATTCTCCAGCGGATCTGGAGTGGCCAGGGGCCAGGGTTTCATCTATCCTTGAAGGCCAAGGATTCCATCTTCAGAAGTACTTGAAGATCTTTTCTAGCTGAAGCTAGAAGTGGCCAGGGTTTCATATATCTTTGATGTTGAAGTTCTACGGTGAACTCAGTATGCATTAGTATTTGGATGTTCGTTATGGTTCTGAGGGAGAACCCCAGATCAGAGAGTGCTTGGTTAAGTCTCTCATTCCCAGCGGAGTAGTTTCAAATACGCAAGTGTACCATTTGTTTCATTTACCAGGGGTGAGCCCCAGGTCAGAGTTGTTCAGTGTTGTATTTTCTCCAGCGGCGATGCGGGGTATTTTGATTGTCCGACGGCGATGTCAGATTTAGTTCTCCAGCGGCGATGCGGGGTATTTTGATTGTCCGACGACGATGTCAGATTTAGTTCTCCAGCGGCGATGCGGGGTATTTTGATTGTCCGACGGTAATGTCAGATTTAGTTCTCCAGCGGCGATGTTGGGTATTTTGGTTGATCGACGGCGATGTCAGATTCAGTTTTCCAGCGGCGATGTTGGGTATGTCAGTTAATTCAGTTCTCCAGCGGTGATGTTGGATGTTTCGTTCTCCAGCGGCGATGTTGGGTATTTTGGTGATTCAGGTTCTTTAGTTCTCCAGCGGCGATGTTGGGTGTATTGTTTGTTTCCGACGGCGATGTCAGATTAGTATTTCTCAAGATAGTTGTCGTGCAGCTATTATTCCAGTGTTCGAAGAGTTGATCAATTGGCAAATTTTCGGGTTTACCGGTATTCAACCGTCTCGCACCTTGATTGGCTGAGAGTCGTTCGCTTCTCACCCAGTCAGGTTCAAGCCGTTTGAATAGGGGCAGCTGTTGCACCCTAAAATTTGACCAACATTTATTTACCCATCAAGTGTTTGAAGGTTGATACCTTCATCAGCAAGTTCAAGAGATTCTCAGAGGAATTGGTTGAAACCAAGGTTGTGTGTCTCATAACTTGAGAGTTGTGGGTGCTCCTCAGATGATTCTGGGACTTTGAGAATGAACTTGAAGCTTTGAGAAAGCCTATGAGATGTCTTGAAAGCCATCATGAATCCCAGAGAGGTCATTATGCAAGAATTCAGAAGATTCAACCATGAGTGGTAGAATTAGGGTTTTGACTGGGTCAACCCTAGGTCAACTGAAGATTCAGAGAAGGTTGAGACCTAATCCAAGAGCCATGAGATCATGGAGTGATGTATTGATATGTTATAAGGATGATTCCTAGACCAACTCATCATGATTGAGGAGTTTGAGAAGTTTTAAGCTAGGGTTTCTAAGGATTAATAGTGTAAAATCCCCTAGTTTGATCCCTATCTTCCAGGCAGTTTTAGCTCAAGATGTGATTTTCATCTCATCTTCCCCACAACATGAATGTTGTAGAGCTTGTTCTTAGCTTTAATTTTAGTGGTAGAAGTCCTTGATAGGATTTGCACAGCTCAAGTTATGGTTTTGACAAATTACAGGTCATCAGAGATATGTGAATCTGGGTCCTTGAAAGTCACCCAACTTCCAGACAACTTTTGCCCTAGTAGGATGATTCCTATGAACTCTTGGGCAACATGAATGTTGAAGAGCATATTCTTAGCTTTCTATAGAGTACTAGAAGTCCTTGATAGGATTTGTAGAACTCAACTTATGGCTTTGACAAGCCAAGGGCATTTTGGTCATTTTGAACTTATAGGTCATTTCAAGCACATGGCCATATCTCCTACTTCCAAGCTTCAAATGGAAAAACTTTCAACATCAAAGTTGCTTAGAATGATGTTTTAAGGCTAGTAGGGTGGTCATGAGATGTTGGAAAGGCTCATAGAAAAAAGTGATAAAAATGGCCTAAAAATGGGACATAAGTTAATTCAAGTGAAATGGAAAATCCTAAAATCCAAGCTATAAACCCTAACCATGTCATATGATAGGTCATTTTGACTCCCAAGGGCATTTTAAGAACAATGGTTCAGCCACAATTTTGATTTGGGGCTTAAATTTTGGAGTTGCTTTGTAAAAGTCTTACTTGCATAATGGGGTACCTAGCCAAAACAAAGAAAAGCTTCATAAACAAGGTGTTTCAGCTTTGTATCTTGTCCAAAATACCACTTAAGGAGAAAATCAAGTTAATTACTCAAGCTACAAGAGATTTTGTCATGATATATCTCATGTGGTGGGAAGTGAAATGCAAATACCATATCCTAGAAAGTTCAAGTTTCTACTAGAGTGATCTAGATGATTCTAGACCCTTCTAAACACCTCTATATATTGATTACACTCTCCATTGGTGAAGGGTTGGTGATTGTTGATGTTAATGGTGGTAGAAAAAAGAGTTTGAACCAAAACTTTCCATTTTGCAAATTGTATTGAAACTCCATTTTTCTCTTCATTACCCTTCCATATTTTCACACAAATCATCTCCATAAACATCCCTGGACATGTTCATGCTGGAGTGAGCCACCATTGTTAAAGAATTGGAGCTTTTCAAGTGAAGTTGCAAGAGAGCAAAAAGGATTGAATCTGAAGATACAAGCCATTTCCATCAAATCTTGTGCAAGAAGAGTATTGTTCATCACCTAGGGACCATTTGTGAAGATCTACAAGGATTGATTCAAAGCCTTTCAACATCCACCATTGCAGGAGGCAAGGTATGCAAAACTGTTCTTACCTCTCACTTTAGGCATGGCTAGGGTTAGTTCTTGTTGGAAAACCATTAGAGACCATTAGGTGATTCATTTGGAGGAGTTTAAGGCCAATTGGTGAGGTTTCTTCCATGGTGGTTGATTCTTGAGGGAGTTAGAACACACCATTTATTGGGTTATAATGCATGAAAATTGGTTGGTTGTGATCAGCATAGCATGAGGATTAGTTACATACAAAGATTGTTGAGTTTTATGATGGTCGAAAATTGAAGAAAGTTTGGATCCATGGAGTTGTGTGGTTCGGTTTGCATGATGTAGTTAGTTTCAACGAAATCCAAAGGCATGGTTGTATTCTACATAAAATTCTAGACAAATTTGGTTCTTGAATCATATAATTTGATGGAGTAATGAGAGAGAATGAAGAGGATAAAGCTTCATGCATGGGAAGTTTCTTTCATGGAGTTTCTAAACCCTAGCATCCAAAGGAGGAAGATGATACATGCACCGTACGATCTCGCCAAGACTTGTTGACTGGGAGCCCATCGGACGGCTCAGGTTCGCGCACGAAAATATGAAGGAGATAAGCTGCAAAACGCAGCGTTCCAACTTAAGAGCAACTATGGGCCTCACGCATGAATTTGATTTCCACACCCTACATTTCCAGGCCCATTCGTTTGTAACCACCAAAACCTGCTATTCGCACCACCGTCCAGTCTTTTTATTTTTTCTTTTTCTGATGCAAACTGGGCCCAGGCGCGCCATGCTAGGCGCACCCCCCTCCTGGGCCCATTATCATTTTCAACATGATATTCATACTTTTCACACCCCATCATCATTTCTCATATGTTTAATATTACTCCAAATTTCTTTTCACTTTAAAAATTCATAACAAAATGAAAAATCATTATTTTTTAATGAAACTTTTTTCCCAATTTTAATTTTCTGTCTAGAAAAATATAAAAACATAAAATAGCCATTTTATTTCAGTTTTATATTTTTTGTGCATTTTTACTTTTAATTGCTTTTGTAATTCTTTTAGTTGGTATGTTAACTTGTAGAATTTAATTAGGGTAGTTCCCTTAGGATTTTTGATCCGATTTTTTTAGGATAATTAGATGAATGGTTTAGGGTCCCCCTGAATTAATTTCATAATTTTGTGATAATGTTTAGTGTAGTTTTAATTAGGTAGTTCTAGATAGTATAGAATATGATTAAAACTTTAGTATAGGTCAATAACAATTTTAGATTTAGGTTTCTTAGGGCAATTTAGTCTATGGGGAATATATGGGACTTAAGGGTAGCTATGTAGGGTCCCCTAGAATTTATATTAGGATTTAATAGAATAATATACTATTTTTAGTTGATTTTTGAATTGAATGATTGTTTGTGTGGCCTTTAGGGCAAGTTTTGTTTAGTTTGCTTTGCTTTGGAGTTTCCCTTTGGTTTGAGGAGTTTGGCATCTCATTGTGGAGCATGGTGGAGCATTCTAGAAGATTGGAGGAGGCATGGAAGAGCTTGAGGAGCTTGTTATTCTTTTCTTTTGTTGTTTTAGGGTTAGGATTAGGAAGAGCTTAGATATAGATAATTTCTTTCTCAAACATGGATAGTATTCTTCACATCCATTCCTCCCTATGATTCAAAGTCCTTCCAGGGTATGCACCTCTCTCCTTTGGAGGGATTAGTGTTATACCCAGGAGGTAGAACTTTTGAAGGAACCCTTCACTTGATGTTGAACCCTTATAGGTCACCTTTGGTGATCAAATAAGCAGTTCAATATCCCCCAGCTTATCCAGTAGTGATTTTTCTCTGTTTGATTTGTCTTGAGAGCTGTCAGAGCCTGAGCATGAAGATGAAGACTTCATTGAAGATTGTTGAAGAGGATGAATCCTTGAAGACTGCCATTCCAGCGGAAGCTTGAAGAGCATGAAGATCAAGTTGATACTTGAAGATCCCTGAAGATAGTGAAGCCTAAAGGTGGAGCTGATCAAAGAAGATGAAGCTTAAGGGAGAAGATGAGTTGAAACTCATGTTGTAGGGTTGATACCTGGAAAGCAGTTGGTGATTGAAGTTTGAAGACTGAGTTGCTGCTGGAGGAGCTGAGGCTTTCTTCTATTTTTCTTTTCTGTATTGTGTGTTTTGTTTGATTTGTCTGTTGCATTAGATTAAGTTCATCTAGAATAAGTAGAATCTAGGAGCATGATTGCATTAGAGGTTGAGTTGCTCCCTCTGCTTGTATTGTTATTGCGTGGCTTTGCTTGTGGGTATTCGGTAGAGCCCAGCTCCCTTGCCCATGTGGTTTGTTTGCCTGATGGCATTTCATTTCTTTTATCTGTATGATTGCAGTTTACTATTTATTGCTTGATAGCATGTTGTTTATTTTTCAGTATGATTACTGTTATTTCATGACTGACTTGAGGTTGAGACGAGCTTGTGGAGGCTGAAGCCCCACACACATTTCCTCCCTCACTTGCATTGCATGCATTTTACTGTTAAGCTGATGCTTTTGTCTGTTTTGGTGTATCATTGACATGATCCCTTAGGACTCTCATTTCCTTTGATAAGGATTTGATGATAGAATCTTAGGTTGAAACCTATGCATGACAACATCTAGGAGTTCCCTGTTCAAACCTCAACCATAGGATGAATCCATGGCATGACAACAGTAGGACTTGATAGTCTCCCTCCTAGTTGGGCCTGTTATCTTCTCATCTCAAAACAGTTCAAGATACAGTAATCATGAATGATTTCTTTCGTACGCTACGAGCCTTAAGCTATCTGAGAAAGGATTGTGGGAGAGTTTCTTTTCCACAGTCTGGATGTTTAGTATGGTACCCTTTGGGTGACATGCGACGCACTCACTCTCAGGTCATAGTCTCTAGTGCGGTTGAAATCGCAAACACAATAAAAACACTTCTTTTGTAAAAAATAGGAAATAAACCGTAGTATCCCGAACTACGTGAGCTCTGATCTCTCATGCCTGTTGAGAGTACGTAGGCACAAGATGGCGAAGTCTTGGCGAGCTACCTTCCCCCACAATCCTTCGTAGGCCGAACTACGTTGACTCTGATTTCTCATTCTCTGATGAGAATACGTAGGCATAAAGTGCGACATTTTGCCGAGTCATTTTTCTTTTCTTTTTCAGCCAGCCTTGATAGGTAGATAGAATAAAACCAACCCGTCCAAGTAAACAAACAAGCGAGGATCCCGTCGAGTACGACGGACGTGAGGGGTGCTAATACCTTCCCCTTGCGTAACCGACTCCCGAACCCAGACAATGGTTGCGATGACCTTGTCTTACCCTTTTTCGTCAGGTTTTTCCGATCGTTTCCTTTCCCTCTCTGAGGGATGAATAACGAAAGGTGGCGAATCTTCTGTCATGCCGACACCTTATTTTCGCGCAAGCGACAGATAAGGTCAGCAAAAATAGCTTGCACACATCGTTGGAAAGTCGTTCGTGCATTGCACAATCCAAAGAGCTTTTTTCGGTATGCGAAAATTCCAAAAGGACAAGTGAAGGCCGTCTTTTCATGATCGGCTGGGTCAACCGCAATTTGGTTATACCCGGAATAGCCATCTAAAAAACAATAGAATTGTTTCCCGGAGAGTCTTTCTAACATTTCATCCATGAACGGGAGTGGAAAGTGATCTTTTCGAGTTGCGGTATTCAACCGCCTATAATCAATGCACATACGCCACCCCATTGCCACCTTCGTTGGGATCAACTCATCTTTTTCATTTCGAATCACGGTAATACCACCTTTCTTCGGAACCACATGCACGGGGCTAACCCATGGGCTATCCGAAATCTGGTAAAACATTCCCGCATCCAACAATTTAACAACCTCCTTTCTAACAACTTCCTTCATAGTAGGATTTAAGCTGCGTTGAGGTTGAGCTACCGGCTTAAAGTCCTCTTCCATTAAGATCTTGTGCATGCAATAAGAGGGACTAATTCCTTTGAGATCGGAAAGAGTCTACCCCATGGCTTCTTGATTTTTTTCAACACATCGATCAAACGGGCTTCTTTATTCTTTGACAAAAGGTTGCTTATGATAACCGGCTTTGCTTCGGTTTCATCAAGGAATGCATAATTCAAGTTGGAAGGTAGCTCTTTCAATTCAATCAGCGATTTTTCTTCATCCACCTCCTTCTTCAATAATTCTTCCTCAACTTCCCACGGATGTAACTCTTTAAGACTATCAAGTTCCCTTAGACATTCATCAAGAGCTTGCTCTTCTTCAATTGTGAAAACTTCAAAGGAGTCATCAAGAGCTAATTCCATAGGGGATGTCACATGAATATGCTTAGAAACTTCCAAAGTTGCCTCTTCGATCACATCAATTTAAAAGCTATCATGACTATCCTTTGAATGCTTCATAGCTTCGAATAGATCAAAAGTAACTTCTTCATTTTGGACCCTTACTTTCATTAAACCATCGTCAACGTCAATCATCATGCGTGCGGTTTTCATGAATGGTCGGCCAAGAATAAGCGGAGCATCATCATCCTCTTCCATATCAATCACAATGAAATCAACCGGGAAGAAAAATTTGTCAACTTTTACCAATACGTCTTGGGCTAACCCATGAGGATGGGTAGTCGACTTATCGACCAATTGCAAAGTCATCCGGATGGCCTTCATTTCAATGTTGCCAAGCCTCTTCACAATAGACAATGGTATTAGATTAATGCTTGACCCCAAATCAATTAGCCCTTTTCCGACATAAACATCACCAATTGTAACCGGCAAAGTAACGCGTCCCGGGTCCACCTCTTTTCTCGGAAGTGTGCTTTGAATGATGGCACACAACTAGCATCAAGGACAATTGTCTCCGGTTTCGTGTACCTCCGCTTTTTAGTAAGTATGTCTTTCATGAACTTGACATACTTAGGCATTTGCTCCAAGGCTTCGGCAAATGGAATATTCACTTGAAGTTGTTTGAAAATATCCATGAACCGGGCGTAATGTCGTTCATTCTCCCTCCTAGATATTGCATGCGGATATGGAAGGTTTTAGATTGGAGTAGTGCCCACTACCTCCTTTCCTCTATAAGGTCTAGAATTCCTCTCTCTTTTCTTTTTAACTTCCTCCATCTTCACTTCATCACTCTTATTTTTTTCTACTTCCACACTTTCTTTATTTTCAACTTCAACCATTTTCTCATTCTTTTCAACTTCTTCCCCACTCTCCTCCCCAACTTCACCATCAATTCCATCATCTACTTCTTTCTCCTCATCTTTTTTCTTATCCTCTCTTTTTTTACTCTCATCTCTTTTTTCACTCTCACTAATCAACTCTCTTCCACTTCTCGTCGTTATCGCTTTACAATGCACCTTTGGATTTATTTGTGTGTTCGCCGAAAAAGAAGGTCCGGATTGTTGTTCCGCTAGTTGCTTAGCAAGTTGACCGACTTGAGTTTTGAGATTTTTGATTGCCGCATCGTTGCTATTTTGATTAGCCATTGACAATTGCGTGAATGTCTCTTCTAACTTTGAAGTTACGACCGACGGTTGTTGAGGTTGATAAGGATTTTGACGGCTAGAATTACCACCCCCATAACCTTGTTCATGGTGATAGTTACCTCTTGGTTGGTACCCTTGATTTCCTTGATAGTGTTGTTGTTGTTGTTGATTTTGAGGATGTTATTGATAAGGTTGTTGTTGTAGTTGCCTCGGTTGGTAGTCTCGTTGATTCGCCATGTAATTTATCTCTTTGAACCCAGGAGGTGGACAAAATCCGGTATCATGTTCACCCTTGCAAAGCTCACAACAAGCTATTTGTTTAGCTTTTAAAGGCTCTTTCAACTCTTTTATTTGTTGAGTTAAGAGTACCACTTGTTGAGAAATGATTTTATTTTGGGCAAGAATAACATCGTTTGTCCCAAGTTCAAGCACTCCCGGTTTCTTTAAAGTGTTTCCTCTACTTTGACTTTGGAGATCATTTAGAGCCATACGGTTAATGATATCCGTAGCTTCAGCGACGCTTTTAGATAACAGAGAACCACCTGAGGTAGCATCCAATAGAGTCTTGCAATTTGGTTGAAGGTCGTTTTTGAAAATGTGGATTTGCGTCAATTCGTCAAAAACATGGCCTTTGCACTTTCAAAGCATGGATTTAAATATTTCCCATGCCTCATTCAATGACTCGTTGGTTCCTTGCGAAAATACGGAGATTTCCGTTTTGGATTCCATGAACCGGTTGTGGGAGAAAAACCTTTCAATGAATTTCTCTTCCAACACGTTCCAATCCATCATGACTGCTGGTGTTTGATCTAAGTACCAATCTTTGGCTTTGTCGAGCAAAGCGTGTGGGAAAAGTCTTTTGAATAATGGTAGCTCTTGAGCTTGATCAACGTCGGCCGCCAATGCTATCTCGTAAAATTTGGTGAGAAAAGAAAAGGGGTCTTCATGGTCCATTCCGGTGAACGGACTTTTGTATAGCAAGTTAAGAGTTCCCGTCTTCATCTCGGCTTGCCTTCCCGTGTGGTTGGCAAACTGAGCAGTATTTCTCGGACTGTTGACACATGGTGTGGAAATGAATGGTGGTGGCGGTGGTTCCGCCATAAGTATGAAAGGTGATGGTGGTGTGGTAGAAGAACCTTCTCCTTGTTCTTGTCTTTGTCTAGCTTGTTGCTTCCTTCGTCTCGTTCTGCTATTCAGTCTCCTTGCGGTTCTTTCGATCTTTGGATCAAAAAGAATTTGGTCCTCAGGAATCTGCCCTCGCATAAAACGAAAGCTGCACACTAAACCAAACAAATTAACATGCACAAGTTAAAATTTTGGCAACTATTGCGATGCTCGCAATATCAATTCATATTCCCTGGCAACAACGCCATTTTGTTAGAACAGTGATAGAGTATTGGGTTTTTGTTATCGTCTCCACAGGGAATATGAGATATTGTCGCTGTTCGACAGTTGTCAAGTTCTTAACTTTATAGTAACAAAAGGGGTATGGTTTTTAGTCACGGTATCTTGCATAAAAGTAATAAATTGCGGTAAAAGATTGGTTTTACGATTTAAGAAATATTGTCAAAGTTAGGGTTCAATGATCACTTTGCATGCATATGTTCGATCAAACAAAACTCATAAACTCCTTTAGATAATAAACACATTCATAATATCCTCCCAATGTGATTATTTCTAACTCACATTATGGTTTTTCCCATTTTGATCCATTGTTGATTTCTCACACAATCTATCAAAATGACAACATTTAGTTTTAACATTTTAGTGAACAACCACAATCAAAACTATCTCTAGCTCAAGAATATAGATGGATGAAAACCTAGGTCAAGAGTTGGAAAATACCTTTCAATAACAAACCAACACAAAGAGTTATGAATAAAACAAGGTTTTCATCATACATTCATCATCCAAGAGTTTACAAATGAAGATCATCCCATATACATACAAAGTTAATGATCACCTACATCTAACCTTGACAAAAGAATAGTTTAGCTACTCATTTCCATAGTAGCTTGCACAACAAGTTTCAGAAGAAGGTTGATGAACATCCGAGTCGAAGAATCGAGCTTGGATGAGAATCCACCTTCTTTTTGTAAAATATTGTTAAGAGATGAAGAAATGAGAGAGATTGGGTTTCAAGGGCACAAAAACCACCTATGAGCAAAAACTAGTAAGAATAATGATATGTCCTCAAAAAGTACACATTGCTACTTATAGAAAAAGTTGTTGTGCTGTCACGCTCGCTACCTTGCTCGTCTAGCGAGCTCAGAGCCAATATTCACCACAGACTCACCTAGCAAACATGCTAGCGAAACCTGAGGATTTGATTTTGGAATGCTTTTCTACTTGCTCGCTAGGTGTTCGCCTAGGGAATCCTTCGTTTCCTTCCTCGCCCCAAGCGAATGATGCCAATTTTATTCTGTCCAAGTCTGAGAGTGTTCGCTGGCAGCTCGTTATGTGCTTGCCTAGCGAACAGTTCGCTGCCTCACTCGCCAGGTGTTCGCCTAGCGAATTTGCTTTTGCTTGCCTTGTTTCTTGATTCTTTTGTCATCTTTCTTGTGTCTTCAACTTCTATTCTTTAATGCCTAATTTCTGCAAAATAATACACAAATCAAAGGTACCAATAGTATTTCACATAACATTGCATATCAACAAAAGCGAGGGCGGTTTTGAACATTTTCTTGACAAAAAGAAGTGAAAGATTCCCACATTTGATAGCTCAAATAAGCATAATTGGGCATCTAACAGTATGACTGTGAGAGCTATGTGATGTGTACCTGATTACATGATGATTTATATGATGTATTGATTGGAAAACTATGATGATGATTATTATGATGAACTATGCTGACATGATGTATGATGATGATTACTATGACGGGCTATGTCGATATGATGTATGATGATGATTGTGAGATATGATGAATATGATGATGATTGTGAGATATGATGAATATGATGAACGATGATGCACCTATGATGTTATTATGAGGATGATTTGTGACGTGTGCATCATGCATTCATGTGCATCCGGACTTCGGTTCAGGACCTCGATTACTTTGGCTTCAATCCCACTGTGTGGGTGTGAAGTGTTTTGATGTGCTCCGGTTCTCAAGTAGAATCAGTCCTATTGACGGGGATCTATGGAGGGTTGATGGCTCAGTATCCATCGAGTTGTGATAATCGGTACCACATGCATTGAGTTTTGTTGCATTTTGCATTTATGGGTCTTTTTGTATGAATTATGATGTTTTGGCCTATTGATGAATATGGATATGTTGGATATGATTATGATGCCATTTATATGTTGATTTTTATACATTGATTATTATGAATCTTGTTACTCACCCTGCCTGTTTGAATGTTACCTCCACGTGGGTAACATGCAGACGATCAGGTTTATCCGTGGATGTCGTCGAGGATATTTTTGAAGCCTTTGAGTTGTTAACCTTTTGGTTAACTTAGAAGGTCTTGCTCTGATATGTAACATCGGGTTGGAGTCTTTTGAGTTAAATTATGTTTTACTTTGAGTTTATTTTGATTATCTTCCGTATGAGGAAAACCTTGATTTATGCCTTTTGAGTTTCGCTGCTTTGTGTAGTTTGATGTATTTTGGGAAAACCCGTTGTTTACAGAGGCTTGACCTATTTGAGTTATTGAGAAAATATACACCCTTTGAGGTGAATTTTATTGAGTTAAATATTTTACTCTGATATCTTTGTTATTTTTCCATAATATTTGTGGGGTAGAAAAGGGTGTTACAACTCGCGCCTCTCCTTTTCCTTTCTTATGCCCTCTATGTTGCATGCCGCCCTTTTATCAAACACAACACTGCACCTTGGGCACAACATAACTTCAAATTTTTTGTTCTGACACCTATGAAGAAAGTCTATGAGGCTTTCCTCCTTTTTTGGTTAAGCCACTTTGTTGTATTCATCTTATTGACGCTCCCCGTCGACTTCCATGGGGTTCCTTGTGAGACTTCCACCATGTTGATGTCCATGTTGACATCATTAACAATGTCCAACTAGCAGAATTGCATTTGAAGGCCATCAGCGGCCTTGTCCATTCGAACGAAACTATCAGTTATTTTCGTCATTATCATCATAAGGTTGGAGTCCTCTACAACTCCTTTGGCGAAGCCATCAGTAGCTTTGCAGTCGAAACTGTCAGTAGTTTCTTGGATGAAGCCATCAATGGCTTCACGAACAAAATTTGTCATAAATTTCTGGTCAAGCTCTTCAGTAACCTGGATCAAAACAACTTTATTAATGAAGTCCTCAGTGACTTCAACCATGTTAACTGCATTGTCGAAACCTTCAGCGACTTCGACCATGTTAACGCCTTTTGGCTTAGTATAGTGAGCATCAGTGATTTGTAGAGGATCAGCGTCAACCTTCATCTAGTTTTTGGGCTTCTCCTTGAATTTCAGCCTTCCCTCTAGGATAGAATTTTGAATAAGATCCCTGAAAAGAAAACATTGAGAGGTTTTATGGCCCAAAAAATTATGGTATTTGCAAAATCCTTTTTTCTTTCTTTGATCTAAAGGGGGCATTTTAGTACCAAGAGGTACTATCATTTTCCCATCTTTAACTAACAAATCGAAGATTTCGTCACATTTTGTGACATCGAATGTATAAGTTTTCTTGGAAAACCTATCATTCTTTTCTGGTTTAGTAGGGTTCTTCCCATTCAAAGGTGCTAAAACCTTGCAAGAATAGGGTGAACCCTTTTCAATTCAGTGAGATCTACTTTATTCTCATCGAAACTCATAGGCTCACTGTAAGGCCCTTCGTCGTCTTCATTGAACTCGACATAGGCTATTCTTTTATTCTTATTTACCCTAACCTTTTTCTTCTCTCAAACGTTCTAACGGTCGAACCCTATCGGCCAACTAGGCCATTTCCCTCAGGTATTGAGTATCTAATTTCTTCCTGATGGAATAATCTAGGCCACCAACATCCTTTTCGACTAACTCATATTCGGGTATTTGTGTGAAACACCTTGCTTTGAGAAGTCGAAACCTATTCAAATAATCATCGATTGGCTCAGTAAACTTTCATTTTATACTAGCCAATTCCTTCAAACTAATCTTCGTTTGTCCCATGTAGAATTGTTCATGGAATAAACGCCCTAACTGGGCTCAATTATGAATCGAATTTGGATGTAGGGTTGTGAACCAAGTGAAAGCGTTTTTTGTAAGAGAATTTGGAAAATACTTGACCCTAAAATTCTCATCATTCGAAATGTCTCTTGCTTTTATCAAATACCTAGCCACATGTTCGACAGTAGACTCAGTAGTATCCCCAAAAAACTTAGTAAACTTAGGAACCTGTGTTTTTGGGGATAAATCTGAATGAAGGATGTACTCAGATAACGGTGATGTATAATTTGGCCGTCGAAGGCCAAATTTTGTTTTGTTACGTGCCATGATTATTTCGACCATGACAGCCAAATTATTGTCTGCTGCTAGGTTGTTACGTCAAACTTGTTGTACAACGTTTTCATCATCATGGTTCCTATTTACCAAAACTATCCTTGGTTCCTCTTCTCTAGAAACTTGTGGTTGGTTCCTAGGGGGTTCGACTTTATGTCGTTCGCTCATTTCCTGATTGGTTTGATTTTTCTGGGGTATATTTCTCGGATTTTGTTGAATTTGGTTAATGGTGGTGTCTTCGTCGAAGATCACCCCTTGGTTTTCTATCATATACTCTCTCGGCGGTTGTCGATGGGGATTTGGTACACCAAATAATTCTACAAGGCGCGTCATTTGCGCTGCTAATTGTTGATTAGTTTGGGTAGTATTCGGAATAAGGGGCTGAAAAATTTCCCCCATAGTTTGAGACATCATTTGAACCATTTTATGGTTACTTTCGTCCATCTGTTGTCTCAAATAAGATGCAGAACTGGTTGTCAAACTTGGCATCTGGGTTGAATACCCTATTCCTAAATTTTGACTATTTCGGCCCATATTTACGCCAGAACCAGATCCCTGTAATGGTGAAGTCTTTACGGGTTTTGTATATAATGGAAGAGCATTTTGTAAGTTTGACATTATCAAAGTTGGCATTCCATAGGGTGGGTCTCGAGGAAAAGGCATTGAAAACCCAAGGGGAGGGATGCCTCTGAATGTTGAATCCCCTATCGCGGCGGGGTCTGTAGAGGACCCCTTGACCCAATATAAGTCAGAATAAGTTGCGTATGGGAAATCAAATGTGTAGGTATCGAACTTTCCATAGATGGTATTGCTTCAGAGACAGACGTTGAGACCGTTAGTCCTCCTGTCGAAGATCCTATGGGTTGTTCTATATTGTTATTCGGCATATCTTGAGGAATATTTGGATGGTTAAAATTTGTCGTCATTCTCCTCCTATATCTTCTTCTTGTTCTATCTTCTTTAACGGTGGCTACCTTACCACTTCTTAATAACATGCAACAAAGTTTTTTTTAAAGAAAAAGTTGACCACTAAACTAATAAATTTTTTTAAAAAAGAATTTTGAAGCAGTTTTTTATGATCACTTAGCACGGTCCCACTAGGTATGCCAATTTGTTCGCTATGAAAATTGGCGAACAACCGCTGGTCTTACAAATCGAAAAAAGATATGTTTTACTTGCAGGATCGACCACACAAATCCTAAGACATGTGCTAATTGATCTTAAATAAAGTTTATAAAAACTATGAGCACTTCGACAGAGTTCATGATAAAGCAATGTATCTCAAATGTAAATGAATTTAGGTGACAATAAGTAAAATCGAAGTACTGGTAAATGATGAAGACAAGAACTCGCATAAAGAAAGAATAAGTTCTTAAAGAAAGAGATTTATTAAATTGCATTGAAATAAAAAGCTGGTGTTACATCAACATACATTCTTACAAACTCGTTTCTCTCAATACACGGGTACTTCGAGTATACTGAAAATTTTGTACACAATTGAACACCCCAAATCCTAACACTAAGACCTGCTATTTATAATAATAAAAAATAATTGTCATTAACATCTATCAAACGAAATCGAGACAAGTGTTTCTATGCATGCCTTCAAATCCTAGAAGCGATCCACGTGTCTCCTTTAAGGAATAAATGAAAACAAACTTTCCCTCTTTTATTTGAATTCAAATGATAAATATCCTTAGCGACACCTCTATCGAATCAAATATTCCAATTGGTGAAAAATATCTCTAAGTCCGTAACAAAGGTTCTCCTGGCGAAAGGACGCCTTCGACTCCCATTCCAAAATATGGCTCCGGTCGAAATAATTAAATTTCTTCAGGAACTCTATTTCCTACGTTTCATTCCATTCAGGCGTCGAAGTTAAAAGCCAACAATTACACATTAGGTTTGAGTGATTTATATAATGAATGTTGGAGAGGTAGAGAAACACTTGGGTAGACAATAAGGTTGTTCTTGGGCGCCTTTAGTGTTGTTCTTAGAACCTGAAGGCGAAAACTATTTTCTTGTATCTCATATGTAATCTCTTGTAACAACTTTTTGAATATATATTGAATTGGAGAGTTGTTCTCTCCCGCAGAGTAGATCGTTTGATCGAACTGGATAAACAAACCTTCGGTTTTTTTCTTGTCTTATTCTGTTATATTATATGCGGATTATTATTGCTGAAGACCATTTATTTTAATTGTTATTGCTCTTTATCTCACAAATTGATATTGAATTTTATCGTAATTCACAACAAAATTCACAACAAAATAAATATTAAATAATAAATTAAATCATTTAAAATAATATCAGATTATTTTGAAAAGCCAATAAATCATTTTTAATTGTTTGAAATGGTCACTTTTGCTTATTGATGCCATAATGGCAACACGACGTGCTTAATGAAAACCCCACATCTGAAAAGTGGAGGAAAAATCCTAAGGATTATGAAGAAGAGAATAGTGCTGGTGCTGGCGCTTTAAGATGTGGAAAGTGTAGCTAAACAATTTCCCTTACCTATCATGGAAGTGCATGGAAGTGCTGGTGCGTTAAGATGTGCAATATACAATATTATATCGATAAAGATTAGATTACACCGGTAAAATACATTTGGAATTAATCATAATTAGAAGACAAAAGCAAAATGGAGTATAATTGTATAATCAAAGCATAAAACTCATATTAGAATAAATAAATTCAGAGGCAGATCATACAAATCTCAGATTCCCTATAGTATTCACTCATCTCTCACAATATTACATAACAATACATCACACTCTTCAATATTCATATTACTTTATAGACTTAATAGATTGAACGTCGATAAATTGAAATCCTATTCTGGTTTATGCAGACAATGAAGTTAACATAACTGCTCCAACAAAAAGAGATATCCATTTTCCATACGTATTGATTTTTACGGTACCAGAGTTATCTTTTGAGGGCTTAGCTTGAGATGAATCAGAGGAATCCGGTGAGAGTGGCTTCTCCTTTTCTGCTTTTGGAGTCAGTGCAGAAGGTTCCGGTGCCAAAGCCGGTCCCTTCCCCGGTGCCTTAGCGACTGAAAAGAAATCCGTAGGAAGAAGCACTTTGCCAACTTTATATATAGCAAGATGCTTATCGGTATATATAATGCCATTGATTGTAGTGTTCACTTCACCTGTTGATATGTTCACACTTCCTCCGTAACTCACAACATTCAGTTCCACCTTTCCTGGTTTAACTCCGGCAAGTGTTCTCACAGGGTTGGTTAGAATATCAAAGTTAGAGCTTGATACATAGTCGGAAATAACGTGGAACTGTAACAGCTCGAGTTTCTGTCCATCGGAAAGAGAGTTGAGGAATCCTGCCTTTAGTTCTGAGAATGCGCTGTCATCTGGTGCAAGAATAGTTAACCCACCTGTTTTTATTGTCAATAGTTGCGAATTGAGTTGGTTGATTAATTGAGTTGTTTTCATGAGTCGGATTAGGACGTTGAATGATTTAGCCTTTCTCAGGATTCCGACTATGTCAACTGTTGCGCCTGCGGTGTCAGGTGTGGAGTCACTAGGTGATTCTGGTAAGGAAGGTACTAATGGTTTGGGGGATGCAGCTGGCGGGGTTGCCGAAGGAAGTGTAGGTTGTATGGGAGCATTAGCCGGCGATAATTGCGATAAAGTAGTGGTTGTGGAACACAAAAGAGAGACTAGTATTGCAAGGGAGAAGGAGAAGAGATGAGATTGCTTCTTCAACATCATTTTGGTTTTGATGAATGTTAATGCTTTGATGTTTTTTTTTCTTCAGATGAATGAAAAATGCTAATGTACTTGCAATGAGTAGTTTGATGCATTGATGATATGTGGGAGAAAACCTTTATAGAGTAAGAGAATACGGTAGAGAACATTGAGAGTTAGGTGAAAGGCATTGTTCTAAAACCTGAAATTGTGATTTGTGAACTTAAAATTGCTACATGGTAATGAGATTGAGGTGCTGCATTGCATCTACGAGTCTATGTGATTGATGGCTACACAATTCTTTCATCATAACTATATTTTACCGAATAAGTATTAAATATGTCACACAAATATGTATTCTAAGGATAAATGTAAAAATGTGAGAAAATGTTGTAGTACATTTGTGCTAATGCATATGATCCATGTTAAACTTTTTGAATTAGTAGAATTATCTATTTATGAACCAAAACGTCTGTTTTTTTTATGGATAATGGTGTTTACATCTTAAAATAAATAATATGCTAGTCACAACAATTAGGAGAATTTTGTGTGCCAAGTTTCTCTTTAGGTGAAGGAATATTAGGGGAGTACAAAGATGTTTAAACACGAGTTAGTAGAATATTTTTCCAATCTTTTAAGGTTCATGAAAGTCATGGAAGTGTTAGACTCAGTGAAGGCTAAGTAGAGCTGAATAATTTGAATTTTTTTCCAACATGCCACTTTTTTAAAAATAAAATTTCATAATGCTACACTTTTCAAACTATATACCAAAATGCCATGATTTCAAACAAAGGTAAGGCATTGCCGCCCTTTCAATGGGCGGTCATGTTGTGTTTTAAAGACACCCGCCCTTTCAATGGGCGGTTGAGGGCACTGTTTTTTTTTTTTTTTTTTTTTTTTTATGTTATTTTTTATTATTTAGTATAATAATAATAATTAATAATAATAATAATAATAATAATAATAATTATTATTATTATTATTATTATTAATAACAATAATTATTATTATTATTATACTATAATAATTATTAACAATAATAATTGAATTAGAAATAATGTATTTTAAAATACTTAGTTTTAATTATTTTCAATTTAATTAGTAATAATAATAATTGATGTGGAAATAATGTATTTAGTTTTAATTAATTTAAATTAATTAGTAATAATTATAACTGAATTAGAAATATATAATAATATTTATAAAATAAATAACAATAAAAGAACTAAAATAAATATTTATTAATTTTTGAAATTTAATATGTACATTACAATTTCTATTGACCCTTAACTAATTTCGACCCGGTCGACGTAAGCGTTGGTGGGTTCCACAGGCAGGAGCTTGTACATTTCTGGTGGACCTTCTACGATCAACCTCAGCGTTTTGGGTCTGCGTAGATGGTCCTGCATCATTGTTAGGGTTCATGAATTGAGCGACCAAATCATCATTGAAATCGTCGTCAGCTGGTATCGCTGCCGCACTTCCATAACTTAATCTCGTACCCTCGTTACTCCAAGTTGGTGGGTTTATAGGTGGCGCCGCGTTAGTCATGTAGGGTGTGTATGGATGTTGGTCTTGAGAAAGGGTGGAGTTTTGTGAAGGGTAAAAAGGAACTTGTGGTTGGGGTGTTTGGTAGTTATGTTCTTGTTGGGTAGGTTGAGAGAATGAGAATTGGTTATATTGGGTGTATGATGAGGTTGGGTTTTGTTGTTGGATGTTGAAGGGGTTTGGGTTAAATGATGTGTAAGGTTGATTGTAGTGCTGGCTTTGGGTATAAGGTGGTTGTGTTGGGTTTGGGTTGAATGGGGTGTTAAATATTTGTTGTGGGGTGTTAAATATTTGTTGTGGGGTGTTAAATATTGGTGGTTGGGTGTCATAAGTCATGGAGGGGGTGTTTTGGAAGTTTGATGAAGTTGGTTGGTTTCGAGGGTCCCACAAGTATCTATTTTGTGATAGATACAAATTGGTCACAGATCTATACCAACTCATGTATTCTCTACTTGGTTTACATTCGGCATCCATGACATTTCCTCGTAGAACAGTGCGGCGACGATCCATCCATTGTTGTCGTTCTTGTCTGTTATGGTCTCTCCAATCATCAAATTTCCATTGGTCGCTCGCTGCACTTTTGTGGTACGTATCCATGCATGTAGGTGGACCAGGAATGTCTTGTTTAATTCCGAATTGGAGTTTCACCCTATCTGAATGATGCATTTCAACAATAGTGAAAGAAATTATGAATGTTGTAGAACTCCACATATCGCTTTCAGTTGGATCCTCGTCTTCAAGTTCAAGATAGGGTCTCCATAGAAACTATAATATAATTAAAAAGGGATTAGAGGAAAAAATATGGAAAGTGCTAGCAAGAAAATAAGGGACTAGAAACAATACATCATCTTCCTCAAAATGATCGAAGAACGTCCGATACCCAGGAGCACAATGATGCGGTGTTTTTTCGTAATTCATCCCATACGCGGACCACCTATAAAAGAAACAGTTAGTAAAAATTATAGAAGAAAATAATATATACACAAACAATATATACACAAATAATATATACTACAATTCTACTATCTCAATTCCTACTCAAGCAATTCCAAATAATTCTACTCAAACAATATTTTTCTTCTACCTCTATTACATAATGTCTAGTGCTCAACAACATATTGTTAACGCCCATTTTAATGGAAGTGTTGTTGTATCAGACGAAGTGGGTTTGATATTTGAAAACACTGACGTAATTCGTTTCGCTGTTAATAGAAGATCATCATTCCAACATTTCAAAGAAAGGGTACATATGAAGTTGCAAGCTGGATCAGTGTCACAGATGATGTACAAAAATGCTGTCCGTTTCGGCGACAATCACTTTAAATTTGTTCCACTGAAGATTCGTGACGACGAGGATGTTGAAACGATGTTCTCGAATCATGAATGTTGTGGGTTTCAGTACATTGATTTATACATAACATTCGCACAAGTTCAAGAAACGCAGACTTCTCAGGTGATCAATCCATCCATAATTCCATACGAAGATGTTGAAGACGGAGACGGCGAAGAAGAAAACGAGGCACAAGTTGATGATTTATATACTACCTTGTTTGAGGAAGGGATCGAAGTCAACATAGATGATCAATGTGTTCCACTTCAAAATGTATTCATCCCACCAACGCATATGACAACCCTGCCACTAAGCGTAGAAGGAACATCATTTGATTGGCCACAGAATCCTCGTTTTCCCGCGGAAGGTGACATAGAAGTCGGATACCAATTTAAAAATAAAGCTGACTGTGTCGCTGCCATTAAGCAATACCACATGAAACAATGTGTGGATTACAAAGTGATAGATTCCGACAAGAAGAGATACATAATTTGTTGCAGGAATGATTCCTGCAAGTTCCGTCTCGTGGCGTCCTACCGAAAAAGAAGTGAGTTGTGGGAGATAGGCATTATGAACCCACCCCATAGTTGTTCAACAACTTTGTTCAATCAGGATCATCAAAAACTAACCTCGCAGTTAATGTCTCAAAAATTAATGCCTTTTGTAGACAGAGATCCTTCTATTAAGGTTAGTGTTTGCATAAGTAAAATTGTTTCCGAATTCCATTTTACTCCGTCTTACAGAAAGACATGGATAGCAAGAAATAAGGCAATTGAACAAGTCTACGGTAACTGGGAAAGCTCGTACAATGAACTTCCACATTTTCTGTTAGCACTTAAAAAATATGTTCCGGGCACTGTGCTGGAAATAGAAACACTACCCATGCATACATCTGACGGAACTATTGTTGAAGGGAAACACATCTTCCACCGGCTATTCTGGGCATTCCAACCATGCATCAGAGGTTTTGCGTATTGCAAACCTATACTTCAAATTGATGGAACCTGGTTATACGGTAAGTACAAGGGTACACTGCTTATCGCAGTTGCACAAGATGGGAACAGCAACATATTTCCGGTTGCTTTTGCCCTTGTGGAAGGTGAAACCGCTGAAGCCTGGGTTTTTTTCTGAGAAACTTAAGCTTGAGAGAAAATGTTCCATGTGTCGTCAAACGGGACACAATCGCACCCGGTGTCCCAATGTGGGAACAAGTAGTCGTTAGTCCTTTTATTAATCATCATGTATTAATTAATATTAGTTAATAATTTCAATCAATATAAATTATGTCTTCAATATATAAATTTAAATTAATATTAATAATAGTGTCACATAATACATATACTAATAAATACTAATATTATTAATATTAATGTATATTAATATTATAAATATTATTAATATTAATTTTAAAATATATTAATAATATTAATATAAATATATATTATTAGTATTATAAATATATATTAATATTAAAATTAGTATTATTAGTATTATAAATATAATTTTAAAATATTATTAGTAATATTAATATATATTAAAATTAGTATTATTAATCTATTTTAATAATAATATATATTAATAATAATACATATTAATATTTAAAAACATATATTAAGATATATTTATAATAATATATATTAATACTTATATTATTACTAATATAAATATTAATATATATTAATATTAACATATATTAAAATTTATATTATTATTCTATTTTTATAATAATATATATTAATAATTATATATATTAATATTTAAAAATATATTTTCAGCCAAAAAAAATTAAGTGTGGTCACTGCCGCCCTTCCAATGGGCGGTTGCCTTTAAATTCACACATTTCCGCCCAATGAATGGGCGGTTGCCTTCAACCAAAAAAAATTTCGTTTTTGAAAGTATGACATTTCAGTATATATTTGTATAAAAGTGGCATTTTGGAGTATATGTTCCAATACTAGGGCACAAATGTAAAAAATTCGAATAATTTATCATTTCATTCGTGTTCTTTATTTGTAGAGTCACTAACTATTCGTGTTCTTTATTTGTAGAGTCACTAACTAAAGTACTTATAGTCAGATAGCCACGTTTTGAGGAGATTGCTCATATGTGGATTAAAGAAAGGAAATAGTGATAGTGATAGAGTATGAATTATGATTAAATATATATTTTAGATATTAAATTAGGAAGAAAATTTATATTAGTATTTATATTTAAAATGTTTTTAGGATATTTAAATGTTGTTGAATTGGGCCTTTAATAACTTTTGAACTTTAAGTTAATTATCCATTAAGAGTTTTATATATAGTGTCTATCACACATTACAAGATACCAATCAATGAAATCAAAAGTTATATTTTATTATCGTTTAGTTTTATCTTTTTTATTTTATTTGTCTTCTTTATGGTTTAGATTTTTCCTATTTTTATTAGTTTTGTTAGGGTTCTAACCTAGCTTCCTAACAAATAGTATCTTGTAAGAGAGAAGAACTAGCTAAACGTGGGACGCCACCTATACAAGCAAAGTTTTTAACACATTTGTATTCATTTATCATTCTACTTTATTTTATTTTGTCATTTTTTTAATTTAGTAGTTGGAAACACTATAACATATAAACTATTTGCATAATCGCTTGAAGAAAAATGAGTCATAGTTGAGACCTATCACCCCTTACCTTGAGTGACTTTCAAGTTCGACAACAAATTTGACATTTTTAATGAGACATTATGATCAAAGCTGTCAGAAAATTAATTTCTCCATGTGACAACTATATTTGGCATATACATCTGTGTTCACGAAAAGTTCCCGACAATATGGAAAAACTATCATCATCAGCATCCAAAAAATCAAATAGGCAGTATCAAGCCAATGGCTTACAATGTTTGGAATGCCTACATTTTTTACTTCTCTCAATGCTTCTAGAGATATGATGGTTGATCTGCATGAAGTCTTCAAGTCTTCAATGGTTATGACCATGCCTTTCAGACACTTAACAAACATGGGGTTTAATGACTTTGCATATTGTTGTAGCTCAAAAATACATAAATCATCGTATCCACAAAAACTGGTTGTCTTTTAAAGATCGTACAAGAGTTCTTACTATTCTTATAAAGGGTTACTTAGAGTTGTTTGTTTGTGAAAATGAATGACAGAAAATAAACGGAGATTTTGGTGTTAACATCGAGAAACTTGGGGTTAGATTTCACTATCCTTATCCTTATCCTCATGTATAACCATTGGTGAGTAATATGCTCTTCTACTCAGTTGTTAATACTCCCACTCATTTCTTTTATCACAGCTTATCTATGAGTCAGCGACATCATATTAGTTGTCTTGCCTAATATACAATCTCTCGCTTTATTAACCAATATACAACAACATTAATTTGTAAGACTAAGATGGTATAGTTGGGCAGAGATGTAGTGTAATTTTCCCATTTTCGTGATTTTTGTCCTGATCTTGCGTGCGATGCAATTTTCTTTTATTTGTAAGACTAAGATGGTATAGTTAGACATAAGAGAAACTAGTAATAACATTAAGTAGAATAAAATGTGGATTTTATGAGAATGTCTAGTCGAGACGTGTTGGATGTGTGAGCCAAGATGGTCGTGTGTGGATGGTCTTGCGCAGTGGTGGTGATTCCTGAGAGAATTACAGTGAGCATGTGGCTCGTGTGTGATCATTGAGGATCGTGAAATTATGCTTGAATAATTATTACATTGTACATAATTTTGCGTCATGCATTCATGTCATGTTATGTGGAGATGAGCTAGGTGGAAATCCAAGATGGGTGCCTAGTCTTGTCTGGACTCTATGTGGAAGTCGAGTGGAGATAAATTGTATTCAGAGGAACGTATACGACTTATCAGGATTCCAACGGGTAGGGTGAATCGTATGTGATTGTGATGGTACCGCATGCATTGTGTCATGTCAGTTGAGTCTCATTGCATATATATAATTGAATGTGGGTTGTTTATGTCGAATGATAATGTGACACTTGTATGTGTGTGATAATTGTGTGATTGGTGTGTTAACTACTCTTAGCATGTATTTTTCACCGTGTATTTATTGAATGTAGTTCTAACCCCTTTTCTATTTGTTGTGTATGTGCTTCTTTAGGGAGTATAGATGACCATGTACCTGAGTAGTGCTTGGAGCATTGTGTTGCTATTTGATCAAGTCTTAGGAGTCGCTCTGATACGCAACACGGGAAGGATGGGGATTTCATTATGTTTTCATGTTATTGACTTTGTATTCGTTACATATTTAGTTTGGATTTAAATTGTTGTTGAACCACGCATTATGTGGAAAGTTGATGTAATTGGAGTTTACATGTTAAACCGTTTGATTTAATTTCGCTAATTATTCATACTACTTATTTTTATGAAATAAATAAAAGGTGAAGTGCATGGATACTTCACTTTGACGTTGTTTTTGCATATATGACATCCTACGTGTATTAACTCTGATTCATTTCCGCACTTATTATCGTATTTTTAATTTTATACAAATGGGTGGAGTAGGGTGTTACAATTAGTATCAAAGCAGTTCGGTCCGGCCGGCCAGTGTAGTAGTAGAGTCTGACTATAGAGTGTGCATAATCATGTGTTTCTTCTAACATGTATTTCCTTTGGTGTTAAGCAATATGGTTGGTAGGAATGATATTGTGATTGCTTCTGCGTTAAAAGTTGTTGCGCAGGCGGTGCAGAGCATCACTCAGAGTGATAGGGACATCGAGTTTCGTAATTTGGAAAAGTTCCAGAGCAACAAGCCACCTAAGTTCGAGGGTAGACACGAATCGAATGTGGCACAGAGGTGGCTGAAGGATATTGAAAAAATATTCAGAGTCATGGGATGCAATGAAGCCCAGAAGGTGCAATTTGTCACGCATATGCTGGATGGAGAAGTTGAAGACTGGTGGGATAACACCCTTTAAAGGCTAAAAGTTGTAGGTGGTCCTATTACTTGGACGACGTTCAAAAATGAGTTTCTAGAGAAGTATTTTCCAGAAGATGTTTGTGGAAAGAAAGAGGTTGAATTCTTGGAATTGAAGCAAGGAAATCTGACGGTTGCAGAATATGTGGTTCAATTCAAGGAATTGGTGAAGTATTTTCCTCGTTACAATACTGATGCTACTATGAGTTCGAAGTGTATCCAGTTTGAGAATGGGTTGTGTCCCGAGATCAAACAAGGTATTGGTTATCAGAAGATCAAATACTTTCCTGAGTTGGTGAGCAGGTGTCAGATTTACGATGAAGGCAATAGAGCTCGAGTTGCTCACTATAAGGCCATGAGTGACAAAAGGGGTAAACATAGATATGTGAGTACACCTTATAGTGCTCCGACCGATAAAGGAAAGCAGAAAGCGGTTGCTGGCAAGAAGCCAAGTGGGGGAGGAAATCCTCCTAACCCTATCAAGTGTTTCAGATGTGGTGGCGCGGGTCACTGTGCTAATGAATTACATAATAAAGTGAAGAAAAATTTCAAATGCGGAAGGTTAGATCATGTTATGGCAGATTGTAGGAGCAATATACCTACCTGTTACAACTATGGTGAATAAGGTTACATCAGCACCCACTGTCAAAAGCCGAAGAAGTCGCGGACCGGTGGAAAGGTATTTGCATTGGTGAGGGCTTAGCCTACCAATGGGGATCGTTTGATCTGAGGTTCTTATTATATTCATAACACTCCTTTGATTGTTATCATTGATATGGGTGCAACCCACTCGTTTATTTATGTTAATTGTGTGAAGAAACTAGGACTTGTGTCGTCTACCTTGAGTAAAGGAATGGTGATTGATACTCCATCTATTGGGTCGATCACTACATTTTTGGTGTGCTTAAATTGTCCTGTTTCGATCTTTGGTAAAGATTTCAGAGTGGATTTGATTTGCTTACCAGTCAGTAATCTGGATGTTATTTTGGGGATGAATTCGTTAGAGAGCAATTATGTTTTCATTGACTGTTATCGAAAGAGGTTGCTATTTCTTACTCTAGAGGAGGAAGAGTTGGCTAATTTTATATCTACCAAGGAATTGAGAGTCTTCTTGGAGGATTGAGCTAAAATGTTTGTAGTGTTTGCCTCATTGTCTATTGAGGGAAAAACATCGATTAATGAGTTACTTGTGGTGAAAGAGTTTCCAGAAATGTTTCCGGATGATATTTTAGAGTTGCCTCCACAACGAGAGGTGAAATTTCCAATTGGTCTTGTTCCTGGTACCAGACCTATATCTATGGCACTATACAGAATGTCCATGTCAGAATTGGCAGAGTTGAAATCTCAACTCGGAGAATTACTTGATAAAAAGTTTAATAGACCCAGTGTGTCGTCGTGGGGTGCTCTAGTGTTGTTGGTTAAAAAGAAGGATGGTAGTATGAGGTTGTGTATTAATTATCATCAACTGAATAAAGTTACCATCAAGAATAAATATCTGCTTCTGAGAATTGATGATCTGATGGGTCAACTTGTGGGATCTCGTGTTTTCAGTAAGATTAATTTGAGATCTGGTTATCATCAGATTCGGGTGAAATAAGATGATATTCAAAAAATGTCTTTCAGGACTTGGTATGGACATTACGAATATGTTGTGATGTCGTTCGAAGTGTCCAATGCGTCGGGTGTATTTATGGAGTACATGAATCGTAGCTTTCATGCTTATTTGGATCAGTTTGTTGTAGTTTTTATTGATGACATTTTGATTTATTCCAAGTCATGAAGAGATCATACAGAGCATCTAAGGATTGCATTGCAAGTGTTGAAAGATAATAAGCCGTTTGTAAAACTTTCAAAATATGAGTTTTGGTTGCAAGAGGTGAGTTTTTTGGGACATGTTATTTCTAGTGACGACATTGTAGTGGATCCATCCAAAGTAAGTGTTGTACTTCAGTGGGAACCTCTGAAATCAGTGACGAAGATTAAGAGTTTCTTGGGTTTGGTAGGTTATTATCACAGGTTTATCGAAGGGTTTTCTAATTTGGCGCTTCCTCTGACTCAGTTGACTAGAAAGGGTCACGCCTTTGTGTGGGATATTTTATGTGAGGAGAGTTTCATAAAATTGAAGAAGTGATTGACTACAGCACTGTTAGCTCAGAAATTCAACGCCCATATTAAGTTGGAAGTGTTGATTGGAATGTTAAACTCTTGAAGAGGTTTAAAGGAGTTTTCGACTGGATCTTCATAATAGGTTTAAGTCGGAGGAGCTCACATAAGGAAATGATAATTTTTGGACTTAGCAAATATTTCTAAGAGTTGGGAAACTACCTTCGACCGAGAATACTGATGATGCCCGGCGCTAAGGGAATTCAAAATTCAAATAAAGGGGGAGTAGTTATTCTTGTTCACTCCTGAATAAGACAAGTGGTGCATATTCAAGGGACAAAAGCATGCAGCGTGACACTTGTCATATGTAAATTATTTTAGGAAGTTAACAACAGTTAGTTTTGTTACTATAAATAGGAGTTATAGCAATAAGATTAGAGGTGTGCGTGTTCACTTTGTACAAGTTACTCCATATTTACTCAAAGTATCCACGTGTAGAGAAAAGAGTCTTGGGAGAATGTGCGTGATATAAACACCATTTCCTTCTTTAATGCAATTTACTTTAAATTTTCATAAAAAAATTATCTTTTACTTTGTTGCAAGTTACGTTTCAGCATTGTGTCTTATTTTTTCAGCCTTTCTTGATGTCTTCATCCTTTTTTCGATTTAATGTTCTTGTGTTTCTTTCGAACCATACTTTTAGATAAAATTCTCTTTATGAACATTTTCGAAGTGTTTAGTCTTCAGAATTTACTTTGAATCAATTGTTAGCACATGTCCTAGGATCAATCTGATCGATCTTGTGAGTCACCAAAGTTAGATTTGGAAGATCAGTGGTTGTTACCAATTTTCACGGTAAACAAATTGGTGCGCCTAGTGGGACGATGCTAACTTCTATAAGGATTTTTTCTAAGATTTTGAAAATCTGAATTTATTAGTATTTTCTTTGAGAAAACTTTGTTGCATGTTATTGAGAAGTGGAAAAGTATCCACTGCAAACAAAGAGAGACCAAGGAGAAAATACACTAGGAAAATGGCGACGAATACTAGTCAGCCAAACAATCTGAAACCTCGAAGGAGTGGTTCTAACCCTCAATCAACTAATTCAAATAATCAGCCTAGTAACACTAACCCTCGAAACATGTCTAGGAACGATGCAGTGCCACCCCTAGTTCATTCGACAGGAGAGCCAATACTGCCTCGTGTTATGTCTGAACCAATGCCATCAATGGTAGGTTCAGGGTCGACATATATAAGGGCTTACACTCAACCTGTTTTGGAGTACATTGAGCCACAAGCATCTAATCCCCAAACTCCACCAGGAGGAACTTTGACATTTAGGCATTTTTCCCCTCCAGGGTTTTCACAACCATTACCAAGGAATCTGCCGTATGGAATGCCACCGTCAGTAATGCAAGGCCTCCAAAATGATCCCCCCAGTATTCTCAGAGAATGTAATGTCTTCGCCATTACAAGGGTCAGGATCTGGGATAAATGTGGGTCGAAACAATGAAAGTGTAGGTGTGGGATATTCCACTCAAGGTCCTAGTCTGACAAATACTTCTATAGCATGTTTAAGACAACAAATGGATGAGAGTAACCTACAAATGATACAAACCTTGTCCCAAACTATGGGGGATATTTTCCAGCCCTTGATCTAGAACACTACCCAGACTAACCAACAATTAGTAGTGCCATTGGCACGCTTGGCAGAATTTATGGGTGTACCAGCCCCTGTTCGAGGCACAACTGTTGTGGAAAACATTCCATGATGGAACCTAGGGAATATACCTGAGGCGAATCTAGAAAATCAATGGATAGTCGAACCCTTTAGCTTCGAAACTCTTAGACTCGAACCTCCTAGTGCCAAACCACCTAGGAACTAAGTGCCAATTCCGGTAGAGAGGGAACATTATACGAAGTATATATTACACAAAAGGCTCATGACTAAAAGTTACAACAAAAGAATAAAGAGAAAACCATTCTAATGTGCTACACATTCCACACGCATTCAGTACAAGCCATTTATGCCAATGGCCAAGCCTTATAATTCGCGTCGTAATATGTCACGTAGCAACAACTTTGCTAAACCTGGAAAAACAACAACGATGCGACATTACAAGCCACAAACCACTCCATCACCAGCTAGCATAATAGCACATTACGCACCATACGAACCAAAAACCATGTCGCAAATCGTTGCAGCATTACACGAACTTCAGCAGCACAACAAATAAAAACATCCATCACCATAACTTGATGTAACGCCATTTTTCGAACCTCACAATAAACCAACTGGCCCCATATTTCACTACGCACGCAACATACAAAACACGGTAGAGCATATTCTAAAAAAACGGTTTTGCAACGTCATTCTAAATTCAAATGACCATCTCCACCCTCCAAGTTCCCTATATGAACCTTTCTCCATTCATTCTTAAAGAGATCTTAAAAAAATTTATAAGGACTCTGCCCCTTTCTCTCCAAACAAATTTTGAATAAATTGTACCTCACAAATTTATCACCTGAAAATGGAGCAAAACAACACCTTCTTTCTTCAACCCAGATCTTCTTCAACCAAATCCAATCTCCTTCAACCTTAATTTCCCATTCAAACCCCTCCACTTTCTTCAACCACCAACAAACCCGAAACACCAAAATCCTAGAAATCAAAACCAGAAATTAGAAGAGAAGAAGAGACAGAGAAAACCTAGTCCAGACATAAACCAAAATGAGTCAACCTAAATCGAGACCAAACGAAACTGAATGACCCAGAATCGAAGAGAAAGTCACGCAGAAAGAAGGTTGTTTTCATGACTGTCATGACTCTATGAGTGTATTGCTTTTGCTTTATTTTCAGACATATTCATTGTTGCTTTTGGAAAAAAGAGGCTGCTTCTAAATTCTGTTGTTCCTTTCGTGATTCGTTCAGGGTTTTTTTTCTCTTTTCCATCATGGTTAATTTTGGTTTTGGTTTTAAATACATGATTTTGTTTTGTTTCTCATAGCCTTGATGTACGTTACTGGGATCGATTTGTGTTAAGGGATTCTAGGCCCATGTGGGTTCTGTCTTCTTACTTTTTCTTATGAAACCATGTTATTGAAAGGGATGATGAGCTCTGTGGATGAAGCCAACATGATTCCCTTCTACGTTTCACCACCACCTATATGCACCCATCTCTATTTTGTTTTTTTTAATTTATTTTATTATTTTTAAATTCTTTTCTTAAATAATTCTTTTAAGTATTTTACTACTCATTCTTATTTGATTATCTTTAAGTTTTTTTTCCAATTATTTCCACTTCTATTTTACTATTGGTCGATGAACATCTAAGAATCATGAATTGTCAATTTATCGATGAAAATCCATGATTAGGATTAGACCATGTTCTTTTCTTACTTATCTCATTCCATTTCATTACATATTAAATTTATTTTATTTTATTTTCTATTTCCTATTTCACTCTTTTGGTCGATGAAGTCTTTAGAATTACGGATGTTGGTTATTGAGGTTGTTTAACCTTCATTATTTCAAATCTGTAGTGAGTGATCTTTGAGATCATTTTCTAGAAATTTGGTGTCGCTACTGCGAAAATCGGCACCGTCTATGACAGAAGAGTCGCCACCGTGCGTTATTTATCCCAACGGAGGGAAAGGAAACACTCAGAGTAAACCTAATGCAAAACGGGAAAGGAATGGTCATCGCAACCTAATTCCTGGATTCGGGAGTCGATTACGCAAGGGGAAGGTATTAGCACCCTTCACGTCCGCCGTACTCGACGGGATCCACGCTTGTTTTCTAGTACGGATTGTTATTCTATATACTCTATAGGTCTGGGTTAAAAAGAAAAGAAAATGACTCGGCAAAGTATCACACTTTATGCCTACGTATCCTCGTCTGGAACGAGAAATCAGAGTCAACGTAGTTCGTCTAACTACAGGTTAAGGGGGAAAGGTTGCTCGCTAGGATACGTCATCCTATGCCTACGTACTTTCATACAGCATGAAAGATCAGAGCAAACGTAGTTCGGGCTACGGAAGACACAAGCTTGTCTGACTGGTTTTTTTTTATTACCTTCAAAAAGGGTTTTTCTTGATTAAGAGTCCAAGAGGACAAAAATGACACTTTGATGTTTGTTTTGAATCTTTTACGAAAGAAGTGTTTTTTAGTTGGTTTGCAATCTCTGACGCACTAGAGACTATGATTTGAGAGTGACTACGTCGCGTATCACCCAAAGGGTACCACACTAAGCATCCAGACTACTGGAAATAAGCTCTCCAGCAACCCTTTCTCGAATAGCTTAAGGCTCGTAACGTACAACATCGATTAACCTTATTACTGTGTTTTTGAGTTGTTTTGAGATAAGAAGAGAAAGAAGCTCTAAAAAGCCTAGGGTTGAAAAGGGAATAAAAACTAACCTAATGTTGTCATGCATGGATAAAAATCCTAATGTCTGTCATAATTCCCTCCTGCACAGAGGAAATCAGAGATCCTAGGGGATAAACAGAAAAGAAAGCAAGCAGATACAGTAAAATGCATGCAATGCAGCAATACAAGCGAGGCAAGGGAGTCCCACTCAACCTTGAACCTGGGAAAACAACAGGCAAAGTGAATCCACATTCACTTCAAACCCAGGGGGCAAGCTATACAAGCCAACAAACAATACAGAAAACAAAAACCACAGTAGAGGAGGCAACCCAGACAGCAACACCAAACTCCTACAGCAAACAGCACAAGCAGCAGCTCTGACAGCAACAAGTTGTTTAAACAGCAAAAAGTTAACAGCAACAACCTTTATCTTCATGAATAGCTCTCATCTTCAAGCTCCACCAAACCTTCAATCTTCAACAAGCACCAAACTTCAACAAGCAACCAGCTTCAACAAGTAACCAGCTCAAACCCTAACCAACTTCAACCAGTAAACAGCTTCAACAAGCAGCAAAAACCCTAGCTTCAACAAGCAACCCTCCCCTAGCTTCAACAAGCAACCAATCCCTAACTTCAACAAGCTCCCAGCTTCAACAAGCACAAACTTCATCTGCAACAAGCTTCAACAAGCAACCTCATCTTTACCAGGCTTCCACAAGCACCTCCAAGGGAGAATCACTCAACAAGATCAAGTTGAAGTGTTAAGAAACTTAATGACAACCAAGGGAAGCCATTAAGATCTTAACACTGTAATAGGAAGGCATCCTCAAATTTCTACTCTCAAAGCATGCCATTCATCCCTCCAATGGAGAGATGTGACTTCTTTAAGAGGAATTTATGTCATTGGATTGAATGGAGATGAACAATATACTCCATGTTTGAAGAAAGAAACAAAACTAGTCTAATGCTCTTCCTAAAACCCTAGTTCTCCTAAGATCTTGACAAGCACTCCACAAGAGGACAAGGCTTCAAATCCAAGCTCCTTCAAGCATCCCCAAAGCATCTTCAATTGGTCTTCATCTCCATCCAAGCACAAAAGCAAAACCACCCTAATCTAAAGGGAACCATTGAGTCAAACTAGTCAAATTAGTTCATCAGAAACACCTAGAAGTTAGTCTTAGGACTAAATCTAATTAAAATACCAAAAATGATTGTAAAATCCTAAAAAAATTACTAAGGGTTCCTAAACCTCTTAAGAATCTCTCATACAAAAACCAGGGGGTTAACCATTAATTTGAACCTAAAACTATGCCCTAAACCTAAAGGTACTATCCTAAAACCCTAATTCTACAACACCTAATGTTCAATGTTCAAACTAGCCTAAACTTCTCTCAAAAAATTATGAGAAAATTACTAGGGGTACATGTATATCTCAGCTAACTAGCCCAAAAAGAATCAACTCAAAATCACACACCAATCATCCACAATAAAATCAGCAAGAACACATGTCAACCATATTCAAAATTAAAACCAATTAAAAATAGAAAAATGCAATAAAAATATAAAATGTATGAATCAATTATTTTTTTTATCCTATTAAATTTAAGACCCTTTCAAGAGTCAGGGAAAAATAATCTAGATTAAAAATGTTAATTTTCCTATTTATGGTGAATTATTTCCTAAACTATATGAAAATATAGAAATAAAAGAAAAACAATTAAAATTATTAAAGTGGCGTGTTAGATAGCAATTTATTTCAGTTAAAATCCAAACCTGGGCCTAAGGAGGGGGTGTTGGTAGCAAGCGAGTACTAAGCCCATCCAACTCAGAAAATGAATGGAAAATAGCATGGAAATTGGGAAACTTGTGTGTCAAATAGCAACTAATTCACGTTATAAATCCAACTTGGGACAAAATGGAGGTGTGGTTAGCAAGGGTTCACTTAAGCCCACCCAAAACACATAAGTGAAACGGTGAGTTTCACCCAAACTCATTTCTCTTCATATTTTCAAGTTAATCGTGGCCATTGGATTTGGTTTGAGTCAAGGGTCAAAGCATCATCTGAGGGTCATGGGTCGTCGTCCCTAAAGGTTTGAAAAATGGAGGGAGAAGCTCAGACAGTGGCCTGAGCTTTGCGCCACCATCTTCTCCGGCGAAGGCATCCCAAAACCTCATCAATTCTTGGAAGTAAACACCCTATCCCACTCGAAATTTCATCCTGAGTCCAAAAAAGACCTTAATTTCCATTGATTCTAACCCTAAAGCCAAACCCGATCCAAGTTGCAGAGATTCATCCAATTCTTGATCACCACCAAACTTAAAATTAAAGTCATCAATGTCATCTACACTCTTTAGGGATCAAAATTAACCACTCAGCCATGCCTAAAGCCTCAAGAATCTCAAGATATTCCTCTCAACAGAATTCTGATCACAACCTAAAGTGTCTCTAATCATCCAATTCTTGTGCCTAAATCCACCCTAGCAACATCTATATCTAACCACATATCAAATGCTAATCAAATTCCCCTAATCTAAGCTAAAAAATGAAAGTTACAAACCTGGAAAAACTGGATGAACAGAAGGT
Source organism: Lathyrus sativus (assembly GCA_963859935.3). NCBI lineage: Eukaryota > Viridiplantae > Streptophyta > Magnoliopsida > Fabales > Fabaceae > Lathyrus > Lathyrus sativus. The sequence goes on along the minus strand of OZ012741.1, from coordinate 410,347,477 downwards.
GCAAATGCTCGATTCAACCTCCAATCTTTTGCAGAATCACTCAAGAACACTCCCCCAAGCTTTTTCAATGGTTAATTTGCACTGAATCCTCTTCAATTCCAAAACCCGATTCTGAGATGCAGTTGGGAAAATTCAGTTGCTCTCTATGATTCCTTGCTCAATCCTTGCCAAAAAACTATCTGAATCAGTTGCATACAATATATAGAGTGTGATAGAAACCTCTAAAACTTTCTGTAACAACCACAATGAGAATTTGAATTTCTCATATCCCTTGAAAATCTCATATGTGGAAATCATGCCTTGCTCTGTTCTAGCTCTCACACTCACTTGAATTTCTCTCCTTCTGACATTTTGAATTGAAAGGGAATGATATATTCCTTGTTTTTGATCCAAAGGTATGTAATTCAAATGTTGCTTCCATCTTAAGTAACAAAAGGGAACCATGTGAAATTGGCCTCAAATCCAAAAAGTAATATTGCCACCCTTTCCAAAATATGTTTTCTGATCAATTTGGTATATAACATTGCTTGGTTTGGCCATAAATCAAGAATTCCATAATTTTGGCCTTTTAATCACTTTAATTTCTTCATTTCAAAGCCATTTCAAACCAACTTCTCCTATGAGCCAATTCAAAGCCTCCTTGATGCATGGTCAGGGTTAAAACCCTATTTTGAGAAACTTTCTAGTTGAACAATTTTCCATTTGAGGCCTCTAAGTTGGAGATTTTGACCCATGCTTGAGAATGACCTATAATCACCAATACCCAAAATACCCCTGGATTGCAAAGACCATAAATTGAGTTCTACAAATCCTCTTGAGGACTCCTAGTACTATATGGAAAGCTAAGATCACGATATACAACTCTTATGTTGGCCAAGAATCCATTTGAAACCTCCTTGAAGGGAAAAAACTGCTTGGAAGTCAAGTGACTTTCACAGATAAATTTCAGTGTCCTCTGATGACCTGTAATTTGCAAGAACCATGACTTGAGTTCTATAAATCCCCTTGAGGACTTCTAGTACTTAAATTAAAGGTATTGAGATGCTATACAAGTTTCATGTTGGCCAAAGATCCATTTGAAACTTGTATTTTGACTTATGTGGCTTTGAAGTTAGGCACTAAACAGGGGATTTTACACTGAAACCCTAATTTAGCAACTTCCCACATTCTTGATCTTTCTTTGCTTAACCTTGGCACAACACCACACATGTATCAACATACCAAACCATGAATCCCATGACCTCAAGGTAGGCTTTGATGCTCTCCAATTTGCACAATTGATCTAGGGTTGACCCAGATGAAACCCTAGTTGACTGCACCTCAACTGTGGCTCTCATACTTGAATCAATGACTTGTCTCAACTTCAATATGGCCCTCTAGGCACCCCATGAGATCCATACATACCTCACATTCCCCTTCCATGTTTCACATCCCACTGATGATTCTCAATATTCCTCAGGATAGGAGCAAAACTCACATGTAGGCACTCAAACTTCTCAAGGCTTCAAATCATTTCTTGATGGCTTGGATGATCTCTCAAACTTGGATAACACCTTTTGCTAGGCTCTTCTCTTGATAGACACCCTTGATCCCTTGTTGGATGAGTGATTATGCTATGATATGCCAATGATTAGACTATGTACATGATGTAACTATGCAAATGAAATACAATGAAACATAAATCAGGCAAGAAAAGGTTGAGCAAATTTTGGGGTGCAACAGCTGCCCCTATTCAAACGGCTTGGACCCGACTGGGTGAAGAGCGAATGACCTTCAAACAATCGAGGTACGAGACAGTTGAATACCAAGGAACCCGGAAATTTGCCACCCGCAGAAATAAACTACACAACTGCTTGGGGAACGATATCCCTTATCTGAATCTGGTTGTTACGGCAACAACTGATCCAACGTCTGATAATAATTCTGATTTCAACTTCAACCACCTAGATAACGCCACAGGTACTGAACCATTTTTTGCAAAACAACTCCGTCCATAACTGGACTAACCTTGTCAACACAAGAAGAGAAACAAATTCGTCAACACGAATAGAGATTCTGTCATCACAGGAGTAACCTTGTCCACATCTGGACCCAAATGTCGTCAAATCACGAATAAACACAATCTGTCCACGTCAGGACTCACATCCCGTCAACACAAAGAAATCTCAACAACACAGGAATAGAACTTTGCCCACGTTAGGACGCTTGTTTCATCAACACGAAGAAATCCCTTTAACAACACTTGTCCCCGTTAGGACTCCACATTCCGTCAACACGGAGAGATCCCATCAGAAACTTGTCCATGTTAGGACGCTACATTCCGTCAACACGGAGAAATCCCGGCGACTTCGCTGGGGATGAGTTGTCCGCATCTTGTCAACACGAGGGGATCCTATCAACATAGGAATAAATTGTCCACGTTAGGAATAAATTGTCCATGTTAGAAATAGATTGTCCACGTTAGGAATATATTGTCCATGTTAGGAATAGATTGTCCACGTTAGGACTCACATTCCATCAACGCGGAGGAATCAACCTGTCACCATGAAGAGAAATAACTTTGTCCATGTTAGGACTCACATCTTGTCAACACGAAGAACGGTAAACTCGTCCACGTCAGGACTCGCATCTCGTCAACACGAAGAACGGTAAACTCGATTTGTCCGCGTCAGGACTCACATCCCGTCAACACGAGGAAATCCTATCAACATAGGAGTAAATTGTCCATGTCAGGACACCGTTTCGTCAACACGAAGAAAGATATCTGCTGGGGGTAAATGGTCCATGTCAGGACACCCTTTCGTCAACACGAAGAGTAATCAATTTGTCCACGTCAGGACTGCACATTCCGTCAACACGGAGAAATCAAATCTGTCCACGTTAGGACTAGCACATCTCGAGGAAATAAATTTGTCCACGTCAGGACTCCCACTTCTTCGATCCACTGAGGAAATAAAATCTGTCCACGTTAGGACTACACTTCACCAACACGAAGAAATCAAATCTGTCCATGTTAGGACTCATATCTCGTCAACACGAGGAACTCCTATCAACATAGGCAATAAAGTTTTGGCGACCTCCAGAGAAATACTTCTGTCAACCAATAAGAAAATACATTTGTTTATCCATACGGGAAGATACTCTGAATACAGTTTCTCTGCTTATCTCTGCAGTAGCTAACTCCATTGATCCCAACCCACAAACCTTTTAGTGCTAACGTGACAGCGACTTTGAGGAGGACTCTACGGGGGGTATTTGGAAACCAAACTGCCGGACGCCTGTTCCGATAACCAGCGGCAGCCTCCGAAATTTTGATTCATGAAACCCTTTGACGCTGACGTAACAACAAACTTGAAGGAAATAATCTGCAGGCCGGATAAGAGAAAATTCAACAAGCAACTCTGACGGGGAAACAAGAGAAACTTAAACAAATAACTCTGCTCGGGGACAAAGAGAAACTTAACCAAGTAACTCTGTGGGGAAAATAGTAAGATGAACCGTATCATCACATGTATCACGGCGAGACCTCGACTATCTGGTAAGAAATCTGAGCTAGAACTCCATACTCCTGCTGAGAAGACACACCTGAAAGCAAAAAGGTTAGCCAACCTGATTTATGTTTCAAAATGCGTATGTTTGAAAATGGCGTAATGCTCCGTACGGCACGGAAATGCTACGCGTTTGAGTAGATGCAAGTATGGCGATATATGCAAATGCAAATGCAGGCTCAAGCTGCCGGGGCCACTCTGATAGCGTTGTCTCAACAACACGAATGCTGAGGATAAAGCCAACTCCACTGGGGAGAACAAGTATCATACGATATTCTGGCGAAATAAACGCCAGAAACACAACCAACTCTTTCGGGGAGAGATTGAACATGAATTTCCACTGGGAGGAAAGAACAAACACCCTGCTGGTGAACAAACTTAGCTGGGGAAGAAGCGACACTTCTGGGAAAAGCACACTGTCTGGGCACAGTTTACACGTTCCAAGTTACCACTCCGTCGGGGACTCTGCTGAGGATCAACATCCTGTCAATGGCATGACGACCTGCGGGGAGCAAGAAAACCATCCTTCGCGGATATAAACCTTTCGAACCAACAACTTGGCTAACTAATGCGAGAATCTCCCATGCTGGAGATTGAACGCGCACATCTTCGATTCGCTGAGGAGCGCCACCTCTGCAGGGGACATTGATTTTGACTTGCTGGGATTAATCCTATGGACGGCTTTCCATGAGGACACTGTCCTGGGGAGAATAATTCCCTCCTTCGGGAAGGAAATAAATGTCATTTCAACTCTCTGGGGATAAGCTGCGGCTAGCTGAGGAATGACATCAACTGGAATCAGGTCCTACGTCAAGCGACCTGGGCTGGGGAATACGATTCTTGACCGTTTGCTCCAAAGGTAAGAACCCTGCAAAACACAAACGAGACAAAACAGGCCTATACAACAGAATCTATCCGGGTTAGCATCTGTGACATTACTTCAGTCAATTCGAAGTTTTAGCAATTATTGGCAAGGGCCAACAAGATTATGTAAGTGCAAGTTTATCAAAAACATCGGCGTCCTTCACAAACAAAACAGTAAAGAACAGGCATCAAGTACTGAATAACATGTTTTATTGATAACGGGCCTCTGAATAGGCAAAGTATTGTACATTGGATGCAACTCCTGAAAAGAGGAAGTTACGCACAACCACATTTAAATATATGCACAAGAAGCATAAAGAAAATACAAAACAATATTGGTATACATGTCGGCAACGTCGCACAGACAAACACCATGAGCTGATCCTCCTATGACTCGCCTGACTCTGCGCTTTCCCGGTACTCGATCTTCGGAAGAGATTGTTTTTGGATAGACGGCCCCCCAGGTACTCCCAAACCACTAAGCAATGTCGTATCAAATCCGGACCACAGTCATTTGCTTTTTCAATCCCTAACTTTTGCGTGAACCGCCCTTTGCGGGTTTTCAATTCACCGGGATACCCTTTTTTGCCGAAGTCGCCCTTTTTAGGTTTTCGACCTCGCGGGTGTACATTTTTTCAATTTTTATCCCTAACTTTTGCCCGAACCTTTTATTCATTTTTTATGGTTCGCCGATATGCCCCATTTTTTCCTGGACTCTCTTTTTACTGTCCAACGGATCACTTTCAAGCAAAGTATTTTTTAACTGCGTCCGAATTCACAGGAGACGTAAAGTCTTCACCATCCATGGTGGATAGTAGCAAGGCTCCTCCAGAGAAGACTTTTCTGACAACGTAGGGACCTTCGTAATTGGGAGTCCACTTGCCCCTGTGATCTGATTGTGGTGGGAGAATCTTTTTCAAAACAAGATCGCCCGTCTGAAAGCTTCGAGGGCACACCTTCTTGTCGTAAGCTTTCTTCATCCGGCTCTGGTATAACCGACCGTATGCGAGAGAAGCCAACCTCTTCTCATCCATTAAGCTGAGCTGATTCAGTCTATCTTTAACCCATTCTGCCTCGTCAAGTTGGACATCACGTAAAACCCTCAGGGAAGGAACCTCGACCTCCAATGGTAACACTGCCTCCATCCCGTATACTAATGAGAAAGGGGTTGCCCCAGTTGATGTGCGTACCGTCGTACGATAACCGTGCAAAGCGAAAGGTAACATCTCGTGCCAACCCTTATACGTCACAACCATCTTCTGAACAATCTTCTTTATATTCTTATTGGCCGCTTCGACAGCACCATTCATCTTGGGCCGGTAAGGAGAAGAGTTGTAATGCTCAATCTTAAAATTCTGACACAACTCTTTCATCATTTTATTATTCAAATTTGAACCGTTGTCGGTGATAATCCGCTCAGGGATTCCATATCTGCAGATAATATCTTGTTTGATAAATCTGGCTACCACTTGTTTGGTCACATTGGCATATGATGCTGCTTCCACCCATTTGGTGAAGTAATCGATTGCCACCAAAATGAACCGGTGTCTGTTTGATGCCGTAGGCTCAATCTTGCCAATCATATCAATCCCTCACATCGAGAAAGGCCACGGTGATGACATCACATTCAAAGGACTCGGAGGCACATGGATTTTGTCTGCGTAAATCTGGCATTTATGACACTTTTTGGCAAACTTGAAACAGTATGTTTCCATAGTTAGCCAATAATAACCTGCCCGCAACAGTTTTCTCGTCATAGCATGCCCACCAGCATGTGTACCAAAGGTACCCTCATGTATCTCCTTCATGAGCAACTTCGCCTCTTTCTCGTCTACACAGCGTAGCAACACCAAGTCGTGGTTTCTTTTGTACAGGACACCGTTCGGATTCAGATAGAAATTGCCAGCCAATCTCCTGAGAGTCTTCTGATCTCGACTGGATGCCCCAGCCGGATACTCCTTGTTCTTCAGGAAATTATGGATGTCAAAGTACCAGGGTTTACCATCGGGAGCCTCGTCAATGCCAAATATGAATGCAGGCCTATCGAGCCGAGAGATAACAATCCAGGGAGCCTCGTTCCAGAAGTTAATTTTATACATTGAAGACAATGTCTCCAGGGCGTCAACCATTTGATTTTCTGCTCGCGGTACGTGATACAATTCCACCTTGTCAAAGAAAGGCAACAATCTCCTTGCATAATTCATATAGGGTATCAAATTGGGCTGACGTGTCTCCCATTCTCCTTTAATCTGATTCACCACTAGAGCTGAATCTCCGTACACATCAAGGTTCTTGATTCGCAAATCAATGACTTCTTCCAGACCCATGATGCAAGCCTCATATTCAGCCTCATTATTGGTATCAGGAAAGGTTAATCGGGCCGTAAAAGGGATGTGCGACCCATGAGGAGTAGTGATAATTGCCCCTATTCCGCAACCATAGAAATTTACAGCTCCGTCAAATATCAACTGCCATTTGGAACCCAACTCTGGTCCTTCGTCCGGCAACGGTTCTTCACAACCTTTCATCTTCAGGTACATGATATCCTCGTCAGGAAAATCAAACCTCATCGATTGGTAATCCTCAACAGGCTCCTCCGCAAGGTACTCTGACAGTACGCTACCTTTAATAGCCTTTTGCGAGACATATTGGATATCGTATTCTGTTAACACCATCTTCCATCGGGCAATTCTTCCGGAGAGTGCTTGCTTCTCAAACACATACTTGATTGGATCCATCTTTGAAATTAGCATGGTTGTATGATTCAGCATGTATTGCCTTAAACGTTTGGCGGCCCAGGCTAGCGCGCAACACGTCTTCTCGAGCATTGAGTATCTGGACTCACAGTCGGTAAACTTCTTACTCAAATAGTAGATCGTATGCTCTTTACGTCCGGTCTCGTCGTGTTGACCGATAACACAACCCATACTTTCCTCAAGAACCGTCTAATACATAATCAAAAGTCTCCCAGCCACTGGGGGTATCAAAACAGGAGGTTCCTACAAGTATTATTTTATCTTGTCGAATGCCTTTTGACAATTTTCATTCCAGGTCAACACCTGATCCTTTTTCAGAAACTTGAATAACGGCTCGCATGTTGCAGTTAGGTGAGATATGAACCGAGCGATGTAGTTCAACCTCCCTAAAAACCCACACACTTCTTTTTCTGTTTTAGGCGTCGGCATTTCTTGTATTGCTTTTATCTTTGCAGGATCCACCTCTATTCCCTTTTCGCTCACAATAAACCCCAGCAGTTTACCCGATCTCACCCCAAAGGTGCACTTGTTAGGGTTCAGTCTCAACCTGAACTTCCTAAGTCTTTTGAACAGTTTCAGCAGATTAACTAAATTCTCCTCCTCTGTCTGGGATTTGGCAATCATATCATCAACATAAACCTCGATCTCTTTGTGCATCATGTCATGAAAGAGAGTCTTCATAGCACGTTGATATGTTGCCCCAGCGTTCTTCAGTCCGAAGGGCATCACTTTGTTGCAAAATGTTCCCCAGGGAGTAATGAAGGTAGTCTTCTCCATGTCTTCTGGTGCCATTTTGATCTGATTATAGCCTGAGAAGCCGTCCATGAAGGAGAATACGGAGAACTGAGCAGTGTTATCAACCATCACATCAATGTGAGTAAGTGGAAAGTCGTCCTTCGGGCTCGCCCTATTCAAATCACGGTAGTCTACACACATTCGCACTTTACCGTCTTTCTTCGGCACTGGTACTATATTAGCGACCCATGATGGATAAGTTGTAACAGCTAGGAAACCAGCATCCCACTGTTTCTGAACTTCCTCCTTGATTTTCACAACCATGTCTGGTCTGGTTCTCCTGAGTTTCTGTTTAACAGGCGGACATTCCTCTCGCAGCGGAAGACGGTGCACAACCATGTCCATATCTAACCCATGCATATCCTCGTACGACCAAGCAAATATATCACTATACTCTCGCAGTATCTCAATCAGCCTTTGCTTGATGTCGCTCTGCAGCGCAGCCCCTATACGAATATTTCTCACAACTTCTTCCGACCCCAAGGTGATAATCTCAATTTCCACCTAATGAGGCAGAATGATCCTCTCTTCCTGCTTCAACAAAAGAGTCAGCTCCTCTGGCAGGTCGCTATCCTCAACAATCTCTTCCTCTGCTTGGAATACCGGATGCTCGAAGTCGAAACGAGTCATAGGTGGTTCGTATGAGATGTCATCTGAAATATTAGTCCTGCAAAGGAAACGGTTAAACGCTTCAACACGCAAACAAAGCAAATAACCACGTTGCCATTTATTGTTAAAGTAAAAACAAGAAGAACATGGATCACAATATTTGTATATGAAAAACGCCTTTATTTCATGATTAAAACAGTGCAATACACATAATCAAGTAGCCCTAATGTAAAATCACTATGCCCCGGGTAGGACATAGGATTATTCAACAATTGATAAAACAAATCATTACTGTTTAAGAGTCACTGGGACAGTTTCTCGGATGGACCAGTTGCAGAGACCTTGTCCTGGCACGCTTGGCTTGATCCATGCGTCCATATCGCAGTCGCTATCTCCGTCTTCAGCATCGGAAATAGCGTTGATATTCTCAAAGCACACCCCGCTTGGCGTAATCGTGACGGTCCTTTGAACCTGGGCGCTCCTGAAGATGACGCTGACGACGTCTGTCGATACCCTAGCCCAAACTTGTCATTCTTCACGGGAATCTCCAAAACCTGCCCCCAGCCTTTAGTCTCACCAGTCTGCACTAAAGCTTGAGCTTCCTTGTAGGATGACACTGCCACCTCTGGCATTTTGCCGGAACCTTGAGCTTTGTTTTTATTCCGCAACCCTTCGAAGGCTTGACAAGGCGTCTCGTGTATTTCTCCGTCGACCTCAACATATCTGAAAGATGACAGGTGACTGACCAAGATGTCCTCCTCCCCGCAGACGGTAACAACACTATCACCCACCATGTACTTCAACTTCTGATGCAATGTGGACGTTACGGCCCTTGCAGCGTGGATCCATGGGCGCCCAAGAAGGCAGCTATAAGCTGGATGGATATCCATGATGTAGAATTCGGTATCAAAAATTTTTGGCCCCACCTAAAGCGGTAATGTTATTGACCTAAACACTGATCTTTTCGTCCCGTCAAACGCCCTCACAACCAAATCGCTGGGTGTGCAAATAATTCCCCGTATGTCCAATTTCATCATGGCTTTCTTTGGCAATACGTTCAACGACGATCCAGTATCCACCAATACACGCGACATTACGGTGCCCCGGCATTCCACCGATATATGCAAAGCCATGTTGTGCTCTCGACCCCTGGGTGTTAGATCAAAATCTGTGAAACCTAGGCTATGTCCAGCATTGACATGTGCCATTACCCCCTCTAACTGATTTACAGAAACTTCTTGGGGCACGAATGACGTATCCAGTATCTTCAGCAAGGCGTTCCGGTGGGCCTCGGAATATAACAACAACGACAAGATAGAAATCTTCGACGGCGTCTGCTGTAGGTGTTCAACAATTTTGTAGTTGCTTTTCCGAATCAGTCTCATGAACTCCTCTACGTCCTTGAGCAACGTATCCTTTTCTTTCGACTGAGTAGGTCCGCTCTCATTTACTTTGGCTTTGCCTTTGGCCAATCTCTCTGCTTCTATTTCAGGTGAGGTAAAGATCCTTCCGCTACGGGTCATGCCCCCCGTCCCGACGACATTATCAACAACCCCAGCTGGCTGGCTATTCACCACAATCTTTTCACCGTTGCAATATGCTTCTAATCCATATGTCCACGGGACAGCTTTCGTACTCTCAAAGGGAACAGGCCCTGCTTTGGTAATCGTAATAGTTGGCCGCTTGGCGGGCGCTGTTATCGTTATAGTCTTCCTCAGGATCGTCACCGTTGCAATATCATTCTGCTCATCACATAATGCCTCCACAGGCTTCTCAACCGCAGTTCGATCAAATTGCAAGGTCCCTTTGTCGATCATGGCCTGAATGCCCTGCTTCAAATCAATACAACCCTCAGGCTGAGTCCAACACTCTAAACAGTATTCATCACAACCCGGGAATACTCCCCTTCTGAGCAATCTGCTTTTCACCTCGCTCAATGGCGTCTTCAGTTCGTTAACATCCATCACCAAGTTCAAATTTTCTTCTGTTAAGATAGCATTTGCCCCGTGATTAGGCATAGGTTGTTGTACAATATTGGGCCCCACCTGGCCAAAGTTGATGGCTTTATTGTCCACCAAGTCTTGAACTTTATGCTTGAAAGCATGGCAGGATTCTACATCATGTTCGGGCGCCCCGGAATGGAATTCGCAATGCTTATTAGCGTCATACCCATAAGGGAGTGTCGGTCCTGTAGGCGGTTCCAATGTTCTTTTCTCAACCAAATTCAACCCTAGCAGTGTCTGAAGAAGCTCTGCATATGTCGACGGAGGCTTATCAAATACCCTATTTGGCTTTGCATTCGGAAACCTTCTCTGACCCTGATTCTGCCTTTGCTGCTGCTGCTGTTGTGGTTGTTGCGGGATTGGAATAGTAACACTGGCTATTTGTTGAGGTTGAATGTACTGATTTCTACCTCTGCCCCGGCCTCTGCCACCATACACAGCGCTTGTATCACCATGTCGTCTTCCGCCGAACGCTTTTCTCGCACCCCCAGCTGAAGTAGATTCGCCTGCCTGAATCTTTCCAATTTTAATTCCATTTTCGATCCTTTCTCCCATAAGGATCATATCGGAGAAACTCCCCATCGAAACATTGAGTAACTTGTCATAGTACATTCCTATAAATGTCCCCACAAACATGTCATTCATCTCCCTTTCAACCAAATGAGGGTGCACCCGAGCTGCCATATCGCGCCACCGCTGCGCGTACTCTTTTAAACTTTCACCACTTTTCTGCGACAGACTCTGCAACTGAACTCTGTTTGGCGCCAAATCGATGTTATATTTGTAATGCATAACGAAAGCATCAGCCAACTGCTTCCAGCTTCTAATCTGAGTGGGCTCCAGTCCCATGTACCATTCCAATGATGGTCCAGATAAGCTATCTTGAAAGAAATGCATGAGCATCCTTTCATCATTAGAATACGCAGACATCCTTCTATAATAAGAACGTACATGGACCTTTGGGCAGGTATCCCCTTTGTATTTGTCGAATGTTGGAGCCTTGAATTTTAATGGCACCCTCAGCCCTGGTACCAACCCCATAGTAGTCATATCTAACCCGACGGAGTTCTGATTAACCACACCTTTCATATGCTCTTCTAGCATTCTGATCCTCTGAACAGGGTCAATGGGGCCCTCCGGTCCCATACCTCTTCCTGAAAAAGCGTCGTCCTGGTGATCCACATTCCAGTCATTGCCATACCCATCGTAACCCATGTTACTGCCAAATCCTTGCTGATTGAACGTAGGACCCTGTCCTCGGTTGTCGAACCCTAGATTGACCCCAGTAGGTACAAAACCATTGTTGAAAGGGAATGCTCCAGTGCCGTTGATATTCACATTACCGAATCCACCATTACTGTGGCCATACCCTTGATTGTTGTCGTAACCGTCATTACCAAAGCCTTGATTGTTGAACCCGAAGTTCCCGTCCTGATTGACGTTGCCATACCCATTGTTTCCAAAGTCAACATTGTCACCGAATCCTTGATCGGCATCCCCAGTGTTGCCTTTGTTGTTAACAACATGCCCATCACCGCCATGTGTAGTATTGCCATTACCAGCGCCAGCACCTGCACCAGTACCAGTGTTTCCGTTGACAGTCACAACAGGTGGAGTAACAACTGCCGGTATCTCATCCTCCCGGCGAGGAGTTCCAACAGAAATGTGGTCAGTATTGCCATTTTCGTTTGTCTGCATCAGCAGCGACTGCACCAAGGTCTGAAGACTCTCCTGGCCCTTGGCTATGCTCTCCATAGCTTGCATGAATAGAGTCAGCTTCTCACGGATTTCCTGCATCTCGACCTGAACTTGATCCATTGCTTTCTTGCAGTTGTTTCTGGTTGAGTAGCGGTGGATTCTTTGGTCGTCAATCCTGAAAAACCTGTGAGATGCAGGAAATAAGATACAGATTCAACAAGTAACTAGCAATGCAAAAATGAATATGCAGATGCAATATGTATCTGTGTGTTAGGGAGATCAACCCCTGATTCTAGTGCCAAAGTGCCAGTGCAGTGACAGCGCTAAGAAGCTTGGATTCACTCATGGAAGAAACATCTCATATATTGATGAAAAGAGCCCAACAAGGCAGAAATACAATATCACTGGGTGTTCAATAACAAGAAGGCATGACCTCAACCAACAATCCTGGTGATGGTCAGCACAACGCAAATAAAGCATATACAACAGTGCATAAGGTAATCAGGTGCGACCATATGCCCAATACTCCTCTAGAAATCTCTTGGTCTTGGGCTGGTCCGGCTGAGAAAGCAACCCTTCGACGAGCGAGTCTCTTTGCCTGATAACACGCTGGAGATCCCCAATGGATTCCTCCCAAACACCTTCTCCAAAGCACTCCTCTAGCTTCCGCTTCTGGGATGCAGACTCTTTCTTACACTTGACAACTTTGTTCAACGCATTCTGAACGGCATATCTTCGCATAGCCTTTTCTTCAAACTTTTTCTGGCTAGCCTTCAACTGATTTTCCAGTTCAGAAATCTGTAGCTTCAGTTTATCTTCTCTTTCTTTGTTATTTGCCAGTGTAGCATTCCAGGTTTTTTTGAATGTGGAGATCTCCCGGTGGGCTATATCAAGTGCTTTCTTCTTAGACTCCAGCATGTCATGAGAGCTCTTGAAATCTATCCCCAAGCGTTCACGCTTCTTTCGTTGTTCAGTCAGTTCTGCACCTAACTGGTTCACCAACTTTGTTTGCTGCTCGAAGGAATATACGGCTTCATTCCTTTCGCTCCTGAGTTGCACTAGCTCTTCTTCCAACTTCTTGCTGGCTATCATCAGCTCTTCTTTCTCCTTCACAACCTGCTCATATCTCTCAATGGGCACAGTGGTTGGCTCCTCAACCACGAGGGGAGCAGGAGGTAATACTGCAGGAAACGGCATCAGCGCCTGCTTTTCCCTATCTTGGATCCAGACCTTGTACGGAGCATAGGCTTGACAACCATTCTTACCCAACACCGGCTTACCCTTCTTGTTTATATTATTCCAAGCATGCTGAAGCTTGGATAGCAATTCTCCCTTCAAATCACCTGTGAAGTACAGAGATTCCTGCACTCCCTCCTCTTTTGGCGGGCTTCTCAAAGCATAACCGAATTGCCTGATCAACAATGACGGATTGTAGTTAACGCACCCTTTTCTCCCAATCAGAGGAACGTTAGGATATCCTGTACAGCTATAGATAATCTCATATCCTAGTAAATCCCTATCAAACCAGACAACATCTTCTGAAGAAAGCCCCATCAGACGCTCAGACCATTCCACTGTAGCTGCAGACTCAGCAAAGATACCCTTCTTGGGCAGGTGACTATCAAACCACATATACAACAAAGGAACACAACAAGAGACGTTCTTGCCCCTCCTATTATCGTTCTTATAATGCAGAGAGTTATAGAAGTCTCCAATCAGTGTAGGCACAGGATTGCTTAAAGCAAATATATGGAATGCATCCAAATCAACAAAGTCAGGCATATTAGGGAACAGTACAATGCCATAGATACACAAAGCAAGGATAGCATTAAACACAATCCAACAGCCACTCTTGGCATACTCTTGTGCTTTCCCAACCAAGAACTTGAGAGAAAAACCAGAAACTCCATTCCACGAGGTTAACAGCAACTCTGAGGAGTCTAAATGCAAAGCAACAGCCAAATCCTCCAGCTTGGGCTCAACACCCATATGAATGAAGGGTACCCTGTTCTGAATGGTTAGCTCCAAAATCTCAGCATATTCCTCCATGGTCGGAGCCAGAATGAAGTCAGGGAAAGTAAAACACCTCAGCGGGGGATCATAAAACTACATAAGTGCATATAATCCGTTCAGCTCATACGTGGATGGTTTGCAAACCAACCTAAGCAATTTCCCGTAACTCTTCCTGAAGCTTCTCTTCACATCATCATCAGCTAAAGACATCAAACCAAGCAAAGAAGAAACATCTGGAGTAGGCAACCTGTATGCCACAGTCTTCTTCAAAGTATCCATAATAGCAGCAGACAGAAATCCGGGCAACTAGAATCAGAGGGTATGAAATGCACCTGCAGCACAGACACACGTTAATGATATGCAAAATGAGTATGCAAAAATGCAATATGCAAACATGCAACAGGGATCAAGTGATATATTACTGAAGAGATCCATCCACAATATCTGTCTCAACAGACCCACAATACTGCTCAAACATGGTCTCAACAGACCCATAACAATGCTCCACTTTGGTCTCGACAGACCCAAAACAACGCTCCGACCTGGTCTCAACAGACCTATAACACTGCCCTGATGAAGAACCCCAAGTAAACACACATACTGATCCAATATCCAGAAAACCGGGTGGTCTGGAGGTCAAGTTTCCTGCATGCCCCAATCCCTCTCACAGGTAGGTGTCCTATCAACTGACACAAGGTATGGCATCCTATGCGATCGTCAGCGTCACAAACTTTCAAGACTGATGATACGATACCCAGAAGGTGTGGCATCATCATGTCCTGAAGAGGCCTCACTTAGCCAACTTCCAATTGATCGGTCCCCAGAGTCGACAATCCAACTAACCAACAACCCCCTCAACCCAAAGGGTTGAAAAAGAAGTCAACAAGAAGAACCTCGTCTGAGCATGGATTTTACGGGACACTAGTACATGCAAAGCATGCACGCGCCCACTACTTTCCACAACTAATTCTAGGTGCACTCAAGCCCAGGTCCGGCTTATCTCTCAACCTGACCCCCTACCCAGCATAACAACAATAATATAATGCTGAAAGTAAATACAGAAAGGTAAATCCATACCAAACCCATGACGGGAAAACAAGCGCTAGGATTGACTCCCGCAGGGAACCGTTGGAGTCCCCAGCTGTCGCTACTGCGAAAATCGGCGCCGGCTATGACAGAAGAGTCGCCACCGTGCGTTATTTATCCCAACGGAGGGAAAGGAAACGCTCAGAGTAAACCTAACGCAAAACGGGAAAGGAATGGTCATCGCAACCAAAATCCTGGATTCAGGAGTCGATTACGCAAGGGGAAGGTATTAGCACCCCTCACGTCCTCCGTACTCGACGGGATCCACGCTTGTTTTCTAGTAGGAATTGTTATTCTATCTACTCTATAGGTCTGGGTTAAAAAGAAAAGAAAATGACTCGGCAAAGTATCGCACTTTATGCCTACGTATCCCCGTCTAGAACGGGAAATCAGAGTCAACGTAGTTCGCCTAACTACAGGTTAAGGGGGGAAGGTTGCTCGCTAGGATACGGCATCCTATGCCTACGTACTTTCATACAGCATAAAAGATCAGAGCAAACGTAGTTCGGGCTACGGAAGACACAAGCTTGTCTGACTGGTTTTTTTTTATTACCTTCAAAAAGGGTTTTTCTTGATTAAGAGTCCAAGCGAACAAAAATGACACTTTGATGTTTGTTTTGAATCTTTTACGAAAGAAGTGTTTTTTAGTTGGTTTGCAATCTCTGACGCACTAGAGACTATGATTTGAGAGTGACTACATCGCGTGTCACCCAAAGGGTACCACACTAAGCAGCCAGACTACTGGAAAGAAGCTCTCCAGCAACCCTTTCTCGAATAGCTTAAGGCTCGTAACGTACGACATCGATTAACCTTATTAGTGTGTTTTTGAGTTGTTTTGAGATAAGAAGAGAAAAAAGCTCTAACAAGCCTAGGGTTGAAAAGGGAACAAAAACTAACCTAATGTTGTCATGCATGGATAAAAATCCTAATGTTTGTCATAATTCCCTCCTGCACAGAGGAAATCAGAGATCCTAGGGGACAAACAGAAAAGAAAGCAAGCAGATACAGTAAAATGCATGCAATGCAACAATACAAGCGAGGCAAGGGAGTCCCACTCAACCTCGAACCTGGGAAAACATTAGGCAAAGTGAATCCACATTCACTTCAAACCCAGGGGGCAAGCTATACAAGCAAACAAACAATACAGAAAACAAAAACCACAGCAGAGGAGGCAACCCAGACAGCAACACCAAACTCCTACAGCAAACAGCACAAGCAGCAGCTCTGACAGCAACAAGTTGTTTAAACAGCAAAAAGTTGACAGCAACAACCTTTATCTTCATGAATAACTCTCATCTTCAAGCTCCACCAAACCTTAAATCTTCAACAAGCAACCAGCTTCAACAAGTAACCAGCTCAAACCCTAACCAACTTCAACCAGTAAACAGCTTCAACAAGCAGCAAAAACCCTAGCTTCAACAAGCAACCCACCCCTAGCTTCAACAAGCAACCAACCCCTAACTTCAACAAGCTCCCAGCTTCAACAAGCACAAACTTCATCTACAACAAGCTTCAACAAGCAACCTCATCTTTACCAGGCTTCCACAAGCACCTCCAAGGAAGAATCACTCAACAAGATCAAGTTGAAGTGTTAAGAAACTTAATGACAACCAAGGGAAGCCATTAAGATCTTAACACTGTAATAGGAAGGCATCCTCAAAGTTCTACTCTCAAAGCATTCCATTCATCCCTCCAATGGAGATATGTGACTTCTTGAAGAGGACTTTATGTCATTGGATTGAATGGAGATGAACAATATACTCCATGTTTGAAGAAAGAAACAAAACTAATCTAATGCTCTTCCTAAAACCCTAGTTCTCCTAAGCTCCTGACAAGCACTCCACAAGAGGACAAGGCTTCAACTCCAAGCTCCTTCAAGCATCCCCAAAGCATTTTCAATTGGTCTTCATCTCCATCCAAGCACAAAAGCAACACCACCCTAATCTAAGGGGAACCATTTAGTCAAACTAGTCAAATTAGTTCATCAGAAACACCTAGAAGTTCGTCTTAGGACTAAATCTAATTAAAATACCAAAAATGATTGTAAAATCCTACAAAAATTACTAAGGGTTCCTAAACCTCTTAACAATCTCTCATACAAAAACCAGGGGGTTAACCATTAATTTGAACCTAAAACTATGCCCTAAACCTAAAGGTACTATCCTAAAACCCTAATTCTACAACATCTAATGTTCAATGTTCAAAGTAGCCTAAAATTCTCTTACAAAATTATGAGAAAATTACTAGGGGTACATGCATATCTAAGCTAACTAGCCCAAAAAGAATCAACTCAAAATCACACACCAATCAGCCACAATAAAATCAGCAAGAACACATGTCAACCATATTCAAAATTAAAACTAATTAAAAATACAAAAATGCAATTAAAATATAAAATGCATGAATCAATTATTTTTTTATCCTATTAAATTCTAGACCCTTTCAAGAGTCAGGGAAAAATAATCTAGATTAAAAATGTTAATTTTCCTATTTATGGTGAATTATTTCCTAAACTATATGAAAATATAAAAATAAAAGAAAAACAATTAAAATTATTAAAGTGGCGTGTCAGATAGCAATTTATTTCAGTTAAAATCCAAACTTGGGCCTAAGGAGGGGGTGTTGGTAGCAAGCGAGTACTAAGTCCATCCAACTCAGAAAGTGAATGGAAAATAGCATGGAAATTGGGAAACTTGTGTGTCAAATAGCAACTAATTCACGTTATAAATCCAACTTGGGCCTGAATGGAGGTGTGGTTAGCAAGGGTTCACTTAAGCCCACCCAAAACACTTAAGTGAAACGGTGAGTTTCAACCAAACTCATTTCTCTTCAGATTTTCAAGTTAATCGTGGTCATTGGATTTGGTTTGAGTCAAGGGTCAAAGCATCATCTGAGGGCCTTGGGTCATCGTCCCCAAACGTTTGAAAAATGGAGGGAGAAGCTCAGACAGTGGCCTGAGCTTTGCGCCACCGTCTTCTCCGGCGAAGGCATCCCAAAACCTCATCAATTCTTGGAAGTAAACACCCTATCCCACTCGAAATTTCATCCTGAGTCCAAAAATGACCTCCATTTCCATTGATTCTAACCCTAAAGCCAAACCCGATCCAAGTTGCAGAGATTCATCCAATTCTTGATCACCACCAAACTTAAAATTAAAGTCATGAATTTCATCTACACTCTTCAGGGATCAAAATTAACCACTCATCCATGCCTAAAGCCTCAAGAATCTCAAGATATTCCTCTCAACAGAATTCTGATCACAACCTAAAGTGTCTCTAATCATCCAATTCTTGTGCCTAAATCCACCCTAGCAACATCTATATCCTAACCACATATCAAATGCTAATCAAATTCCCCTAATCTAAGCTAAAAAATGAAAGTTACAAACCTGGAAAAAATGGATGAACAGAAGGTGCAAATGCTCGATTCAATCTCCAATCTTTTGCAGAATCACTCAAGAACACTCCCCTAAGCTTTTACAATGGTCAATTTGCACTGAATCCTCTTCAATTCCAAAACCCGATTCTGAGATGCAGTTGGGAAAATTCAGTTGCTCTCTATGATTCCTTGCTCAATCCTTGCAAAAAAACTATCTGAATCAGTTGCATACAATATATAGAGTGTGATAGACACCTCTAGAACTTTCTGTAACAACCACAATGAGATTTTGAATTGCTCATATCCCTTGAAAATCTCATATGTGGAAATCATGCCTTGCTCTGTTCTAGCTCTCACACTCACTTGAATTTCTCTCCTCCTGACATTTTGAATTGAAAGGGAATGATATCTTCCTTGTTTTTGATCCAAAGGTATGTAATTCAAATGTTGCTTCCATCTTAAGTAACAAAAGGGAACCATGTGAAATTGGCCTCAAATACAAAAAGTAATATTGCCACCCTTTCCAAAATATGTTTTCTGATCAATTTGGTATATAACATTGCTTGGTTTGGCCATAAATCAAGAATTCCACAATTTTGGCCTTTTAATCACTTTAATTTCTTCATTTCAAAGCCATTTCAAACCAACTTCTCCTATGAGCCAATTCAAAGCCTCCTTGATGCATGGTCAGGGTTAAAACCCTATTTTGAGCAACTTTCTAGTTGAACAATTTTCCATTTGAGGCCTCTAAGTTGGAGATTTTGACCCATGCTTGAGAATGACCTATAATCACCAATACCAAAAATACCCCTGGATTGCAAAGACCATAACTTGAGTTTTACAAATCCTCTTGAGGACTCCTAGTACTCTATTGAAAGATAAGATCAAGATATACAACTCTTATGTTGGCAAAGAATCCATTTGAAACCTCCTTGAAGGGCAAAAATTGCTTGGAAGTCAAGTGACTTTCACAGATAAATTTCAGTGTCCTCTGATGACCTGTAATTTGCAAGAACCATGACTTGAGTTCTATAAATCCCCTTGAGGACTTCTAGTACTCAAATTAAAGGTATTGATATGCTCTACAAGTTTCATGTTGGCCAAAGATCCATTTGAAACTTGTATTTTGAATTATGTGGCTTTGAAGTTAGGCACTAAACAAGGGATTTTACACTGAAACCCTAATTTAGAAACTTCCCACATTCTTGATCTTTCTTTGCTTAACCTTGGCACAACACCACACATGTATCAACATACCAAACCATGAATCCCATGACCTCAAGGTAGGCTTTGATGCTCTCCAATTTGCACAATTGATCTAGGGTTGACCCAGATGAAACCCTAGTTGACTGCACCTCAACTGTGGCTCTCATACTTGAATCAATGACTTGTCTCAACTTCAATATGGCCCTCTAGGCACCCCATGAGATCCATACACACCTCACATTCCCCTTCCATGTTTCACATCCCACTGATGATTCTCAATATTCCTCAGGATAGGAGCAAAACTCACATGTAGGCACTTAAACTTCTCAAGGCTTCAAATCATTTCTTGATGGCTTGGATGATCTCTCAAACTTGGATAACACCTCTTGCTAGGCTCTTCTCTTGATAGACACCCTTGATCCCTTATTGGATGAGTGATTATGCTATGATATTCCAATGATTAGACTATGTACATGATGTAACTATGCAAATGAAATACAATGAAACATAAATCAGGCAAGAAAAGATTGAGCAAATTTTGGGGTGCAACATTTGGGATCGTGACAGGTTACCTTCGATTAATCGATGCAAATTTATGATTAAGACGAGACTGTCACCTTTTCTTTTCGTGTGGCACTATTTCCTTGGAGAATGATTCTCAATGTCATTTCTCCATCGTGTTTTAGCACAAATATCATCTTACGTGACCTCCTATAGTATGATCTCTATCATAGATCATGATACGACGATTTAGCGCTACAGTCGACCCGAATTATTCGATAACGGCTGTCGCTTGCGCGAAAATAAGGTGCCGGCATAACAGAAGAGTCGCCACCTTTCGTTATTTATCCCTCAGAGCGGGAAAGGAAACGATCGGAAAAACC
The DNA here is from genome assembly GCA_963859935.3 of Lathyrus sativus. NCBI lineage: Eukaryota > Viridiplantae > Streptophyta > Magnoliopsida > Fabales > Fabaceae > Lathyrus > Lathyrus sativus. The sequence goes on along the minus strand of OZ012741.1, from coordinate 410,326,637 downwards.
TGACGAAAAAGGGTAAGACAAGGTCGTCGCAACCATTGTCTGGGTTCGGGAGTCGGTTACGCAAGGGGAAGGTATTAGCACCCCTCACGTCCGTCGTACTCGACGGGATCCTCGCTTGTTTGTTTACTTGGACGGGTTGGTTATAATCTATCTACCTATCAAGGCTGGCTGAAAAAGAAAAGAAAAATGACTCGGCAAAGCGTCGCACTTTATGCCTACGTATTCCCGTCTGGAACGAGAAATCAGAGTCAACGTAGTTCGGCTAACTACGGGTGAAGGTTGCTCGCTAGGACGTCGCATCCTATGCCTACGTACTTTCATCTGGTATGAAAGATCAGAGCAAACGTAGTTCGGCTAACTACGGGTTATCTCCTAAAAGAAGTGCCTTTTATTGTGTTTGCGATTTCAACCGCACTAGAGACTATGACCTGAGAATGAATGCGTCGCATGTCACCCAAAGGGTACCATACTAAACATTCATCCTCAGATGGCTTAAGGCTCGTAACGTATGAAAGAAATCATTCATGATTACTGTATCTTAAACTGCTTCGAGATGAGAAGAGAACAGGCCCAACTAGGAGGGAGACTATCAAGTCCTACTGTTATCATGCCATGGATTCATCCTATGGTTGAGGTTTGAACAGGGAACTCCTAGATGTTGTCATGCATAGGTTTCAACCTAAAAGTCTATCATCAAATCCTCATCAGAGGAAATGAGAGTCCTAAGGGATCATATCAATGATACACCAAAACAGACAAAAGCATCAGCTTTTAACAGTAAAATGCATGCAATGCAAGTGAGGGAGGAAATGTGTGTGGGGCTTCAGCCTCCACAAGCTCGTCTCAACCTCAAGCCAGTCATGAAATAACAGTAATCATACTGAAGATAAACAACATGCTATCAAGCAATAACAGATAAAGGGGATGAAATGCCATCAGGCAAACAAAACACATGCTTGAGAAAGAAAGAATCTACTCTCTAATCCTAACCCTAACACAGAATCTGAATCAAATCTAAGCAAAGCCCTCAAGCAAAACCTAACCAAAAGAAATCAATCCCAGTCTTCAAGCTTCAGAACAAGCTTACCAAAGACAGGGAGCTAAGTAAGCAGACTCATAGTGTCTTCCTCAGGAAAGCACCAGGAGGTGTATACTCAGGAATCATATCCTATGTGGCTCAACTACTGTGATCAGTTTACATTCCTCCTCAGGAGAAACTAAACTCACAAGCAGGCTCCAACATCACTGGATACTTAGGAAATCCTATCTGAACTAGTGGAACTAAGTGAATAGACCCATAGGACCTTCCTCAGGAAAGTACTAGGAGGCTTCCACTTAGGAGTTGTATCCCATGTGGCTCAACAACATGTGATCAGTTTACATTCCTCCTCAGGAGAAACTAAACTCACAAGCTGGCTCCGACATCATTGGATACTTGAGAAATCCTAGACAAACTAATGGAACTAAGTGAATAGACCCATAGGACCTTCCTCAGGAAAGTACTAGGAGGCTTCCACTTAGGAGTTGTATCCCATGTGGCTCAACAACATGTGATCAGTTTACATTCCTCCTCAGGAGAAATTAAACTCACAAGTTGGCTCCAACATCATTGGATACTTAAGAAAGAGGAGAGAAGAAAGAATGAAAGTCATTCATAGTGCCTTCCTCAGGAAAGTACCATGAACTCCCTTCAAACTTCAGGATCTCAAACCTCACAGACAGGGAACAAGCCAAGCTCTGGGTCTCTGAGTCTTGATCTACAATCTTCTCTTCATGATGCTCTCCAACAATATCTTCAAGACAACATAAGCCCCACAACAAATTCCCCACAATAAACCCCAAAGATGAACAGATAACCACAGCACAGACAAAAACAATAGGCAACTTCAGAAAATACCTAAAAAATACTAAACCAAGGGGGAAAAATCTAACAATTATTCACAAGGGTCTACAACATCTACCCATAACATCCCCATATGCCTCTACCCAAAAATCAAAACAAAACTATCTAAAGAAAATGAATTTCCTCACCTATGCACAACCTAAACCCTAATTAGGATACCCTAATGCTACCCTAATTAAACTAATCAAAATTTAATCTAAAAATCAATAATAAATCCTATAGGGAACTATGATCTAGTATCTAATTGCACAAAAAATAATGAGTTAAAAAGACTAAAGGAAGGTCCTAAAATAAATTCTACAAAATTGGATATCAAACTACACATATTAAAAGCTATTTAAAAGAAAAAATCTATTAAAAATATGAAAAGAAAATAAAATGGAAATTTTATTTATCTATATTTTTCTAGACAGATTTATTTACATGTAGGAAAAAGAAGAATTAAAAAATATTAAATTCTTTATTTTTTATGAATTTTACAAATGCAAGAAAAATATTAAAAGAATTAAAAAGAAAATAAAACAATTAAAGGGGAGGGGGTGTGGAAAGCAAGGCGGGTCAGCTGGTTTCTTGATGGGCCAGAATATGGGGGGTGCGGATAGGAGACTGACTAAAGCCCACACGCCCCTCACTAACTGAAACGATGTTGTTTCAGCTTTTTGAATCTCCCTCCAATTCTGAATAAATCTGGGCCGTGGATGAGGTGGAAAGAGTCAAAAATTTCAACACAAACCAACGGTAGAGATTATCTCTCCTACCTTTGACACTTAGGGTTTCAAGAAGCATCACCCATGCACGAATCTTCCCTTCTCCATATCTCTCTCATCTCGCGACCATTTCCTTCGATATAAAAACCAAACTTGATCCTCTCACTGCCCTCTATCCAGCCATGGTCGTGGATTTTCTTAACACTCACTCTAGAAAGAAATACGCACGAGGGAAGTCTTGGACACCATTACTTTCTTCTGTTTTGCATGATCATGGATTTGGCTGAAACTAACCTAGAATGATCCACACTTCATGGTGATTATTCTAAGCTACAAAGCTAAGATTATAGTACACTACATGGTGTGTTCTTGATCCTAAAACAGAAATGGCCATAAAACAAACCTCCATGGAATGCTCTTAAACTCATCATGATTCATCCCTAATTGGTCTCTATCATGCTTACCCTAACAACAAACCTTAACTATGCATAAATAATGAGTTTCAAGAGAAAACGCATACCTTGCAAGTGGTGATGGCTATGGTGTTTCTTCTCCAATCCAACCCTTGGTACTTGTGCTAATTGATCCTTGGATGATGGTGATGATTCTGGTGAAGAGAAATTGTACTCAAACCTCTTGAATTATGCTGTCCAAACCTTTATGCAAATGGGAGTGATGAGTTGAATCACACAAAACAGCCACGAATTCTTGAGCCTTCTTCTTGCCTTTCACTCCACAACAATGGAGGATGATGATGATGATGAAAGATTACACCAACAATGGAATTTGGGAGAGATTGAAACCAAAATGCAATGAGGGAGTTATGGTATCAAAGTGTATTTACAAGCTTGAGGAATCACCAACCAATGCATGGAGCCACCCTAGGGCTTATATAGATGAGAATAGAAATGTCTAGAACTTTGGGGAACCTTCCATGAAGTTTCTAGAATGTATCACGTAATGAGAAGTTGAATTTGTCATCTTGAGCAAATCCCATGCAATCTCATGATATACCATGTAATCTCACCTAAATTCTCCTCATATGATATTATGACATAAAAATAAGGTCTTACAAACCCTTATGTAGCATTTTTCCATCTTTCCTTTTGATGCCTTAAAGTGCAAGTAACAAATTTACAAAGCAACTCCAATTTTTAAGCCTAAACTCAAAAATGTGGCTAAACCATTGTTTTTAAAATGATGTTTCCAATCAAAATGATATATTGGATGACCCATTTTGGATTCCTAGATCTTCCAAACCAATTTCCAATTCCAACTTTTTCAACTTATAAGCCTTTTACAAGTCATTTTGACCATTTTAAAATATCCATGCTCCAAGCTTTTTCAACAATTCATGACCTTCTTTCTAGACTTAAAATCCCATTTTGAACAACTTTAATGTTTTGAGTTTTTCCATTTGAGGCTTGGAAATAGGAGATATGGCATTTGCTTAAAAATGACTTATAACTGACAAATGACCAAAATACCCCTGTCTTGTTCAAACCATAAGTCGAGTTCTACAAATCCTATCAAGGACTTCTACCACTCAAATTAAAGCTAAGAAGATGCCCTTCAACATTCATGTTGACCAAGAGATCATAGGAATCATCCTACTAGGGCAAAAGTTGTCTGCAAGTTGGGTGACTTTCAAGGACCCAGATTCACACACCTCAGCTGACCTGTAATTTGCCAAAACCATAACTTGAGCTCTGTAACTCCTATCAAGGACTTCCACCACTCAAATTAAAGCTAAGAACAAGCTCTACAACATTCATGTTGTGGGGAAGATGAGATATCAATCACATCTTGAGCTCAAACTGCCTGGAAAGTAGGGATCAAACTAGGGTTTTTTCACTGACAATCCTCAGAAACCCTGACTTGAAACTTCTCAAACTCCTCAATCATGATGAATTGATCTAGGAATAATCTTTATAACACCTCTATGCACCATTCCATGATCTCATGGCCCTTGTATTAGGTCTCAACCTTCTCCAAATTTTCAGTTAACCTAGGGTTGACCCAGTCAAAACCCTAATTCTACCATTCATGGGTTGAATCCTCTGAACTCTTGCATAATGACTTCTTTGGGCTTCATGATGGCTATCAAGAAATATCATAGGCTTTCTCAAAACATCAAGTTCATTCTCAAAGTCTCAGAATCATCTGAGGAGCACCCACAACTCTCAAGCTATGAAGCACACAACCCTGGTTTCAATCCATTTCCTCTGAGGATCTCTTGAACTTTCTGATGAAGGTATCCATTTTCAAACACTCAATGAATAAATAATTGTTGGTCAAATTTTGGGGTGCAACAGCTGTCCCTATTCAAACGGCTTGAACCTGACTGGGTGAGAAGCGAACGGCTCTCACCCAATCAAGGTGCGAGACGATTGAATACCGGTAAACCCGAAAATTTGCCAACTGCACGAGCACACGGTACTCTGCGGGGAACAAATCTTCGAATATTGCAATGCTAGCTGCACGATCGCTAGCTGGAGAGATACTGATCTGACCAAAATACCCCGCATCGCCGCTGGAGAACTACACCTGACAGAATACCCTGCATCGCCGCTGGAGAAACACATCTGACAGAACACCCTGCATCGCCGCTGGAGAAACACATCTGACAGAACACCCCGCATCGCCGCTGGAGAACTAAATCTGACATCGCCGTTGGACAATCAAAATACCCAACATCACCGCTGGAGAACTAAATCTGACATCGCCGTCGGACAATCAAAATACCCAACATCACCGCTGGAGAACTAAATCTGACATCACCGTCGGATAATCAAAATACCCAACATCACCGCTGGAGAACTAAATCTGACATCGCCGTCGGACAATCAAAATACCCAACATCACCGCTGGAGAACTAAATCTGACATCGCCGTCGGATAATCAAAATACCCAACATCACCGCTGGAGAGCTAAATCTGACATCGCCGTCGGACAATCAAAATACCCAACATCACCGCTGGAGAACTAAATCTGACATCGCCGTCGGATAATCAAAATACCCAACATCACCGCTGGAGAACTAAATCTGACATCGCCGTCGGACAATCAAAATACCCAACATCACCGCTGGAGAACTAAATCTGACATCGCCGTCGGATAATCAAAATACCCAACATCACCGCTGGAGAACTAAATCTGACATCGCCGTCGGATAATCAAAATACCCAACATCACCGCTGGAGAACTAAATCTGACATCGCTGTCGGACAATCAAAATACCCAACATCACCGCTGGAGAACTAAATCTGACATCGCCGTCGGATAATCAAAATACCCAACATCACCGCTGGAGAACTAAATCTGACATCGCCGTCGGATAATCAAAATACCCAACATCACCGCTGGAGAACTAAATCTGACATCGCCGTCGAAGCAAAATACCCAACATCACCGCTGGAGAACTAAATCTGACATCGCCGTCGAAGCAAACATCCAACCTCACCGCTAGAAATAAACATAATCTGACCTCGCCGTCAAAGCAAACATCCAACCTCACCGCTGGAAACAAACATAATCTGACCTTGCCGTCGAAGCAAACATCCAACCTCACTGCTGGAAACACACATCTGACCTCGCCGTCAAAGTGGAGAAACTTCATTGGGGAATTGGTCACACGGTAACCGGTAATACGTAGCCGATCATACCGCTTCATTAACACGGTCAGACCTCAATCATGGAGTCTTCAGGAGAGATTCTAACTTCGCCGTTGGAAAACCTGCTGGGGATGACGCTTCGCCGCTGGGGAATTTGGAGAACTATCACGTAACTCCGCTCCGGGGGTCCAGAACTCATTCTGGATAAATCAACTCTGCTGAGGACTGCAATAATCATCTTGAACTGATAACCGTTCTGAGCAAACACTTTGTTGGGGATTCCAGGAACTATCCTGGGCAACTCTTGCTGGGGACGCTACTGGGGAGCTCAAGCATCATACTAAGCGAACAACTCGGGAAGCTGTACTGAGGTCTTAAGAATCATCTTAAGCAAATGGCCCTGCTGAGGGATTCGAGAATCATCTCGAACTGAAGACTTCGTTGGGGATCTCAAAAATCATCTTGAGCGAGCGTCCGTGGGGATTACACCGGGGTCTTAAGAATCATCTCAAGAGCGACCTTGTTGGGGAGAATATCAGGAATCGTCCTGAGTAACTGGTCTCTTGGTGGTACACCTGTACAACAAGGATGATGATGACCTAGATCATGCTTATGATGCATATGCTTCTGCGCCATGCCCCACACAGTGGGAATGATATGCGTTTATGCTAAATGCTGTGCAATCATGCACAATGTTGTGCAGCGTTAAATGCTATGCAGTGTTAAATGCTATGCGGTCATGCATAATGATGCGATCCCGTCAGCAAAATAAATGCCGAAGGGGGAAATCCTCCTGTCAAGGAGAAAGAACCACTCAGTTAGAGGAATCATCCTGCTGAGGAGAACGTGAACACGCCAATATCAATCAGGCTCTGTCTGGGGAATTGATCTTCCGCGAACTGCTGCAGGGGAACAACTTCAGCTGACTGCTGCAGGGGACGAAGCTCTACGAGAACTTGGACCTGCTGATATCGATCGCGAGAATAAACTGCGTAGCCGTCATGACTACTCTTCTGGGGATAACACCTCTGTGGGAAAACAACTTCAGCTGCTTCACACTCCACTGGGGAAAAACCAATCATGATCTGATCAACTTCCCAGGATTAGGATCTCTTGGATATCTGCAAACTCGGCTGAGGAAGGAGAAGTCATTCTGCTTCGCTGGAGAGAGTGCGACTCTGGGGGAACACGGCATTAACTGCCCCACGCTCTGCTGGGGAAAATTGATCATGATCTGATCAACTTCCAAGGATTCTGCTTTTCTGCGGACTTAGCCGGGGAGAGAAATCATTCTACTTCACGGGAGAGTACGACCCTGGTGCGGAATTTCAATTTCGCCGGGGAAGAAAGGATCATCTGCCTTCGGGGGAGAGTACAACTCTGCAGGGGAATACAACATCATCCGTTCCAATACTCTATTGGGGAAGAGGGAATCGTCCAACTTCAGGAGAGAATACGGATTTGGTGGGGAATCTCAATTCCGCTGGAGACCTTAGTCTGGCACCATCAGTTACTGCATCCTTCGGCATACGAACAGCCTCCTGCGAAACCTGCACTTGTGACCCGGTGCGGGGGAGACACCTGCTTCGGTGACTTTACTGGGGAAAACACGAGCTTCGGCACCCGAACACTTCTCTGAAATCTGCACTTGTGACCCGGCGCTGGGGGAGAGACGACGTCATTCTTCGGTGCTTGATTCAGCTGATGAGGTGACGCTCCCTCAGGATGCGTCTGCTTGGGGAAGAGAATCATCTCTGCCTGGGGAGACATATCAATGCTCACTATTTGCGTTCAGATTCTGCGGAGGAGAGACTACTGAACTCTGCTGGAGAAGGAGGGCTCGCCCTGCTTCGGGGATATCGATCCTGGTCTACTGAGGGCAATCTTGACCCTAATCTGATGAGGGATAAACGCCATCTCAATCTGCTGCAGTCTCAAACTGTACAGGGGGAACAACCTCAAACCGTACATCTCTGCTGAGAAACAATCCTGATTCAACAACGTCAACACAGGGAATACAGGCTACCAATCATGGAGTCAAGTAACAGGTTATGCTGTAGGATAGCAATCCAATGACTGCAAGGCTTTTTCAGAAGACTCAGGTTTTGGAAGGGTAATGACACGATTTCCCGATACTCAATTCTTTCTAGGGTGGACAAGCTCATTTGAACAACTTTCCCCAGCGCAATTCAACTTGCCCCAATCCGACTTTTGGGAATAATTCATTCTGAACCGAAAGCAGCTGGCCACAAGACAATCTTTAGAGGGCTTGCCCCAACACTTGCACAACGGAAGGATTCATCCTCCACTAATCAACTCTCAGCATGGTCGGCTTCAATATCCCTAAAGTGGTTTGCCCCTGAACGAGCGATGAGGGACTCAACATGCTCTGATCGAACACTGGAGGGATCTGCCCTCAAATCGCAAGAATTCTGGATAACTGCCCCTGATTGGGTCTCGAGAAAATTCACTTTCGATCAACCACTTCTTGCATAACCTGCCCCAAAATCAACTGATGCTCCGGGACTTGTCCTAGGACAAACTGATTCCAAGCTCACTGGAAGTCAATGCCCCAGATTCACAGGGTTCCACAGCACGCCCTTCTAATCCAGACCTCTGACGATTCAGTCCTGATTGACTATTCTCTGTTGAAGTCCCTTCATGTCAGCTACTAACCTGCAATTAAAATTGTCTATTCACGAATGGTAATTTCAATGCAGTGTTCATGCAACTTTCGAAAAAATGTTGTACTATCACTCATTTACGTGTCGTGCTAGTGAGTGACGAATGAACCAAAGAGTTCAAACGTAGTGCTGATGTAATCAGTGAAAAATGCAATAAGGATATGATTAGCAAATCATGAAGGAGTCAGGTTACTCAACCTTATCGTAATGCGCTTTCAGAATAAACCCTGCCTCAATTAGGTCTTTTATGGGTTGTATCGTGGTCGGGTTCACGGTTCGTGAAACAAAGGATATTCGGCTCAAATTATGATTTGTACCCACCCCTTCTACGTGATGATCTCCGATCCTAAAGTTCAGTTAACTTGGGTCGAGTGCTCGCCTCTTCGAGAGGTATGTTGAACATTGGGAACAACTGGTTAAAGAACTCACAAGGTTTTCGGAGTGCCAGTTACTCCTTTTTCGTTTTCGGTGTCTGTATCTACACGACTTTGTCTTTGTTTGAGGATTTTTCTCTTTTTTATATCCTTTCTTTCTCATTCTTTTGATTCCCTAACTTTTGCCTGGACTGACTCCTTTTGAGTTCTTTTCGATTTTTTCTTTTGAAGTCCAGCGGGATGCCCTGATTTTTGCCTAAGTATTTGCTTTCTAGCTTTTCTTTTTTACTTAGCGGGCTTTCTTATTTCTCTTTTTTTCTTGGAACAAGTCGTGCGACACTGGTTGTCTTGATTGCTCCGAAAGGATTATAACTGTCTCACTCCTGATTGGTGAGGTTTAACCATTGTGGTTGATGAGGTACGACCTCTGGAGAGGAATATGATGTGATTGGTCCCTAAAGGACAACACTCCTCTATAAGACTTGAACGCTCGATCAAGCTAATTGACAACTACCTTGCCCCGGGTTAAGATGTGAGGGTTCAAAAGTCCGAAAGAAACTCCTACTTCTCGGCTCGAAGTGGTTAACAAGGGATTCTCTTCCTTATCTCTCCGGTGTTTAGGGGATTTGAAACAATGCCTTGTACGTCATCGGCAAAGTTTTATCTGAAAGCAATACGATCATTGGCTATGAGTATTCAGTTTCATCATCCTCCCTCCGCTCATTGCTAATCGTAGTAAGAAATCGGAGTAAATAAAATGCAAGTGTCAGTGTAATGCAGTAAATGAGTGACAACGACATAATTAGTTCAGAAAAAATGCATAATCACTTTATTAACATCACCATTCGAAACATACAATGTTTAAAGCAGGTAGTAACTAACAGAAAAGAAACTACAAATGCAAAAATGGTAAAAAGTCCGAGGACTGCCAATGCTGAGGACGTCTGCCTGTCTGGATCACTGGCTTCTGGAAATAACCCTCTGAATCTGCAAGCTCAGACAGCTGAGAGGTTGTCACGTACCACCAAGACTCCGTCTGGAAAGGAAATACACCCCTGGTCGATCAATTGCTGCACTTTCGCCTGGAAAGCCTTGCAATCTTCAGTTGAATGCCCCGGAGATCCACCATGGTAACCGCACTGAACATGAGGATTGTACCCTGGAGGGTAAGGCTCTGGCACGGGCTTGAGAGCTTTCGGTTCCACCAAGGAATTTTGAATCAGCAGTGGAAGAATCTGGTTATAAGGCACACGCACTGGATGGGAAGAAGCATTCCTTTGTTCTAAGTGGTTGCGAGGTCTCTTTTGATCCTGGTGTTGGTATTCCTTCCGCCCAGGAGTAAAAGGTCGTCGTTTCTGAGTGGCAACGGTCTCTTGTTTAGGCGCTTGCGTCCTTGAGCTTGATCCAGGCAGAAACTGCGAGCGAGGCGATTCAGTCACCAATGGTCGTGGGACGTATTCGAGATCTTTCTCAGCTTCAGGAAAAGGAGTGGAATCATTCACCTCTTCTGCGGGGTACGGGATGAACTTTCCCGATGCTCTCATGCCGCCCGGCACAAGCCTAATCGCCCTTGAGTCAATAAGGTCTTGAATCTTATTCCGGAGAGCCTTACATGTTTCAACATGGTGCCCTGGTGCTCCTGAGTGGAAATCACAACGTATGCTGAGATCAACGTCTGGTGACACATCATTTGGCGGATCTGAGGTCCGAAGCTTGAGAACACGGTTCTGAACCAACAGTGGCAACAGCTGGGCATAACTCACAGGTAGTGGGTCCACAGCTCTATCAAGTAGCTTCTTCCTTTGATTATGACCTTCCGGGTTATTCTGAGATGCCCGGCGCGGCTGCTGACGAGACAGGTCTCGAGCTTCATGCTGTGTAGAGGATCTATGAGGTCCACTTGGCTTCAGCACAGGTGGTACTGACGGTGACGGAGGAAGCACTCTGGTCTCCTCCTTGGGTGCTTGACCACTTTCCTTATTTAGCATACTCCTCAACACTCCCATGAGAAAGCTCAACTGATTCTGCAGCTGCTGATTCTCTTCTCTGAGTACTTGCTGGTCCAGACGCACTGCCTGTATGTCATTCATGACCTGCCCCAGCTGGCTTTGGATTTTCCCCAGTTCAGCTTGTACCTGCTCCATTAGTCTGAGCTGTTCGATTCTGAGTCAAACCTGCAAACACAAGGGTTAGAAGACAAGCCCCGACTTCTGTCATGCAAGATGAATTATGGGTGTCTGTACGTTCAGGAGATCACCCCTGATTCTGGTGTCAACGTGCCAACATAGTGTTAATGCAGTGATAAGACTGGATTCATTCATGGAAGAAAATATCTCATATTGCTCGGGGCACCAGACTCAGGGTACGAAACGTGCCTGTAGCACAGACACATGCTAATGGAATGCAAACATGAATATGCGAGCTAATGCAAAATGCAGGGATGCAACAATATATCCAGGTGACTGCTGTGGAGGTTCGGTATCAACGGTCACTGATGAGAAGGAAACCTCGGTGTGAAACCACTGATCTGATCTGCTGAGAATAACCATCTGATAGGATCGAGATCAAAATTCTGCTCTGACAAGAATAGGTGCCTGATAATAAGGACCCCGGGTGCGAGATCAAGGAACATCTGTTGATGAAGCCTTCAGACCCCAAATCAGAAATCTGCCCTATCAAGAACAAACACACAGCTGCTGATGAGATCTTCAGACCCCACTCAAAATCTGCCCTATCAAGGACAAACAACAACTGCCGATGAGATCTTCAGACCCCACTCAAAATCTTCCCTATCAAGAACAAATAACATCTGCTGATGAGATCTTCAGACCCCACTCAAAATCTGCTCCATCCAGAACAAACCTCTGGTGATAATACTCTGATCAAAACCTGCTCTATCAAGAACAGACAAACACCCGATGATGAGATCCTCTGATCAAACCCTTGCTCTATCCAGAACATATCTGCAACTGAGAACCCAACATAACTGATTCACTGTCAAGAAAACCAGGTAGTCTGGAGGTATAAGTTTCCCGCAATATCCCGACCCCACTCACAGGTATGGACCTAATCCACGGACAAAGGTACGGCATCCTATGCGGTCGTCAGCGTCACAGACTTTCATGAGTGACGATACGATTCCCAGAAGGAGTGGCATCATCAAGTCATGAAGAGGCCTCACTTAGCTGACTTCCAAATGATCGGTCCCCAGAGTCGACAATCCTCACGTCTGGACTCCCCTCAGATCCTCAGGACCGGAAAGGAGCACCTCTGCAAGAATCTCGTCTGAGCGCAGATTTTCATAGGGAACTGTGCCTGCTCAGCAGACAGGTTCGTCTACTACTTCTCCGCAACTATATCTAGGTGTGTACTCAAAGCCCAGGTCCGGCTTTTCACTCACAGTAACATCCCTCTCCCACAACAGCACAGATAATCATATCAAACTGGAAATAAAATGCGGGAAATAAACTGCGGGAAGTAAAAATGCGGGAAGTAAAAAATGCGATAAATAAATGCAACCCAACAAGCAAACACACAAACGATAGGATTGACTCTCATAGGGAACCGGAGAACCAGAGATTCTGGGTTCGATCCCCAGCAGAGTCGCCAGCTGTCGCTTGCGCAAAAATAAGGTGCCGGCATAACAGAAGAGTCGCCACCTTTCGTTATTTATCCCTCAGAGCGGGAAAGGAAACGATCGGAAAAACCTGACGAAAAAGGGTAAGACAAGGTCGTCGCAACCATTGTCTGGGTTCGGGAGTCGGTTACGCAAGGGGAAGGTATTAGCACCCCTCACGTCCGTCGTACTCGACGGGATCCTCGCTTGTTTGTTTACTTGGACGGGTTGGTTATAATCTATCTACCTATCAAGGCTGGCTGAAAAAGAAAAGAAAAATGACTCGGCAAAGCGTCGCACTTTATGCCTACGTATTCCCGTCTGGAACGAGAAATCAGAGTCAACGTAGTTCGGCTAACTACGGGTGAAGGTTGCTCGCTAGGACGTCGCATCCTATGCCTACGTACTTTCATCTGGTATGAAAGATCAGAGCAAACATAGTTCGGCTAACTACGGGTTATCTCCTAAAAGAAGTGCCTTTTATTGTGTTTGCGATTTCAACCGCACTAGAGACTATGACCTGAGAATGAATGCGTCGCATGTCACCCAAAGGGTACCATACTAAACATTCATCCTCAGATGGCTTAAGGCTCGTAACGTACGAAAGAAATCATTCATGATTACTGTATCTTAAACTGCTTCGAGATGCGAAGAGAACAGGCCCAACTAGGAGGGAGACTATCAAGTCCTACTGTTATCATGCCATGGATTCATCCTATGGTTGAGGTTTGAACAGGGAACTCCTAGATGTTGTCATGCATAGGTTTCAACCTAAAAGTCTATCATCAAATCCTCATCAGAGGAAATGAGAGTCCTAAGGGATCATATCAATGATACACCAAAACAGACAAAAGCATCAGCTTTTAACAGTAAAATGCATGCAATGCAAGTGAGGGAGGAAATGTGTGTGGGGCTTCAGCCTCCACAAGCTCGTCTCAACCTCAAGCCAGTCATGAAATAACAGTAACCATACTGAAGATAAACAACATGCTATCAAGCAATAACAGATAAAGGGGATGAAATGCCATCAGGCAAACAAAACACATGCTTGAGAAAGAAAGAATCTACTCTCTAATCCTAACCCTAACACAGAATCTGAATCAAATCTAAGCAAAGCCCTCAAGCAAAACCTAACCAAAAGAAATCAATCCCAGTCTTCAAGCTTCAGAACAAGCTTACCAAAGACAGGGAGCTAAGTAAGCAGACTCATAGTGTCTTCCTCAGGAAAGCACCAGGAGGTGTATACTCAGGAATCATATCCTATGTGGCTCAACTACTGTGATCAGTTTACATTCCTCCTCAGGAGAAACTAAACTCACAAGCAGGCTCCAACATCACTGGATACTTAGGAAATCCTATCTGAACTAGTGGAACTAAGTGAATAGACCCATAGGACCTTCCTCAGGAAAGTACTAGGAGGCTTCCACTTAGGAGTTGTATCCCATGTGGCTCAACAACATGTGATCAATTTACATTCCTCCTCAGGAGAAACTAAACTCACAAGCTGGCTCCAACATCATTGGATACTTGAGAAATCCTAGACAAACTAATGGAACTAAGTGAATAGACCCATAGGACCTTCCTCAGGAAAGTACTAGGAGGCTTCCACTTAGGAGTTGTATCCCATGTGGCTCAACAACATGTGATCAGTTTACATTCCTCCTCAGGAGAAATTAAACTCACAAGTTGGCTCCAACATCATTGGATACTTAAGAAAGAGGAGAGAAGAAAGAATGAAAGTCATTCATAGTGCCTTCCTCAGGAAAGTACCATGAACTCCCTTCAAACTTCAGGATCTCAAACCTCACAGACAAGGAACAAGCCAAGCTCTGGGTCTCTGAGTCTTGATCTACAATCTTCTCTTCATGATGCTCTCCAACAATATCTTCAAGACAACATAAGCCCCACAACAAATTCCCCACAATAAACCCCAAAGATGAACAGATAACCACAGCACAGACAAAAACAATAGGCAACTTCAGAAAATACCTAAAAAATACTAAACCAAGGGGGAAAATCTAACAATTATTCACAAGGGTCTACAACATCTACCCATAACATCCCCATATGCCTCTACCCAAAAATCAAAACAAAACTATCTAAAGAAAATGAATTTCCTCACCTATGCACAACCTAAACCCTAATTAGGATACCCTAATGCTACCCTAATTAAACTAATCAAAATTTAATCTAAAAATCAAGAATAAATCCTATAGGGAACTATGATCTAGTATCTAATTGCACAAAAAAGAATGAGTTAAAAAGACTAAAGGAAGGTCCTAAAATAAATTCTACAAAATTGGATATCAAACTACACATATTAAAAGCTATTTAAAAGAAAAAATCTATTAAAAATATGAAAAGAAAATAAAATGGAAATTTTATTTATCTATATTTTTCTAGACAGATTTATTTACATGCAGGAAAAAGAAGAATTAAAAAATATTAAATTCTCTATTTTTTATGAATTTTACAAATGCAAGAAAAATATTAAAAGAATTAAAAAGAAAATAAAACAATTAAAGGGGAGGGGGTGTGGAAAGCAAGGCGGGTCAGCTGGTTTCTTGATGGGCCAGAATATGGGGGGTGCGGATAGGAGACTGACTAAAGCCCACACGCCCCTCACTAACTGAAACGACGTCGTTTCAGCTTTTTGAATCTCCCTCCAATTCTGAATAAATCTGGGCCGTGGATGAGGTGGAAAGAGTCAAAAATTTCAACACAAACCAACGGTAGAGATTATCTCTCCTACCTTAGACACTTAGGGTTTCAAGAAGCATCACCCATGCACGAATCTTCCCTTCTCCATATCTCTCTCATCTCGCGACCATTTCCTTCGATATAAAAACCAAACTTGATCCTCTCACGGCCCTCTATCCAGCCATGGTCGTGGATTTTCTTAACACTCACTCTAGAAAGAAATACGCACGAGGGAAGTCTTGGACACCATTACTTTCTTCTGTTTTGCATGATCATGGATTTGGATGAAACTAACCTAGAATGATCCACACTTCATGGTGATTATTCTAAGCTACAAAGCTAAGATTATAGTACACTACATGGTGTGTTCTTGATCCTAAAACAGAAATGGCCATAAAACAAACCTCCATGGAATGCTCTTAAACTCATCATGATTCATCCCTAATTGGTCTCTATCATGCTTACCCTAACAACAAACCTTAACTATGCATAAATAATGAGTTTCAAGAGAAAACGCATACCTTGCAAGTGGTGATGGCTATGGTGTTTCTTCTCCAATCCAACCCTTGGTACTTGTGCTAATTGATCCTTGGATGATGGTGATGATTCTGGTGAAGAGAAATTGTACTCAAACCTCTTGAATTATGCTGTCCAAACCTTTATGCAAATGGGAGTGATGAGTTGAATCACACAAAACAGCCATGAATTCTTGAGCCTTCTTCTTGCCTTTCACTCCACAACAATGGAGGATGATGATGATGATGAAAGATTACACCAACAATGGAATTTGGGAGAGATTGAAACCAAAATGCAATGAGGGAGTTATGGTATCAAAGTGTATTTGCAAGCTTGAGGAATCACCAACCAATGCATGGAGCCACCCTAGGGCTTATATAGATGAGAATAGAAATGTCTAGAACTTTGGGGAACCTTCCATGAAGTTTCTAGAATGTATCACGTAATGAGAAGTTGAATTTGTCATCTTGAGCAAATCCCATGCAATCTCATGATATACCATGTAATCTCACCTAAATTCTCCTCATATGATATTATGACATGAAAATAAGGTCTTACAAACCCTTATGTAGCATTTTTCCATCTTTCCTTTTGATGCCTTAAAGTGCAAGTAACAAATTTACAAAGCAACTCCAATTTTTAAGCCTAAACTCAAAAATGTGGCTAAACCATTGTTTTTAAAATGATGTTTCCAATCAAAATGATATATTGTATGACCCATTTTGGATTCCTATATCTTCCAAACCAATTTCCAATTCCAACTTTTTCAACTTATAAGCCTTTTACAAGTCATTTTGACCATTTTAAAATATCCATGCTCCAAGATTTTTCAACAATTCATGACCTTCTTTCTAGACTTAAAATCCCATTTTGAACAACTTTCATGTTTTGAGTTTTTCTATTTGAGGCTTGGAAATAGGAGATATGGCATTTGCTTAAAAATGACCTATAACTGACAAATGACCAAAATACCCCTGTCTTGTTCAAACCATAAGTTGAGTTCTACAAATCCTATCAAGGACTTCTACCACTCAAATTAAAGCTAAGAAGATTCCCTTAAACATTCATGTTGACCAAGAGATCATAGGAATCATCCTACTAGGGCAAACGTTGTCTGCAAGTTGGGTGACTTTCAAGGACCCAGATTCACACACCTCAGCTGACCTGTAATTTGCCAAAACCATAACTTGAGCTCTGTAACTCCTATCAAGGACTTCCACCACTCAAATTAAAGCTAAGAACAAGCTCTACAACATTCATGTTGTGGGGAAGATGAGATATCAATCACATCTTGAGCTCAAACTGCCTGGAAAGTAGGGATCAAACTAGGGTTTTTTCACTGACAATCCTCAGAAACCCTGACTTGAAACTTCTCAAACTCCTCAATCATGATGAATTGATCTAGGAATCATCTTTATAACACCTCTATGCACCATTCCATGATCTCATGGCCCTTGTATTAGGTCTCAACCTTCTCCAAATTTTCAGTTAACCTAGGGTTGACCCAGTCAAAACCCTAATTCTACCATTCATGGGTTGAATCCTCTGAACTCTTGCATAATGACTTCTCTGGGCTTCATGATGGCTATCAAGACATCTCATAGGCTTTCTCAAAACATCAAGTTCATTCTCAAAGTCTCAGAATCATCTGAGGAGCACCCACAACTCTCAAGCTATGAAGCACACAACCCTGGTTTCAATCCATTTCCTCTGAGGATCTCTTGAACTTTCTGATGAAGGTATCCATTTTCAAACACTCAATGAATAAATAATTGTTGGTCAAATTTTGGGGTGCAACAACGACTAACTTTAATTTTCGTCAATATAATCTTCTTTAATTTTCATCAATATATCTTGTTCATAATATATCTTGACCTTACTATCATTGTTCATATACTTGTTAATATTATATTGATTATTACTATTATTCTTGTCAAATTATTCATATTGTTCATATTATGTTCATCTTGTTCATACCTTGTACACATTATTTGAAAACACACTAATAATAATCGAAACCCTAAAAGTCTAAATTGGTGGACTATGGTTACTTTTCCGAACAAAAAAACTTGGACTTTATACAGAAACCCTAGCTTGGATCTTTTGTCTGACTCTTACTCAAGGCTTAGTTTAGGACACCTCGCGTGCACACGGCTTCTCTTGGGCTACCCGATAATAAACTCTTTTATTTCATGTAATCCCATGTAGCTTACATGTACCCCGCTCCCATTCCGATGTACACACGTGTATTGCTTTGATTGTGGTTTGTTTACTAGGAACACCCCTAGGGACTAGCATAGACTAAACCATTTTCAAACTAATTCTCGATTCGTCGTCGAGCCACTTTTCAAACACCCTCTATAATTCGATTGCTCATTAGCATCGCCATCAACCTAACGCACACACTCTCCCATTTTATCGTGGTTTCGTCACTAGGAGCGCCTCTAGAGACTAGGATCGATTCTCACCATTTTTCAACCAAACTCTCGATTCGTCGTCGAACCATTTTCAAATCAACCTATTTTCAAATTCTTCGCACGCAAATACAATCAAACCCTTGATCCAACATCAAGTGGATTTTCTCAATCAAACTTCAAAATGATTAACAATTATCGGAACTCTTTCAAGATAAAAAAGAGGGGGATTGAGCCTTTGATCTCTCTTCAGTTGTTTAAGGGAGAGTTCTCTTACTCGTGTGTAAGCAGTTGACGCCTCTAAAAAACTTACAACTCGATAACTTTCAAACTATCTTCCAACCACTCACCGTTTAAAATACTCTTCAAACACAATTTCTTTTCAAGATGAAAAAGAGAGAGAGTCATGCCTTTGACTCACTCTCCCGATTACTTGGGCCCGAGCGTTTTGTCTTTGATTTCCCGCATGAAATTTTGGGCAATATGTCTTATGAAATACACATGGGTCGAGGGAGGATCCTGCCAACCGTTATCAAGGTTATTGTATGCACTCTCGATTGATGGGTGTTTATCAGAGATCAAACATAAGTTAGGTTGGGGAGAAACGTAAAAGCGGAATTTTTTTAAGAAAAAACTCCAATCCCCAGCAGTCTCCCCTTCAACTATAGCGAAGGTTATTGGAAAAATGTTATTGTTCCCGTCCTGTGCCACAACCATGAGTAACGTGCCCTTATATTTTCCGTATAACCATGTGCCATCAACTTGAATTATAGGTTTTCAACATGCAAAGCCTTTGATGCATGGTTCAAACGCCTAAAATAGTCTGTGAAAAATTTCATTTCCACCAACACAAGTCCCGTCTGTTGTATACGCTGGCATTGTCTCTAATATGCCAATGATCCCTAGAGAGTATTGTTTAAGAGCCACCAAGAATTTTGGAAGTTCCTTGTAAGACTCCTCCCAATTTCCAAACACCCTTTCAACCGCTTTAGTCCTAGCAATCCATGCTTTCCAGTATGAAGGAGTGTAATTGTACCTTTGAACCATATATGCAATTATGGTACTCACCTTTAAAGATGGGTTGTCGCTAATGACTGATAGAATCTCATCGCAAATAAATTGAGAGCTGAGCTTGCGATGGTCCTGCATCGGATTCGAGATTATACAAGTGTGGGCTGGACCCATCGACCCTATTTCCATGAATCACTTCTCTTCTTGAAAGACGCTGTTAATCGGAAATGACACACCTCGTTACAATAATAGATCGTATACCGAGTCGGATTTGTTCGATCGACTCTATAATCTGCTGATAAGTCCATGTGATATTGTTTAATTGCTCGGGCACAATCTTCTTTTGTATGAAACTCGTCACCCTCTTTTAATAGCCCTTCTGTTGCGTAGTTCGGGTTGTAAAAAACATCTGTTGAGGGTTCATCGTCACCTAAGTCGAGAGTTATCATGTGTTAAGGTAGGCAATAAATATGGTCGGGTGGAACCCCCTCTTCCTCGTTGTTCACCATGTTGTTAACAGTGACTTCAGCTGCTTCTTCTTCTTCATCAATGACATTGAATTCAGCGTGTTCCTTATCAGATTCGTAAAAAACTTTAGAAGAATCAAGTTGTTGAGACAGTCGTTGTTGTTGTAACGTAACGTATAACACAATATCTGAGAAACCAGAATACTAATGACTTCGAAACATGCTACGTACATCTTCATCGTCTCGAATCTTTAATGAGAAAAATTTGCATTCGCTGTGCCCACCAAAGAACACTAGATTTTTGTATATTATTCGGCCAACTGGACCACATTGCAGTTTTTTTCTAATCTTGACTTCAAGTGTAAAAAATTTGACCTTCTGTAATAAAAAAACTCGTAACATCAGTATTTCTAAAATTGTAATCGGCTATGTTACATTCAGAATCCTCACTGTTTAGATGTGCACTAATCATGTATTGTGGTGTTTGAGACATAGTTAATGTTTTAGTAAAATTGTGTTTGGAGGGATTGTTTTACTAATTGATATGATAATAATTCAGATCTCTCTACTATATTAATAGCAATAAAGTGAGTTGCATGACAAGACAACACTCTGTGTGCCTACAAAGTGAGTTGCATGACAAGACAACACTCTGCGTGCCTACAAAGTGAGCTGCATGACAAGACGTCTACACTCTGATTCTATGCAGGCCTACGAGATTCCCTGCATGCCTAACGTCTACACTCTGATTCTATGCAGGCCTAACGAGATCCTTACTAATAAATGTATACACATGGCTACAGTAACCGTCTGCACTCTGCATGCATGACAACACCGCAACATGCATTTCCAAGACAAAACTAAACCGAGTTCAAAATGTTTTCTGATTTGTTATATTTTATCTAATGTAACTCTAGTTCATCATATTGAAAAAAAATTATATTATAACAAAATTTTATTTTCTTAATTTATTAAATAATTAATGTATTTAATTTATATATAAATTAGATGCATTAATTGTTCAATAAATTAATGTATTTAATTTATATATAAATTAGATGCATTAATTGTTCTATAAATTAATGTATTTAATTTATATATAAATTTGATGCATTAATTGTTCAATAAATTAATGTATTTAATTTATAATGTAAAACGGAAGGTTATATGTTCAGAGGATTCTCTTTTGTATATAAATTAGTCTAGATATATGACAACACTCTGCATGCATGACAACACCATAACATGCACTTCCAAGACAAGACTAAACTTGCACGCCTCCCTTCATCCATGTCACATGCATGCCTGACAACACTCTGCATGCATGACAACACTATACATGCATGACAACACCACAACATGCACTTCCAAGACAAGACTAAACTTGCACGCCTCACATGCATGCATGACACTTGCTCTGCATGCACAACAACACCACAACATGCACTTCCAAGACAAGACTAAACCTGCACGCCTCACATGCATGCTTGACACTTGCTCTACATGCATTTCCAGGTCACATGCATGCTTGACGCTTCTCGTGCGCATCCTCCACAATGTGGTACCCGTGGTCGTTTAGATAGAGCCGACCATTAATTTTTTTTTTATCAATTGTAATTTATATTCTATTATAAATTAATATATTTTACTATTTATTTTTTAGATTATTTATATTCCATTTTTTTAGATTATTTAAACTTCAAATCTTATTTTAATTATGTTATAAAACTAAAATTAGGAAAAACAAAAAATAAAACCTATAAAAATAAAAATAAACAAAAATAGAAAAAAAATTAGAAACCCTAACGAAAACAAAAAAAACACAAGGAACTGATTCGCCATATTATTTGGCGAATCCTTTAAAAAAAATTGGTTTTTTGCATTAATTCGCCAACCCATTTGATGAATCCACTATTGCTTGTATGGTTTCGTCAGCCCATTTGGCGATTGCATGTTGAATTATAGCCAATTTAGAAATTATTTTAAAAACTTATTTTATTTAGTATTTTTGTTGAAAACATTGGTTAGTTTTAAAAAAATTCGGAAAAACTAATTGAAATCAAAAGGGGCCACCTAAGAGTTAGATCTAAAAAAACTGCACACGTTTCCTCATATCCTCAAAACTGAAACCCAATTTTTTCACTCTCCTTATGTTCAAGGTACTGCAACAAAAACAACAATAACTATCCAACTTCTAATCAATTCATCCTTTCGCTTCAAATATAACCGGCAACGATTCCCTTCGATTGTCAAAAAAACATCCAATCTGCCGTAAGATGGTGGCAGGCATGAGGTGCAGGGTGGAGGTTTTGCGCCACCGTTGTACGGAGGAGGAATGGTTTGATGGCGCCAAAGACGGTTTTTCTCGGCCGGAGAAGACGCGTCAGGCACTGTGTGCGACGGTCTTAGGCGTCGATTTAACAGCTGGGAGGAACTGTGTGTTGTGACTGTTGTTTCGCATTCCTCTTTTCGATTCTGAATTTTTAATTTACATTCATAACATAGAATCACTCATTCCAACTCTTTATGAGGTCTATAATTTCGTTAACTACCACCACACTATCCTATATTTGTCTCCCCATTAATCTTTTAAGCACCTTCTTTAACCCTTTTTACTGTAAGATTAATATCACGTGAAATTCGGGCACCAAGAGGGAAATTCAAGCACTAAGAGGACAAATATCGTATATGATATCAGGGCATAAAATTGATATTGGACGATCTGTCACCAAAAAAAGAGCGGAACAATCAACCTAGTCATGACCAACCTATTGATATTGAAGGAATCTTTTGAGTCTTTCAATGGATCATTCCCGGATCCAATGGAATTGATTTGTATAGAAAGAAGCTCTGTCAAATAAATATTCCAGGGGCAAAATATAGAATGAGCGTGGAAAAAAATTTCATATTAATTTGAACCAACCCATATGCTCCCTTTTTAATAAGATTCCAGTTAAAAGCATATAACTGCGGTAATGTGCCTCTCCTTGGGTATTTGGTAACCATGTATGTAAGGGTATAATCGGCGATTTGACAGCAAAAAGAATAAGAAATGCCTGCAGTGTACAAAGTGTACAAAATAAATTTTGTAGCTGAATACAAATGTTATACAACCTAATTACCTTATTTCCCCTATGAGGAAATAAGAAAATTAAGGAACCTGCGGCTATTGGGAAAACAACAACTATTGTTAACCAAGGAAAATAATTCGTAATACCGTGATAACACAATTAACAATGAACAATTTAAACAACATTGCAGTAAGACAATTCACAGCGATCGGGTATCGGATTGTATTTTTTAGCAGGAGACAATTCACAGTTTATTGCAGGCATTATACAGGCGCAATATCAAAAGACAAGTTTCAGAGGCCAAACTATACTCAGAACAGGTGGCAACAGGCGATTCTCCAAGTTTCCCTCCTTTTTGCGCCAATTTTTGAAATTTTGAATGTGGTAATCGATTACCACAATCTGGATAATTGATTACCATAGTCGAAATTTGCCCAAATACTTCATTTTTCCAGCACTGCAGCATTTAGATTGCATTTTGGTCATGTGATTTCTCATGTGCATCAGTAAAAGTATCTAGAAGTGGTTCCGATTTGATTCATTTTCACAAATTAATTTCATTCCCTCCAAAATTCAAACACTTCCATTCCTAATCTCACTTCTAATTTTCATTCCTCACACTAACCCACAATCCAAACCATATTTAATTCTATACCTAAACCATACTTAAATCATTTTGCTCCAAACCTCTTAGAACTCTCAGTCATTTTCTGAATTTTCTACACATCTCACTTCAATTCTCTCAACTTTTCTCTCATTCCAAAACCCTCACAAAAGCTCCATAGCTAAAAGCTACACAAATTGTACATTGCAATTTTGTGAATCCTTGAGCTAAACATTCATTGCATCATCATCCTTGGTTCAATTTTGGTTTTTTAGTTCATTTGGATCTTCAATTAAGCTGTTGAAATCACTTTTGGAAGAGTTTTTGCTTATTTGTAGATTATTGCTTGGATCTTCAAGTTTTCTTACTAGAGCTTCATAGATCCTTGGATTTCTTGCTTGGATCTGTTAATTGCAGCTTAACAACACTCACCAAAGCAAATATCAGCTTTGTAGGTTGGTAAATACTATATCTAGCTTTGATTTTGCTTAATCTTGCATTTCACAATGTAGATCCTTGGCATTTTGGTGTTATTTGATCCATTGTTTTTTTTAATTATTGATTTTTGTGTTTGTTGGATCCAATTGATTTTTTATTGCTATGATTTGACATGATTTTCCTCCATAATTGATTGCTTATTCATTTGGATGATTGGATAAGTCATTTGCTGCTGAAAGTGCTTTTGGAAAGTTGAAATTCTCCCACTGTCTCAGTGGTAATCGATTACCACAATACGGGTAATCCATTACCCTGCCTTTTCACGTGTATTTTTAAAATTTTCAAGTGAGTAATCGATTACCCACATATTGGTAATCGATTACCACTGTGACAAAATGTGTTTTAATGCATTTTCAAGTTTGTTTGGGTCCCTTTCCACTTTTAAACTTCATGGATTTATATGACGCATATATGTGGACTGTTTTTTTTTATCTATTTCATCATTCTTGATAGCATGCTTTCGATTCTTCAACACGCAAATTTTGATTTTCGTTGATGAACATTTATGATCGTTGTGTTGCACTCTTGGTGTGTTGATCATGTTGCATAATCATTTACACAATGTTGATTGTTGGTTCTTGATGGTTATCTTGCTGGATTTGTTTCACATGTTCGTTGTTTGTTTCCGATTCCGCAAGCGTATGATTATTCGAATGATTAATTGGTGTTGGATATGCATGATGTTTCGAAAGTTTAATTGTGCATCGAACTTTTTTGTGCTTGATTGTTAATGCATGTTCATGATTGATCCTTACCATGTCATAAGCTTTCATTTCAATGTTGATGTTACATGCTGCATGACTTTTCACACCTGTTGTTCTGAATTTTAACATGTTGTTAATTGTTCATCCATTCTGCCTACTGCTTTTTATACCTTCTATTTGTTGGATCATGAGCTGTTAAATGTTGTGATTATTTGTTGGATTTTTATTGTTGTTCTGAAACTGGAGCGTTATCGTAGCTGCTATTTTTGATTTGTTTTTCTTGTTTCGTTTTGTTCTTGCATCCTCCCTTAAGGACTCCTAGTCCAACTTAATTTTTTATTAAGTTTGGAGTAGGATAGACGTTAGGAGTTAATCCATGCATAATAACATTAGGTTAGTCCCTTTTAACCTCAACCTTAGGTCTACTTTTGCATGCTAACATTAAGATAGAATTTCTCCTCGCATCCCAACCTTATGGCCATTTTGCATGACAACGTTAGGACCGAATTTTCCCTTAGACCTTTTGTGTGTCTCTTTCTCTTTTCTCTTAAAAAAATCAAAACACTTAATAAATATGATGTGTGTTGTGCACCACGAGTCTTAAGCACGTGGAAAAATATGAGCGGATACATTTCTAACCTTATTTTAGCATACTTTGCGCGCGAGACGTTTGGATCGTTAGCGTGAAGTATTCGATCTTATGTCATAGACTTTAGTGTGATGCGCATTTCAAAAAAATTCAATTCACTTCTGTCTAAAACTCACAAACCAAATGCAAATCATTTTATCCTTCAGGATTGTGTGTCAAACCATTTTCAGAAAGAGTACATTATTTTTCTGTTCTACTGCAAACAGGCATCGACCCTAACTGCTGGAATGAGAACTTAACGTCGCTCATAAAAAAGTACAGTTTGTGAGTTGAACTACGACTGTTCTGATTTCTCGTTTCCGTTGAGAATACGTAGGCACAAGACGACGATGTCTTGGCGAGCAACCTTTCCCCCTTTCACCCGTAGTTTTCTGAACTACGTTGACTCTGACTTTCCCATTGCACGAGGGAATACGTAGGCATGGGACAACGAAGTCTTATCGAGTCTCCTTTTTCTTTTTTTATCCATTTCGTTCCGTTAGCAGAAGGCTTTAGATAACATATCCTTTGATTAGAACAACAAGCGTGAATCCTGTTGAGTACAACAGATGCAAGAGGGTGCTAATACATTCCTCTCGCATAATTGATCCACGAACCCTGGATTTGGTTGCAATGACCATGTCTTCTCCCTTTCTTTGAGGTTTTCTTCGATTGTTTCTTTTTCTCCAATGGGATAAATAACGTTCGGTGGCGACTCTTCTGTTTTTCTGTCAGGTATTTTTCGCAGTTGCGACAGTAATATACTAGAATCATATCTTCAACGAATCTTTAGAGATCTCACGCTTAAAAACAAATCTTCTAAAAATGCGAAACAAGATTTGCTTCGGTATCACACCAACATGTCAAAACATCTGGTATAACATATCGTTAGAATATTTGTTTTAACAAAATGCAGTCAATCATAAAGCAAACAATCTAACCTTACGGGCCAAAATATTTAATTAGATAATATTTTTTTTAATTCAAAATTTTAAAATATTTAGAAGAATGACAAGCATATTTAATTCTAATTAATATAACCACATCTAGGCTACATCAAAGAAATTAAAGACTTTGATAAACTTGTTAAATTGTGATCGTGTATCTGTAAATTGAATCTTTATAACACAACAAAAAAAAGGTACGTTACAGTAACCACCATAACAAAATATTATTGTAATAAATTCATAGACACACAATAATCTCAGATCCTCTAACCCAGTTTGAAAAATTCATCACCAGCATTCACTCCTTTTTTTTCCTTCATATTTTTATAACACTCATTTTGGTAATTAAATCCAAATCAGTAATCACATTCTGTTTATTATCCCATTATAGATAAGAGAACTGCTCCAAAAATATGAGACACCACCAACTTTCCAGATACACTCATTTTCACATTGCCAGAGTTATCGTTTGTCGGTTTAGCAGATGAATCTGAGGAATCTGGTGATAATGGCTTCTCCTTATCAGCTTTTGGAGTCACTGCTGAAGGTTCCGGTGCCAAAGACGGTCCCTTCCTCGGTGCTTTAGCAACAACAAAGAAATCCATAGGAAGAAGCACTTTGCCAACTTTATAAATAGCAAGATGCTTATCAGTATATATAATGCCATTGATTGTAGTGTTCACTTCCCCTGTTGATATGTTCACACTTCCACCATAACTAACCACATTCAGTTCCACCTTTCCTGGTTTAGCTCCAGCAAGTGTTCTCACAGGGTTGGTTAGAATATCGAAGTTAGAGCTAGATACGTAGTCTGAGATTACGTGAAACTGTAAGAGCTCGAGTTTCTGTCCATCAGAAAGAGAGTTTAGGAATCCAGCTTTGAGTTCTGAGAATGCGCTGTCATCTGGTGCAAGAATAGTTAATCCGCCTGTTTTTGTAGCCAATAGTTGTGAATTGAGTTGGTTGATCAATTGAGTTGTTTTCATGAGTCGGATTAAGACATTGAATGACTTAGCCTTTCTTAGGATTCCGACGATGTCAACAGCGCCCGCAGTGTCAGGAGTGGAGTCACTAGGTGAGTCTGGTAAGGAAGGTACCAATGGTTTAGGGGCTGCAGCTGGTTGGGTTGGAGCTGGAAGCGTAGGTTGTATAGGAGCATTAGCAGGTGATAATTGAGATAAACTAGTGGTTGTGGAATACAAGAGAGAAACTAGTACTGCAAGTGAGAAGGAAAAAAGATGAGATTGTTTATTCAACATCATTTTGGTTTCGATTAATAAGGGCGATGGTGCTTTTGAAGTTATGCAAATTGTACTACCTTGATGTATTGGTGAGATTCAGTAGTTGGCTTTTATAGAGAAAACACATGAGTGAGTGACACTGAAATGTTGGTAAGAGGGTTTGTTTTAAAATCTTAAATTCTGATTCATGAACACACACAGAGTTGCTACCTAGAATTCTGGCAAAGAGGTTGTGATTTGTTATCAGAAAATTATAGTTTTATTGCAACTGAAACCGAGTGAAAGTGATACCAAATCTAACTAATGTGTAAGTAATACTTGCATAATCTGAGATATTCCACTAATAATCAACTTTCAATTTTAACTATATATTGCTTTTCGTATTGCTTTCACTTTTCCTTGTCAACTATAAATCACATTTTGTGATAGGCAAAGAGATTAAGCTGTTGCATCAACCAGCGAAGGCAGATATGGGATTATTTGGTTTGGGAGGTCGGCCTTCAAGTTCTTGCCGAAGGACAGCACAAATAATACCATTAGAATTTAGAATATTTTTTTAGCTTAATTGTAATTTTAGTCCTTCTATTTTACCTTTTTATGAATTTTAATCTCTCCATTTTAAAAATCACAATTTTTATCTCTTTTTTAAGTTTTGTGATGGATTTTAGTTTCCTTCCCAATTTAACACTTATTTTTAATGACGTGGCGTTCAGTTTGTTGACGTGTCAATATCATGTCATTTTCATTAATAATAATTATGTCACATCATATATTTATTTATTTTTAATTTTAATAATAATATTATTACAATGAGTAGTTTTAATTTCATTATTTTAATTTTTTGAATTATCATGAATAAAATTGAATTAGATTACTAAGAATTTAGTGGAAATATGAAAATTACCATAATATTATTAACATTTTGAATTAAAAGTGAATTAGCATGAATTAAAATTGAATTAAATTACCATAATATCCTTAACATTTTGAATAAAACTGAATTAACTTACCATAATATCATTAGTGTGAATTAAGTTATTATAATTATCATAAAAGTTATAATGAATTTAAAGTAACTTTAATATCATTAATATTTATAATAATTATAATAACTTACTAATTTAATAACAATTTATCACAAAAAATATATTCTTCTCCAAAAGGTTCTTTTCCCAAAAACAAAATTTTCCCCAAAAAACCCCGAACGAATTGTGAATTTATTCTCCCTCTCTATGTCACAATGGCTTCCATTCTCTTTCAACAAAAAAATTTCATTTGGACTCATTGATGTAACTCAGTGCATATCATGAGAGATTCATACATGTTTCAAGTTTTAAAACCCAGTTTTTATCCATAGCCTGTATCAGCCGTACAACAATCGTTATCGTTGCAGTAAATCTCTCTCGGTCGTGAATCTCTTGTCTAACATCAAATGAAGTGGCAATTTATTGTTGCAATGGTTGTTCTTAGATCCAAAACTAGATAGAGAAGATCAATGGTTTTCTATTTTAAGAAAGAACATAAATCTAAAGAAATATATTGAAGTAGAGACAAGAACATGTTTTTTTCGTCTTGGGGAAGAACATACATTTGAAGCGATGATGTTGTTGCTACTGAGTATTTTATGAATTTGTAATGAAATTCATTGTTACTACTGGTTTTCTGTTATGAATTTGTTGATGTTGATTTTATTACTAATTTTTGATATTCTGAATTTGTGATGTTGTTTTAAAACTATTTTGAAGGAGGAATGGTGATACTTTTGTTACTAGATTTTTAAGGAATGAATTATGTTTATGGGTTATTGGTCATGTTTCTACTTAATTCTTAATAATTTAATTCAATTTTAATCCTGATAATTCAAAATCAATTTTATTTATTTTATTAAATTATTCATTGTAATGTAATTCAATTTAATTAATTTTTAAAAAATTTAAAATAATAATAGTATTGTTAAAATTAAAAATAAAAATATATGACGTGGCATAATTATTATTAATGAAAAATGTCATGCCATTGACACGTTAACAAACTGAGCACCACATCATTAAAAATAAGTTCCAAATTAGGGAGGGAGACTAAAATCCATCACAAAACTTTAAAAAGGGACTAAAATCATGGTTTTTAAAATGGGAGGATCAAAATTAAAAAAATAAAGACAAAATAGGGGGACTAAAGTTGCAATTAAGTCTATCTTTTTATTAGCTAATAGTAGGTATCCTAATTAAGTTAACATCTCTAAACACCTAGCAGAATTATATCCTAAAATCTTGAGTGATTAGAGAAAAATAATATATTTTGAAATTGTCATAAATCAAAATGATAGAAAGAAATAGAAATGTCAACCAAAGATGTCAGGGCCTAGTGGATAGTGTGTTTGTTTCTTTATGTGAAACAAATTTTCAAGTGACACATATCGGTGATATTTTTCCTATACAATCTGCACTATACAAAATCGGAGTCGGAGTACTCATCTATGTCACAATCCGTTCTCTTGGGGGTACCATAAACGCATGTTGTGTGCGAGAGTGATATCTCATAATGCGTTTGACCACACTAGGATGTGATTCTTTTGGGGATGTTTGAAAACATGCACACATACATACAACAAACATTATGTCAGGAGAAGATACAATTAGATAGAGATGAAAGCATATGATACCTCGATACTTGCTTATTTTAATTGGTTTTCCATCTTCGTCTTAGTCAAGGTTGTATGAGATTGGCATTGGTGTTGCTATTACTTTGTACTTCTTCATATCAAATCTTTTTAGCAATTCTGTATAGTATTAATCTTAATTTATGAATGTTCCTTTTATAGTTTAAAAATTTTGAAGTCCTAGAAAATACGTTATCTCTCTCTTATCATGCACGTTTCAAACTTGTTCTACATAAATTTAGAGAATTCCTTGCACAAGGATTTGTTAAGAGCACCAAAGATAATATCATCGACATATATTTGAATTAATAAAATTTCATGTTCAGTTTTCTTGATGAAAAGTGTTTTATCAACTCATCCTATTTGAAACTTTTTTTCAAGTAAGAATTTACTTAAACGGTCTTACCATGCTCTAGAAGCTTGTTTTAATCCATATAGTCCTTCTTAAACTTGAAAACATGGTCTGAAAAAGTTGGGTTGATAAAATCTGGAGGTTGAGAAACAAATACTTCCCTTGGATGTAAACATTTAGAAAAGAAATTTTTACATCCATTTAAATATTTTGAAATTCATGATGTAAGAGAAAGCTAATAACATCTGTTGTGAATCAATGTCGCCAAAAATAAACCAAAATATGAGAAAGATTGAGTTTCTTGAACAAACACAAGAAACTCTATCTGGTTTTATGAAAGAGGGAGAAGAAGGAAGAATAATTGGAATTGGTTAAATCTGCTTTACTATTCACTTACTCAATAAGGGTTCAAAGATTATAAGTGAATAACAACAATTAACCTCTCTCAACAACATGAGAGAATTAGTTTATTTATATACTACTAAGTTAACTTAGG
The DNA here is from genome assembly GCA_963859935.3 of Lathyrus sativus. NCBI lineage: Eukaryota > Viridiplantae > Streptophyta > Magnoliopsida > Fabales > Fabaceae > Lathyrus > Lathyrus sativus. The sequence goes on along the minus strand of OZ012741.1, from coordinate 410,295,431 downwards.
CTACAAGCTAATTTAACAATTGGACTTACAAGTAAGACCTAATTCAACATGCTTTAAAATAAAATGTATTTCAACATCATGATTTAATAGACTTCGACTACAACATACACAAATCCTATTGAACCATGAAGCTACCCTTGTCGACACTAGAGTTCGATCCAAATACCATAAATGTCCACCTTGGAACAAACTCTACACTAATAAGGGAACAAAATAGCTTTCATCATGCAACTTTATCAACTACACACATTGGAAAAACTTGCTACTCGACAATGTCTTGGTGATCATATCATTAACATTTTCATCACTCGAAACCCCCAACACTTAAACTTCTCCACATTCTATCATATTTTTGATAAAGTGCAACCTCACATCAATATGCTTGCCTCGCTTATGATAGGCTAAATTCTTGGACATGTGTATTGCACTTTGACTATCACATTTAACTGTCATAACTCGACCTTAAAGTTTCATCTCCTTAGCAAAACCTTTAAGCCACAATGCTTCTTTCACAGCTTTAGTAGGGCAACTTACTTCTCTTTAATGGTTGATAAGGCAACAACCTTCTGAAGAGTTGCTTTCCAACTTATTGTTGTGCTAAACATAGTGAGTACATATCCAGAAATAGATTTTCTTGAATTCATACAACATGCATAATAAGAGTTGAAAAATCCTTCAATTTCAACTTTACTATCATCACCATAGACTCTACCATAAATTATGACTCTTTTCAAAGACCCATTTATGTATCTCATAATCCACTTTAATACTTGCCAATGCGCCTTCCTAGGATTGACCACGTACCTGCTTACAAAGCTCACTCTATACTCTATGTCTGGCCTCGTACAAACTATAACATAAATTAAAGAACCTATTATACTAACATATGGAATGTTATTCATATAGGCTCTTTTGACTTCAGTACTAGGACTTTGAGTTGTGTAACACCCCAAAATTAATCGGAATATTTTAATTAATTATTTAATTGAGAATATTCGTATTTTGGTGGTTTTTAATAATTTTGTGGATTATGGAGAAATGTGCATTTTTGAACTATTTATTTGATTAATAGTAAATAATATTAATTTATTAGTATTATTATTAATTAAAATAAATATAAGTGAAATAAGGGTAAATTGGGCATTATGAAGAATTAGTAAGGGTGTTATGGGAAAAGCCCAATTTGTGTGGCCCAAGTCTAAGTTTGAAAAAATAGAATTCTATAGGTTTAGGATTCATTTTGTTAACCGTGAAAAGAATGGAGGCCAGAGCTCTGAGGAGGGAGAATGAAGGCAAAAGCTTCGGAAGATGCCTGGAGATAATCGTGAAAACTTCGAATCGGCTAAGGTATGGGGAGTATTGATTTTCATAGTTTTCTATGTGTGCCTTTCGGTATAATTGCGGTTGAATTAAGATTTGAGGTAATTTGGGTTACTTATGGGAACATTGGGAAAACTGATGATAAGCTTTGAGATTATGATTGATGGTATGTAATACTGAATATTAACATGAAATTAGGAAACCTTAGGCCTTCGTGGCCAAAACCTTTGATTGTTATATGTCTGACCTTGAAGGGATTGAATATTGAATAGTGAGTAACTCTGATGCACTCAGAGTAATTGCAGGGAAATAGTGTTTTGGGTAGTGCAAATATTGCCGGATTAGCCTAATAAACCATATATGTTGTACCGTTATTGCCGTATGACCTTAGGGATGATTTAAGAATGTTTTAGGGGCATTGGGTAAGTGATTCGTAGGGCTTTTTGAGTGAGAATCAGTTCTGGTGCGTAACAGGTTTTTGTTGTCATCGCACTGTTCGCCCAGCGAGCATTCGCCACAAGACTCGCCTAGCGAGCAAGCCAGCAAGCATTCGCTACAAGACTCGCCTAGCGAGCAAGCCAACGAGCATAGCAGAGTTTGCGAAATTTGATCGTTTTGCAGCAGTGCGTTGAGGTGTGATTCTGGGATTTCTAGGATAGATTACCATGAGTACGACAGTGGATTTTGGGTGATATGTGCATGATGTTATGATGATTTCTATAATGTATTGATTGGGGTAACATGATGATACTTCCATGATTTTGGTGAAATACGTGATAACATGTGATAACAGGTGATAATATGTGATAACATGTAATAATATGTGATAATATGTGATAACGTGTGATAACATGTGATAATATGTGATAATATGTGATGATGAATATTATGATGTAATATGATGACATGGTGTGTGAGGATTATGTATGATGAATTTTGATGACATGACGTATGAGTGTGATGACATGACGTATTATGATGACTATGATGCCGAGCTATGACGTTTAATGAATATGATGAATGATGATGCACCATATGTTGTTATTATGAGGATTATTATTGAAGTGTGCATCATGCATTCATGTGCATCCGGACTTCGGTTCAGGACCTCGATTATTTTGGCTTCAATCCCATTATGTGGATGTGAGGTATTTTGATGTGCTCCGGTTCTCTAGTAGAATCGATCCTATTGATGGAGATCTATGGAGGGTTGATGGCCCAGTGTCCATCGAGCTGTGATGATTGGTACCACATGCATTGAGTTGTGTCGCATTGCATTGATGATTGTTTTTGTATGAATTATGACGTTGTGGCCCTTGAGGCATAATTGAGTAATACGAATGTGTTGAATATAATTATGAGTAGTATGTCGTTTATGCATTAATTGTTATACATTGATTATTATGAATTATTTTACTCACCCTGCCTGTTTGAATGTTACCTCCAGGTGGGTAACATGCAGATGACCAAGTTAGCCGTGGATGCCGTTGAGGAGTATTTTGAAGTTTTAGAGTCATTAGCCTTTATGGTTAACTTAGAGGGTCTTGCTTTGATATGTAACATCGGGTTGGGTTCTTTGAGTTGATTTTATACCAGTGGGTTATTTTACTAACTTTCCCTTATGAGGAAAACCTTGAGTTATGTTTTGAGTTCCGCTGCTTTGTGAAATTTGAATGTATTTTGGGAAAACCCGTGTGTTACGGAGTATTGACTCATTTTGAGACATTGAGAAATGTACGCCCTTTTGAGGTGATTTTTATGAGATTTAAATATTTCACTCTGAAATCTGTGTTATTTTGCCGTAATAACCTTGGGGTAGAAAAGGGTGTTACATTATTGGTATCAGAGCAGGTCGGTCCGTCCGGCCAAGTTGTCTAATGTTGTTAGTTCCCTTGTATGCGACATATGTGTGAAAACACTATCGGTACATGTTTGTTTTCTAACCTTGCCTGCAGAAGTGGGAATGATTCAAGTGGGGGAGAAGTTGTGCTTCTCCAGGACGCTACAAGTGTGGAGTTGTAGCTCAGTGTGTGGTTGAACGCTCTTATAGTTTGGTAAAGCTGGTTTATACCCTATCATGATTTTCAGCTGTCTATTGACAAATTGAGGAACTGATCACCCTTGATCTCTTGTTGATAGTAGTTGGGATTGTGTTGGATGGGATAGACGTGTCTTGCAAGTTTAGATGGCATGTGCATTGAATTGTTTTGAGTTAAGCTAAGTGCTTACGAATTGTTTTCGGGAGTCGGTGCAGGATGGTGCTGAGATGTTTATTTTGATTGAAATTTTGAGTGTTGATGAAAGTGGAGAAGTTGGTGTTTTGCCGATTAATTGTGGTTGTCTGGAGGTTATCCTGACAAGATGGTGATTTACAGCCAGGATGTGAAGTGGAGTTGTGATCGACTTAGTTACGGAAACTAGTCTGATATTGAGAGCTCCATATTATATGCCTGTTTGGATGGTCAAGGAATTAAATTGATTGGATAATTTTGAGACTTGTGTCTGGTGTGTGTGCTAAGGCAACAGATTGTGAGGTCGAGTATATTAAAGATGGATAATGACTTCTGGTGATTATTAAAGAAAGTAAGATGTGGAATGTGTAACACCCCATTTAAATTATTCAGTCGCTTTGGTATTTTCTGTGATGTGTAGTTGTGTGGTGTCCTTAATTAAGGGTATGAGGTTAGGAGTAAGGGAGTGATGTGACCTTAGTTGGGGTACTGTGGACCTAGATAAAGGAGTAAGTTAATTATGATATCGAGAGCATTATAGTGATTAATATTATTCCAACTATTATTAATAATAATTTTAATGAGATTATTATTATTATTATTATTATTATTATTATTATTATTATTATTATTATTCGTATTAATAATATTATTTGGTGGAATATTATTATTATTCATATTATTACTATTAGTATGAATATTATTATTAGTGGGAGAATAATATTAGTATTATTATTATTATTATTATAGGATTTAAATAATAAAATAATAAATAAGGGATTAAAGGAAATAGAGAAGTTTTTTTGGGGAAAGAGAATTAGAACACGATAAACTGCCAGAGAGAGGTTTTGGGAGAAAAAGTGAGAAGAAGAACAAGGAGGAAGAGAAGGAGGCTAGGGTTGTCAATCCTTCAAGATTCTTCAACGATTGAGCAATTAATCGAGGTAAGGGGGGAGAATAGATTTCAATATGGGTGAATTAACATGAGAGGGTAGTGAGAGGTCCTTTCTCTCATAGGAATTATGTGTTCTTGAGGATCCTTGAATCCAATTTTCGTAACTTGATTTGTTCTCAAATTTTCTGTTATTGTTGAATACTGTTTGTATGATGTTTTGTGTCTCCGAAACCAGAATTAATACGGAATTCGTGTGAGAAATCCTTGATGTTGTCATAGAATACTAGTGAGTAGTAGATCTGGAAATCTGAACTTTTAGGGATTTGGGCAAATATGTAGAAATGAATGTGTTATATCATTATTAGTACAATGCTCTAAGGTTTCCCTAAGGTTTAGGGATTTGGGTTAATTGTGGGAAATAGGGAGGTAACCGTAAGAATCTGAGGTTATGGCTAAATGGCCAAATGATATGTATCGTTGAATATTAATATGTGCTTGTAGGGAAAAACTTATGGGAAATTGAACCTTCGTGACCAGAACCTTGACATTGTTAATTGTCTGACCCTGAAGGGGTTAAATATTAGATAGTGAGTAATTTTAATGTCATAGAGTGTAATTGAAGGAAAAATTGTAATATGTTGTCCCTATAGGAATGGGAATATTCAAATGTGAGTAACTCTGAAGTACTCAGAGCAATTGCAGGAAATAGTGTTTTATGTGTTGCAAATGTTGCCAGATGAGCATAATAAACCATAGAAGTTGTGTCGTTATTGCCGTATAACCTTAGGAATGTTTTAGTGATGTTTTGGGTGCTTTGAGTAAGTGATTCGCAAGAATAATTGGGTGAATATCAGTTCCGGAGCGTAACAGCGTCTTTCTGTCCGTCACGGATGTTCATGTTTTCGATCGAAATTGTTTTGGACGTAACTTTGGATCCGTAAGTCCGTTTTGATCCCCGTTCGAAGCGTTGGAAAGCTAATGAATAGAGCTATAACATAGGATAGATAATGGAATTGTTTTCCCAATATTTTATATCTAATTAGGTTTGAGAAGTCAATTATGTATATGTTTTAGTAAGGAATCATGTTTTGGTTCAATGATGTCTTGGTGTTTTGATAGATGCAGGCCAAGATGGTCGAATATGGAAAATCTTGTGCAATTGTGGTAATTCTCGAGAGGATTACGGTGAGCGGATGGCTCGTGTGGATCAAGATTGATCGTGAATTATGCATGATGTATTACATTGCATAATTGTGTGGACATGCATTTCATATCATGTGTCTTGTGGAGATGGCTAGGTGGGAATCCATGATGGGTGCCTAGTTTCATTCGGACTTCAATGTGGAAGTCGTTGTGGAGATAAGTTGTAGTTCAGAGGAACGTATATACGACTTATCCGGATTCCGACGGGAATCGGGTTCTAGTGTGAACCGTATGAGATTGTGTTGGTACCACATGCATTGTGTCGAGTCAGTGAGTCGCATTGCATTATTGTAATTGAATGTGGGCTATGAATGCCAAGTGATTAAGGTGGCACGTGTATGTGCGTTAATTGTGCTTATTTTATGTGTGGTGTGTAACTACTCCTTAGCATGTGTATTTCACCGTTTATTTATTGAATGTAGTTCTCACCCCTTTTTGTTGTTGTGTTTGTGCTCTCTTGGGAGTACAGGTGACCAGGTACCTGAGTAGTGCTTGAAAGCGTCCTCCTGCTGATCTTCTTGCCACATACCATTCCCAGCTCCATACCCATCATATCCATTATTTCGGCCAACTCTAATCTGATTCATCCCCGGACCTCGGCCTCTGTTGCCGTATCCCTGAACACCTCCAGCAGGCCCAAAAGCCATTAACCCAGCGCCGTTTCCATTGCCGAAACCTCCGTAGCCCTGATTGGCCTTACCGTAACCATCTTGCCCAAAGCCTTGAGCATTGGAACCATATTTCCCAGCGTTATCGAATCCCTGATCGTTGAACCCGAATCCAGCATTGACAAAGCCGTTGCCTCCCATATTATCACCCAAGTTGACATCACCAAGCCCAACGTTATGGACAGCAGTCTTATTCCCAACTCCGACATTACCGTTCGCAGCAGCGGTAGCGTTGTTGATGTTAGCAGCAGGTATATTGACTACAGGTGGAGCTACTGGCGTGGGAGTGCCATCTCCATGAGCAGTATCGACTCGCACAGACTGATGATCCTCGTTACCGTGACCAGCATTTCGGGCCAACAAAGGTTGGACCATGGCTTGCAAATTTTCCTGACCTTTTGCAATAGCTTCCATGGTCTGCATAAAGAGAGCTAGCTTCTCGCGCACATCTTGCATCTCGTTCTGCATTTGATCCATGATTCTTTGACAGTTGGTGCGGGTAGAATAGCGGTGCAGGTGCTGATATGCAATCCTGGAAAGTACCTGATACAGAGCAGGAAGTAAGACACCATCCAAAGATTACCTGTAATGCAATATGAATATGAATGCAATGCAATGTGTGTCTGTGCCTTAGGGAAATTCATTCCCCGGTTCTAGTGTGAAGGTGCCGGTGTAGTGACAGTGCTATCAATATAAAGATCGGAGCTGAATCACAGAAAGCCTCATATATTGCTGAGAAGCCAATAAGCCAAGAATACAATGTCGTTGAGAGTACAACAATAAGGCATGACCTCAACCAACAATCCTGGTGATGGTCAGCACTATGCAAATAAAGCATACAAGTTACTACATGAAATGATCAAATCCTCCCATAAGTCTGGTACTCTTCTAGCAACTTCTTGGTCTCCGGATGACTTGGTCGATCAAGCAGCCCTTCAACAAGTTGGTTTCTCTTCTTAAGAACACGGCGCACGTCTTCAGCAGTTTCTTCCCATGCCCCGTCTCCGAAACGATCCTCTAGTTTACGCTTCTGGGACACAGCTTCGTCTCTGCCTTTGATGGCCTTGTTTAGCGCATTCTGGAGACTATACCGGATCATCACTTCTTCTTCACACTTCTTGATGTTGGACTTCAACTGCTCTTCGAGGTCGGAGATTTGCTGCTTCAACTTATCCTCCCTCTTCTTATTGTTAGTGAACGTGGCATTCCAAGTTTTATTGCAGGAAGAGATCTCTCGGTGAGCGATGTCAAGCGCTTTCTTCTTGGATTCAAGCATGTCATGGGAGCTTCTGAACTCTTGCCCTAGACGCTCGTGCTTCTTCCTCTCCTCAGTCAACTCACCCCCTAATCTGTTCATTAGCTCAATCTGCTGTTGGAAAGCATGGACGACCTTGTTTTTCTCACTGCGTACCTGGGCTAGCTCTTGCTCTAAGCCTTCGTTGATCTTCATCAAGGCTTCTTTTTCTTTCACAACTTGCTCGTAGGCCTCCCTAGGAACAGTAGTTGGCTCTGCTACCGGAATAGGAACAAGAACTGGTGCATCTGGAAATGGCATCCTCAACTGACTGGCTCTCTCCTGGATCCACTCTCTGTAAGGTGCATAGGCCTGACAGTCATTCTTTCCTAACAACGGCTTCCCTCTTCGGTTAATACGCGTTCAGGCATGCTGCAGCTTGGCCAATAACTCCCCCTTCAAGTCTCCGGTGAAGTACAGAGATTCCTGTACATCCTCCTCCTTTGGTGGGTTCTTCAACGCATATCCGAACTGACGGACGAACAGAGAAGGGTTGTAGTTGATACACCCTTTCCTCCCTATCAACGGAACATTAGGGTACCCAGAACAACTGAAGATAAGCTCAAATCCCAGCAGATCTCTATCAAACCATTCAACGTCTTCGGAAGATAGCCTCATCAGGCGCTCTGACCAGCTAGCGGTGGTTGCGCTCTCCACAAAAGATCCCTTCATGGGAAGATGACTTTTGAACCACATACTCAACAAAGGAGCACAACAGTAAACAACCTTTCCCCTTCTGCTTTCGTTCTTGTAGTGCAATGAGTGGTAGAAGTCTCCGATCAACGTTGGCACTGGATTGCCGGTAGCAAATAGATGGAAAGCGTCCAAGTCTACGAAATTGGGCAAGTTAGGGAATAGCACGATCCCGTAAATGCATAGAGCCAAAATAGCGTTGAAAACCACCCAACATCCGCTCTTGGCATACTCCTGAGCTTTGCCAATCAAGAAATCAAGAGAGAAACCTGAAACCCCAAGCCAAGAAGTCACTAACAGTTCTGCAGCGTCCATATGCAAGGCTTTGGCTAAGTCCTCCAACTTGGGTTCAGCAGCAGAGTGAATAAAGGGAACCTTGTTCTGCATGGGTAGCTCAGTAAACTCCACATACTCCTCAATGGTGGGCCCTAGAATGAAGTCAGCAAACGTAAAACATCTCAATGCGGGGTCATAGAACTGCATCAAGGTGTATAGCCCGTTCATCTCATCAGTAGCGGGCTTGCAGACTAATCTCAGTAATCTCCCATGACTCATTCTGAAGCTTCTCCTAACCTCCTCATCGGCAAGAGATATCAGACCAAGCAAAGAAGTAATATCAGGTGAAGGCAGCTTATACGCAACTGCTTTCCTCAAACCAGCCATAATCAATACTCAGAAGTCTGGGCACTAGAATCGGAGGATATGCAAATGCACCTGCAGCACAGACGCACGTTAATGAGATGCAATGATAATGCAAACAATGCAATGCAAGTAACATGCAACAGGGACCAACTGCCGTAGCTGAATAGCCTGAACCATATCAAGGAGTCTCAGATAGACTCTATAGAAGTCCTCAAACCCTGGTCTCAGATAGACCTAAAACAAAGCTCCAACAATGGTCTCTGACAGACCTCAAACCATAACTCCAACTGGTCTCTGGCAGACCTCAAGACTCTCAACTGGTCTCTGACAGACCTCAGAACACATCTCCAAATGGTCTCTGACAGACCTCATAACTCTCCATAAATACCCAGGATCTCTGATCAAGAAATAACCGGTAGTCTGAAGGACTAGTTACCTGCATAACCCCAAACCCTCTCACAGGTGGATGTCCTAGTAACTGACAAAGGTATGGCATCCTATGCGGTCGTCGGCGTCACAGACTTTCAGGGTTGATGATACGATTCCCAGAAGGAGTGGCATCATCAAATCCTGAAGAGGCCTCACTTAGCCAACTTCCAAATGATCGGTTCCCGGAGTCGACAATTCAGCTGACCAACAACCCCTTCGACCCAAAGGGTAGAAAAAGAAGCCAACCAGAAGAACCTCGTCCGAGTGTAGATTTCATGAGACACTAATGCAAGCAAAGCCGGCACGCGCCCACTACTTTCTACTCTAATTCTAGGTGCACTCAAGCCCAGGTCCGGCTTCTCACTCAATATCAGAACACCCGTCACACCCCAAGATACAGCAATAATAATCCATATATACAAAGCTGAAAATAAAGGTCAGAAATATAAATCCATACAAAATCCTCGACGGGAAAACAAGCGTTAGGATTGACTCTCTTAAGGGACGTTGGATCCCAAATGCATAAGAACTATCGCAGTCCTTAGCAGCCAGGGGACGTTGGATCCCCAGCAGAGTCGCCAACTGTCGCTACTGCGAAAATCGGCGTCGGCTGAACAGAAGAGTCGCCACCGTGCGTTATTTATCCCACGGGAGGGAAAGGAAACGCTCAGAGTAAACCTCGCACAACACGGGAAAGGTATGGTCGTCGCAACCAAAACCTGGGTTCGGGAGTCGGTTACGCAAGGGGAAGGTATTAGCACCCCTCACGTCCGTCGTACTCGACGGGATCCACGCTTGTTTTCGGGTATGGATTGTTATTCTATCTATTCTACAGGTCAGGGGTTAAAAGAAAGTAAAATGACTCGGCAAAGTATCGCACTTTATGCCTACGTATTCCCGTCTGGAACGAGAAATCAGAGTCAACGTAGTTCGCCTACCTACGGGAAAGGAGGGGAAGGTTGCTCGCTAGGATATCGCATCCTATGCCTACGTACTTCCACACTGCATGGAAGATCAGAGCGAGCGTAGTTCAGGCCACGTACGACACAAGTCTATCTTGATTGATTTTATTCCTTCTGAAAAAGGGTTTTTCTGATTAACAGCCCAAGCGGACAAAAATGACATTTTGATGAGTTCACATTCTTTTACGGAAGAAGTATCTTTTATTGTGTTTGAAATTTTATTGTGTTTTTCTGTTTGTTTTGATAAGGAAGAGACAACACTCTAACCAATGGTTGAAAAGGGAATCAAACTAACCTAATGTTATCATGCATGGGTTAAGACCTAGTTTCTATCATGCTCCTCTCTTGCGCAGAGAGAAACAGAGATCCTAAGGGAATAGACGGAAACAGAAACAATATCAGATATATACAGTAAAACAGTAAAATGCATGGATGCAACAATACAAGCGAGGCAAGGGAGTCCCACTCAACCTCGAACCTGGAAAACAATAGGCAAAAGTGAACAGGATTCACTTTCAACCCAGCAGGGTAAACAACAAACAATACAGCCAGGAAAACCAATCAATACATCAGAAATGAAATACAGCAGAAAAACAAACAGCATCAGCAACTCTGACTTCAAGCTTCAGCAAGCATCAATCTCCATCTCCACAACTTTCCAGCAAGGTCTTGATCACCAGTCTTCCATCTACAATGGCTTTTCTTCAAGTCTCAATCTTCAGGAGAAACATCAGTCAACCAGATGAAGTGAATGAATGCTAGACAGTTAATTACCTACCAAGGGTGGTTCATCAACTGTTAACATTAAACAGAAAGTTTCCTCTCAAAAGTTCTATCTTTCAAATACATTCACTGATCCTTCCAAAGGAAGGAGGTGGATATTTGAAAGAGACTTTGAATCATAGAGAAAGGATGGATGCAGACAAGGCACTCCATATTTGAGAAACAAGCTTTCTAATCTAGAGCTCTGCCTAGCTCCTAAACCCTAATCTCCTCAACAGTTGCTAGCAGGAATCTCCTTACCAACTCTGGAAGTTGGTCTTCAGTCTCTGGATCTCCAATGGCTTCATCTTCACAAGTATTTAGCTCTCCCAAATCCCCAAGCAATCCCAATACCCAAACAAACAAGCAATAATCCCCAGAGGGCACACCACACCAGTCAATCCAATATACACAGTATATTAATAGCAGTAGGGGAATCCTGATTTTTCTAAGGGGATCTAATAACTACCCATAGCCCCTATAGTCCCATAGCTAAACTATTTAATCCCTAAGTCCTAAGGGAAATGAACTAATTCACCTAAGTTATCACTTAAAACCCTAATTTGTTCATGTTGTTCACACCTAAACTAAACACCTAAAATTAAGTCCTAAAAATGGGAACTAAATTGTATCTACAAGTTGTATATCTAAACTAAACAACCTAAAAAGAATGGACAAAAAATATTAAAGCAACTATGAGAACAAAAAATATCAAATTCATGTATGAAATGAAACACCTAAAATATGCATTTATTTGGAAAATATGGGAAAAATATCAAATAAAAAATAAAATGCAATTTTTATTTTTTTTATAATTTTCTAGACTCTTTAAAGAAAATTATGCAAAAAGAATTATTGAAAAATAATGTTTTTATGATTTATTATGATTTTTAGAAAATGCATGAAAAATGAAAAAGAAATTAAAATGAAAATATAAAGCAATAAAAGGAGGGGGTATGAGGAGCAAACGCGCTCAGTTCATATTCCAGGTGGGCTGAGAAGTGGGGGTGCGAACATTAATTGTGTTAGGCCCACACACGCTCAGAAATTGAATTGGAGAAAAGCCAGAAAAATAACAAAGTCTCGGTGTATTTAGCAATGCATTCACGTGTACTTATTTGGGCCTTTCAAAACGGGGGTGCGTATAGTCATCTGAGTCCACAGCCCAACGTTTCAATTAATGAAACGCGGCGTTTCATCCTAAGTCTCTCCCTCCGTTTTTCAGTTTGAACATGAGCCGTTGGATGGGCAGAAAAAGTCGTAAAATTGAAGGGATCCAATGGTGAAATCATCGTCTTCTCCAAATTAGCATTAGGGTTTTCAGAGTTCACAGCCATGCATGAACATTCGAGTTCCTCGTTCTCCCTCGATACGCCATGGAATCACAAGGTATAAAAAGCAAAAACGATCTACTTTCTTCCCTCTACACAACCATAGCATTGACTCCTTCTAAAACTCAGCCAACAAGTCAATTCGATAGAGATAACAGACGGGATCCAACCTTTACACCTGTGATCAACTCAACCAAAACTCACCAATTCTTGTCCTAAGTTCAACTACATTCCAAGCTGATCTTAACATGTTAATCCAACAAGATTTTCGTGCCTTATCCTAGTAGTTATAGGCTCTAACAGATTATGCACTCCATAGCCAAACCTCACAAAACCTCTCCAAACTCTGTGAAAATCATCATCTAACCTAACTTAACCAGTCTAAGCTATCAAAACCCTATCATGCTAACCAAAAAATGCAATTCGAAGAGAAATCCAACCTGGTTTAAAATGGAGATACAGCTATGGAAATCCCTGAATCAATGCTTGTAAGGACTTGAAACTGATCCACACACCACCACTTTGATTCTGTATGCAAAAATCTAGGCTCAAACTTCCTGAATCTTGTACTTGAGAAGTTCTTGCAATTTGGATGGTTATCTTGAACAGCACGATTCTTCCTCCAATTCTACCAATCTTGATGTGGATTATGATGCTTGGATGATGATGATGAAGATTCAATCAAAAAATGTGAAGATTGATGGAGATTTGAGAGAGTTTGTGATGCTTATGCAAAGTGGAGAAAGTGAATGAAACTTGAGGTTTTGAGAAAAATTCCATCACCAACCATGGCATGAACCATCTTGTATCAATATATAGGTGAGGTTAGAACCTCCTAGAAACTTGGAGAAGCTTCCCTTGCACAAATTCCCTTGGATTTGGTTTATGTACCTTCCATTACAAGCAACCATGGATAACTACCAAAATGTGAACTAAGCTCAAAATTCCACTTTAGCCAATGTCTTTAAAATGATCTTTCCATTCAAAATGACCTATAAGTTTGCTTCATTTGGCCAAGATATGAAAAATCTCATTTTTAAGTCCATTTTTATTCATTAAATCCAACAATTTTGAAACCTTGTGCTATGAATCTTTCCAATCTCTAATGGTCACTTTTCTAGACTCACAATTTCATTTGGAACAAGTTTGATGTTGTAAAGTTTTCCATTTGAAGCTTCCTTGTATGAGTTTTGGGCATAGGTTAAAATGACTTGTAATTATCAAAAGACCAAAATACCCTTTGCTTGCCAAGACCATAAGTAGAGTTCCACACATCATATGAAGGCATACTATACCATTATAGAAAGCTAAGACAATCAGGAACAACTCTTATGTTGACCAGAAATTCATTTGAGTTCTCCTTGAAGGGTAAAAATTGCTTGGAAGTCAAGTCACTTTTACAGACAAAATTTCAGATACCTCAGATGACCTGTAACTTGCAAGGACCACAACTTGAGTTCTATAAATCTCCTTGATGTCTTCCACCACTCAAATTAAAGGTCTTGAGATCCTATACAAGTTTCATGTGGGCCAAGGATCCATTTAAAGCTTGAATTTTGACTTATCTTGATTGGAAATTTGACCTAAACTAGGGGATTTTACATAAAACCCTAATTTAGAAACTCCTCTTCTCCTTGATTTCTCTTGATTTCTTCTTAGCATAACAATATATCCTTATTCTTCATGTCAAATGATAAACCCCACATCTCTTCAATAGCCCTCAATGCCTCTCAAACAATCCTTTGACCTAGGGTTGACCCAGGGTTGACCCAGATGAAACCCTAATTGACTGTCTTCAACTGCAATTCTTGTGATCACATCAACAACTTGTTTCCTTATCCAAATGACTTTATAAGTCCTCCAAGATGTCTAGATACTCCCCATGCTCTCAATTCACAACCCATACCTTCTTTGATGATCCCCAGATACCCTCAGATAGGAGATGGACTCAATGCTTGATCTACTGACTTCTCCAACTTTCAAATTCTTTTCTGATGACTTGCATGAGATTGAATTTGGATAATAACCTCTTAATAGGCCTCTAGAGATGAGAATAATGATTGGTCCCCTGTTGAATGATTGGTTATGCTTGTGCTATGCAGATGAGTAACCTATGTACATGACTCTATATGCAAATGCTAATGACATTGAAACATAAACCAAGTGGATAAGGTTGAGCAAATTTTAGGGTGCAACAGCTGCCCCTATTCAAGCGACTTGGACCCGATTGGGTGAAGAGCCCGGAGCCTTCAGACATTCGTGGTACGAGACGGTTGAATACAAGTGAAACCATAAATTTGCCAACCGCAGAAATGCACTGCTCTAGTGCTTGGGGAACGACATTCATCGACTGAGTCTGACTGTTACGACAACTCACTGATCTTGTAGCGACCGTGCTGGGGATTACTCGTCTTTCCATGTAAGGAATAACCGTTCCACGTTAGGAATAACACTGTCCACGTTAGGATTCACCTTTCCACGTAAGGAATGAACTTCTACTTCGTCAAACTCTTCCACGTAAGGAATACGTCTTCTTTTGAACCTGTCCACGTCAGGACTAAACCTCTTCTACGTCAGGAACACACTCTTTCTTTCCACGTCAGGAATACAAGCCTCCTTCCACGCAAGGAATACTATCTTTCCACGTAAGGAATCACATTTCGATTTGAGTCTGTCCACGTAAGGACCCCAATCTTTCCACGTAAGGAATATAATCTCAATCTGTCCACGTTAGGACTTCCAACTTGATATGTCCACGTAAGGACTCCATCTTTCCACGTAAGGAATCACACCTTGTCCACGTCAGGAAACCACTCTTTCTGATTCTGTCCGCGTCAGGACCATACTTTCCACGTAAGGAATCAATCTCGTTCCACGTAAGGAAACCATCTTCTTTCCACGTAAGGAAACACTCTTTCCACGTAAGGAATAAATTTGTCCACGTTAGGACTACATCGTCCATGTTAGGACCCACTTTTCCACGTTAGGAATAATAATCTTCTTGATTCGTCCATGTAAGGACTCTAAGCTTTCCACGTAAGGAATACTTCTTCATCTGTCCACGTAAGGACTCCAGTCTGATATGTCCACGTAAGGACTCAATCTTTCCACGTAAGGAATACAACTCCGTCCACGTAAGGACCCACCTTTCCACGTCAGGAACACAATCTCTTTTCCACGTAAGGAATCATTTTTCTTCCACGTAAGGAATACATCTTAATCTGTCCACGTTAGGAATCAAACTTTCTGATTTGTCCGCGTCAGGACTCCAATCTTTCCACGTTAGGAATCAAACTTTGATATGTCCACGTCAGGACCAAACTTTTCCACGTAAGGAATACCTCTTCATCTGTTACGTTAGGAAACCAACTTGATCTGAATCTGTCCACGTTAGGACTAAACTTTCCACGTAAGGAATCTATCTTCTCTTTCCACGTAAGGAATGACCTTGTCCACGTCAGGACTCACATTTTGTCTTGATTTGTCCACGTCAGGACTCACCTCTCGACTCGCTGAGGAAATACACTTGTCCACGTCAGGACTTGCGCGTCTTCGACTTGCTGGGGAAATAAGACTTGTCCACGTCAGGACTCACACTTTGCCATCAGCCCGAAGAAGGATAAAATTGTCCACGTCAGGACTCTCACATCTTGTCATCACAAAGAACTATAAACTTGTCCACGTCAGGACGCACATTTCACCATTACGAATAAAGCTATCTGCTGGAAATAAATTGTCCACGTCAGGACGCCAACACGAAGAGTAACCCACTTTTATCCACGTCAGGACTCTTCACTCAATCAATACCGAGCACTCGAATCGGTCCACGTTAGGACTAACACATATCGTCAAACGGGAAGAAATGTCCACGTTAGGACTCCACATTCCAACAATTCTGAGAAATTGAACCTGTCCACGTTAGGACTAGCACATATCGTCAACTGAGGAAATCAATCCGTCCACGTTAGGACCCCCACTTTTCTAGCACAAAGAAAACCCGTCAAGAATTTTGTCCACGTTAGGACTCAGCCTTCCATTGGTCCAAACCACAAAACTTCTTAGCACTGACGTGACAGCGATTTTGAAGCAGACTTTACTGGGGATATTTGGAAACCACACCACCGGGGGCCTGTTCTGATAGCTGGCGGTAGTCTCTGCAATTCTGGTTCGTGAAACCTTTTAATGCTGACATAACAACAACTTTGAAGGAAACAATCCGCTGATCGGACTAGGGAAACTTCAACAAGAAACCTGGCGGGGAAATAGGTAACTCTGCTTGGTGACAAAGAGAGACTTATCCTGATAACTCTGTGAGGAATAGTGCCACAGCTGACACTTCGTCGAATGTCTCACGTCGAGATCCTGAATGTTTATTGATTCACCTGAGAAAGGGCTCTCTCTTCCTGCAAGAGAAACAATACTTGGAACAAACGGTTAGCCAACCGAGTTTATGTTTCAAAATGCATGCGTTCGACAATGATGCAATGCTCCATTCGACATGGAAATGCTACGCTTTTATTTGGTGGGTGCAAGTATGACATTATATGCCAATGCACTATATGCCGATGAAAATGCAGACTCGAACTGCTGGGTATAGAAACTGCTTCAGCAAAATAAATGCTGAAGATAATGCCAACTCCGCTGGGGATAGCCAGATGCTGCAGAATTATTCCAGCAAAATGCTGGAAGGATGAAGTCGGCTCAGCTGGGAAATTGGGAACTTGAACCAAGCACCTCGCTGAAGTAACGCCCTGCTGGGGAATACAACTCTACTGGAGAATAACAGATGCGCCTGGTATGATCGAACTTCTGCGGGCAAGTGAACGGGTATCACACGGTATTCTGACAAAATAAATGCCAATGCGCCACCCCGACTCTGCCGGGGATAGTCTTACTCTTCGAGTTCCACTAGGAGGAATGAAAATACTTGCGGAGAAGAGAATTCCGCTGGGGATGGGATGATTCTCTTGGGGAAAATCCGCTGGCTCCGCTGGGGGAGAGTAAATGACCCTGCGGGGAAAGGTAAACTGCCTGAATACAGCTCACCAATCTGAAATATTAATCTTCTGAGGCTAAACCCCTCTGCTTGAGACAAGGAATCCTTCTGGGGGACACCACATTGCCTGAATACAGCCTATAATTTTGGAATCGCCAATTCTGCTGAGAATAAATGGCTTTGTTGGAACATGTCCTTTGGATAAGCTACGACTAGCTGGGGAATTCTATCCTTCTTCAGGAAGAACATGCATGACCTGCGTGGGGAACGCGTCTTTCGTTACTGCAACCTTTTGATCATCTTCCTCATACGGCTATGAAACCTGCAACAACACAAACGAGACAAGACAAGCCTATACAACCAAATCGATTCAGGTTAGTGACGTTATCTTCAGTTAATTCAAAGCTTTAGCAATTGTTGGCAAGGGCCAGTGACGTTATACACATGCTAGTTTCAATAAACTTAGGCGTTTTATCATGCACAAAATAGTAAAGAACCAGCATCAAGTACTGAATAACATATTTTATTGATTGGGCCCCTGAATGGGCAGAGTTTTGTACACGGGATGTAACTCCAGAAATGAGGAAGCTACGCAAAGCAAATATACACGTATGCACAAGAAGCATAAATATTTTGACAAATTAAATTTTGTACACATGTCGGCAACGGGATGCAGACGAACACCACGAACTGATCCTCCTATGACTCATCCGACTCTAATGCTTTCCCGGTATTCACGCTTCCGAAGAGATTGTATCTGATAATCGACCCCTCAGGTATATTCCCCGCACCAATGCTCAATGCAGTATCAAATTCGGACCGCAGTCATTTGCTTTTCAAATCCCTAACTATTGCGTGAACCGCCCTTTGCGGGTTTTCAGTTCACCGGGATACCCTTTTTTTTCCGAAGCCGCCCAGTGTAGGTTTTCAACTTCGCGGGTGTACCTTTTTTCACTTTTATCCCTAACTTTTGCCCGAACCTTTTATTCTGTTTTTTGGTTCGCCAGGATGCCCCATTTTTGCCTGGACTCTCTTTTTCTGTCCAGCGGGTCTATTTTAAGCAAAGTATTTTTTAACTGCGTCCGAATTCACAAGCGACGTAAAGTCTTCACCGTCCATGGTGGACAACAATAAAGCCCCTCCTGAAAAGACTTTCCTGACAACGTATGGCCCTTCGTAGTTGGGGGTCCATTTGCCCCTGTGATCTGCCTGCGGCGGGAGAATCCTTTTCAGCACAAGGTCGCCCGTCTGAAAGCTTCGCGGATGTATCTTTTTGTCATATGCTTTCTTCATTCGGCTCTGGTACAAACGACCGTATGCTATAGAAGCTAGCCTCTTCTCGTCCATCAAACTCAATTGATTCAACCTGTCTTTTACCCATTCTGCCTCGTCCAGCTGAACGTCTCGCAATACCCTCAGAGAAGGGATCTCAACTTCCAATGGTAATACCGCCTCCATTCCGTATACTAACGAGAACGGGGTTGCCCCGGTTGATGTGCATACCGTCGTACGATAACCGTGCAATGCGAAGGGTAGCATCTCATGCCAATCCTTATAGGTCACCACCATTTTCTGAACGATCTTCTTGATATTCTTATTGGCCGCCTCAACAGCGCCATTCATCTTGGGTCGGTACGGGGAGGAGTTGTGATGTTCGATCTTGAAATTCTGACAGAGCTCCTTCATCATTTTGTTGTTCAGGTTCGAACCGTTGTCCGTGATTATCCGCTCGGGGATCCCGTATCGACAAATGATATCTCTCTTGATGAATCTGGCCACCACCTGCTTCGTTACATTTGCATAAGACGCTGCTTCCACCCACTTGGTGAAATAATCGATTGCTACTAGAATGAACCTGTGCCCATTAGAAGCCGTCGGCTCGATCTTTCCAATCATATCGATTCCCCACATCGAGAATGGCCATGGCGATGACATCACATTTAGAGGACTTGGAGGCACATGGATCTTATCCGCATAAATTTGGCACTTGTGGCACTTCCTCGCAAACTTGAAACAATCAGTTTCCATAGTCAGCCAAAAATAACCTGCCCGCAGCAGCTTTCTCGTCATAGCATGCCCGCCAGCATGCGTACCAAAGGTACCTTCGTGTATTTCCTCCATGAGCAGCTTTGCCTCTTTTTCGTCTACACAACGCAACAACACCAAATCGTGGTTTCTTCTGTACAAGACACCATCTGGATTCAAATAGAAATTACCCGCTAATCTCCTGAGAGTCTTTTGATCTTGACTGGATGCCCCAGCCGGATACTCTTTATTCTTCAGGAAGTTAAGGATATCAAAATACCACGGTTTGTCATCGGACGCTTCATCAATAGCAAATACATAAGCTGGCCTGTCAAGCCGAGAGATAACGATTCGGGGAGCCTCGTTCCAGAAGTTGACTTTGTACATGGAAGACAAAGTGGCCAGGGCGTCAGCCATTTGATTCTCTGCCCGCGGTACGTGATGCAATTCCACCTTGTCGAAGAAAGGCAACAATCTCCTTGCATAATTCATGTAATGTATCAAATTGGGCTGACGTGTCTCCCATTCCCCTTTTATTTGATTCACCACCAGAGTTGAGTCTCCGTATACGTCGAGATGCTTGATTCGCAAATCAATGGCTTCTTCAAGCCCCATTATACAAGCTTCGTATTCGGCCTCATTATTGGTAACGGCAAAGGTCAATCGGGCAGTAAACGGGACGTGCGACCCATGTGGCGTAGTGATGATTGCCCCTATTCCGCTACCGTAAGCATTCACAGCTCCGTCAAATATCATCTTCCATTTGGAACCCAACTCTGGTCCTTCGTCTGGCAACGGCTCTTCACAATCTTTCATCTTTAGGTACATGATATCCTCGTCAGGAAAATCAAACCTCATCGATTGGTAATCTTCAATGGGCTGCTCCGCCAGATACTCGGACAGCACACTCCCCTTTATAGCCTTTTGCGAGACGTATTGGATGTCATATTCAGTCAAGATCATCTGCCAACGGGCAATTCTCCCTGACAACGCCTGCTTTTCGAATACATATTTGATAGGATCCATCTTCGAGATGAGCATGGTTGTATGATTCAGCATGTATTGCCTCAAACGCTTGGCGGCCCAGGCTAGCGCGCAACAAGTTTTCTCAAGCATTGAGTATCGAGATTCACAATCTGTAAATTTCTTACTCAAGTAGTAGGTCGCATGCTCTTTTCTTCCTGTCTCGTCGTGTTGACCGAGAACACAACCCATGCTTCCCTCAAGAACTGTCAAATACATAATCAAGGGTCTCCCTGCCACTGGGGGTATCAAAATAGGAGGCTCCTGCAAATACTGCTTTATTTTATCGAACGCCTTTTGACAATTTTCGTTCCACGTTACAGCTTGATCTTTCTTCAACAGCTTGAATAATGGTTCACACGTAGCAGTTAGGTGAGATATGAACCGAGCGATGTAGTTCAACCTCCCTAAAAACCCGCGCACCTCCTTCTCTGTTTTAGGCGTCAGCATTTCTTGGATCGCTTTTATTTTGGCAGGATCGACCTCTATTCCTCTTTCGCTTACGATAAACCCCAGCAATTTACCCGATCTCACCCCGAAGGTGCATTTATTAGGGTTCAGCCTCAGCCTGAACTTCCTGAGCCTTTTAAATAACTTCAGCAGATTCACCAGATGCTCTTCCTCCGTCTGGGATTTGGCAATCATATCGTCAACATAAACTTCGATCTCTTTATGCATCATATCATGAAAAAGAGTCGTCATCGCACGCTGATATGTTGCCCCAACATTTTTCAAACCAAAGGGCATCACTTTGTAGCAAAATGTTCCCCAAGGCGTTATGAAAGTAGTCTTCTCCATATCCTCTGGCGCCATTTTGATCTGGTTATAGCCTGAAAATCCATCCATGAAGGAGAATACGGAGTATTGAGCCGTATTATCGACTAGCACGTCAATATGAGGAAGCGGAAAATCGTCTTTTGGGCTTGCTTTATTCAAATCTCTATAATCCACGCACATCCGCACCTTGCCATCTTTCTTTGGCACTGGTACGATGTTAGCAACCCATGAGGGGTATTTTGTCACAGCCAGGAAACCAGCATCCCACTGTTTTTGAACTTCCTCTTTGATCTTCACTGCCATATCTGGTCGAGTTTTGCGAAGCTTTTGTTTGACCGGCGGGCAATCTTCTTTCAGTGGCAGGCGGTGCACAACCATGTCTGTATCGAGCCCTGGCATATCCTCATACGACCAAGCGAACACATCATTATACTCTCGGAGCATTTCAACCAGTCTTCGCTTGATATCGCTCTACAGCGCGGCTCCAATACGAATATTCTTCTCAACCCCTTCCGACCCCAAGTTGACAATTTCGATGACTTCGTCGTGAGGCAGAATGGCTCTTTCCTCTTGCTTCACCAACCAAGACAGTTCTTCAGGAACATCGCTATCTTCGACAACCTCTTCTTCGGCCTGAAATACCGGGTGCTCAAAGTCGGGACAAGTCATAGGTGGTTCAAGGATGTCATCTGAAAATGTTATCCTGCAAAAGGAATGGTTAAGTGCTTCAAAATGCGTATAAAGCGAATAACCACGTTGCCATTTTATTGAAAAATACAAAACAAGAAAGACAGAGATTACAGTATTTGCACATGAAAAAACGCCATTTATTTAATGATTAACACGCAATATTCATAACAACACAGCCCTAAGCAAATCACGATGCCCCGGGCAAGACATCAGATTATTCAACAATTCATAAAGCAGAGCATTACTGTTTAAGAGTCACAGGAACAAGCTCCTGAATAGACCAGTTGCACAATCCCTGTCCTGGCGTGCTTGGCTGAATCCAGGCATCCATATCACAGTCGCTGTCTCCTTCGTCAGACTCCGAAGCAGCATTGATGGTTTCATGACATACTCCACTGGCAGAGATGGTTATTGGCCCTCTGAAACGGGGTGCCCCCACAGCAGGTGCTGACGATGACGGTTGGTATCCCAGCCCAAACCGGTCCATCTTCACAGGAATATCCAGCACTTTGCCCCAGCCCTTGGCTTCTCCTGCCTCCACTAGAGCTTGAGATTCTTTGTACGACGAAACGGCTATCTCCGACGCTTTGCTCGGCCCGGGACCTTTGTCCTTGATACGCAACCCTTCAAATGCCTGGCAGGGTGTTTCGTGGATTTCTCCGTCGACTTCCACATATTTAAATGACGATAGATGGCTGACCAGGATGTCTTCTTCTCCGCATACGGTGACTACGCTGTCTCCGACCATATATTTCAACTTCTGATGCAGGGTAGACGTGACTGCCCCAGCCCCATGAATCCAAGGTCTTCCAAGTAAGCAACTGTACGCAGGCTGTATATCCATGATATAAAATTCCGTCGCAAACACCTCCGACCCCACCTGTAGAGGCAATGTTATCGATCCAAAGACTGTTCTTCGCGTGCCGTCAAAGGCTCTAACTACCAAGTCACTGGGCGTGCACAGGATTCCTCTAACATCCAGCTTCATCATCGCTTTCTTGGGCATCACATTCAGAGACGATCCAGTGTCGACCAATACATGCGACATTACTGATCCTCTACACTCAACAGATATGTGCAGCGCCATATTATGATCTCTCCCTTTCGGGGTCAAATCGAAGTCGGTAAAGCCCAAGTTGTGGCCTGCATTTACATGTGCCAACACTCCTTCCAGCTGATTTACAGAGACGTCTTGGGGTACAAAGGAAGTATCCAGGACTTTCAGCAAAGCATTTCTGTGGGCTTCCGAACACAAGAGCAATGACAAGATGGATATTTTGGACGGCGTCTGCTGCAGATGCTCCACAATCTTATAATCACTTTTTCGAATCAAGCGCATGAACTCTTCTACATCTTTCGATGCCGCTTCTTTTTCGCTTGCTTGCACTGGGACATTCTCAACCATCTTCCCTTTTCCTTTCGCTAGTCTTTCGGCCTCCACCTCAGGCGATATGAAGATCCTACCACTTCTTGTCATACCTCCTGAACCAACAACGTTATCGACAGTCTCAGCTGGCTGCTTGTTAACATCAATCTTTATTCCGTCACAATACACCTCCAACCCATATGACCATGGGACTGCCTTCGTGTTCTCGTACGGGATCGGTCCGGCTTTAGTTATGGTGATCGGTGGTCGCTGAACCAGTGCTGCAATAGTGATTGTCTTCCGAGGAATCGTTACAGTGGCCACATCACTCTGATCATCTGCTATTGCCCTTAAAGGCTCTTCAGTTGCTGCTCGGTCAAACTGCAATGTGCCTCCATCAATTAAAGCCTGAATGCCTTTCTTCAAATCATCACACCCTCCAGCTAGGGTCCAGCATTCTAAGCAATACTCGTCACATCCTGGATAAACACCCCCTTGCAACAATCTGCTCTTTATCTCGCTCAGCGGCGTCTTTAAATCGTCGACATTCATAATCAGATTCAACCCTTCCTCAGTCAGAATGGCATTCGCCCCATGATTAGGCATGGGTTTCTGCACTATATTCGGGCCTGCCGTTCCGAAATTGATAGTCTTATTGTCCAAAAGATCCTGCACAACGTGCTTAAAAGCATGACAACCCTCTATATCGTGGCCCGGAGCCCCAAAATGAAACTCACAGTGCCTGCTTGCATCGTAACCATACGGAGGAGTTCCCGTTATCGGTGCCAGAGTTCTCTTCTCTACCAGGTTCAAACCCAACAATGTCTGCAACAAATCTGCGTAGGTTGAGGGAGGCTTCTCAAACACTCTTCTCGGTTTACCACCCTGGAATCTTCGCTGAGCCTGCTGTGCACCCTGCTGAGGTTGCTGCTGCTGTTGCTGTTGCATTGGCTGCTGCTGAACCGGTTGTTGTTGTTGAAGTGGTTGTTGCTGATATGGAATAGTAACACTCGCCACCTGCTGCGGCTGATGATATTGGTTCCGACCTCTGCCTCTGCCTCGGCCTCGGCCTCCAAATACTGTGCTTGCTTCGCCCTGACGGCGCCCACCAAAAGCCTTCTTATTACTGCCAGATGCAGTTGATTCCTCAGCCTGGAACTTTCCTTGCTTAATGTTACGCTCAATCTTTTCTCCCATCAGAATCAAATCTGAGAAACTGGCCAGAGATGTATGAAACAACATGTCATGAAACAAGCCTGTGAATGTGTCGACGAACATGTCGTTCATTTCCTTATCTTCTACAGGAGGACGGACCCTGGCAGCCATATCGCGCCACCTTTGCGCGTACTCTTTAAAGCTCTCCCCCTTCTTCTGAGACAGCCCTGCCAATTGGACCCGATTGGGCGCCAAATCGCTGTTATACTTGTAGTGAGCTACAAATGCCTCTGCCAATTGCTTCCATGTCTTGATATTGGTTGGCTCCAACCCTATATACCACTCTAGGGAAGGGCCTGACAAACTATCTTGAAAGAAATGCATTAGCATTCTTTCATCAGTTGAGTACGCAAACATCTTTCTGTAATATGCTCGCACATGTACTTTCGGACAGGTGTCCCCTTTATACTTATCAAACGTAGGAGCTTTGAATTTGATTGGCACCCTCAAGCCAGGTACCAAGCCCATTGTTGACATGTCTAAGCCCACAGCACTTTGGTTCAGGACCCCCCTCATCTGCTCTTCCAGCATTCTGATCTTCTGGGAGTCATCCATCGGCCCTTCGAAACCTCCGCCGGAGAAAGCGTCCTCCTGCTGATCTTCTTGCCACATACCATTCCCAGCTCCATACCCATCATATCCATTATTTTGGCCAGCTCTAATCTGATTCATCCCCGGACCTCGGCCTCTGTTGCCGTATCCCTGAACACCTCCAGCAGGCCCAAAAGCCATTAACCCAGCGCCGTTTCCATTGCCGAAACCTCCGTAGCCCTGATTGGCCATACCGTAACCATCTTGCCCAAAGCCTTGAGCATTGGAACCATATTTCCCAGCGTTATCGAATCCCTGATCGTTGAACCCGAATCCAGCATTGACAAAGCCGTTGCCTCCCATATTATCACCCAAGTTGACATCACCAAGCCCAACGTTATGGACAGCAGTCTCATTCCCAACTCCGACATTACCGTTCGCAGCAACGGTAGCGTTGTTGATGTTAGCAGCAGGTATATTGACTACAGGTGGAGCTACTGGCGTGGGAGTGCCATCTCCATGAGCAGTATCGACTCGCACAGATTGATGATCCTCGTTACCGTGACCAGCATTTCGGGCCAACAGAGGTTGGACCATGGCTTGCAAATTTTCCTGACCTTTTGCAATAGCTTCCATGGTCTGCATAAAGAGAGCTAGCTTCTCGCGCACATCTTGCATCTCGTTCTGCATTTGATCCATGATTCTTCGACAGTTGGTGCGGGTAGAATAGCGGTGCGGGTGCTGATATGCAATCCTGGAAAGTACCTGATACAGAGCAGGAAGTAAGACATCATCCAAAGATTACCTGTAATGCAATATGAATATGAATGCAATGCAATGTGTGTCTGTGCCTTAGGGAAATTCATTCCCCGGTTCTAGTGTGAAGGTGCCGGTGTAGTGACAGTGCTATCAATATAAAGATCGGAGCTGAATCACAGAAAGCCTCATATATTGCTGAGAAGCCAATAAGCCAAGAATACAATGTCGTTGAGAGTACAACAATAAGGCATGACCTCAACCAACAATCCTGGTGATGGTCAGCACTATGCAAATAAAGCATACAAGTTACTACATGAAATGATCAAATCCTCCCATAAGTCTGGTACTCTTCTAGCAACTTCTTGGTCTCCGGATGACTTAGTCGATCAAGAAGCCCTTCAACAAGTTGGTTTCTCTTCTTAAGAACACGGCGCACGTCTTCAGCAGTTTCTTCCCATGCCCCGTCTCCGAAACGATCCTCTAGTTTACGCTTCTGGGACACAACTTCGTCTCTGCCTTTGATGGCCTTGTTTAGCGCATTCTGGAGACTATACCGGGTCATCACTTCTTCTTCACACTTCTTGATGTTGGACTTCAACTGCTCTTCGAGGTCGGAGATTTGCTGCTTCAACTTATCCTCCCTCTTCTTATTGTTAGTGAACGTGGCATTCCAAGTTTTATTGCAGGAAGAGATCTCTCGGTGAGCGATGTCAAGCGCTTTCTTCTTGGATTCAAGCATGTCATGGGAGCTTCTGAACTCTTGCCCTAGACGCTCGTGCTTCTTCCTCTCCTCAGTCAACTCACCCCCTAATCTGTTCATTAGCTCAATCTGCTGTTGGAAAGCATGGACGGCCTTGTTTTTCTCACTGCGTACCTGGGCTAGCTCTTGCTCTAACCCTTCGTTTATCTTCATCAAGGCTTCTTTTTCTTTCACAACTTGCTCGTAGGCCTCCCTAGGAACAGTAGTTGGCTCTGCTACCGGAATAGGAACAAGAACTGGTGCATCTGGAAATGGCATCCTCAACTGACTGGCTCTCTCCTGGATCCACTCTCTGTAAGGTGCATAGGCCTGACAGTCATTCTTTCCTAACAACGGCTTCCCTCTTCGGTTAATACGCGTTCAGGCATGCTGCAGCTTGGCCAATAACTCCCCCTTCAAGTCTCCGGTGAAGTACAGAGATTCCTGTACATCCTCCTCCTTTGGTGGGTTCTTCAACGCATATCCGAACTGACGGACGAACAGAGAAGGGTTGTAGTTGATACACCCTTTCCTCCCTATCAACGGAACATTAGGGTACCCAGAACAACTGAAGATAAGCTCAAATCCCAGCAGATCTCTATCAAACCATTCAACGTCTTCGGAAGATAGCCTCATCAGGCGCTCTGACCAGCTAGCGGTGGTTGCGCTCTCCACAAAAGATCCCTTCATGGGAAGATGACTTTTGAACCACATACTCAACAAAGGAGCACAACAGTAAACAACCTTTCCCCTTCTGCTTTCGTTCTTGTAGTGCAATGAGTGGTAGAAGTCTCCGATCAACGTTGGCACTGGATTGCCGGTAGCAAATAGATGGAAAGCGTCCAAGTCTACGAAATTGGGCAAGTTAGGGAATAGCACGATCCCGTAAATGCATAGAGCCAAAATAGCGTTGAAAACCACCCAACATCCGCTCTTGGCATACTCCTGAGCTTTGCCAATCAAGAAATCAAGAGAGAAACCTGAAACCCCAAGCCAAGAAGTCACTAACAGTTCTGCAGCGTCCATATGCAAGGCTTTGGCTAAGTCCTCCAACTTGGGTTCAGCAACAGAGTGAATAAAGGGAACCTTGTTCTGCACGGGTAGCTCAGTAAACTCCACATACTCCTCAATGGTGGGCCCTAGAATGAAGTCAGCAAACGTAAAACATCTCAATGCGGGGTCATAGAACTGCATCAAGGTGTATAGCTCGTTCATCTCATCAGTAGCGGGCTTGCAGACTAATCTCAGTAATCTCCCATGACTCATTCTGAAGCTTCTCCTAACCTCCTCATCGGCAAGAGATATCAGACCAAGCAAAGAAGTAATATCAGGTGAAGGCAGCTTATACGCAACTGCTTTCCTCAAACCAGCCATAATCAATACTCAGAAGTCTGGGCACTAGAATCGGAGGATATGTAAATGCACCTGCAGCACAGACGCACGTTAATGAGATGCAATGATAATGCAAACAATGCAATGCAAGTAACATGCAACAGGGACCAACTGCCGTAGCTGAATAGCCTGAACCATATCAAGGAGTCTCAGATAGACTCTATAGAAGTCCTCAAACCCTGGTCTCAGATAGACCTAAAACAAAGCTCCAACAATGGTCTCTGACAGACCTCAAACCATAACTCCAACTGGTCTCTGGCAGACCTCAAGACTCTCAACTGGTCTCTGACAGACCTCAGAACACATCTCCAAATGGTCTCTGACAGACCTCATAACTCTCCATAAATACCCAGGATCTCTGATCAAGAAATAACCGGTAGTCTGAAGGACTAGTTACCTGCATAACCCCAAACCCTCTCACAGGTGGATGTCCTAGTAACTGACAAAGGTATGGCATCCTATGCGGTCGTCGGCGTCACAGACTTTCAGGGTTGATGATACGATTCCCAGAAGGAGTGGCATCATCAAATCCTGAAGAGGCCTCACTTAGCCAACTTCCAAATGATCGGTTCCCGGAGTCGACAATTCAGCTGACCAACAACCCCTTCGACCCAAAGGGTAGAAAAAGAAGCCAACCAGAAGAACCTCGTCCGAGTGTAGATTTCATGAGACACTAATGCAAGCAAAGCCGGCACGCGCCCACTACTTTCTACTCTAATTCTAGGTGCACTCAAGCCCAGGTCCGGCTTCTCACTCAATATCAGAACACCCGTCACACCCCAAGATACAGCAATAATAATCCATATATACAAAGCTGAAAATAAAGGTCAGAAATATAAATCCATACAAAATCCTTGACGGGAAAACAAGCGTTAGGATTGACTCTCTTAAGGGACGTTGGATCCCAAATGCATAAGAACTATCGCAGTCCTTAGCAGCCAGGGGACGTTGGATCCCCAGCAGAGTCGCCAGCTGTCGCTACTGCGAAAATCGGCGCCAGCTAAACAGAAGAGTCGCCACCGTGTGTTATTTATCCCACGGGAGGGAAAGGAAACGCTCAGAGTAAACCTCGCACAACACGGGAAAGGTATGGTCGTCGCAACCAAAACCTGGGTTTGGGAGTCGGTTACGCAAGGGGAAGGTATTAGCACCCCTCACGTCCGTCGTACTCGACGGGATCCACGCTTGTTTTCGGGTATGGATTGTTATTCTATCTATTCTACAGGTCAGGGGTTAAAAGAAAGTAAAATGACTCGGCAAAGTATCGCACTTTATGCCTACGTATTCCCGTCTGGAACGAGAAATCAGAGTCAACGTAGTTCACCTACCTACGGGAAAGGAGGGTAAGGTTGCTCGCTAGGATATCGCATCCTATGCCTACGTACTTCCACACTGCATGGAAGACCAGAGCGAGCGTAGTTCGGGCCACGTACGACACAAGTCTGTCTTGATTGATTTTATTCCTTCTGAAAAAGGGTTTTTCTGATTAACAACCCAAGCGGACAAAAATGACATTTTGATGAGTTCACATTCTTTTACGGAAGAAGTATCTTTTATTGTGTTTGAAATTTTATTGTGTTTTTCTGTTTGTTTTGAGAAGGAAGAGACAACACTCTAACCTATGGTTGAAAAGGGAATCAAACTAACCTAATGTTACCATGCATGGGTTAAGACCTAGTGTCTATCATGCTCCTCTCTTGCGCAGAGAGAAACAGAGATCCTAAGGGAATAGACGGAAACAGAAACAATATCAGATATATACAGTAAAACAGTAAAATGCATGGATGCAACAATACAAGTGAGGCAAGGGAGTCCCACTCAACCTCGAACCTAGAAAACAATAGGCAAAAGTGAACAGGATTCACTTTCAACCCAGCAGGGTAAACATCAAACAATACAGCCAGGAAAACCAATCAATACATCAGAAATGAAATACAGCAGAAAAACAAACAGCATCAGCAACTCTGACTTCAAGCTTCAGCAAGCATCAATCTCCATCTCCACAACTTTCCAGCAAGGTCTTGATCACCAGTCTTCCATCTACAATGGCTTTTCTTCAAGTCTCAATCTTCAGGAGAAACATCAGTCAACCAGATGAAGTGAATGAATGCTAGACAGTTAATTACCTACCAAGGGTGGTTCATCAACTGTTAACATTAAACAGAAAGTTTCCTCTCAAAAGTTCTATCTTTCAAATACATTCACTGATCCTTCCAAAGGAAGGAGGTGGATATTTGAAAGAGACTTTGAATCATAGAGAAAGGATGGATGCAGACAAGGCACTCCATATTTGAGAAACAAGCTTTCTAATCCAGAGCTCTGCCTAGCTCCTAAACCCTAATCTCCTCAACAGCTGCTAGCAGGAATCTCCTTACCAACTCTGGAAGTTGGTCTTCAGTATCTGGATCTCCAATGGCTTCATCTTCACAAGTCTTTAGCTCTCCCAAATCCCCAAGCAATCCCAATACCCAAACAAACAAGCAATAATCCCCAGAGGGCACACCACACCAGTCAATCCAATATACACAGTATATTAATAGCAGTAGGGGAATCCTGATTTTTCTAAGGGGATCTAATAACTACCCATAGCCCCTATAGTCCCATAGCTAAACTATTTAATCCCTAAGTCCTAAGGGAAATGAACTAATTCACCTAAGTTATCACTTAAAACCCTAATTTGTTCATGTTGTTCACACCTAAACTAAACACCTAAAATT
This sequence comes from Lathyrus sativus, assembly GCA_963859935.3. Taxonomy (NCBI): domain Eukaryota; kingdom Viridiplantae; phylum Streptophyta; class Magnoliopsida; order Fabales; family Fabaceae; genus Lathyrus; species Lathyrus sativus. The sequence continues at coordinate 410,264,771 of OZ012741.1, read as the reverse complement.
AAGTCCTAAAAATGGGAACTAAATTGTATCTACAAGTTGTATATCTAAACTAAATAACCTAAAAAGAATGGACAAAAAATATTAAAGCAACTATGAGAACAAAAAATATCAAATTCATGTATGAAATGAAACACCTAAAATATGCATTTATTTGGAAAATATGGGAAAAATATCAAATAAAAAATAAAATGCAATTTTTATTTTTTTATAATTTTCTAGACTCTTTAAAGAAAATTATGCAAAAAGAATTATTGAAAAATAATGTTTTTATGATTTATTATGATTTTTAGAAAATGCATGAAAAATGAAAAAGAAATTAAAATGAAAATATAAAGCAATAAAAGGAGGGGGTATGAGGAGCAAACGCGCTTAGTTCATATTCCAGGTGGGCTGAGAAGTGGGGGGTGCGAACATTAATTGTGTTAGGCCCACACGCGCTCAGAAATTGAATTGGAGAAAAGCCAGAAAAATAACAAAGTCTCGGTGTATTTAGCAATGCATTCACGTGTACTTATTTGGGCCTTTCAAAACGGGGGTGCGTATAGTCATCTGAGTCCACAGCCCAACGTTTCAATTAATGAAACGCGGCGTTTCATCCTAAGTCTCTCCCTCCGTTTTTCAGTTTGAACATGAGCCGTTGGATGGGCAGAAAAAGTCGTAAAATTGAAGGGATCCAATGGTGAAATCATCGTCTTCTCCAAATTAGCATTAGGGTTTTCAGAGTTCACAGCCATGCATGAACATTCGAGTTCCTCGTTCTCCCTCGATACGCCATGGAATCACAAGGTATAAAAAGCAAAAACGATCTACTTTCTTCCCTCTACACAACCATAGCATTGACTCCTTCTAAAACTCAGCCAACAAGTCAATTCGATAGAGATAACAGACGGGATCCAACCTTTACACCTGTGATCAACTCAACCAAAACTCACCAATTCTTGTCCTAAGTTCAACTACATTCCAAGCTGATCTTAACATGTTAATCCAACAAGATTTTCGTGCCTTATCCTAGTAGTTATAGGCTCTAACAGATTATGCACTCCATAGCCAAACCTCACAAAACCTCTCCAAACTCTGTGAAAATCATCATCTAACCTAACTTAACCAGTCTAAGCTATCAAAACCCTATCAAGCTAACCAAAAACATGCAATTCGAAGAGAAATCCAACCTGGTTTAAAATGGAGATACAGCTATGGAAATCCCTGAATCAATGCTTGTAAGGACTTGAAACTGATCCACACACCACCACTTTGATTCTGTATGCAAAGATCTAGGCTCAAACTTCCTGAATCTTGTACTTAAGAAGTTCTTGCAATTTGGATGGTTATCTTGAACAGCACGATTCTTCCTCCAATTCTACCAATCTTGATGTGGATTATGATGCTTGGATGATGATGATGAAGATTCAATCAAAAAATGTGAAGATTGATGGAGATTTGAGAGAGTTTGTGATGCTTATGCAAAGTGGAGAAAGTGAATGAAACTTGAGGTTTTGAGAAAAATGCCATCACCAACCATGGCATGAACCATCTTGTATCAATATATAGGTGAGGTTAGAACCTCCTAGAAACTTGGAGAAGCTTCCCTTGCACAAATTCCCTTGGATTTGGTTTATGTACCTTCCATTACAAGCAACCATGGATAACTCCCAAAATGTGAACTAAGCTCAAAATTCCACTTTAGCCAATGTATTTAAAATTATCTTTCCATTCAAAATGACCTATAATTTTGCTTCATTTGGCCAAGATATGAAAAATCTCATTTTTAAGTCCATTTTTATTCATTAAATCCAACAATTTTGAAACCTTGTGCTATGAATCTTTCCAATCTCTCATGGTCACTTTTATAGACTCAAAATGTCATTTGGAACAAGTTTGATGTTGTAAAGTTTTCCATTTGAAGCTTCCTTGTATGAGTTTTGGGCATAGGTTAAAATGACCTGTAATTATCAAAAGACCAAAATACCCTTTGCTTGCAAAGACCATAAGTAGAGTTCCAAACATCATATGAAGGCATACTATACCATTCTAGAAAGCTAAGACAATGAGGAACAACTCTTATGTTGACCAGAAATTCATTTGAAATCTCCTTGAAGGGTAAAAATTGCTTGGAAGTCAAGTCACTTTTACAGACAAAATTTCAGATACCTCAGATGACCTGTAACTTGCAAGGACCACAACTTGAGTTCTATAAATCTCCTTGATGTCTTCCACCACTCAAATTAAAGGTCTTGAGATCCTCTACAAGTTTAATGTGGGCCAAGGATCCATTTGAAGCTTGCATTTTGACTTATCTTACTTGGAAATTTGACCTAAACTAGGGGATTTTACATAAAACCCTAATTTAGAAACTCCTCTTCTCCTTGATTTCTCTTGATTTCTTCTTAGCATAACAACATATCCTTATTCTTCATGTCAAATGATAAACCCCACATCTCTTCAATAGCCCTCAATGCCTCTCAAACAATCCTTTGACCTAGGGTTGACCCAGGGTTGACCCAGATGAAACCCTAATTGACTGTCTTCAACTGCAATTCTTGTGATCACATCAACAACTTGTTTCCTTATCCAAATGAATTTCTAAGTCCTCCAAGATGTCTAGATACTCCCCATGCTCTCAATTCACAACCCATACCTTCTTTGATGATCCCCAGATACCCTCAGATAGGAGATGGACTCAATGCTTGATCTACTGACTTCTCCAACTTTCAAATTCTTTTCTGATGACTTGCATGAGATTGAATTTGGATAATAACCTCTTAATAGGCCTCTAGAGATGAGAATAATGATTGGTCCCCTGTTGAATAATTGGCTATGCTTGTGCTATGCAGATGAGTAACCTATGTACATGACTCTATATGCAAATGCTAATGACATTGAAACATAAACCAAGTGGATAAGGTTGAGCAAATTTTAGGGTGCAACACCACTGTGTTGGAGAACTCTGATGAATTTCATGAATTGTTTCTATATATTTATTATATTACGCATACGGGGTAAAGTGGGGTGTTACAATTGGTATCAGAGCAGGTCGGTCCGTCCGGCTATTGTTGTAGTAGAGTCTGACTATAGAATGTTTATAGTCATGTGTGTGTTTGAATTGTCCAGTGTCGATCTTTGGTAAAGATTTTGGAGTGGACTTGATTTGTTTACCACTCAGCGAGTTGGATGTTATTTTAGGAATGAATTGGCTTGAGAGTAAGATGCGAGAGTCGTATCCGGAACCATTCTCATCAGGTACATTTTCGAGGACGAAAATATTTTAAGTGGGGGAGAGTTGTAACACCCCATTTAAATTATTCAGTCGCTTTGGTATTTTCTGTGATGTGTAGTTGTGTGGTGTCCTTAATTAAGGGTATGAGGTTAGGAGTAAGAGAGAGAGGTGACCTTAGTTGGGGTATTGTGGACCTAGATAAAGGAGTAAGTTAATTATGATATCGAGAGCATTATAGTGATTAATATTATTCCAACTATTATTAATAATAATGTTAATGAGATTATCATTATTATTATTATTATTATTATTATTATTATTATTATTATTATTATTATTATTATTATTATTATTATTATTATTATTATTATTATTATTATTATTCGTATTAACAATATTATTTGGTGGAATATTATTATTATTCATATTATTACTATTAGTATGAATATTATTATTAGTGGGAGAATAATATTATTATTATTATTATTATTATTATTATTATTATTATTATAGGATTTAAATAATAAAATAAGAAATAAGGGATTAAAGGAAATAGAGAAGTTTTTTTGGGGAAAGAGAATTAGAACACGATAAACTGCCAGAGAGAGGTTTTGGGAGAAAAAGTGAGAAGAAGAACAAGGAGGAAGAGAAGGAGGCTAGGGTTGTCAATCCTTCAAGATTCTTCAACGATTGAGCAATTAATCGAGGTAAGGGGGGAGAATGGATTTCAATATGGGTGAATTAACATGAGAGGGTAGTGAGAGGTCCTTTCTCTCATAGGAATTATGTGTTCTTGAGGATCCTTGAATCCAATTTTCGTAACTTGATTTGTTCTCAAATTTTCTGTTATTGTTGAATACTGTTTGAATGATGTTTTGTGTATCCGAAACCAGAATTAATACGGAATGCGTGTGAGAAATCCTTGATGCTGTCATAGAATACTAGTGAGTAGTAGATCTGAAAATCTGAACTTTTAGGGATTTGGGTAAATATGTAGAAATGAATGTGTTATATCATTATTAGTACAATACTCTAAGGTTTCCCTAAGGTTTAGGGATTTGGGTTAATTGTGGGAAATAGGGAGGTAACCGTAAGAATCTGAGGTTATGGCCAAATGGCCAAATGATATGTATCGTTGAATATTAATATGTGCTTGTAGGGAAAAACTTATGGGAAATTGAACCTTCGTGACCAGAACCTGGACATTGTTAATTGTCTGACCCTGAAGGGGTTAAATATTAGATAGTGAGTAATTTTAATGTCATAGAGTGTAATTGAAGGAAAAATTGTAATATGTTCTCCCTATAGGAATGGGAATATTCAAATGTGAGTAACTCTGAAGTACTCAGAGCAATTGCAGGAAATAGTGTTTTATGTGTTGCAAATGTTGCCAGATGAGCATAATAAACCATAGAAGTTGTGTCGTTATTGCCGTATAACCTTAGGAATGTTTTAGTGATGTTTTGGGTGCTTTGAGTAAGTGATTCGCAAGAATAATTGGGTGAATATCAGTTCCGGAGCGTAACAGCGTCTTTCTGTCCGTCACGGATGTTCATGTTTTCGATCGAAATTGTTTTGGACGTAACTTTGGATCCGTAAGTCCGTTTTGATCCCCGTTCGAAGTGTTGGAAAGCTAATGAACAGAGCTATAACATAGGATAGATAATGGAATTGTTTTCCCAATATTTTATATCTAATTATGTTTGAGAAGTCAATTATGTATATGTTTTAGTAACGAATTATGTTCTGGTTCAATGATGTCTTGGTGTTTTAATAGATGCGGGCTAAGATGGTCGAATATGGACAATCTTGTGTGATTGTGGTAATTCCCGAGAGGATTACGGTGAGCGGATGACTCGTGTGGATCAAGATTGATCGTGAATTATGCATGATGTATTACATTGCATAATTGTGTGGACATGCATTTCATATCATGTGTCTTGTGGAGATGGCTAGGTGGGAATCCATGATGGGTACCTAGTTTCATCCGGACTTCATTGTGGAAGTTGTTGTGGAGATAAGTTATAGTTCAGAGGAACGTATATACGATTTATCCGGATTCCGACGGGAATCGGGTTCTAGTGTGAACCGTATGAGATTGTGTTGGTACCACATGCATTGTGTCGAGTCAGTGTGTCACATTGCATTATTGTAATTGAATGTGGGCTATGAATTCCAATTGATTAAGGTGGCACGTGTATGTGCGTTAATTTTGTATGATTGTATGTGTGGTGTGTAACTACTCCTTAGCATGTGTCTTTCACCGTTTATTTATTGAATGTAGTTCTCACCCCTTTTTGTTGTTGTGTCTGCGCTCTCTTGGGAGTACAGGTGACCAGGTACCTGAGTAGTGCTCGGAGTGTGTTGCTATTTGGTCGAGTCTTAGGAGTCGCTCTGATACGTAACATGGGATGACAGGATTACATTGTTATTTGACTACTTTATTTGTTTATTGTTACGTATCTTCATTTATTGGACTTATGTTGTATGACCTCGTGTCGAGGAGAATTATATTGGAGAATTGATTTGTATTCCGCTGCTTAATTGAAAACTAAATAATATTGAATTATTTTAATGGAATGAAGTGACTTAGTGTGATATCCCACTGTGTTGGAGAACTCTGATGAATTTTATGAATTATGTTTCTATATATTTATTATATTACGCGTACGGGGTAAAGTGGGGTGTTATAGAATGCAATATTGGTATAATTAGGCCTTTAAATATTTCAAGAGTTGAATATGTGTTGAATGGCCTTCTAAGTGTGAAATTGTTGTTGTACGTTGAATTCTGAGATCGCAGCTTTTTACGGAATCGAAATCAGACACCCAGAAGTCATGTAACGGTCGAAAATAGAATTTCGGACTGTCAGGTTCGCCATATCCTTCGCCTAGCGAACAACTCCAGGAGGAATTGGCCGCTCTCCTCTGCGTTCGCCTAGAGAATATGCCCTGGGACAGAAAAATGTTGTTTTCGTATTTTTGTCGTAACGGAAGAACCGTAACTCGGAATGATGCACGGTTCGAAGAGTTGGAAAGATATTACAATGCTCTATGTGATGGTGAAGTAGTGACATGGAATTAAGTTATTTATTGATGGAATATGTTTGGATGTTGTAATAAGTGCGGAAAGTGCGGTTTGTGTTTCCGCCATAACTCACGAATTGAGTGTCCGTTTGGCATGGGATTTTCCATACTTATTTGAGTGAGTCAATGGTTGTGTTAATCAATGATATTTTGATATATTCGAAGAGTATAGAGGATCATGTTAAGCATCGGGAACTTGAGTTATCAGTGTTGGAAAATAAGCAGTTATATGCCACTGTGAAGAAAGTTTCAAAGAGTTTTTGGGAGAGTTGTCAACAGCTCGTGTGTTGATTTTTGCCGAATCCGACAGAGCTATTTGTTGTGTTTTGTGATGCTTTATTTATATGATTGGGAGATATGTTAATTGCAACATCAACGAGTTTTAGTTATGCTTTAAGTCAACTTAAAGTACATAAGAGGAATTATCTGACAAGTGATTTAGAGTTGGTTGCTATTGTGTTTGTGCCGGAATTTGGAAGCTTCAATCGTTTATTTTGAAATTTGAGGTGTTTGGTGATCTTAAGAGCTTAAGGTATTTGTTTGATTTGAAAGAGTTGAATATGAGGCAGAGGAAATAATTGGGACTTCTGAAGAATTATGGTTTTGGATTGAATTACCATTCAGGTGAAGTAAACGTGGTAGCTGATGCATCGATTTGGAAATCTTTGTATATACCGATGATGATGGTAAATGAGTTAGAGCTGATTAAGCAATTTCGAGATATGAGTTTGGTCCGTGAAGAGACTTCTTAGGAAGTTAAGCTTTGTATGTTAGAGCTTACTAATGGTATTCTTGATGAGATTCGAGAAGGTCAGAAATCTGGGTTGAGTTGGTAAATTGGTTGCATTTGATGAATTAAAGTCGAAGAGCTTATTTTCGGATTAATGGGAATGGTATCGTGAGATGTCGTGATGGAGTTTGCGTTACAGATACTGTTGAGTGGAATATGAGTATTCTTGAAGAAGGACATTGAGGTAGATGAAGTATCCATCCCGGTGCTATGGAGATGTAACCGGATTTGAGGAAATTATTTTGGTGACCATAGATGAAGAGAGTGAAGATGGGGAAAACACTTAGAAGGGGGGGTTGAATAAGGGTTTTGAAATAATTATGGCAATAAAAACAACACAATATTTTTATCCTGGTTCGTTGAACTCAACTAATCCAGTCCACCCTACCAAGGTGATTTTCCTTTCTCAACAAGGACTTAATCCACTATATTCAAACAGATTACAGTGTCAACAACTAAGAACAATTGTCTTAGTCTTCTCAAGAAATCCTGACCACAACTTGGTCTTCTTAAGGAACCTTTTACAAATAAATGTAAACTAACAAGTGTTTAAGATGCTTCTAAAAAGCTATATCACAACTGTGATTTTTACACTTAGATTAAGAACGAATAAAAACTATTCAGCTTATGAAATATATTGTATGAGAGCTTGAGAGTAGTTTTCAATTTGATTTCTCAATAATTCGTCAACTTTGAAATGTTGTTGAAGACATCCTTTTATAGAGCAGAAAGTCCAATGCTTGAAGATTGTGCGTAGCAGAGTAGCTGTAGCCTTTTTTTCTTCTATTGACTTTAGCTTTCCCAAAAGAGGAATGTTCAGAAAAATCCCTTTTGTCTGATTTCCTGTGCCATACATGAATAAGGAAATAGTCGTTTGGAATATGCCAACGGATATATCTTTGAATAATATCTTCTTCAACAAGCTTCTGTCTCAAAGTTATCAACATCAGAGTCTTAAAGTGATCAGAGTTTGATGGTATCAGAGTCTTGATGTTATCAGAGTTTTGCAGCCAATGTGCTTCAGCGTGAATATCAATCAGAGCAGAGTTTGAATATCAGAGCCTCTGTACTTGCAGCGAAAAGTACTTTCAGAGTCTTCTTGAAACAATGCTTGAAACTCTTCATACAAATTCTTCAACTACGCTTTAGAGTCTTCTGCAGCTTCTGCTTTAGAGTCTCTTCTGGCAGCGCTCAGAGTCTTCTGATGACTTGCTTCTGATGCTTCAGAGCTTTGCGTAGAGTAATGTTCAGATACATTTTTGCTTCCATAAGAATATTTAATTTAATATATGAAACAAAAACACTTGAACAAAATTAGAGTATATATTTTCTTAATACAAAATTTCATTAGTGTTATCATCAAAACATAGAGATATATTAAACACCAATCTATGTTCTAACAGAGAGAAGTGGTTGAGTTTGTATATGCTGGTTAGACTTTTCGAAAGTCGAAGATTGAACATCAGAGACCGTTGGGTCTGATGCAACCATTGAATATTCCAGAGTGAAAGTGGGATAGTGTTCCATGGATTTTGTGTCGGGTTTGCCGAAGACTGCGAGATGAGTATGATTTAATTTGGGTGATTTTGGATGGATTGACTAGATCAACTCATTTTATACCGATGAGGATTAATCATTCTATGTTGAAGCTAGCTGAGACGTATATTAATGAAGTTGTGGAGTTGTATGAGATACCGTCAAATATCGTGTCTGATAGAAATCTGAGATTTACATTGAGATTTTGGGAGAGTTTGCAGACGCTTTGGGTACCATGATGAAGTTGAGCTCTGCCTATCGTCCATGGACGGGCGGACGAACAGAGAGAACTATCCAGTCTTTAGAGGATTTGTGGATGGCTTGTGTGTTGGACCAAGATGGATCGTGGGATAGTTAATTATCGTTGATTGAGTTACCTATAATAACAGTTATCATTCTGGTATCAGAATGGCATCATATGAGACTTTGTATGGTAGGAGGTGTAGGACTCCTTTGTGTTGGAATGATTCGAGTGAGAGTGTTGGGCTCGGACCAGAGAATTGTGCATGAGACGACTGAGAAGATCAAGAGGATCCAAGAAAATATGTGTTATGAGAGTTACGCCGGTAACTGGTGTTGTTCGAGCTTTGAAGTCTCAAAAGCTTGCACCGTGTTTAGTGATCTTTAATCAAAGTGGCGCAGTGGAAGCGTGGGAGAAGTAGCATGTTAGACCGTTTTACCGCTGTCGCTTGTGAAAATTGTCGGATGTGTTTCATGTGTCTAAGTTGAGGAAGTGCGTTGATTCAGAAGGATGGTGTACAAGTGAGAGATAATTTGATTGTTGAGGCATTGTTAGTTCGGATTGGTGAACGAGAAGCAACTCCGAGGTAAAGGGATTTCCTTAGTAAAGGTAGTTGGGAGGACCAACTAGAGAAAGTTGGATTTCGGAATATGGAGATCAGTTGAGGGAGTCGTATCCGACTCTGTTCATTGAGGTAATTTTCGAGGGCGAAAATTCTTTTAAGTGGGGGAGAGTTGTAACACCCCAAATTTAATCGGAATATTTTAATTAATTATTTAATTGAGAATATTCGTATTTTGGTGGTTTTTAGTGGTTTTGTGGATTATGGAGAAAATGTGCATTTTTGGACTATTTATTTGATTAATAATAAATTATATTAATTTATTAGTATTATTATTGATTAAAATAAATATAAGTGAAATAAGGGTAAATTGGCCATTTTGAAGAGTTAGTAAGGGTGTTATGGGAAAAAACCAATTTGTGTGCCCCAAGTCTAAGTTTGACAAAATAGAATTCTATAGGTTTAGGATTCATTTTGTTAACTGTGAAAAGAATGGAGGTCAGAGCTCTGAGGAGGGAGAATGGAGGCAAAAGCTTCGGAAGATGCCTGGAGATAATCTTGAAAACTTCGAATCGGCTAAGGTATGGGGAGTATTGCTTTTCATAGTTTTCTATGTGTGCCTTTCGGTGTAATTGCGGTTGAATTAAGATTTGAGGTAATTTGGGTTACTTGTGGGAACATTGGGGAAACTGATGATAAGCCTTGAGATTATGATTGATGGTATGTAATACTGAATATTAACATGAAATTAGGAAACCTTAGGCCTTCGTGGCAAAAACTTGGATTGTTATATGTCTGACCCTGAAGGGATTGAATATTGAATTGTGAGTAACTCTGGTGCACTCAGAGTAATTGCAGGGAAATAGTGTTTTAGGCAGTGCAAATGTTGCCGGATTAGCCTAATAAACCATAGATGTTGTACCGTTATTGCCGTATGACCCTAGGGATGATTTAAGGATGTTTTGGGGGCATTGGGTAAGTGATTCGTAGGGCTTTTTGGGTGAGAACCAGTTCTAGTGCGTAACAGGTATTTTCTATAATGTATTGATTGGGGTAACATGATGATACCTCCATGATTTTGGTGAAATACGTGATAACATGTGATAACAGGTGATAATATGTGATAACATGTGATAATATGTGATAATATGTGATAACGTGTGATAACATGTGATAATATGTGATGATGAATATTATGATGTAATATGATGACATGGTGTGTGAGGATTATGTATGATGAATTTTGATGACATGACGTATGAGTGTGATGACATGACATATTATGATGACTATGATGCCGAGCTATGACGTTTGATGAATATGATGAATGATGATGCACCATATGTTGTTATTATGAGGATTATTATTGAAGTGTCCATCATGCATTCATGTGCATCCGGACTTCGGTTCAGGACCTCGATTATTTTGGCTTCAATCCCATTATATGGATGTGAGGTATTTTGATGTGCTCCAGTTCTCTAGTAGAATCGATCCTATTGATGGGGATCTATGGAGGGTTGATGGCCTAGTGTCCATCGAGCTGTGATAATTGGTACCACATACATTGAGTTGTGTCGCATTGCATTGATGAGTCTTTTGTATGAATTATGACGTTGTAGCCCTTGAAGCATAATTGAGTAATACGCATGTGTGTCGCTACTGCGAAAATCGGCGCCGGCTGACAGAAGATTCGCCACCGTGCGTTATTTATCCCAAAGGAGGGAAAGGAAACGCTCGAAGTAAACCTCGCAAAAACGGGAAAGGTATGGTCATCGCAACCAAAACCTGGGTTCGGGAGTCGGTTACGCAAGGGGAAGGTATTAGCACCCCTCACGTCCGTCGTACTCGACGGGATCCACGCTTGCTTGGGTTGTCTAAAGGATGCAAAACAATCTATCTACGACTGCTAAATCTAAACGGAAGGGAACTGACTCGATAGAGCGTCGCACTCTATGCCTACGTATTCTCAAGAGAGAAAGTCAGAGTCAACGTAGTTCGGGACTACGGGGAAATTGGCTCGCCAAGACCTCGCGTCTTGTGCCTACGTACTTCCACACTGTATGGAAGATCAGAGCTTACGTAGTTCAGGCTAACTACGGCTAATCAGGGTGTTCCCACACAGCAGTGAGAAATTAAACTGGTTTCAAAGGTACGGGATCCTAAAACTACGGTCTGGTCTCAAATGCACAAGGGCAAGAGAAAGGGGTAACAATCAGTCGTCAGCGGGAAAGTCTCGATCGCACAGCAGCGAGAGAACAAAAGATTAGTTGTTAGTATGCTCGCTAGGATATCGCATCCTATGCCTACATATTCTCGTCAGGTACGAGAAATCAGAGCAGCTGTAGTTCGGCTACTTTCGGAACCACAGCTCAAATCTCGTTTTATTAATATTCTGAAAAATGGTTACAATGATTGAGAACTGAAAAATAAACTCCTAGGAAATACTATCCTATCCTATGAAAAATCAAATGGAAAATAGTCCCCTAACAAGTGGACTTCAAAAAAAACTATCTCTAAAAGGCAAAATAAACTCTATGAAAAATGTCCTAAAAGAATTGAAGTGAAGCTGAATATTTTTATCTTCTTTTTCTCAATATTTTTTTTTTCTTTTCTTGTTCAAAATATTTTTCATATATTCTTTTCTATATTTTTTCACTATTTTTTTCAATATTCCTTTTTTACTATTCCTTTTCACATTTTTTCTCAAATATTCTTTTCACATTTTTTCGCAAATATATTCTTTTTTCTCATCTTTTCTCTAATATATTCTTTTTTCACATCTTTTCTCTCCCTTTTTAAATCTCTAAACAAAGAAAATAAGAAAAAAATGAAAAAATACAAAGGGGGGTGCACTGATTATTACAGGGGGTGTTAAGTAAAAGAAAACAAACAGAATCAACATGGGCCCAGCCCAATACTCAGCCAAACAAGAAGAATGGAGAAGGGGGGTGCAGGAAGTGAAAACGGGGGTGCAGTCAGCAACAGGGCCCATCCCAACTAACAACAAAACGGAGTTAAGTGGCCAAAAACGGGGGGTGTGTACGGATGAACACCATTGGGCCCGGCCCAATCCAACACAGTCCACCTTCCCATTCCTCTTCTCAGAAAACCCTAATTCTTCTTCTCCTTCTCCCCTTTCACTGTTCACGCCGTTTCCACGAACTCTCTCTCTCTCGCTTCTTCTCCCTCGTTCGTTCTTCACCAAACCTTCACAACAAGCCCAGATTCTTCCTCTCACTCAAACAAACCACTACCTCTCAGTCTCCATCTCACCAGATTCATTCATACAGAAACGATGGTGGTGCACTGGGAAGCGATTCGTGAAGGTTTCTCGAAGAGTACTATCCCTGACGAAGAACTACTGAAGATGATATTCGCAGAAGGAGAAAACGAAGGATCCATGTTCGTAGACGGAGGCATGATGAAACACGGTCGATCTGGAAATCTCAGGAAGCTTCTGGAGAGATCTTGAACGCGATGGAGATGACAACACGAATTGGATCTTGGATGCGTTTGGAGATTTGATGAAGTTCCGGAAAAAGGCGCCGCGGATGAAGATCTTCAAAGATCTTCGCAGATCTTGAAGTTGTTGGGAGCGGACAAAGATCTATGAACAATTGGAAACATTTTGAAGTGTGAATCTGGAGATGATGATTAGCGTTCATGACTTCTATGGATGATCTCGATCGGAGGAGATGAAGGCCTTTGTGGATCTGGAAACTTGAAAAATCTTGACGAAGAACATCACAATGATGAAGATCCGCTGATGCATGTTCGTTGTGGTTCGATGATTGTTTGAAGAATCTGATGAACTTCAGATGAAGAATTCTAGACAAAACGATTATTGATGATGAAGATTGGCCGATTTTTGGAGATTGCCGAAGAACACGAGGGAGGTTCTTGAAGTTTCTTCTGGAAAATCTGGCGATTTGTTGAAGGTCATGAACGATTGTTCTGGAAAACTGAAGAATTCTGATGGAGGATGAAGTTGATGAAGATCTCTTGGGATTATTGAAGGATGATGGTGATGAAGATCGAACGGGGGAGATGAAGACATGAAGAATTCTGGAAATTGGATGAGTTTCGTATGAATTTTCCGGTGGAGTTTGAGTTTTCCGGTGACTGTTGTGGTGGTCGGAGACAGTTGGAAGATTGTTAGGGTTGCCGGCGATTGGAGGTTACGGTGGCCGGAGGGATTCAGGTGCGGTGGTTGCATGGCCGCCGGCCATGCAACCGGTGAGGGTTGGCGTCAGACAAGTGGCACGGTGAGGGTCTGCATGATGGCTACGTGTGGGGAGAGACAATTAGTGGGGGGATTACGTGGAAGGTTTCTGAGTGTAGTGGAAAATGAGATGGGGTCCTTGCATCTGAACGCATGGAAGCTTATATAATGGACAAGTGTCACATTTCTGGACAAAAAATGGCTGAAACAGACTAATGAATTTTGGGCCTCCAAAAACCATAACTGGGCCCACGAAAATGATATTAATTGGACCACAAAAATCTGAATTAAAAATGATTAATCCTAATTGAAAACTAATTAAAGCCTAAACCTAATTAACTAACTAAAATCTGACTTACTCTAATTAAAATCTAAACTAATAAAACTCTACTAATTCCACTAATATCTAAACTAATAAAAAAAACTCTAAGAATTTCTATTTAAAAAACCTATTAAAATCCTATTAAATCTCTAATAAAATCTATACTATTTAATTTCTACTTAAAAAAAATCCTAATAAGAGAAATATTCTATTTATCTAAAAACTTAATATCTAAAAAGAAATTTATTCTAAAATCTATTAAAACAATTAAAAATTCTATAAAATTCTAAAAAATGATTTAAAGCTATTAAAAATATTAAAAAAATCTATTTAAATTCTAAAAAAATCTATAAGGCCTATTTAAAATCCACAAAGGCTATTAAATTCTAAAAAATGCAAACAAATGCAAATAACCAACATAAAAGAGAGCGCGAGACCAGATCGAAGCAAAACAGTAACCAGTTACCAAGAATCTCAAAAATCACTGCATAAATTGAAAACACCCAGGAAGCGCGCGACTTCTCAAAATAAACTCCGATTATCCGAACCGGTCTGAGACACCCGAAAAGCGACAGCAGAGCTGTAATCCCGATAAAATCACCATGATTGAAGAAATGCGTTGTATGCAGTATGTAAATGCTAATGCGAAAATGCGTCGAAGCATAAACCGAAAGTGGCACCAGTTGGTCAAATTTTAGGGTGCAACAGCTGCCCCTATTCAAGCGACTTGGACCTGAAGGGTTGAAGAGCGCGCAACCTTCAAACATTCAAAGGTACGAGACCGTTGAATACCAATAAACCCGAAAATTTGCCAACCATGAGAATATACTATAAAACTGCTTAGGGAGACATAATCCAGAACCGAACCCAGCCGTCACGGCAACAAACTGATCAATCATCTGATAAAGAACTCCTGATTTTACGCCAGTTACTCGCGTGATACCACAGATAACAAACCCGAGGGTTGCAACAAACACCTGATTCTCTCACATCGTCTACTGATAGACGGAAAGAAATATACTCACATCGTCTAAAGATAGACGGAAAGACACCCAGAATCCATACTCACATCGTCTAAGGATAGACGGAAAGACTCCCAAAATCCATACTCACATCGTCTAAAGATAGACGGAAAGACACCCAAACTCCGAAGAAAAACTTCAATACTCACATCGCCTAAGGATAGACAGAAAGACACCCTTATTCCATACTCACATCGCCTAAGGATAGACGGAAAGACACCCATCCCGAAGGAAAACTTCAATACTCACATCGTCTAAGGATAGACGGAAAGACACCCAAAATCGCAGGAAAAGATCAATACTCACATCGTCTAAGGATAGACGGAAAGACACCCAAAATCCAAAGAAACAAACCAATACTCACATCGTCTAATGATAGACGGGAAGACACCCAGAATCCATACTCACATCGTCTAAGGATAGACGGAAAGACACCCAAAATCCAAGGAAAACTTCAGTACTCACATCGTCTAAGGATAGACGGAAAGACACCCAAAATCCATACTCACATCGTCTAAGAATAGACGGAAAGACACCCAAAATCGCAGGAAAAGATCAATACTCACATCGTCTAAGGATAGATGGAAAGACACCCAAAATCCAAAGAAACAAACCAATACTCACATCGTCTAATGATAGACGGGAAGACACCCAGAATCCATACTCACATCGTCTAAGGATAGACGGAAAGACACCCTGAATCCATACTCACATCGTCTACTGATAGACGGAAATACACCCATGATCCATACTCACATCGTCTAAGGATAGACGGAAAGACACCCATACGCACTTCAACATCATCCCTCAAATCAGAATCCTTTCGTCTACGGGAATTGATGGACAGAACAATATCCTTAAATGGGCCACATCATCAGTAAGGACCGACGGGAAGAAAACCACCTTCAAAGCCATGACGTCAATAAGAATTGACGATCAGGAAAGCCGAACATTCTTCAAAGAGCCTCGAAGTCAATAAGGATTGACGGTCAGAAAAACCTTCTTGAAATGCCATCTCGTCCGATAAACAGAAAGAAAGCCAATATCCGAAAGATTGCCTTGAAACCCCCTCAACATCTAAAGATAGCCGGAGAAGACTTGCTGGGGAAACACACCATCCGTATGATCTGACGATAAGAAACCCGCTGAAAAAAAATCTGAAACTTCACATCGTCTACTGATAGACGGAAAGAACACCACTTGCTAGAGAAACCCCATCTTGAAACCCCACTGGAAAATTAACCGAAACTTCACATCGTCTAATGATAGACGGGAAGATAACCACATTCTAGAGAAACCCTATCTTGAGACCCCACTGGAAAATCACCTGAAACTTCACATCGTCTAATGATAGACGGGAAGAAAACCACTTGAACTCAAGACGTCTAATGATAGACGGAGAAATCCACTTATTGGAGGAACACATCGTCAATATGAATTGACGGGAAGAATATTCTGTCGATACCAGATGACTGATTGATCACAGCATAACTGTTGTATGATCTGAAATACAAATAAACTGCTGAATTGCCTGAACACTGCTGCTGGATGAATGCCCCTGAACTGATCACAGAGTAGTTCATGCGCCATATGAGGCTGATAGAAAACCTGGCTTATGCTTCGTATGCATATGCATATGTTTGAATCTTTCTAGGGCGTAATGCTCCATTCAGGATGGAAATGCTACGCATTTTGAAAATGAAATGCAAGTATGATGCAAATACGATGATGTATGCAATATGCTAATGCAGGCTCAGGCTGCTGGAGAAAGTCGGGTACAAAAAACCACTTCAGCAAAATAAATGCTGAAGACAAAGCCAACTCCGCTGGGGATAAACCGGATATCACAGAATTATTCCAGCAAAATAAATGCTGGAAGAGTGAAATCAACTCCGCTGGGGAATAACGGATGTGCCAAGCATCTCGTTGAAGTAACACCCTGCTGGGGAATATAACTCTGCCGGGGAATAGCAGATGTGCCAAGTATGATTGGACTCCTCTGGGGATAGCTCACCCGTGCCAATGAAAAATTGGACTTTTGCTGGAGAAAATAGACGGAGTCTTCCTGCGTACTGACGAAGATCGGATTTGGAAACTGGTGCGCCAACACGGATGGGCCTCACAGTGATCGCCAACATGGACTTGGGCTTTTAGGCTATCTGTGACGGGTCAGGCACAACTGACGCTGGAAAACATTCTGTCTGAATACACAGTTTTCTAGTTGAAGAGTCAAGGGATAGTAACACGACTTCCCTACATTCGTCTCGCACTCGAAAATTGGCTGAATCTGCTCGAATAGCTCTGAATAACTCTGCTGATACGGAGAAGAACAATCCCTTCGCTTCTGATATGCCCCAGCCTGCGGGACCTCTGTGGTGATGCTCCTCAAAAGGAAATCTGAAAGTCTGTACCTTGATGGTCTGATATGAAATGCCCCAGTATTTTGAACTTCGGAGAGATACTTCCCATCAAATGCTTCTCGAATAAAGAATAACTTTTGCGCTCTTAAGATGGCCTGCCCCTGACTGCAATGACTTTGCCCCTGATTATCTGATTCAGAGTAGTGCCCCTGACTACGAGATATTTACCGAATCTCAACCTGATTTCCCCAGGATAACTGACTTCGAAAGGCTGACCTGACTGGGGATCACTGGATGTAGCTTGCCCCTGCTCTCGGAACATTCGGGCGTTCGACATTCTATCCTGACCATACCTTCCATTGTAGAAAACTGTCCTGCTGTCAAGCGCTTACTCGCAAGTAAAACAAGTTGTTATGCATGAAAGATATACTAATGCAACGCATATGACAGCTTTGACATCCAATCTGTTCACTGGGGATAGGAAAAAACAGTTTATGGCATATAATGCACGAAACATTTATCAAGAATATCAACATCAGTACCAACGTGGCAAGAGGAACCCTTTTAGGAGTCAGTTTCGACGCAATCTTTACCGAAGTATGCTTTCGAGACAAACCTGCTTCAATTAGGACTTTTGAAGGTTATAACGTGGTCAGGTTCACGGTTTTGAAGGAAAGGATAAAGGCTCAAAGTTTATTTTAACCCACCCATTCTCCTTGATGTTCTCCCATCCTACGTTAAGCTAATTCGATCTTAGCGCTCACCTCTCAGAGGTTGAAAGATAGGAGTGATAGTTCGAGAAACCATGAGTTTTTGGAGCGACAGCCACTCACTCTTCGTCTTTGACACTTGGGGTCACACGACTCGTATTTGTCCGAGGATTTTTCTTTTGTCATCCTTTCATCTTTTTTCTTATCCCTAACTTTTGCCTGGACCGACTCTTCTTGAGTTCCTTTTGATTCTTTAAGTCCAGCGGGATGCCCTCATTTTGCCTAAGTCATTTGTTTTGAAGTTTTGACTTAGCGGGCTTTTGATTCTTTTTTCCGAACAAGTCGTGTGACACTACTTGCCTGACTCATTGGAGAATAATGTGACTGTCTCACTCTTGATTTAACCACTGTGGTTTTTTAGGCACGACCTCTAGAGGTGTGATTGATCCTCGAACGGACACTCCTTTCGCAACTTGAACGCTCGGCCAAATTAGCTAACACCTACCCTGCCCCAGGTTAAAGATGGAGGGTATTTCGTTTTCAGAAAGAACTCCTACTACTAGGCTCAAAGGGGTTGACAAGGGATTATCTTCCTTATATCACCGGTGTTTAGGGATTTGAAATAATGCATGTACATCATCAGCAGGTTTTATCTCAAAAGCATACAATATCGGAAGTTGCATGTCGTTCATTTTCGTCATCCTCCTCAGATCCTTCTTAACCAAGCATTGGACATTTGTAAAAACAATTAGTGAACATGAATGAATTTGATCAAAACATGCATATTTATTTCATTATCATCAATTGAATGAAAACAACAAGTTTTACGAACAAGATTGCAATTTAAACAGGAAAGAAACTACGAACGTAAAGAAATGACAAGATGAAACAAAGAAAAATGCCAGCTTCCGAGAACCGGGCTTTCACATCTGTCCTGCTGCTGAACCAGCCGTCTTCACAATCAGTTATTAGAGGCAACCCGATGCTGTCCTGATCTATTCTCATCGACCCAACCAAATTATAGAGCCCCTCCTCCTTATTCGGATGATTTCGGGACCTTCTTGCCCGAAGTTGATTGCTGCACTATCAAGTAGGTCCTGCACCTTGTGCTTGAAGGCCAGACAATCTTCAATGTTGTGCCCCGGTGCACCTGAATGGAAATCACAGGGCTCATTGATATCATACCCTGCTGGAGGCGTACCTGTCGGCGGGGCTAACTTCCTCTTCTCAACCAACTGCAATCGTAGCAACACCTGAAGAAGTTCGGCATATGGCATCGGAGGCACACTAAATACCCTCACCGGCCTCTGATTTTGAGCTCTTCGCTGATTGGGATGTTGTTGCCTTTGCTGCTGTTGAGATCATTGCTGTCGTCGCTGGTACCGGGTTGACTGTTGAACAACCTTCGTAGCAAATACAACATCGGTTTCTTGACTTCCACCGTACTGGTTAAGGCACTCCTTATGCTTAGCCATTTTCTTTCTCAGATCTGCCCCAGGAATAGGCAACAGTTGTGGACATGGAGATTCTGACACCATGGAGTCCAGGATACGCTTCTGACCTACTGCAGCTTTAGAAACATCCATCATCTTAGCATCAACTGAGACAGGAGCAATACGTACAGCTACACCGCTTGGCGTGAATTCAATATCTTTTGAGTCAATCAAGTCTTGAACATTGTGCTTAAAAGCATGACAACCCTCGATGTCGTGTCCGAGTGCCCCAGAATGAAATTCACATGCTTACTGGTATCGTACCCATAGGGAAGCGCTCCTGTGGGTGGGTCCAACGTTCTTGTTTCAACCATTTTAAACCTCAATAAAGTCTACAAGAGCTCAGCATACGTTGAAGGTGGCACCTCAAATACCCTCTTTGGCCTCCCCTCCTGAATCCTATGTTGAACCGGATGTACCCTTTGTTGTTCAGGTTCCACAGGCACAGGTGGAACGAGCTTCTTCACTGCGGCTTCAAATAGCTGATCATCCTCTTTCCTAAGCATATTCTTGACTACTTCCATGATCAAGCTCATTTGGGTCTTCAGCTGACTATTCTCCTCCTTGAGGATCTTCTGCTCCAGGCGCATCTCTTGCATGTCTCTCATCATCTGCCCCAGCTGGCTTCGGACTTCAATCAATTCAACCTGATTCTGTTCCATATCTCTGAAGGAATTCCTGCAACAAACTGGACGATGAGGAAATAAGACCCACGGTTCTGATGTACCTGTTAAATGATAATGCAATGCAGAAAGCAAACACATATTCATGACAAGCCAAAGAGAAACTCAAGTTATAAGCACACAGACGAACATCTCCCACACATGTATAACCAACAGAAGCAGCACGTAAGCACGAATGAGTACGAATACAATTACCCCAGCCAACAATCCTGGTGATGGTCATCAAACAATAGTGCACAAAAGCTAAACGGGTTAGGCAGAGAAAACAGATGCGACGCCCGGCACAGAAACTTCTAGAAACTTCTCCCATATTCAACTGAACTCTCCGTTGGACATTCTTCAGAACACACACTTCCCGTGGAGTCTCCCATGACATTAACTGACGAACCCACACCACTGGATGACGGAGAATCGTTAATCTGAACAAAACCCTAGGGCGCGATGAAAATCCTGTTAGAGTCTAACAGATTCTGAACCTGGCTTCTAAGCACCTTACAATCATTTGTTGAATGCCCATGTGCCCCAACATGGTACTCACAGCGGGCGCTGGCATCAAAACCTGGAGGATATGGTGGAATCATTGGATTAGTCTCTTTCGGCACTATCAATCCACTTCTGACCAGATCTGGCAACAACTGACTATACGACACCGGTAGCTGAGTAAACTGCCTTTCAGGTTTCCTTGGTCTTCGTTGGGCGTGCTGACGCGATCGACGACAGGATGGCCGTCGACTTGAAGTGTCTGAAAACCGATCCTGAGATGCTAGAGATTCTGAGACGACGTCATTTCCTTCTTCCCACTCTTCCTGAGAACTGGCAACTGACTCAATCTTATCAACTGGGATATAAGGAGCATCTCGAAGCTTTCCACTCTTGAGTCCTCTCTCAACAAGCTCCCCCATTCTCATCAGGCCCACAAAGCTTGTACAACCGAACAACTTGTCATAATAATGGCCTTTCAGAGTACCCAAGAAAAGGTCAACCATTTCTCTTTCCTGAAGCGGTGGTTGAATACTAGCAGCCAATTCTTTCCATCTTTGCACATACCCTCTGAATGATTCATTCTTCGCTCGAGATAATTCTTGCAGATGTACGAGACTAGGAGCCATATCCAGGTTGTAATCGTATTGCTTCAGGAAAGCTCTGGCTAAATCCACCCATGATCGAATCTGATTACTCTCTAACTGCATATACCACCTCAAAGATGCCCCAGTCAGACTATCTTGAAAGCAATGGATCATCAATTTGTCATTTCGCACAAACGAAGTCATTCTTCGACAGAACATCATCAAATGTTACTTCGGACAGCTATCTCCCGCGTACTTCTCAAATTTCGGCACTTTGAACTGATAAGCTTTAACTCTTTGACCTTCAAAGCTTTAACTCTTTCTTCCAATACTCGGAGCCTTCTATCACCTTCAAGAGCTCTTGAGTTTACAGTCCTGGCTACCGGGATATCTCTGCGTGGATTCCTCTCAGGGAAAACAGCACCTTGATTGTTGACAGGAAGAGGACGTTCATTTCGAGCAACAAACTGCTCATGTCGATCTCGGTTCTCAAAAGTAGGCTGTACAACTTGGTCTGCAGTAACGTTGTTCGCTCGCGGGAAGTCTTCCATAGAATCATACCGAGGGTGGGACGTCATAGTAAACCCTGTCAAGGTGTTAGGATACTGGAAATTGCCTTCAGACATAGCTATCAATTACCTATAACTGACTACACTGCTTGATTCTGCTCAAATCTGCTTCAACCCCTTGGTCGTCTTCTAACAATCAACAGTTGCTCAATCCAAACTCCGGGTACTCACCTTCAGGAAACAAAGCCTGGATCAGAACTCTGGCTAACTGGAGAAATGCTATGCAATATGATGCCAAGATGCTTATGCAAATGCAATGCAACAAACACGGGATCACAGCCCCCACAACAAGCGCTGAATGCTGCTGCACAGCCGACGGAGTATGTTCTCTCTAAAAGAGAACGCCAAGATAGCTGGTAGTCTGGAAGTCAAGGTTTTGCGCAAAAACCCCCCACTCACGGGTATGGACCTAAGATACGGCATCCTATGCGGTCGTCAGTGTCACAGACTTTCATGAGGAATGATGCGATTCCCAGAAGGAGTGGCACCGTCATCTCATGAAGAGGCCTCACTTAGCTGACTTCCAATTGATCGGTCCCCAGAGTCGACAATCCTCACGTCTGGACTCCCCTCAGATCCTCAGGACCGGAAAGAAGCACCTCAGAGAGAACCTCGTCTGAGCGCAGATTTCGTAGGGAACGGTGCCTGCTCAGCAAACAGGTTCGTCTACTACTCTCCGCAACTATGTCTAAATGCATACTCAAGCAGCCCAGATCCGGCTATCACTCAAAATATCACCCTCCCCAGCACAACGACAACAGATAAAAGCGAAAAAATAAACACCCAAAAGACAAACAAACAAGCGCTAGGATTGACTCTCTTAGGGGACGTTGAATCCCACACGCATAGGGACTATCGCAGTCCTTAGCAGCCAGGGGACGTTGGATCCCCAGCAGAGTCGCCAGCTGTCGCTACTGCGAAAATTGGCGCCGGCTGACAGAAGAGTCGCCACCGTGCGTTATTTATCCCAAAGGAGGGAAAGGAAACGCTCGAAGTAAACCTCGCAAAAACGGGAAAGGTATGGTCATCGCAACCAAAACCTGGGTTCGGGAGTCGGTTACGCAAGGGGAAGGTATTAGCATCCCTCATGTCCGTCGTACTCGACGGGATCCACGCTTGCTTGGGTTGTCTAAAGGATGCAAAACAATCTATCTACGGCTGCTAAATCTAAACGGAAGGGAACTGACTCGATAGAGCGTCGCACTCTATGCCTACGTATTCTCAAGAGAGAAAGTCAGAGTCAACGTAGTTCGGGACTACGGGGAAATTGGCTCGCCAAGACCTCGCGTCTTGTGCCTACGTACTTCCACACTGTATGGAAGATCAGAGCTTACGTAGTTCAGGCTAACTACGGCTAATCAGGGTGTTCCCACATAGCAGTGAGAAATTAAACTGGTTTCAAAGGTACGGGATCCTAAAACTACGGTTTGGTCTCAAATGCACAAGGGCAAGAGAAAGGGGTAACAATCAGTCGTCAGCGGGAAAGTCTCGATCGCACAGCAGCGAGAGAACAAAAGATTAGTTGTTAGTGTGCTCGCTAGGATATCGCATCCTATGCCTACATATTCTCGTCTGGTACGAGAAATCAGAGCAGCTGTAGTTCGGCTACTTTCGGGACCACAACTCAAATCTCGTTTTATTAATATTCTGAAAAGGTTACAATGATTGAGAACTGAAAAATAAACTCCTAGGAAATACTATCCTATCCTATGAAAAAGCAAATTGAAAATAGTCCCCTAACAAGTGGACTTCAAAAAAAACTATCTCTAAAAGGCAAAATAAACTCTATGAAAAATGTCCTAAAAGAATTGAAGTGAAGCTGAATATTTTTATCTTCTTTTTCTCAATATTTCTTTTTTCTTTTCTTTTTCAAAATATTTTTTATATATTCTTTTCTATATTTTTTCACTATTTTTTTCAATATTCCTTTTTTACTATTCCTTTTCACATTTTTTCTCAAATATTCTTTTCACATTTTTTCTCAAATATATTCTTTTTTCTCATCTTTTCTCTAATATATTCTTTTTTCACATCTTTTCTCTCCCTTTTTAAATCTCTAAACAAAGAAAATAAGAAAAAAATGAAAAAATACAAAGGGGGGGTGCACTGATTATTACAGGGGGTGTTAAGTAAAAGAAAACAAACAGAATCAACATGGGCCCAGCCTAATACTCAGCCAAACAAGAAGAATGGAGAAGGGGAGGTGCAGGAAGTGAAAACGGGGGTGCAGTCAGCAACAGGGCCCAGCCCAACTAACAACAAAACGGAGGTAAGTGGCCAAAAACGGGGGGTGTGTACGGATGAACACCATTGGGCCCGGCCCAATCCAACACAGTCCACCTTCCCATTCCTCTTCTCAGAAAACCCTAATTCTTCTTCTCCTTCTCCCCTTTCACTGTTCACGCCGTTTCCATGAACTCTCTCTCTCGCTTCTTCTCCCTCGTTCGTTCTTCACCAAACCTTAACAACAAGCCCAGATTCTTCCTCTCACTCAAACAAAGCACTACCTCTCAGTCTCCATCTCACCAGATTCATTCATACAGAAACGATGGTGGTGCACTGGGAAGCGATTCGTGAAGGTTTCTGGAAGACTACTATTCCTGACGAAGAACTACTGAAGATGATATTCGCAGAAGGAGAAAACGAAGGATCCATGTTCGTAGACGGAGGCATGATGAAACACGGTCGATCTGGAAATCTCAGGAAGCTTCTGGAGAGATCTTGAACGCGATGGAGATGACAACACAAATTGGATCTTGGATGCGTTTGGAGATTTGATGAAGTTCCGGAAAAAGGCGCCGCGGATGAAGATCTTCAAAGATCTTCGCAGATCTTGAAGTTGTTGGGAGCGGACGAAGATCTATGAACAATTGGAAACATTTTGAAGTGTGAATCTGGAGATGATGATTTGCTTCATGACTTCTATGGATGATCTCGATCGGAGGAGATGAAGGCCTTTGTGGATCTGGAAACTTGAAAAATCTTGACGAAGAACATCACAATGATGAAGATCCGCTGATGCATGTTCGTTGTGGTTCGATGATTGTTTGAAGAATCTGATGAACTTTAAATGAAGAATTCTAGACAAAACGATTATTGATGATGAAGATTGGCCGATTTCTGGAGATTGCCGAAGAACACGAGGGAGGTTCTTGAAGTTTCTTCTGGAAAATCTGGCGATTTGTTGAAGGTCATGAACGATTGTTCTGGAAAACTGAAGAATTCTGATGGAGGATGAAGTTGATGAAGATCTCTTGGGATTATTGAAGGATGATGGTGATGAAGATCAAACGGGGGAGATGAAGACATGAAGAATTTTGGAAATTGGATGAGTTTCGTATGAATTTTCTGGTGGAGTTTGAGTTTTCCGGTGACTGTTGTGGTGGTCGGAGACAGTTGGAAGATTGTTAGGGTTGCCGACGATTGGAGGTTACGGTGGCCGGAGGTATTCAGGTGCGGTGGTTGCATGGCCGCCGGCCATGCAACCTGTGAGGGTTGGCGTCAGACAAGTGGCACGGTGAGGGCCTGCATGATGGCCACGTGTGGGGAGAGACAATTAGTGGGGGGATTACGTGGAAGGTTTCTGAGTGTAGTGGAAAATGAGGTGGGGTCCTTGCATCTGAACGCGTGGAAGCTTATATAATGGACAAGTGTCACATTTCTGGACAAAAAATGGCTGAAACGGACTAATGAATTTTGGGCCTCCAAAAACCATAACTGGGCCCACGAAAATGATATTAATTGGACCACAAAAATCTGAATTAAAAATAATTAATCCTAATTGAAAACTAATTAAAGTCTAAACCTAATTAACTAACTAAAATCTGACTTACTCTAATTAAAATCTAAACTAATAAAACTCTACTAATTCCACTAATATCTAAACTAATAAAAAAAACTCTAAGAATTTCTATTTAAAAAATCTATTAAAATCCTATTAAATCTCTAATAAAATTTATACTATTTAATTTCTACTTAAAAAAAATCCTAATAAGAGAAATATTCTATTTATCTAAAAACTTAATATCTAAAAAGAAATTTATTCTAAAATCTATTAAAACAATTAAAAATTCTATAAAATTCTAAAAAATGATTTAAAGCTATTAAAAATATTAAAAAAATCTATTTAAATTCTAAAAAAATCTATAAGGCCTATTTAAAATCCACAAAAGGCTATTAAATTCTAAAAAATACAAACAAATGCAAATAACCAACATAATAGAGAGCGCGAGACCAGATCGAAGCAAAACAGTAACCAGATACCAAGAATCTCAAAAATCACTGCATAAACTGAAAACACCCAGGAAGCGCGCGACTTCTCAAAATAAACTCCGATTATCCGAACCGGTCTGAGACATCCGAAAAGCGACAGCAGGGCTGTAATCCCGATAAAATCACCATGATTGAAGAAATGCGTTGTATGCAGTATGTAAATGCTAATGCGAAAATGCGTCGAAGCATAAACCGAAAGTGGCACCAGTTGGTCAAATTTTAGGGTGCAACAATGTGTTGAATATAATTATGAGTAATATGCCATTTATGCATTAATTGTTATACATTGATTATTATAAATTGTTTTACTCACCCTGCCTGTTTGAATGTTACCTCCACGTGGGTAACGTGCAGATAACCAAGTTAGTCGTGGATGCCGTCGAGGAGTATTTTGAAGTTTTAGAGTCATTAGCCTTTATGGTTAACTTAGAGGGTCTTGCTTTGATATGTAACATCGGGTTGGGTTCTTTGAGTTGATTTTATACCAGTGGGTTATTTTACTAACTTTCCCTTATGAGGAAAACCTTGAGTTATGTTTTGAGTTCTGCTGCTTTGTGAAATTTGAATGTATTTTGGGAAAACCCGTGTGTTACGGAGTATTGACTCATTTTGAGACATTGAGAAATGGACGCCCTTTTGAGGTAATTTTTATGAGATTTAAATATTTCACTCTGAAATTTGTGTTATTTTGCCGTAATAACCTTAGGGTAGAAAAGGGTGTTACAAGTTGTACTCAGCTTGTACTGAGGATTAGTCGGTGTTAAAACAGACTTTGAATATGACATACCAAACTTGTTGAAAGTCTTCTTCAAGCATGTCTCTTGAGATAAGCATAACCTCGATTGCTTTTTATCTCTCTGGATGTCAATCCCAAGAATCCTAGAGGCAGCTTCCAGATCCTTCATGTCAAACTCTTTATCGAGTTCAAGCTTCACCTTCATAACATATTTAATATTGTTGCTTGCTATGAGGATTTCATGCACATAAAGCAACAAAATAACAAGTGAATTTTCAGGTCAAAATATGAAGTAAACGTAGTGGTTGAACTAACTCTTACTAAAACCTATGTGTGCCATGAACTTGTCGAATCTCATATTCCATTGTTGAGGAGATTTTTTCAGGCCATACAAAGACTTATTCAGTATGCACACATAATTTTCCTTTCCATTTTTTGCACTCCCTTCAGGTTTTCTCATCAGGATCATTTCATCTAGATCATCATGCAGGAAGGATGTCTTCACATCCATCTGTTCAAGTTCTAGGTCGAACTCCGCCATTATAGCAAGCACCATTTGAATGGATCTATGATTTACAATAGATGAGAACACGTCATTAAAGTCGACATCTTCTCTCTGACTGAACCCCTAGCAACAAACCTTTCCTTAAATCTCTTCGACCTCACTCATTTGATTCCTTCCTTAACCTTGAAAATCCACTTACAAGTGACTAACATGCCCCCTGTAGATTTCTTGATCAGTTCCCAAGTGTTATTATCATGAAGATATTTCATCTCACCATCCATGGCTTTCAATCATTCAATATTGTCTCGACTCCTCATAACTTTCGTATAGTTTCTAGAATCTTTGTTCAAAACCTTACTAGTAGATATGAAGGCATAAGCTATGAGATCTTCATTACCAAGTCGTTGAGGTGGTTTGATGACTCTTCCCAATCCGTCTTTTTCCAATGAGTAGTCATTATCAGTCTCCTCATCTTCATCGGCAACTTGTGCTTGCTCTTCGACTTCATCTAGGTTATGCAATTCAACATCATTATGCTCCACCTCAACAAGAATGTTTTCATGTTCCACCTCTTCTTCAGAGATCTTGGTACTTCGACAAACATCATCAGTTTTCTTAAATGACATTTCTGCTTCATTGAAAGCTACGTCTCAACTTATCATACACCTCTTATGACATAGATCTAGGAACCACAACCAATAAGATTTGACTCCTTCGGGGTATCTAAGAAACATAGATCTCAGAGATCTAGGTTCAACTTTGTCTTTCCTAATATGATTATAGGCTAAACATCTAAATACTCTTAAGTCTGTCGAGATTAAGTGCATGTCCCGACCAAACTTCTTCAGGTGTCTTTATTCCCAAGGCAGTCGACGAACACCTATTTATCAAGTATGCTGTAGTTATAACAGCTTCTGCCCAAAACACCTTCTTCAATCCTCTGCTAACCAACATGCATCTAACCTTCCCAAAATGGTTCAATTAAACCTTTCATCTAAAAAAATTTATTGGGGGAGTACCCATGGTATTTTTGTGCCTTGCAATACTAGACGCATCATAATAGCTATCCAAGATCTCATTGCAAAATTTAAAACCATTATTGAAACTTAACCTCCTGACATTCTTGCTAGTTTGGTTTTCGACTAGAGTCTTCCAAGTTTTGAAAATTTCAAAAGTTTCATCCTTAGTCTTCTGGATGAATACCCATAACTTTTTGGTATAACCATTAACTATGGATAGGAAATACTTTGAACCTGAGTGTGAAGGATTCCTTGCACGCCTTCAAAGATCAACGTGAATGTAATCAAGGGATCCATGTGTTCTTTGTTTACCTTTGTTAACCTTCACCCTACAGGATTTACCAAATACACAAGGTTCACAAAACTATAGTTTTTCGACCTTGTCACCCTCTGCTAAAAAACTTCCAACCCCAGCCTCAAAGGTATACAAGTCTAGTTTCTTCACGCCTCTCAAGACTTCCTTCGATCCCTTCATTACACTTAGGATACTCTGCTCTCCTTTGAAGACATATCCTTTCTTGTCGAATTCACCAAGAGAAATCAAATTTCTCTTAATATCAAGTACATACCTAACATCAGTTAATAGCCTTATTGACTCATCATGGAGCTTGAATCTCATTGATCAAACACCTACAATATTACAGGCTTTATTGTTTTCCAACATCACTGATCCACCATTTTGTCACATAATTCCTCAATCACGTCTTTGTTTGGAGTCATGTGCCAACTACACCCTGAATCCATAATCCACTCATTGCTAGAGTCATTTCTTGAAACCACCAGGACATCAGATTATTCATAACCATATTACACAATGGTTGCATTACCATTATCCTTTCCACCATGATTATTCGGTCAATCAAGGAACACCTTTTTTGTATGACCCTTCTTCTTACAATGATAACACCTAATTATAATAGTATTACACCATTATAATTTTGTAGTACTTTACCCTTCTTCTCCTAAATTATACCATCTTTCTTCAAGAATTTCCCCTTAGCAGACAAACCTTCACTAACAGAAGATGGCTCATGCTCCTTTCGTTCCTTAAAATCCTTAGAGTACAAAGCTAGTTGAACTTCTTCAGAGGTCAATGAATCTCTTCAAAACAACGGAGTTTCTTTGAAGTGAGCATGAAATACAATCTGAAATCATTTACATCGGTAAATTTCTCAATCTCATACTTTGTTGACGGCATCTTCTGCTCCACACTCACCGCATCAGTTTATTGTGAATCAATATCGTCAAGAACAAACCAAAATATGAGAAAGATTAAGTTTCTTGGAAAAACACAAGAAACCCTATTAGATTTTAAGAAAGAGAGATAGAAGAAGGAAGAAGAATAATTGAAATTGGTTAAATATGCTTTACTATTCACTTACTCAATAAGGCTTCAAAGATTACAAGTGAATAACAAAAATTAACTTCTCTCAACAACCTAAGAGAACTAGTCTATTTATAGACTAATAAGCTAACTTAACAATTGGGCTTACAAGCAATGCTCAACTCAACATGCTTTAAAACAAAAAATATTTCAACAACATGCTTGAACAAACTTTGACTACAACATTCACAACTCCTGTCGAACCATGAATCTATCCTTGTCGACGCCCGAGTTCAGTCCAAATACCATAAAATAATTGTGGCTTCTAATCAAGCTACATGAACATAGGTTTCATCAAAATTTGTTCCTCCTTGTTGATTGTATCCCTTCGCAATGAGTATGACTTTAATCTTAAAATATTGTCATCTTCATCTAGTTTGTTACGAAAGACTCATCGGGTACCAATTACTTAGATTAGCTGAAGCTTTGAGAATGAGTTCCTAAAGGTTGTTTCGTTCAAATTGATTTAATTTCTTTAAGATAGCAAGAGATCAATGCTCGTTGACTATAGTTTCTTCAATTCTCGTTGGTTTAATTTGTGAAACAAAAGTCACAAAGTTACATACCTTATTGAGGGACCGTCGAGTAGTGACTCCTACAGAGATATCTCTAATGACAATCTGGATGAGATGGTTATTTGTTTGTATCCATTCCCTCGAGAGATCTGAATGTTGTGGAGGAGTGTATGTGATTTGATTTGGAATCGGTTCTTCTTCTATGACTTGATTTTTATTTTTCTCTTGGCCTGGTTTTTAATTATCCTTTGGAATGTCTTTTCCAAAAATAGATGCACAATCAATGACTTCTATTTCATCAATTTTATGGTCAGATTCATCAAAGAAAACATGAATTGATTCTTCTTTTGTCGCAATTCTTTTATTATAGATTTTAAAAACTTTACTAGAAGTGAAAAGTGAAAACCTTACATGAAAATGAGACGCTAACTCCTTTTAAATAAGAAAGTCTGTTAGAA
This sequence comes from Lathyrus sativus, assembly GCA_963859935.3. Classification (NCBI taxonomy): domain Eukaryota; kingdom Viridiplantae; phylum Streptophyta; class Magnoliopsida; order Fabales; family Fabaceae; genus Lathyrus; species Lathyrus sativus. Next base: position 410,234,005 of record OZ012741.1, on the reverse strand, counting down.
ATTAAAATATCAAAATGAACTTAAAGTGTGGACGCCCAATAAAAAGTGTATTTTTAAATGGCGAGGATGCTTGAGATTACACCTATCTATTTTTATCATGCTTTGTTTCTTCCATGCACTGAGTTTTCAATCTATTAGACGCTTTGTCTTGCCCCCCCAAAAAATATATATATATATATATATATATATATATATATATATATATATATATATATATATATATATATATATATATATATATATATATATATATATATATATATATATATATATATATATATATATATATATATATATATATATATATATATATATATATATATATATATATATATATATATATATATATATATATATATATATATATATATATATATATATATATATATATATATATATATATATATATATATATATATATATATTATCTGTATAAAAAGTTTTACACTGTTTATCACCATCATTCATTAATATTACTTTATTGATGATTAAAATAAAAGATAAATTTATTTTAATTTCCAACGATTATAATTAATTGATAGTGTAAATTTCTTTTATATTATCAATGTATTTTAATTAAATTTATATAGGAGGATATTCACTGAATAAAAAAATAAAACCAACTTGTATTAAAAGTTTCTGTATCCAACTAAAACTCATGGATCCTTGAGAATTTAGGTAAAAATATATCACACACGAAAAGTCATTAGACCACAAAGACCATTAGCTGCAAGGATTTCGTTGGCAGAACAGAAACAGCAGCGGAGGATTTGTTTACTTAGCTGCAAGACGCGGATATCGCACCGTTAAAGATGCCAAAATTTAAAAACTAATTAAAAACGCGGATAAATAGCATTAGATAGCGTCATTACACCATATAATCATGTAAACACAGAGCTCTCTCCTCTCATTCTCAAAGTATACATCCAAACTACAAATTCAAAAATAAGACAAAACAGAAAAATATTGTAACAGAAAGTACATGCTCAGAAGAATCAATCCACACATCTCAGCATCAAGTTTGCATCATTGCTACCATAGTTATTATAAACCCAAAAGACACGCACTTTCCAAACACAATCTTCACAGAGCCAGAGTTCTGTTCTTTCGGATTAACTACCTGCGACGAGTCTGAGGATATATCTTTATCAGGTTTAGGCGACATTGCTGTATCAGTTGAAGGTTCTGGTGCCAAAGATGGTCCTTTTGCAGGTGCCTTAGCAACGGAAAAGAACTCCATTGGGAGAAGCACTTTGCCAACCTTATAAATAGCAAGATGCTTATCAGTATATATAATGCCATTGATTGTAGTGTTCACTTCCCCTGTTGATATGTTCACACTCCCACCGTAACTCACAACATTCAGTTCCACCTTTCCTGGTTTAGCTCCCGCAAGCGTTCTCACAGGGTTGGTTAAAATATCAAAATTAGAGCTTGAAACATAGTCGGAAATAACGTGGAACTGTAAGAGCTCGAGTTTCTGTCCACCGGAAAGAGAGTTGAGGAATCCTGCTTTGAGTTCTGAGAACGCACTGTCATCCGGTGCAAGAATAGTTAATCCGCCTGTTTTTATAGTCAATAGTTGTGAATTGAGTTGGTTGATCAATTGAGTTGTTTTCATGAGTCGGATTAAGACATTGAATGATTTAGCCTTTCTTAGGATTCCGACAATGTCAACGACGCCTGCAGTGTCAGGTGTGGAGTCACTAGGTGAGTCTGGTAAGGAAGGTACCAATGGTTTAGGGGCTGCAGCTGGTTGGGTTGGAGCTGGAAGTGTAGGTTGTATAGGAGCATTAGCAGGTGATAATTGAGATAAAGTAGTGGTTGTGGAATACAGGAGAGAAACTAGGATTGCCAATGACAAAGATAATAGAGAATGAACTCTAACCATTTTGGTTTGCTAAAAGAAAATTTAGGTGATGTTGAAATTGTGTATATGGTTACAATTGTATTTGCAATGAGCACTTGATGTATTGATGATACTAAGAAGTAAGCTTTTATAAAGGGTTGGAGAGAATGATATGTAGGTAAAAAGGTTTTGTACTAAACCCTTAATTGTGATTTGTAAACTTATAAAATATGGTGTTGCATCAAAGAAGTTAGGGAGTGGTGATTGAATACAGGAGTTAGGTGCCAGAATGGTACCAAGATCCAATGCTGTCAATTATCTGACAAGGAGATTATGGTGTGGCATCAATCAAGATTGATAAGTTGGAAAAAGTGAGAGCTTAAATGTATGTAACCAAATTAGATGGATGGCTGTGAGTTATACAAGGAATTGTTTTTGGTTAGGATCATGATTTTAAATTGTGGCTGTGGTCTCAGATGGGATTTTACCTAAGGTGTTGCGATTCTAGTAGGAGATGCAGTTATACTATGGGTGATTGTGATAGTTGTAATTAATGCGATGCAAATAGCGTGGTTATGATGGATTTTGATTGAAAATATTTTGAAATGCAAGGTTGATATTGATGGAAAAAGAAATAGAGAGGATCCCATCTCTTAACATAAATATATTTTATTCCATAAATAAAAATTGATTACAAAGTTCGAAAATTATAATTTCTTTTAATAATATAACTAAAACAACGGAAGAAAAATTGTATGATGTGATTTTAATGCAACTCATCATGTCAACAATCTTAAAATATTGCAGGCAGTTGCGAAAGTTGATCAAAATTAATATAATTATCCAATCCATTTATTTTAAGGATAAAAGATCTTCAAAGTATTATATAAAATCAATATTTAAAAAATTAAATTAGAGATCCAATCCGTAAAATTTACGGTTTAAAATTTAATTAATTAAATTAGTTAAACATGTCGAATCATTTTTTAAATAAATTAATAATATGAAACTAAATTTTATATATATATATATATATATATATATATATATATATATATATATATATATATATATATATATATATATATATATATATATATATATATATATATATATATATATATATATATATATATATATATATATATATATATATATATATATATATTACATATTATTATATGTTTTCAACTTAATAAATAAATATTTCTAAAATCTATTACAAATTTAATATAACAATATCAATAATACATAACACAACATAATTTTACACTTCATTTCAACTATATTTAGAATATTTGACCAAATTAAAAAATTACAATAAAATAAATTAAACTAATTCAAACTAAAAAGAAAATAATAGAATATAATAAATAAAATAAGATAGAATACCAAAATAAAAATAATATAATATACTCCATTAAACAACAAAAAATCAAATTTAAGTTGAACTACGATAAACAAGTCTTAATTGAAAACAACAAACAATATTAATTTGAATGAAAATCAATAGAGTTGGATATCGTGACTATGTTTGAAAGAGACACCAGAATGATGATGGAGTGTGGTTGAAAGAAAAACTATAATGGAGTGACAAAACTTAAAAGTTTATATGGTTGTAAAAAACACACAGAATTCTTTTTTTTTTTGACTGGGAATTTATGTTAAGTTTTGATATTAACATATTAAATTTTAAAAAATAGTCACTTTGATGAATTTTTTTTTAATCAGACAGTTTTACAAAATCGACTCTGGTTCTTTGGATCAAATGGTTTTGGATGGTTCAATTCAGTTTTTTCAGTTTAACTTTGGTTTTGACCCACTAGCAGTTTTGAAATATTGATTCAACCGGATTCAACTCCAATTCTCAGTCCAATCGGTTGAACCAGACGGGTGAACCAGTTTTTAAAATACTACATAAAACATTTAAGAAAAAATCATGTCAATTTTACGATTATATTTTGAAAATTCCTTCAAATAATTATATAATGTGAATTTAAAATTAATTTCTGCTCTATGTGCATATCTTTTATTCTGTTAAAAAAATGTAACTCTTTTTAACTAGTATTTACATAAAAATATTAGTTTTAGCATAAATCTTTTAAAAATAATAATTATTTATTATAGTAGAATCTAACTCCCATTTTACCACTGAGTCGAACTATACTCTATTACTACTTGTTGAAGAATTTGAAGGAGACGGGAGTACCAACGAGAAGAATGCTTTAAAATCACAATAATGAGAGACATGACATCTCCATCTAATCTAAAATTTTAAAGAGTTAGTTATATGGATCTCCCTCTCTTATAAATATTATGTTGTCCGTTCATAGATCTAACACCCCCAACTTTTTAATTGAATATTTTATTTAAATTTTTGTCTGATTTTTTCATTATTTTAAAATTTTGTTGTTTTTTTTAGGTGTATGAGTATTTTGTTAATTTACTAATTAATGAGGTTGTCAGATTTGACAACAGATAAATAAAATATTATTATTGAGATTATTGTAGAGGATTAGACATATATATATATATATATATATATATATATATATATATATATATATATATATATATATATATATATATATATATATATATATATATATATATATATATATATATATATATATATATATATATATATATATATATATATATATATATTTATTTGTAAATCTTGTTGTGAATTACAATAAAATTCAATATCAATTTGTGAGGTAAAGAATAATAGAAACCAAAATAAATTGTTTTTAGCAATAATAATTCGTACGCAGATAATATAACAGAATAAGACAAGAAAAAACCAAAGGTTTGTTTACCCAGTTCGATCAAACGTTCTACTTTGGAGGAGAGAGCAACTCTCCAATTCACTATACTCATAAAGTTATTACAAGAGATTACAGATGAATTACAAAAAAATAACTTTCGCCTTCAGGTTCCCAAGAGCAACCCTGAAGGTGCCCAAGAACATCTCTATTTTCTACCCAAGTGTTTCCCTACCTCTCCAACTCACAATATATGCAGGGGTAATCCAAGGTTTTCTTTGTGCATAGTTGAAACCATATGTTGTACCTTTAAACTCTTGCTCTCCCTTGTTGGTGTAAACTCTAAGATTGTCACACATCAAACATATAAGAGATACATATTTATAATAGCAAATACTCAACAAACAAAGCCCAAAATCAAATGGATCCATGGACCGAATCGAAAAAAGCCCGAAAACTCAAAAACATTATTCATCGTACGACCGTCACTATTCATCCGTACATATAGCACTCTTCATCAACCGATTTTTTTCCTCGACTTTTCGTCCAGTTTTCACGGTAAATGCAATCTCCAATATATGTTTTCTTTCTCTTCATCAACAAACCTTGACTTTAAACCGTGTTGATACCAATTTAATAATCAACAATATTGCTGCTCTCTACCAAGTTGAAGCTATAATCAATAAATTTGATCAACTTCAAGCAACATTTGAATCTTGATCTCGTAAATTGCATCCACTTGTTCTCAATTATCCTTTTCTGCCTAGATAATTTAACAAGCCTACAAGTATGATTTTTCAACCACCCTTGACTCCACCAGTTTTTAAATACCTCCTTGAAGGTTTTTCTTCTTTTATTTTGCAGTCCTTCAGCCACATTAAAAACATAATATCCAAGGCTAGCATAATCGTCCCTTTGAGATGCTACAGTAACCCTCCTTACCTTATCATGAGTCAAATGATAATCAGAGATCCCTGTAACCGTTCCCTCACTACTGCTAGCATCCATAGTAGGAAACTCCACCTCAAACTAAGTTTTCTCCATTATAGTTTCTCCCAAGTTTCTCGCTTGGTTTTCATTATTCTTCTTCTGAAGAAATTCTCTACCAACCAAGTAAGTTATTTTAACCTCAGCTCTTCCCCAAAAACTCAATAACAACTTAGCAGTAACATGCATTTTTATTGATTTCTGCAAAATCCATTGTACTCCTCTAAAACTTTCTCAAGGCATTCATAATGTATTAAACTGAAATCCCATAGCTCTTCCTTGTTATGAAAGCCTCCACTATTTAACGATGAATAAATAATAACATCTGAACCTTCTAAAATATATAGACCACATATTTTAGACAATTTAGCAATAATCAATTCATCACGCGAAATCTTCAACACTCCACGTTCAACTCTAATACAATAGCCTAGATCATCAAACATACTTATAGATAACAAATTTCGCTTGAGTTCTGGAACATACCTCACATTGTGAATAAGAAGTTCGCGATCATTAAACATTTTAAATTTGACCATACCAATACTATGAACCTTGCATGCCTTATTATTACCAAGGCGAACTATTCCATCTTGATCCATCTTCAAAGTTTCAAAGTATTATATTCTTGGACACATGTGATAAGAGCAACCTAAGTCAATGACCCAACTATCTTTAGTTTCTAAACTCGATACTACTAGTGCTTCGGCATCCTCATAACTTTCCTCACCCAATGCAACTACAACTTGAACAAAATCTTCATTGACCTTTCTTTCAGGCCAATCCCTTTTAAAGTGACTGAATTTTCTGACAATTAAAATATTTTACCTTTGACTTTTCAGACCTTTTTAATTTGGACATCCCTTTACGCCCACCTCCTCCTCTTGACACATTTACACCTACACCATTATCTTCAATCTTCAAATCTTTCGACTTTGAAAATTCTTTGGATTTCACCGCCGTCTGGACTTCATCCAAAGTAATAATACCTTCATTACCATAAAGAATAACATCCTTAAAGTGCTTAAAAGATCTGGGTAATGAACTTAATAGGAGCAAAGCCTTGTCCTCATCATCAATCTTCACTTCAATATTCTCAAGATCATCGATAATCTTGTAAAATTCTATGAGCTGCTCAACTATGGATTTGTTCTCCATCATTCGGAATAAATATATTTGTTGATTCAGATACAACCTGTGAGCTAAAGACTTTGTCATATACAATGATTCAAGTTTTACCCACATAGCATCTGCAGTTTGCTCCCTGGCGACTTCTCTTAGAACTTTATCCCCGAGGCACAAGATACTAACACTTCTTGCCTTATTCACCATCTCGGTCTTCTATACTTGTGTAAGCCCTCCAGACATTAATGTTTCACTCTTTAAAGCATCGATACACCTCTCTTGAATTAAAATTGCTTGCATCTTGATTTTTCACAACCTGAAGTAGTTGTTACCAGAAAATTTCTCGATCTGCCATCTACTAACCATAGTGCTCACTTGTTAATAATATCTCTTTGCTCCACGCTCACCGCACCACTTTTTATGAATGTTGTTGTGAATTAAGACAAAATTCAATATCAGTTTGTGAGGAAAAGAACAATAGCAACCAAAATAAATGGTCTTCAGCAATAATAATTTGTACACAAATAATATAACAAAATAAGGCAAGAAAAAACTGAAGGTTTGTTTACCTAGTTCAATCAAACGATCTACTCTCGGGGAGAGAGCAGCTCTCTAATTCACTATACTCATAAAGTTATTACAAGAGATTACATATGAGTTACAAGAAAATAGCCTTCGCCTTCAGGTTCCCAAGAACAACCTTGAAGGCGCCCAAGAACAACTATATTTTCTACCCAAGTGTTTCCCTACCTCTCCAACTCTCAATATATGAATCACTAAAACTTAAGGTGTAATCCAAGGTTTTCTTTGTGCATAGTTGAAACCCTATGTTATACATTCAAACCCTTGCTCTCCCTTGTTGGTGTAAACTCTAAGATTGTCACACGCCAAACATATAAGAGGTACATATTTATAATAGCAAATACCCAACAAACAAAGCCCAAAATCACATGGATCCCGAAAAAAGCCCGAAAACTCAAAAACACTGTTCACCATACGGATAATACTATTCACCGTACGGACGTAAGTACGGATAGCACTACTCATCGACCGATTTTTTTTCTCGACTTTTCGTTTGATTTTCGCGGTAAATGCAATCTCCAAAATATGTTTTTTTCTCTTCATCAACAAAGGTTTTAAGGCACATTTACAACATATATATATATATATATATATATATATATATATATATATATATATATATATATATATATATATATATATATATATATATATATATATATATATATATATATATATATATATATATATATATATATATATATATATATATATATATATATATATATATATATATATATATATATATATATATATATATATATATATATATATATATATATATATATATATATATATATATATATATATATATATATATATATATATATATATATATATATATATATATATATATATATATATATATATATATATATATATATATATATATATATATATATATATATATATATATATATCCTAATTAAATAATAACTTAAATTGAATAATTATTTAATATAAATACTTATTTAATTTGAATAATAATTTAAATAAATAAATATGAGTTTTGACCATTTATGTGAAAGAAAGATAATATGAGCTGAGAGGAGTGAAGTTAGAAATAAGTGGGCAAAAAGTGTAGTTTTTAGGAATAGTAAAACCCATATAAATTCTAAAATGTTGGAGAAGCCAAAGAAGAGACAAAAAAATTAAAAGGATTTTTGGAAAGGATAGTGAAGTTTGAGAAGAGGAATCCAAAGAGATACTAGGAACATCTTCTATGTTGAAAAAATAAGGTAAGGAAAATTATTTGCTTACGGGTGATTTAGGCATGCAGGATAGCAATGGTTCCTTACACTTATATTAGCGCCTTGGGATAATATATTTTCTCCTTATTTCCCTTTTTCTTACAATTTGTATGAATTGATCTAATAAGGTTTGGGCAAAACCTTATTGATGCGATTGTTGAAAATATTTTTGTATGTGATTGCTCTGAGACCCTTAAAGGGGATTTGGGATAAATCCCCTAAGGTCTCTATAAGTGTTATTGTTTGTAGATTTATAACCTTTTATTGGTGATAATTTGATTATATGAATTCTTTTGCTTATCTGATTTATTGTTGGTGTAGAGTTGAGATTGTAAGAACAATATTTGATTCTACATCTGGCCTTTAGTTTTGATGCTAATAATACATTATTACTTAGAGAACAATTTTGTATCCTAATGGTTTTGCCTAGTGAGTAAGTTTTACTAACAGGTTCCGACTTTGAAGATTTGGCATGTGATGTCGTCATATTTTAGACTTGTTGGCTGGGAATTTCGACGACATGTTCCAATTTAAGAAACTAAGTAAAAATGAAAGTTTCTTAAGTTTTGTTGCGGTAGAAATAGGATATCAAACTATTAATTAATTTGAATCACATTCTTAATTCACAACCGATCTTTGATTTATCCGAAGGAAAAGGTCAAAAGAAGAAAAACCTATTTTTTCATCGTAAAGACAATGCGGGGAGAGACCTAGGTAAGGGGTTGGTTAAGCTTAGGGAAGGTACTAGCACCCTAAACTTCTGTAGTACTCTACAGGAACCTTTTGTTTAAAGTATGCTATTTTATTTTATTATCTGCTTGAAATATATACTGAGCTAAGGGATAGAGTGACCTAAAAGACCTAAGGGTTAGTACTAAGTTTACTCGCCAAGATTCGCTCTTGTGCCTACGTATCTGATGTAGGGAATAGAATCAAAGTAATCGTAGTTCCCCTCGAGAGGGAGGAAGAGAAACTTCTTGATTGTGGTCAAGGTTTCAATGGGGAGTAAGCGTTTCTTAAGGACACGCTTATGTGGAGTTCGGAAACTCCTATTTTTACGTTGAATTTGTCAATTGAAAATTAGGGTTAAGATTAGGGTTGACTAGATGTTCAACAATGGGAAACCCTAAAAACAGAGTACGGGGACTCTTTGACCTAATGCTAGGGTAAAGGGTAGTTTCGTCCATGGCGGGACACCTAGGCTATTAGGATTTGAAATGGTCAAAAGAGAAGACTATTGACTCAGCGGTCAAACTGTTAGACCTAATCTTTCGGAGGGACGCTAACGGTAAATGATGCAAATGATGAGTTATTACATGGCAGTTAATTATGCGGCAATATGGAAATATGAAAGCATAAAACAGTACGGAATTGAAAAACAGAACTTGCGACGATAGCCTCGCATAAATTACAAACCAAAATAAAATAAAAACAGGAGTAAATAACTGCGACGATAGCCTCGTATGATTACAATTGCAAAATGACAACACAAGTAAATGACGGATTAATAAGCTGAAGCGAACAAGGTAATGACGATTGGACAGAAATCGAGACGGCTAAAACCAGAGTTCTAATTTTGAATTTTTATTTAAAGGAGAAGTTAATTTTTGCATTTGAAGGAGCACTTATGTTAACTTATTTTAGTTTTTATATATTTTTTTATTAAAAAAATTGTTTTAATTTAATTAAAGAAAAAAAGTTTTAATTTTAAGGGTTTTTTTATGAAGAAAATCTGTTTTAGTTTTATTGCAATTAAAAAAAGTTTTAATGCTAATGTTAAAAAAAATGTTTTAATTTTTAAATGCTAAAAAATGTTTTAAATTTTAAATGCTACAAAATGCTTAATTTTAAGAATAGGTCTTAAAGCTAGACCCCTTTTTTAATTATCAAATAATGTTTTAACAATGGTGAATGATTTATTCTTTAATTTTAAAATAAGAAAATAATAAAATAATAAACCAGAAATAAAATAATAAAATACTAAACCAAAAAATAATAAAAGAAAAGAAAAACAGAAACAACACTTAAAAAGGGGGGTCGATATTTCTTGTTGAAACCCTTAGGGTTCTTTTTCATTTGAGACCCTCCTCTTCCTTCCTCATGGGTACCGGCGGCGCCCCCCCATTGGTGAACTCTTGAAGCTCTGAATCTCTCTTCTCCGTTTTTGCTGACATGGCGCGGTACCTTCGTACCATTCTTCTCCTCGCATGCCCGCTTCGGCTTCTCCATTTTGCATGTACCTGAAAAAAAAACAAAAAAACGGCCGACGTCTACAAATTGCTCACCTTCTGACGAAGGTTGGAAGCGGTTGAGGCGCAGGCTCGCGGCGGAGACGATCGTGGTGGCTTGCTGCGTTGAGTTCTGATGACGGTTGGGGATTTAAAAAAATGAAATGAAAATAAAATCATGAAATGAATTGTTTTAAAATGGAATGAAAATAAAAATAAAATTAAGAAATGAAATAGAAATGTTTTATAATAAAAATGAAAATAAAATGCAATACAATTGATTTAAAATGCAATGAAAACGAAATGAAATTACATATTTTTATTAATTCCTAATTTCTCCAATTTATCCGATTAATCCCGTCTCCGACATAACTTCGATTAAACTTTCCGGCAATTCACAGGAAACCTTATCCAAACAAATCCAAACCGTCTGATTAAATTCAAATGATCATATTCCCTGGCTAACGTCAATCCACCAACTTGAATCGATTTATTTTCGAACAGCTCAAATCCTCCACAGTCAAACCATTCCAACTACACCCCGGCCCCGACTCACATTAACAATATCCAACGGCTCAAATTTCCTGACTACAGCTTAAAATTCTTAAATTGACAGTCGGCTGCAAACAAATGACCATTTTACCCTTCATGAACTAAAAAGCACGTCACATGATATTTTCCTGCAAAAATCAACCAGCTACAAGAACTTGTTAGTGATTGGTTAAATGCAATGCAGAAATGCAATGGAATGCCAGATGAAACGACAAATCTTAGGGTAAAATTTGGGGTATTACAAGTTTGGTTAATTTCAACAGGGATTAGTGTAAAATTCTGTCGAAATAGTTATCATAAAGAGATATGCTTAAGCAAATACTTAGAAATATTTTCTAAATATAGGAAGTTACTTCCACGAAGGGATCCTATAAGGCCTTCCTTGGATAGACGTTTAAATTTCAAAAATGGATGGATAATTGTCTTTTGTACTTATATGTTTTTTAGGAGAAGACGTGTGGCAAACCATGGTGAAACAAAAGCATGCAAGTGCAAAACGTGTCATCTTTTAAAGAAATGTTCGTTAGAGACGGTTATTTGGAAGCATTATAAATATGGGTCTTAGTATTAGGATCTCCGGGTGTTCAATTATTGTATTATACTCAAATTTACTCAAAGTATCCAAGTTGACGTGAGAAAAGAGTCATTATTGAGAAATGTACATTTGAAACACCATACATTATATTCAATAGAAATTTACTTTCTTTTACTAATTGATCTTACTGCATTTCTTTTACTTTGAAGTTAGTTTTCCTTCATTGCCTTACTTTACCAAACTTTTACAAAGTTTAGCCTTTCTTTTTGAACAAAACAATCAAACAATCCTTTTTTACAACCAATGAATAATTTTGAAGTGTTTTACAAAATCTCCATGAAAACATAAAACATAATAGCTATGTCCTTAGTGTTCACTGATTGGTTTTGCAAGTGAACCAAATCAATTAGTGTTTTGGAAGACCAACAATTGTTTACCAATTTTCACAGTAAACAAATTGGCACGCCTAGTGAGAAAGTGCTATAGTGAGTTAAAATAATTTTCTTTTACCTTTCTATGGAAATTTTTTCTGCATTTAAGTTTTTCATTTTTACGATCTTTCTACGCTTTGTTGCATGAGACTTAGAAGTGGTAAAATAGCCACAAACAATGAAGAAAGACCTAGAAGGAGATACGTAAGGAGGATGATGAATACAAATCTGCCAAATAACCAAAATCCACCAAATTATGGAGTACCACCCTGTTGCGGTGGAAATAGGATATCAAACTATTAATTATTTTGAATCACAATTCTTAATTCACAACCGCTCTTTGATTTATCCGAAGGAAAAGGTCAAAAGAGGGAAAACCTATTTTTGCATTGTAAACACAATGCGGAGAGAGACCTAGGTAAGGGGTTGGTTAAGCTTAGGGAAGGTACTAGCACCCTAAACTTCTGTAGTACTCTACAGGAACCTTTTGTTTATTGTATGCTTTTTTTTTTCATTATCTGCTTTAATATATATTGAGCTAAGGGATAGAGCGACCTAAAGACCTAAAGGTTAGTCCTAAGTTTACTCGGCAAGACGTCGCATCTTGTGCCTACGTATCCTGGATAGGGAATGGAATTAGAGTAATCGTAGTTCCCCTCGAAATGGAGGTTAGAAACATCTTGACTATGGTCAAGGTTTCAATGGGGAATAAACGTATCTTAAGGACACGCTTACGTGGAGTCTTTGAAACTCCTATTTCTATGTTGAATTTGTTAATTAAAATTAGGGTTAAATTAGGGATTCCACGGCGGGAAACCCTAAAACAGAGTACGACAACTCTTTGACCTAAAGCTAGGGTAAAGGGTATTTTCGTCCACGGCGGGATACCTAAGCTAATTAGGGTTTTGAAATGGTTGAAACTAGGGTTATTGACTCGGCGGTCAAACTGTTAATCCTAATTCCTTCGGAGGATGATTAACGGTAAACATGAAAATAAAAAAATATCGTTTAGCATAATTAAAATACAGAAAAGTAAAGAAAACGGTAAAGAAAGCATCGCGGCCGTTCGCGTAAACTACAAACCCCAAAGGGCCAAAAATAATGCAAATGCGAAAAATAAAAAAAAATAAGCCGCGACCATGGCATCGCGTAAATTACATCCATGGAACCAAAACAACAAATGAAACAAAAACAAGCTGAAACAAACAAATTGACGAGGGTAGAACGAAACGGTTAAGTCATGAAAGTTCAAATTTTTTTGAGTATTTTTAAGGGAAGGCTAATCTTTACTTACAAGAAAAGTTAATTCTGAATCTTCTACTTTTATTAAGAAAACTGAATCTAATTTTAAAAAATATTTACTTTTTTAATAATAAAATGTTTCAATCTAACTAAAGAGCATTAATTAATTTTCTTGTTTTTTTTTTAAAGAAATGTTTTAATTTTATTTTTTTAAAAAAATGGGTTTTATTATTCACTAATTATTAAAGAAGGTTGTTCAAAAGATACTGATTATAAAAAAAGATTATAGATTATGAAGACCAATTAACAGCCAATGACACCTAATTAAAACTACTAACATCAATTAATTGGTAATTAACAAAACAAATAGAAAAATAAATAACAAAACAAATGGAAAAAAACAGATAACAGGGGAGGGGGCTCGTGTCGTCTTCATTAGGGCTTTCGTACCCATTTCCCTCTTCTTCCTCCGCCGCCATGGCTGCCGTTGACGGCACTCGATGAAGCTCCCTTTCTGCTGGCATGTCCTCGTATCCTGAAACAAACACAAATCAAAACCCGACTGTCATTAACATCATACACTTACCCCTTTTTTGTTTCAAATAGTGAGATCGTGGGCTAAATTATCCGTCGGCGGTGGTGAAGTTCCCACTGATCCACGGCCACCGTGGATGGTACTTGTTGATGGATGACGAGAATGGATTCCTCTTCCCGGCGAGGATGATAGTCTGTTAGCAGATCTACTGAGCCACCGTCGCCTCCGTCTTTTAGGTTTTTTGTTTGTTTTGGATTCTGATCTCCTTTCTTGAACGCGACGAGGATAATGATGATGATGAAAATCTCTTGGATTTCTCTGAACCTCACTCGCCGTCTCCTCCTTTCGTTTAGGGTTTTCGGATCCTTTTATATTGAAACCTTGTTGGGCCTGGATTCGCTTTGCTGTTATGATTTTCACGGTGGGTTTGTTGCTGTTTTTCAGGAGTTTGATTTGACTTTGTTTGGAGCATAAACCTGGGATGACTTTATTGCGGTGAATTTCGTGGCTTAGGAATAGGGCTGCTCGCGTTTTTCTCTGCCTCTGTTTGGTCCTGCTGGTAATTCCATATTCACCATTTTCGCAATTATTTCGACTTCGACACTTCCTGGCTTTGTGACTCATGTCGAATTCCTTTGTTGCGCTTACTGATTAATTCATGCCAAGTTCTAATTTCCTGTAGTGTTATTGACGCATTACTTTAACTCATACATAGGGGATGGATGGCCTGCCAAACAACATGCTGTTGGGGTTGAAAAGGTATGAACAAATCCGCGTAACCCTTCGACCACCTTCTATTTCTTCCTCATTTGAGATTCTTGATGCTGAAATAATGATTGTGACAATATCTTTTCAACAGAGTCCTCAAGGTTTTATGTTGTTGATACTGTCGGGAGGAAAATCATGAAGATCCCCTGGTTATTACTGATGGAGCAAACTCAAAAACTCAGATGAGTAAGGGAATGATGGCGTACATTGTTCGCTTCTTCTTCCTTGCATTTGATTGTGTTTCTGTTTTCACAACACGTGGTTTGAACCTGCTTTTCCGATATGGAAATTTATTGATGTGTTTCTCTATTGGTGTTTGAGACCTTATCATGTGGTCATAGCGCTTTAACGTTGTACTCAAATTTTGCAGGCTAAATGTTGTCGTTTAGAGGACGGTGGCGGCTCTAACAAAATGGCGACAATGATACCGGTCTCGGCGTGAACCTCAACAACATTATAACAAGCTCATGTAAAAATTCAACAAGTATTGCCTGTATCGTCCATAAAGCAAGATACAGGCTCAGCAGCGAAAGCCTTAAGTTGGGAAATTGCGAGGAAACGTCAATGAGGTACCGTCTACATTTAAACAACTACGTTGATTCGACCATCAATTTTTCTAACAACGATACTGCTTTGAAATTATATTTGGCATGAGAATTTGTTTGTGATTGCTCGTATTATCGAGGAAAACTTTGCCATTCTCACTTTCTAGTTCTGGACAGTAATGAGCATAACATCCTGTAGCCTCTGATTCTGATCTCCATTTATTGTGGCAGGTTTCGGTTCGCGGTCTGTGTTGAGATCAAGTCTGGAAAGTAATTATGCAGCAAGAGGAGTTGGTGTTGTAGCCGGTTATACTATGATGGAGAAACTTTTTGAGATTGGATTATCAACAACAACTAGTGCTCTCAGGGCTATTCTTCGTAAGCCAACAACAAGCCGTATCGCGGTATCGCAAAGGGAGCTGAGGTGCAAAGAAAGTTGGTGCTAGGAGCAAGATGGTGTGTCCCGTAGACGAGAAGTAACGTAGGGACCCGTTGGTCCATAAAGAGAAACTGCTGCTCATTAGAAACTTCTTTTATTTTGTAAAATGCAACACACAGTGCCAGACAATTTGTAATTAGCTTCATTTACTCTTGTAATTAAAAAAGTCAATCCATCTTTGACCAATGTTTGTGAAGAATGTCAAATAACCTTCAACCAGCTTCAACTTTCTTTTTTTCAAAAACGGATTGTGGCTTTGTATCAAGGATCTTACACGGTCACCAAATGCCTAGTTATCATGCTCAATAGTCTGTACATCCAATAGTGACAAATTGAACTTCAGACTTAAATTCACGTCCTCTTGTACATTTCGATGAACACGGTAATGAAAGGAAAAACTTTAAAAATGATTGATGCTCAAGTGCAATGATTTGATGTTTATCTTTTTCAATACATGTACTTGAATAAGTAGTGCACGATTTGAAAACTAAAGTAACACTGGAAACTGCGGTTGTTCCGGGCTTGAATAATTTAAAGAAGACAATAACATGTTCCAACAACAAATATGATAACTACACCTTCGGATGGGGATGCGTGGGCGATGGCGTATCTCAAAAATCCCGATGTCAAAATTACCGTGAATTTCTGTTCATCTTCAAAGCAAATAAGGAACACGGAAGTGGAGGCTCTAATTGCTCAATAATATCCTGGCGGCGACTCAGCTTCACAAACTGTCAGCAAACAACGTGTAAAATGACAATTTCGCCCTTCACCAGCTAGAGTGTACCAGACGTGATTCCTACAAAAACAAATAGACTACGTAACCCGTTAGTAGTTAGATGATGCAAAAATGAAATGTCATGCGTCATGAATCGACTAATATGAGGGTAAAATTTGGGGTATTACACACCCCCTTCCTCTTCAAGGGGAAATATGGTTTCAGCGTCAGTATCTGAAGCCATACCAGCCACGACAAGTTTGACTCCTACGCAGTCGATTGCTTAAAGTGTTCCCATATCATCTTATCGGGGAACACAAGGTCTACCATCGACCCCCCCTCCAGTGAGGCATAGTTTATTCAGGTCTTTTGCGCATGGGTTTACAGTGCCACCGATAAGACGTGATCAACCTTATGGTATGCCAACGTCAATGATGGCAAGTTTGCACAATGTCTCATCAGCATTTGCAGACCCAATGGTGAATGTGACTTCGCCACTACAAGGATCTAGTTTAGGAATAAACAATATGGGTCGAATTATCCAACCATTGGGAAATGGATTTCCTACCCATATGGCAAACATTACCAATAATTCTGCAGTAGTGATAAGGAAACAGATGGACAAAAGCAACCATGAAATGGACCAGATGCTTGTCCAACAGATGAGGGTTATATTCAATCCCTTAATCCATAATACTACCTAAACCAACCAACAGTTAGCAGCACAAATGATGCGAATTACTGACTTCTTTGGTGTCTCACAACCCCCCTCGACATCCCCAGAGGGAATGGATGGTGCAAAATACTAGGGTGGTCTTAGAAAAAGACCCTACAATTAACCAAGTTCAACCAAATATACCCCAAGTGAACATTTTAAACCAAGGGAAATAGTTGAACCTCATAGGATCGAACAACCAATCTAGAGGGAACCAAGGGTAGTAGTGGTAAATAGAAACCAAAATGCTGATGAAGTAATAAACCAAGTTCGACAGGAAGATGTAGCGACAGATAATAACCTAGTGTCGCTACTGCGAAAAAAAGAGGCCGGCAAAGACAGAAGAGTCTCCACCGTTCGTTATTTATCCCGAAGAGAGGGAAAGGAAACGATCATAGAAAACCTACGAAAACGGGAAAAGACAAGTCATCGCAACCAAATCTTGGGTTCAGGAGTCGGTTACACAAGGGGAAGGTATTAGCACCCCTCACGTCCGTCGTACTCGACGGGATCCACGCTTGTTATCTATCTAAAGGGTGTTTATCTATCTACGCTAAAGGTCACAGGGACAAAAGAAAAGAAAAGAGACTCGATAGAGCATCTCCGCTCTATGCCTACATACTCCCTCGTGCAATGGGAAAGTCATAGTCAACGTAGTTCAGAAAACTACGGGTGAAAGGTGGGGAAGGTTGCTCGCCAAGACATCGCCGTCTTGTGCCTACGTATCCTCGTCTGGTACAAGAAATCAGAGCAAACGTAGTTCGGGATAACAAGACCACAGGTTGGTTCAAGTGTTTTACCCGAGTAGGGTTAAAACTTAGTTCTAGCAGTTAGGTGTATGCAACTCGACCATTGGAGACTTAGGCGTTACCCGTTTGCGGTAGAACCAAGAGTTAACAAAACTCTCCTTATGAAAAAGGTTTTCCATTAATCCCGAAGGATAAAAAGATTTGAAGTTTGTTTTTGAATCTTTTATGAATAAGAAATGAATTGAATTGGTTTGTAATTCATGTTGCACTAAAGACTATGACTTAGGAGCGAATGCGTCACATATCGTCCAAAGGACATATGCTAAACACTCTAGACAATTGAGAGGAGGCCCCCCAATCATCATTTCCCAAATGCTTAAGGCTCGTAGCATACAACACTCATTGTCCTTTATTAAGTATCTTTATGAAGTTTGAAGATGAGAAGAGAGAGTCAGACTCTAAAAGGGAGACTAAACTCAACCTAATGTTCTCATGCAAAGTACACCTATGATTGGGATGAAAAGGGAATGCTACCTAATGTTATCATGCATGGGTTCACACCTAAGGTCTATTATAATCCATCTTGAATAAGAAGGATTAGAGGTCCTAAGGGAACAGAGCAAAGAAGAAAGAAGAAAGAAGCCTGAAATACAAGAAGAAGAATATGCAAACATGTAATGCACAAAGATGGAAGAAAAGAGGGAGGAACAAAGTGTGGGGAAGTAGCCACCACAAGCACATCTCAACCTCAAGCATGCAAATGAGAGGATGCAAGACAAAAAAGAAATGCACACACAAAAAAGAACTCAAAGAAGTTCACACAAAAAAGCCCACGGCAAACGGCGAAGCAACATGGCTACTCTGATTTTGGTTTTGGTGGAGAAAAGGAAAGGGTGTCACAGGTGATGGTTAATGGATTGATGAAAGGAAGATTTGGATGATGAGGTGGAGAGTTGGAGGAGGAGAGAACAAAGATGGAAACAGTGTGTTGGAAAGGGTTATTCGAAGATGGTGACAGCGGGGAAGGTTTTGGAGAAGAAGAAGAGAAATAGTGGGGATGAAGGTTGTTATAACTCTTGCATATTACATAGAGTAATTACAAAATAACCCTGCATATTAGCAATTAATATGAATAAATAATAAAACAAACTAAAAGAAAATATCAAACAAATAAAAAAAAAATAAAATCAACTAAATCATGTTTAAAATTAACTAAAAGTTTAATATGATGAAATATGAAAACAAAATTATGAAAATGAAAAAAAAAACATTAAAAACCAAAAGTTTTCTTTTAAAGAGTGTTGTGTCATACATAAATTAAACATACAAATTATAGTTTTAATTCATGGTTTTATTAATTAACACATTTATTATTACTTTCTTTGTACTTTTTATAACTGTTACAAATTACATAGAGTAATTATCAAATAACACTGCATATTAGCAATAAACTAAAGCAATAATAAAACAAACTAAAAGAATATATCAAACAAATAAAAAATAAAAATTAACTAAATCATATTAATAATTGACAAAAAAGTTAATATGAACAAATATCAAAACAAAATTAAGGAAATAAAAAAAATAAAAAATGTCAAAGCACTAAAAGATTCCTCGTAAAGAGTGTTGTGTCTTTGACAAACGAAAGATACAATTTATAGTTTTAATTCGTGGTTTAATTTACTAATACATTTATTATTACTTATATTGTACTTGTTATAACTGTTGCAAATTACATAGAAGAATTACTTAATAACCCTGCATATTAGCAATTAATTAATTAAATAATAAAACAAACTAAACTAAAATATCAAACAAATATAAATGAAAATTAAATCAATATTATTTAAAATTAACTAAAAAGTTGATAGAAAAAAATATATCAAAACAAAATTATAGAAATACAAAAATACAAAATGGCAAAACGTTGAAAATTTCTTTCTAAAGAGTGTTGTGTCTTTCACAAATGGAAAGATACAAATTATGTTTTTAATGCATGGTTGAATTAACTAACACATTTGTTATTACATTAATTGTACTTATTATAACTGTTGCAAATTACATAGAGTAATAACTGAATAATCATGCATATTAGCAATTAATTTAAGCAATAATAAAGAACACTTAAAGAAAATATTAAACAAATAAAAATGAAAATTAAATCAATCTTATTTAAAATTAACTAAAAAGTTAATAGGAAAAAAATATCAAAACAAGATTATGGAAACAAAGAAAATAAAAAATGGCAAAACAAAGAAAGTTTCCTTCTAAAGAGAGTTGTGTCTTTCACAAATGAAAATATACAAATTATGTTTTTAATGCATGGTTTTATTAACTAATACATTTGTTATTACTTTCATTGTCCTTGTTATAACTCTTGCAAATTACGTAGAGAAGTTACAAAATAACCCTATATATTAGCAATTAATTAAAGAAATAATAAAGCAAACTAAAAGTAAATATCAAAGAAATAAAAAAAAATTAAAATCAACTAAATCATGTTTAAAACTAACTAAAAACTTAATAGGATGAAATATCAAAACAAAATTATGGAAATAAAAAAAAATGATCAAAAATCAAAAGTTTTTTTTAAAGAGTGTTGTGTCATACACAAATGAAACATGCAAATTATAGTTTTAATTCTTGGTTTTATTAACTAACACATTTGTTATTACTTTCATTGTACTTGTTATAACTGTTGCAAATTACATAGAGTAATTATCAAATAACACTGCTTATTAGTAATAAATTAAAGCAATAATAAAACAAATTAAAAAGAAAATATCAAACAAAGAAAAAAATTAAAATCAATTACATCACGTTTAAAATTAACAAAAAGGTTAAGATGAAGAAATATCAAAGCAAAATTAAAGAAATAAAGAAAATAAAAAATGTCAAAGCACCAAAAGTTTCCTGGTAAAGAGTGTCGTGTCTTCCACAAATGAAAAATACAAATTATATTTTTAATTCGTGATTTAGTTTACTAATACATTTATTATTAATTTTATTGTACTTGTTATAACTGTTGCAAATTACATAGAGTAATTACTGAATAACACTGCATATTAGCAATAAATTGAAGAAATAATAAAACAAACTATAAGAAAATATCAAACAAATATAAATGAAAATTAAATCAATCTTATTTAAAATTAACTAAAAAATTTATAAATAAAAAAATATCAAAACAAAATTATTGAAATAAAGAAAATACAAAATGGCAAAACACTGAAATTATTTTGCTAAAGAGTGTTGTGTCTTTCACAAATGAAAAGATACAAATTATGGTTTTAATGCATGGTTGTATTAACAAATACATTTATTATTACTTTCATTTTACTTGTTATAACTGTTGCAAATTACATTAGCAATTAATTAAAGTAATAATAAAACACACTTACAAAAATATTAAAAAAATATAAATTAAAATTAAATCAAACCTATTTAAAATCAACTAAAAATTTAATAGAAAAAAATATCAAGACAAAATTATGGAAATAAAGAAAATAAAAAATGGCAAAGCAATGAAAGTTTCTTCTAAAGAGTGATGTGTCATTCACAAATGAAAATATAAAAATTATAGTTTTAATACATGATTGTATTAACTAATACATTTTTTATTACTTTCATTTTACCCTTGCAAATTACATAGAGTAGTTACAAAATAACCCTACATATTAGCAATTAATCAAAGAAATAAAAAAGAAAACTAATAGTAAATATCAAAGAAATAAAAAAAATTACAATCAACTAAATTATATTTGAAATTAACTAAAAACTTAATAGGATGAAATACCAAAACAAAATTATGAAAATAAAAAACATAAAAAACCAAAAGTTTTGTTTTAAAGAGTTTTGTGTCATACACAAATGAAACATAAAAATTATAGTTTTAATTCATGATTTTATTAACTAAGATATTTGTTATTACTTTTATTGTACTTGTTATAACTTTTGCAAATTACATAGAGTAATTATCAAATACCACTGCTTATTAACAATAAATTAATGCAATAATAAAACAAATTAAAAAGAAAATATCAAACAAACAAAAAAATTAAAATGAACTAAATAATGTTTAAAATTAACAAAAAGGTTAATATGAAGAAAGATCAAAGCAAAATTTAAGAAATAAAGAAAATAAAAAACGTCAAAGATACACGTTATATTTTTAATTCATGGTTTAGTTTACTAATACATTTATTATTACTTTCATTGTACTTGTTATAACTGTTGCAAATTACATAGAATAATTACTGAATAGTCCTGCATATTAGCAATAAATTAAAGAAATAATAAAAAAAATTTAAGAAAATATCAAACAAATATAAATGAAAATTAAATCAATCTTATTTAAAATTAACTAAAAATATAATACAAAAATAAAATCAAAACAAAGTTATGGAAATAAAGAAAATACAAAATGACAAAACACTGAAAATTTCCTGCTAAAGAGTATTGTGTCTTTTACAAATGGAAAGATACAAATTATGATTTTAATGCATGGTTGTATTAACTAATACATTTATTATTACTTTCATTGTACTTGTTATAACTGTTGCAAATTACATTGAGTAATAACTAAATAACCATGCATATTAGCAATTAACTAAAGCAATAATAAAGCACACTTAAAAAAATATATTAAAAAAATATAAATGAAAATAAAATCAACCCTATTTAAAATTAACTAAAAATTTAATAGAAAAAAATATCAAGACAAAATTATGGAAATAAAGAAAATAAAAAATGGCAAAGCAATGAAAGTTTTCTTCTAAATACAAATTATGGTTTTAATACATGGTTGTATTAACTAATACATTTGGTATTACTTTTATTGTACTTGTTATAACTCATGCAAATTACATAGAGTAGTTACAAAATAACCCTGCATATTAGGAATTAATTAAAAAAATATTAAAACAAACTAAAAGAAAATATCAAAGAAATAAAAAAAATTAAAATCAACTAAATAATGTTTAAAATTAACTAAAAACATAATAGGATTAAATATCAAAACAAAATTATGGAAATAAAAAAACAAAAAAACATCAAACACCAAATATTTTCTTCTAAAGAGTGTTGCGTCATACACAAATGAAACATAAAAATTATAGTTTTAATTCATGGTTTTATGAACTAACACATTTGTTATTACTTTCTTTGTACTTGTTATAACTGTTGCAAATTACATAGAGTAATTATCAAATAACACTGCATATTAGCAATAAACTAAATTAATAATAAAACAAACTAAAAGAAAATATCAAACAAATAAAAAAATAAAAATCAACTAAATCATATTAATAATTAACAAAAAAGTTAATATGAACAAATATCAAAAAAAAAATTAACGAAATAAAGAAAATAAAAAACGCCAAAGCACTAAAAGTTTCCTCGTAAAGAGTGTTGTGTCTTTGACAAATGAAAGATATAAATTATAGTTTTAATTTGTGGTTTAGTTTACTAATACATTTATTATTACTTAGATTGTACTTGTTATAACTGTTGCAAATTACATAGAAGAATTACTTAATAACCCTGCATATTAGCAATTAATTAAAGAAATAATAAAACAAACTAAACTAAAATATCTAACAAATATAAATGAAAATTCACTACGCCAAAATTGATATTTTGTATCGCCAAATTTAATAGCGCATTTAAAGAAAGTGCTATTAAAAAGGAAACAAACACATCTATAATAGCACTTTATAGTCGGGGGCTATTATAGAGTACAAAGAATGTGATTTTGATAGCACTTTGTAAAAAAATGCTATTATTAAACTTCACTAACAAAGAGCTTTCTTTAAAACGCTATTAATATTCTTCACTAAGATAGCGCTTTTAAAGAAAGTGCTATTAAAAAGGAAACAAACACATCTATAATAGCACTTTATAGTCGGGGGCTATTAAAAAGTACAGAGAATATGATTTTGATAGCACTTTGTAAAAAAATGCTATTATTAAACTTCACTAAGACAACACTTTTTTTTAAAACGCTATTAATATTCTTCACTAAGATAGTGCTTTTAAAAAAAAACGCTACTAAAAGTTTTCACTAAAATAGCGCTTTTCAAAAAAACGCTATTATTAAACTATATTATAAAATATATAATAAATAATAAAATTAATTCAAAAACCAAAGTGTTTTCCCGGATAAGTTTTCCGTTTTGGCGCACAAAATTTTTGCTACTACCGCAAAAAACAAAACACGTTCTTCCACTCACTCATCTTCTTCCTTTAATTTACTCACTCATCTTCTTCCTCTGATTTACTCACACTATCGACCTAGCCTTCCTTCAAAACACGATATCCACTCACTCATCTTCTTCCTCTGATTTACTCACGCCACCTCCTTCCTTCATTCATCGATTCACCACCAGAAAGAGGAAACACAGCCGATTCAAATTCACCTTGGATTCACCACTCGAATAGAAAGAGGAAACACGGGAAAGAAAGAACAAAGAAAACCCATTCTCCGTCGAACTCAGCCCTTCATCAGCTCACCACCGTCACCCTTCTCTTCATTGGTATCTGGTAATCTTTCTTTTCTCATATTATTGATTTGTGTTGTAAATTGTAAAATTAGGGATTTGAATTTGAAGATAATTTAGTTTCTACCATTGTTGACTAATTATAAGTGAATCCTTAATTTTTCTGAGCTTTGCAATATTTTAACCTAAGGTATTATCAAATACACTTTTGAATTTAGGAGAGACAAAACTTGTATGGCAAAAAGATTTATGAGTTTTGATACATAGGCGTAATCTTGTTTATTTTAATTGAAAAAAATTAACTAGCATATCACCATTGATTTTGATGATTGGGATTAGTATTGATATGAGGTATTATTGTCAAATTTAGAATATGATAGTAGCATCCCTTAGACGGCCTTTCTGCGATAACCATTGAAACGGAACCTGTACCTAACAAGATTTGGTTGGCCAAAACCAAAGATATCATCAGCATGTTATAGAGTTGTTACAAACCTGTCAAAACATCAAGTTAATGTCAGGTTCTGTGCATTAAACTCATCTGATATTTGTATTCGGTGACATGGAGTTTGATCAAGCTTCTGCAAACTCTTGGCAGACAAATTACCAAGCAATCACTAGGAAGTATAAAGAGAAAGGGTATGGTTCTGCTGTGCCTCAGATAGTTTTTTGGGAATCTGAGACACTCGAGGGCGACCCCGGTGCCATCCACTCAGAAAGGATTGGCCCTGGTGAGTGGATTTTCTAAGAATCTACTAACATTATTCTTGAATAATGAAGGTGATATAAGCCCCGTAGAAGCCACGGAAGCTGCCATCGCTGGCCCTGAGTATCAGAAACTAGTTGTGCTGGATTATATTCCTTTTGTAGTTAGCTAGTGTTCTATATAGTGTGCAACAATCAACCATGTCATTGATAAATGTTCCTATAACTTTGTATCTATTGGGAAGTATCAAGTGTTGAAATTAAGAAATTTTGTATCGAATAAAGATAGGAAACACTTACATACAGTTTCTTATTGAGTTCCTAATTTTCTAATTATAAACTTGACTTTTGTTTTATATTTTCTATTTTACCAATCTGTGAATTAAAAAAGGATAACCATAACCAATATCCTTTAAGGAAACATGAGTTTGGTCAAGTTCAAGAAAATATCAATGCTTAGATTTGTACCCTTGAGGAGCTTTCAAATAGATACAAAAAAAAATTAGATATCATAAGGACTTTTTTGATAAATTTTGGTAATACACCTATCTCCTTAACTATTCTATTAAGGTCTTAGACAGTGGTCACTGTTACTGTTGCAGTTGCAGTTGCATTGGGAATATTGATATTGCAGTCTTGTTGCATTTAAAACCACAATTTTAGAAAAATTTGACAAAATATCTGATCTACTTTCTTTGGTGAATGAGAAACTTCATGCTTTGTTCAAAAGGGTTGGAAATGGTCCAAGCCTCGTTGCTTCCGTTCACTAATTCATGACATATCTATGTTAAGTATGCAACTTCGCTAATATTATAACTATTCATAGGGTTGTTAAGATATGCCTCTGACTTTTGATTTTCATGTGTCACACTATCTTGTAGTGGAATTGTTGTTACATTCATGTATATGAATCAGATGATTTTATGACTAGTCCTTTTCGTACATTAAAGAAATTTTCTTAGGTAACAATTATTTGGCCGCACTAATTTTGAATATTATGTTCTGCAATCAACAGTACTGTCAAATTGGTAGGAGTACCAACCCCAGGGATGGTTTTTTTAAAATTAAGACCCCCACCACAAAGCAATGTATATGTTAATGACTAGGGAAGTACAACAATAAAGGCATCCACATCTTCTTTTAAAATATTTTAGAAACTACTGGGTTTAATAGACTGGATATAAGAGTGCTGACAAATAATTTTGACTAAAATAGACATAATTTTGGAAAAATTAGGATGTCCTAAGTATAAGGTATGAGAAGGTGAATTGGTAGTTGAGTTTGGTGGTTGCAGTGTAGTACTTTTCTCCCACTGTCAGCAAGACAGAGCCACCCACTGCTGGTAGCTGATGCAAGCGGCCTTAAATAGCCTATAACATCATACATCTTTCTTGTTTTTCTCTATGTCACCTTTCTTCATTTTCAGTCGCACTATAAACCAAAAACAACGTACTCTGCTACTGGTTTTTTTGATGCGGGTCTGAGACAGTAGAAAACATTCAGAGTATTAAGTTATAGGTTTCACCAAAAGAGTGGTAAGGGTTTCTTGAAGAGTGGGAGGAAGGGGGACCCTAACTATTCTCAGCTAAGTTTTGTGGTGATGTGGAATAGGAAGGGATTTGTATTGTGAGAAATTTTATTATAGGTGCAAGTTATTAGTTCCTGTCAATTTATTTGCTTTTTTCATGTATTGAGTTTTCTTTTGAGATCGACATGCATGCATTTCTTTCTCAGACGACTGTAAAGATCCTTTTCAGTGGGTTCTCACTATTGTAAGGACTTTATGGTTATTAATTGAAGTTTTTTTTTGGGTGTTAATGTCACTTTTTGCAAAAGTCTTGATAAGTACTTAAATACAGGTATAGGAATAATAAATAATAGTAATATATTCAAAATATTAATTAACATTTAAAAGATTGATAAAAGAATCATCACTTAAAAATGTATTTGCTAAAAAAATTACAATAACTATATATTTGTTGGACTTTTATATGTGTTTAGGTATTTGAACAGGATCTAACAGGATCTATTCACACAAAGTGGTGAAAAAATCTTTATGTGTATTTTCTACTGGGTTTAATGGACCATTGCTGTCATCACTATGTCATAACATGCTTGTTCTCATTGGCTTTGAATCTATTTAACCCAGCTTGCTTTACATATATTGCATGCCTATGTCATTTTATAGCTCTATTTACAGTGTTGGGTTGTTGGTGTCAACTAACTGACAGTTAGGTCATATTTAGATAATTATATCTATTATATATCTGGATTCTTTGTATAGATTTCATCACTTTGGCATTTCAGAAGAATAACATAACATATTTATATAGCTTTGTATAGATTTCACCACATAGCCAGCAAAAGAATAACATAACATATTAACTAATAACCTGACAAGCGGACTCACATTATTCTTTCGGATTTCGTTGTTTTTGTTAAGTACATCTTTAATTATCTCAGGATCTGTGATGGTTACCCTTGGTGTTGGTCCAAACCAAACAAATTAGTTCTTACCTGCATACCAAATATACACAAAACTTTATGTAGGAATTGAGCACAAAACCAGTGGTGTTTATATTTTCTGAACACAGTACTTGTTAGTATTGTACAAGGAAAATATATCATGAATAAAAAAGAAAAGATGTAGATCCCATCAAATAAGCACCGACACACACGTATATAGACACCCAACACCGACATCGTGTCAGTGTTGGACACTGACACATGTCATACACCTGACACGCCTTTATTTAGAGGTGTCGTGTTACATCGTGTTACACCCCAAAATTTGACCAACTTATTTCACCTGATTTTATGTTTCATAGCTTTAGCATTTGCATATTAGGTCCACCCTAGGTCAAATACTTGATTGAAGGGACATCAAGGCCTGTTTGAAGAATGGGGGATCCATCATTTGATGTGTGGATATGGATGTGGTGTTGTGCCAAGGAGAAATCAAAAGAAATCAAGAAGAAGAGAAGTTTCTAAATTAGGGTTTCAGTGTAAAATCCCCTGATATAGGGCAAACTTCCAAGCAGAATAATTCAAGATACAAGTCTCTAATGGATCTTTGGCCAACATGGAACTTGTAGAGTATCTCAATACCTTTAATTTGAGTTGTGGAAGGCATCAAGGAGATTTGTAGAACTCAAGTTATGGTTCTTGCAAGTTACAGGTCATCAGAGGCATCTGAAATTTGTCTGTGAAAGTTACTTGACTTCCCAGCAACTTTTGCCCCATAAGGAGTTTTTAAATGGATTTTTTTCCAACATGAAAGTTGTTCCTCATAATCTTAGATTTATAGAAAGGTATGGTATGGCTCAATCTGATTTGTGGAGCTCTACTTATGATCTTGACAAGCCAAGGGCATTTTGGGCATTTGGAGGTTATAAGTCATTTCAAGCATAAGGCCATATCTCCTACTTCCAAGATTCAAATGGAAAAATCTTCAACATCAAACTTGCTTATAATGATGTTTTAAGGCTAGTAGGGAGGTCATGAGATGTTAAAAAGGCTTGTATCAAAAAGTGATAAAAATGGCCTAAAAAAGGGGAATAAGTCAAATAAAGTGGTGAAAAAAAATCAAATTTTGGGTTAGAGGTCACAAACAAGCCATATGACATACCAATTTGATTGTAAAATGCATTTTAAAGACAATGGCATTGGCACATTTTTGAATTGAGCAATAATTTCATGACTTGCTTTGTAAAAGTGGTTACTTGAAATGTAAGTCACTAATCCAAACCACTTAACAAGGCATTTGGAAGGCTATTTTGGTTGGAAACTTCCAAGGGAAGATACATGAACAATCTAGAAATTTCCAAGGGAAGATACATGAATAATCTAGAAAGTTCCAAGGGAAATGGATTTTATTATTTTGGGCTTGGGCTTCACTTCTAGAATATTCCAATCATCTCTATAAATGTTTAGAAACTCATTTGAAGCAAGGTTGGTGATTGATTGGAGTTGGATTGGAAGAGAGCATATCAATTTTCAAGAGAGCAAATCAAGTGGTGATTCTTCATTCAAGGCGATTTCGGTTCGATTCGAAGATTGTAGCACTTTCCTTGCATATTGTTGAACGAATTTGAAGCTTTCGGAAGTACGAAAAGAGCCAAAGATACTCCGTTTCGAAGCTCCGATCAAGGTATGTAAACCTTCACTTTCCCATGGATTTAGGATGAGATAATTAGAAATTCTCATGCTGTTAGGATCATGAACACCTATGGATGATTTTAGGATTGTTAATTTGGAGATTTTCTTCATTCCCTTTTTCTTTTTATTTTTCTGTTTTGAGGCCTGTTTTCTTTTATTGCATTGAAAATAGTAAAAATGTTCAAGAAATTATGAAACTTTTGTTTGCAGATCTTGATTATCTTAAGAAATTTTAGGCGCTGAGTTTGCATTTTTTAGATTTTTTTTGATTTAGTTATGATTTTTCTTTCGTGCTAATATCCATTGGTGTACATAACTGTTCATCTGTTTTGTTTAATTTTGTTCTCTTTAATGCTTCATGATTTTGAGCTGATTTTTGTATATGTTTTAGATGATATGCATAGGGTTCCCTAGAAATTTTATTGGAATTTCTAGACGATTCTAAGTTTAGTTTTGAATCCACTTTTTAGAGCCATCCCAATCTGAATGTTCCCTGGACACTTTATAGGTTTTCCTTTAGAAAGTGACCTTAACTTTAGAGTTTAGTTTTAATTTTTTTACCATAGGTTGATAACATCTTCAGGATATTTTATAATTTTTCTTATATTTTTGTGGATTGTTTTCCCATTTCTTTTGCATTTTACATTCTGATGAGTATTTTGCATGATGTTTGCTTTGCATATTTGATACCGCTGTTTTGTAGAATTTTTTTCTCTCAATTGGTGATGATTCTTGCTTAGATCTTTTGGTAGATTGTAGCTAACACTCGCATGTTCCCTTAGGAATTTTTGTAGATTTTCTAGAGGTAATTTGGTTCTGTTTTAGGGTTGTTGATTAGGACCTTCCCAATTGATGGTTAACCTTGACCCCTTGCATGTTAGGAATTGTTTAGACCCCTTAGAAATTGATATAGGGTTTGATCTTCGATCTTGATAATATAGATATTAATATACTTTAGGGTTTCCCTTAGGATAATGTGATAAAATTTAGAATAAAAATGGTAACAAAAGATGTTGAAATAGATATGGTGTAATAAAAAACTTAGAATATTTTAGGGTTAAGCATAACATAGGTGCAACAAAACAATTTCTTTTTGGGCTTTTTAGGTTGAATTAGAAGATGGGACTATAGGGGTATTATGGGAAAGTGTAGTAGATCCCTTAGAATAAGTATTAGAATTTCCCCTATTATATTAATATTTAGTATATTTTTGTAATTGTTTGATTGTATGGTGTGCCCGTTTTGGGGTTATTGCTTGTTATTTGGGCTTGTTGGGCTTGCTTGGGGTTTGGGCTTGGCTTGAAGACCATGGATGGTGAAGCATTGAAGACAAAGACAAAGTCAAGGATTGAAGAACAAGTTCAAGAGTTGATGAAAATTGTAGCTTGCTTGTAGCTGTTGAAGATCACAGGAACTAGGAGCTAGGTAGAGCTTAGAGTAGAAATTTGATTCTTAAACATGGATGGCTTTGTTTGCCTCCATCCCTCTCTATGATTCAGAGTCTCTCTAGGATACTCATCCCTTCCTTTGGAAGGCTTGGTGACAATATCTAAGAGATAGAACTCTTGAGAGAAACATTCTACATTTTGTTAACAGTCTGTTTGCCACCTTTGGTGGTCAACTAACTGTTTAACATCCCAATTCATCCTATTAATTGTTCCTCATCCTGGAGAGTTTGATTTGAAGAAAAGCCATGAAAGATTAAAGATGGAAGTCATTATTTGAAGATTGTGCTGTTGAAGCTGTGCATGTGACTGCTGCTGTTTAAAGCCCTGCTGCTTGAAGCTGTGGAAGATGATTACTGTTAGAGTTTTCCTCCTTGAAGATGGATGCTTGATGGAAGCTTGTTGATGAAGACTTTGCTTGAAGATGTTGATGGAGCTTGCTGTGTAGAGTGGCTGTTTACGATTTATTTTTTGCTATTTAGAAGCTTTTGATGTATTGTTTGAGTTTCCCGGACTGTATTGTTTGCCAATTAATCTGTTAGGTTGAAAGTGAATTTTGTTCGCTTTTGCCTGTTGTTTTCAAGGTTTGAGGAAGAGCAGGACTCCCTTGCCTAGCTTGTACTGTTGCATTCATGCATTTTACTGCTTTATTGTATATATGCTGTTGTTTTTCCGTTTATCCCCCTAAGATCTCTGTTTCTCTCTGCGCAAGAGAGAAATATGACAGACATTAGGTTCTTATCCATGCATGACAACATTAGGTTAGATTTTGATTCCCTTTTTTTAAACCATAGGTTAGAGTTGATGTTTCTCTTCTTTCTCAAAACAATCAAAAAAACACAATAAACATTTCAAACACCATAAAAAAACAGTTCTTGCGTAAAAGACTGTAAACCAATCAAAAACGTCATTTTTGTCCGCTTGGACCCATAATCAGGAGAAAACCTTTTTTAGAAGGATAAAAACAATCAAGACAGACTTGTGTCGTACGTGGCCCGAACTACGTTTGCTCTGATCTTTCATGCTGTATGAAAGTACGTAGGCATAGGATGTGATATCCTAGCGAGCAACCTTCCCCTCCTTTCCCGTAGGTAGGCGAACTACGTTGACTCTGATTTCTCGTTCCAAACGGGAATACGTAGGCATAAAGTGCGATACTTTGCCGAGTCATTTTATTTTCTTTTAACCCTTGACCTGTAGAATAGATAGAATAACAATCCGTACCAGAAAACAAGCGACAACTGGAGACTCTGCTGGGGATCCAACGTCCCCTGGATGCTAAGGACTGCGATAGTTCCTTATGCATTTGGGATCCAACGTCCCTTAAGCGAGTCAATCCTAACGTTTGTCTTCCTGTCGAGGAATTTGTATGGATTTACATTTATGTCATTTACCTTTAGCACTATATTATTGATTATTGTTGTTATTGGGGGTTGTGATGGGTGTTCTATTATTGAGAGATAAGCCAGACCTGGGCTTGAGTGTACTTAGAATTAGAGTGGAAAGTAGCGCGCGCCCACTTGCTTTGCAGGTCTTGGTGTCCCGCAAAATTCACACTCAGACGAGGTTCCTCTGGTTGGCCTCCTGTCCCACCCTTTGGGTGGCGTGGGTTGCTGGTTAGTTGAATTGTCGACTCTGGGAACCGATCAATTGGAAGTTGGCTAAGTGAGGCCTCTTCAGGATTTGATGATGCCACTCCTTCTGGGAATCATATCATCAACCCTGAAAGTCTATGACGCCGACGACCGCATAGGATGCCATACCATTATCAGTTATTAGGACACCTACCTGTGAGAGGGTTTTGGGACTATGCAGGTAACTAGACCTCCAGATACCGGTTTGTTTCTTGATTTGAGATTCAGGATATTTATGGACAGTTGAGGGGTCTATCAGAGACCGGGATTGGAGCTTCGTATTGGGTCTGTCTAAGACCAGAGTTGAGGATTTCTGGATGGTCTGTTTGAGACTTATGATGTGGTTTGGGCTTCTTAGCCATGGCACCTGGTTCCCTTGTTGCATCTATTTGTATTGCATTGTTGCATAACCATTATCATGTGCATTTCATTAACGTGTGTCTGTGCTGCAGGTGCATTTGCATTTTCCCTGATTCTAGCGTCCGGATTTCTGATTATTGATCATGGCTAGCTTGAGAAGGACAGTTGCATACAAATTACCAACCCCTGATGTTATTCCCCTAATTGGTTTGATTTCCCTTGCTGAGGAGGATGTCCAGAGAAGCTTCAGGATGAGTTACGGAAGACTGTTGAGGTTGGTTCGTATACCAACTGAGGTTGAGCTGGATAGGCTGTATACATTGATACAATTTTATGACCCTGCCTTGAGATGCTTCACTTTCAAGGACTTTATTTTGGGGCCCACCTTGGAAGAGTACGCAGAGTTTGTTGAGATGTGTCGCTACTGCGAAAATCGGCGCCGGCTGACAGGAGAGTCGCCACCGTGCGTTATTTATCCCAACGGAGGGAAAGGAAACGCTCGAAGTAAACCTCGCGAAAAACGGGAAAAGGTATGGTCATCGCAACCAAAACCTGGGTTCGGGAGTCGGTTACGCAAGGGGAAGGTATTAGCACCCCTCACGTCCATCGTACTCGATGGGATCCACGCTTGCTTGGTTGTACGGATTACACTTCTATCTAAACTAAAGGATGAGGTCTGAAAAGAAAAGAAAACATGACTCGGCAAAGCATCGCACTTTATGCCTACGTATTCCCGTCTGGAACGAGAAATCAGAGTCAACGTAGTTCGCCTAACTACGGGTGAAGGTGGGTGAAGGTTGCTCGCTAGGATATCGCATCCTATGCCTACGTACTTCCATACTGCATGGAAGATCAGAGCAAACGTAGTTCGGGCTACGCCCGACACAAGCTGTTCAAGTGTTTTTTATGAAAAATCTCACCTTAAACAAGGGTTTTCTTATTGCAAAAAGGTTGATGTCTGTTCAAATCTTTTGACGGAAGAAATGAATTAATCTCTGTTATAACCTTTATTAATGTTTTTCTGTTGTTTTGAAGGAAGAAGAGATGACACTCTACAAATCCTAGGATTAAAAGGGAATAAAATCTACCCTAATGTTATCATGCATGGGTTAACTCCTAATGTCTATCACATCCTCCCTTGAACAAGGAAGAATGGAAGTCCTACGGGAACGGAAACGAAAGGAAGAAACGGAAATACAAGTAATAACCGCATACAAGTGAACATGAATATAGCAATGGTAAATGCAATGCAAAGGAGGGAGGAAGGTTCATCTCAACCTCAAGCCCATTCATGGATGGAATAAGAAAATATCAAGTGATCATATGCAAAGAATCGAGTGAAAACTCCGAATGAAACGCGTAATCCACTATTTGGAATCGCAACGTGCTATCATGCAAACAAGTCGATAATCGGGCAAGCTACACATACAAATAACAGCCACCTAAGGGTCTTCCAATACCTCTAACCTATCTACAATAAGAAATATAAGCCACGGCGTTCATCACGCAAACACAAAGCGGCCGTTGGAGCCTTAACAAAAATAAAGTCCGTTCGGAAGTCCAAATTACAAGTTTGAATACAAAACATAAGAAAAATAGCAAAAGGTGCTAAAAAATTCAAATAAAAATCTCCAATGCCCTACATCAAGCCACAAACCATGGGTGAGAGATACCACAAAAATATCCAAAGATAAATGGTCAAACAAGATGAAAACATTGCACGATATCTCATGTATACCAAAGGAAAGATTAAAGTGGAGCATGTTAAAGAAAGCATCCAAAACCAATTAAAATGGTACAATAAAATTCCCACAAAAATATATCACAATACCTCAACGTGTGTATGAGATCCCTGCAAAAGGATTGACATTTAAATTGTGTTTTGATAGGTCAAAGAAATTCAACAAAATGATAGCACCAGCATTGGCCTTTTTATGACGACCCAAATGTAAAAAATCTAAAGAAAATGTAAAAAAATGGTAAAATTATAATTCCAGTTTTATTAAATCCTAGACATCTTAAAGATTCAGTACAAAAAATGGGGATCAAAAAGACTAAT
Source organism: Lathyrus sativus (assembly GCA_963859935.3). Taxonomy (NCBI): domain Eukaryota; kingdom Viridiplantae; phylum Streptophyta; class Magnoliopsida; order Fabales; family Fabaceae; genus Lathyrus; species Lathyrus sativus. The sequence continues at coordinate 410,199,129 of OZ012741.1, read as the reverse complement.
TTTCCTATTTTTTATGATTATTTGAAGTCAGCATATAAAACAGAAAAATTAAAAGAAACATGGCAATAGGAAAATAAAAGAAAATAACATGAATAAATAAAAGTGGCATGAGGCTTATGTGGCCGATTACGTGGCGCGGTGAGAGGCGTTGGATGAATGGAAGAAACCTTGACTTGGAAATGCATCCGACGGTGTTAACACCTTCTTCTCCAAATCAAAATTTTCAACTTTGTGAATAGTAACCCGCAGCTCCATGAACATGAGTTTTTTGCTACTTTGAAGCACCATAACTCCATCAATAATTATCCGTTTCGCACAAAATTTTAGTCAAACTTGAAGGAAAAAAATCAAGGAATCCAAATATGGTCTTAGATTTTCTTGAAACTCTCTCTAACTCCCAAAACGTGGCACCTCAAGAAAAACTCAAGAACCAAAATTTGTCATAAAACCCATCTTTTTTGTACTAGAATCCATGTAGGAGATGAGAGCAATGTAATGCAACAACAATAATGCAAGAAAGACTCATAAATCATGAGTTATGTCGAATTCTTTATACCTCCGAAAAATGGCTTATGGAGCTTCACTCGATCACCAATTCTTTGAGAAAATGATGTGGAATCACTCAACAATACTTGGTGAATATGTTTGAAGCCTTGAAAAGTCTTGAATTGATGAAAAAGTGAAAATTGGAATTTGAGTTTTCACCACTTTTTCATGTTACTACAAGGTTCCTCTTGCTCCAATTCTCTCAAAAAAAATGATGAACCATCTCTATAATTGTTGTGTAATTGATTGGTGAAGAGAAAAAGTATGGAAAGTGAGAGAAAAAAAAGATTGAAAAAAATGGAAATTCCAAAATGTGAAAGTGTGGGAAAAATGGAAAAAATGGTGAAGAGAAAAAAATTCAATATGATTTGCAAATGGAGAAAAATGGATTCAACATCAACTATCACCAACCTTTACTCTTAATGATCTCAATCCAATATATAGATGATGATTAACAAACTTAGAGGTTTCTAGAATAATCTTGGAGGATTCTAGAAAGTTGTGGAAATTTCATGAACTTCTCATGCCATGATACTTTGAATATCTCTTATCTCATGCTTGCACCTTTCCAAACTTATGTCAAAATCTCCTTACATGAGATATGGGAAGTGTATGTAAGCTCCTTGCCTTGAAAATTCATCTTGTGCCAAGTTTTCTATACTTGCCTTATTATGCAAGTAACAAAAATACAAAGCAAGTCCAATTTTTATACCCTAACTCAAAAACGTGGCTGAACCAATGTCTTTAAAATGATGTTTGGAATCAATTTGGTATATTGGATGACCCATATTGGATTTGTAGATCTCCCAAACCAATTTTTCATTTCAACTTTTTCAACTTATAAGCCATTTTCAAGTCATTTGCACCAATTTTAAAATTCCATGCTCTAAGCTTTTCCAAACTTTCAAACCTTCTTTTCTAGCCTTAAAATCCCATTTTTAACAACTTTGATGTTGTGAAGTTTTTCATTTGAAGCTTCCTTGTATGAGTTTTAGGCATATACTAAGAATGACCTGTAATCCTCAAATGACCAAAATACCCTTTGCTTGCCAAGACCATAAGTAGATTTCCATAAATCATATGAAGGCATACCATACCATTATAGAAAGCTAAGACAATAAGGAACAATTCTAATGTTGGCCAGAAATCCATTTGAAGTACCCTTGAAAGTCAGAAGTTGCTTGGAATACAGACAATTTTCACAGACAAATTTCAGTGCCCTCAGATGACTTGTAACTTGCAAGAGCCATAACTTGAGTTCTATAAATCATCTTGATGACTTACACCCCTAAAATTAAAGCTATGAAGATACTCTACAAGTTTCATGTGGACCAAGAATTCATATGAAGCTTGCATCATGAGCTACACTGCCTTGAAGTTTGACCTAAATCAGGGGATTTTACACTGAAACCCTAATTTAGTAACTCCAGTTCTCCTTGACTCCTCTTGATTTTTCTTTATAATAACATCATATCCATATCCACCTAGCAAATAATGAACCCCCCATTCTTCAAATGATCCTTGATGCCCTTCAAAACACTTCTTTGACCTAGAATTGACCCAGTGTTGACCCTAGTTGACTGACTTCAACTGAGGCTCCTGCAATCATTCAAATGACTTGGTTCTCCTCAAAAATGATTCTCTAGACTCTTCATAACATCCATACACACCTCATGCTCTTGGCTCATAGCTCACATTTCCTCTGATGATCCCCCACTAGCCTCACGATAGGAGAGAATTCACTGATCAACCTGGCAGCTCTTCAAAGATCAAATTCTTCCCTGATGACCTGAGTAGTCTTGAATATGAATGAAACCCTTTGATATACCTCTTGAAATAAGAACATCACTTGATCCCCTAATTAAGATAGCTTGCCTATGCAGATGAATACACTATGTACATGATGACAATGCAAATGACTATGCAATTGAAACATAAACCTAGGTTAGAAAAGGTTGGGCAAATTTTGGGGTGCAATAGCTGCCCCTATTCAAGCGACTTGGACCCGGCTGGATGAAGAGCGCGCAGCCTTCAGACATTCGCGGTACGAGACGGTTGAATACGAAAGAACCCGGAAATTTGCCAACTGCAAAAATAAATTGCGAAACGACTACTGCTTAGGAAAACCCTGGGAACTGGCTTCTGTTGTCACAACAACAACTAGCCATCCATCTGCCAAATAAATTGATGTTGTCCGCAGACCACTCCATTCCGAAGAAATGAGCATACACCACATAACGAGAAATTGTTGATATCACTTATCAACCTTTGTTGATCTCACTTATCAACCTTTGTTGATCTCACTTATCAACCTCTGTTGATCTCACTTATCAACTGAGCACACGCTAACCAGCGGGAGAATATTGACTTCACTTGTCATGTTGACTTCACTGATCAACTTTTCGTATCCTGAAGAAACGAGAGAACGCTTAACCAAACGAGACAAGTTCCGAAGACATGAACAACCGACTCTGTGGGGAAATGAGAAACTTAACCAAGCAACTCTGAGGGGACAAATTCTGACGACTGTCGTTAAACACCTGCTGGGGAAAATGGGAACTTAACCAAGCACCCTTGTTGAAAACTACGAGTAATTTAACCAAACAACTCCTGTAGCGAGCTCCCTGCTGGAGACTATGAGGGACTTAACCAAGCAACCCATTGAAGTAACACCCTGCTGGAGAACATAACTCTGTTGGGGAATTGCGGGTAACCACCCGAAAATCTGTATTACCACCTTCTAATACTGATACCCCATCCTCCTGAGAAAGACTCAGCTGGGGAAATACAAGTGACTTAACCAAGCGACTTGTCAAAGGATACCCTGCCAGGGACTACGAGGAACTTAGCCAAGTATCTCGTTGAAGAACAACCCGCTGGGGATTACGTCTCTACTGGGGAAACTGTGGGTAACCATCCAGAAATTGCATTATGCCATCTCTACAGCATTCTGAGAAAGGACTCGGCTGGGGAGAAAGAGAAATGCTTGACCAAGCAACTCTGCTAGGGGAATGTGCCATGGCGAACACGATCACTGCGTGTCTGGCACAAAAAATCCACAAAACTGCGACGAACACGGTCACTGCGTGTCTCACAAACAAAAACCGTTTAACGGGACAAACACGACGAACACGATCACTGCATGCTGTGTTACAATCACATTGACCATAAATCCAACCGGATGAGATAAACACGATCACTGCGTGCCAGACGGAATAAATCCACATAGGAGAGGCGAACACGTTCACTGCGTACTTCAACCACCAATATGATAAACACGATCCCTGCGTGTGCTGCAATAGGGCGAATGCGATCACTGCGCATCTCGACCAACAAAACCCCGGAATTATGTCAACACGATCACTGCGTGTGTCACAAAATCAACCCATGTAACAGGACGAATACGATTACTGCGTATGCCGACCAACAACCCACTGATACAATAGCCACGATCACTGCGCGCTCCGCATCATAAGTTCCCATGGTACTAACAACACGATCACTGCATGCTGTACGAATACGATCACTGCGTATCTTGAACACGATCCCTGCGCGTTCGAACACGATCACTGCGCGTTCTGAGCCACGATCCTCTTGACTGGAGAAAAAAACACGATCCCTGCGTGTTGCGTGAATACGGTCACTGCGTATCTGGAACACGATCACTGCGTGTTTGAACACGATCACTGCGCGTTCTGAGCCACGATCCTCTTGACTGGAGAAAAACACGATCCCTGCGTGTTGCGTGCCTCAACTAACCCACATAACTGGACGAATACGATCACTGCATATCCTGACCATACATAGAATAAACGCGATCACTGCGCGCTTCATGTCACGACCCTCTTGACTGGAGGAAACACGATCCCTGCGTGCTGTGACACAATTTCAAACATGGGACGAATACGATCACTGCGTACTTCGGCCACCAACAACCCGATGAACACATTCACTGCGTGTCCTACAGCATAATCAAACTGCATAACGGACGAATACGGTCACTGCGTATCAACCCATAATCACTGTAACACGGACGAATACGATCACTGCATATATCGACCAACAACTGGATGAACACGATCACTGCGTGCCTTGCTCAATAAAACCCCCGAAACGATACCAACACGATCACTGCGTGCCTTACAAAACAATCTTCTTAGATCGGGACGAATACGATCACTGCGCCATTCGACCACAGATACACATTCCAAGATCAACACGATCACTGCGTGTCCTACGACATGAACCCCATACTGGCACAAATACGATCACTGCATACTTGGGCAACAAATCAAAATCTCGAAATTAACACGATCACTGCGTGCCTTACAATATGAACCCCGTGGATGGTACAAATACGATCACTGCGTACTCTGACCACAAATCAACACACCAAGATCAACACGGTCACTGCGTGCCTTACAGCATGAACCCCCAAAATGATACAAAATAGCATCCTCCTGAATCCCGATTTCTCTTATCGGCAGGGAACCACATATCTGAAACTGAAGAGATAACCACCTGGCTTATGTTTCAAATATGCATGTTTGATAATGACGAAATGCTTCCATACTGCATGGAAATGCTACATACTTGGGTAGAATGCAAATGCTCATGATGCATGCTTATGCAAAGAGTTACTTCAGCAAAATAAATGCTGAAGACACACTGGATCCGCTGGGGATGATCGGAATACCGCCGATACGCTTCCAACAAAATAAATGTTGGAAAGATGAACTAACTCCGCTGGGGATGACCACCCTGCTGGGAAAATAGCTCACGAACTCAGAACTCCAAAATCTGCTGATGACGGTCCTCCTGACGAGAAAGAGCGACTTGCTGGGGAAAGAAAGGACAATCCCGCTCGGGAAAACTCCTTTCAGCTGCTCCAACCACCTGATCACACTCTGTGGTGAACCTCTCCCGCCATCATTGAGCTGGGGAAATCATCCCGCCATCACTGAGCTGGGGACTGAACCACACATTCTGATTTGCACTGCACGAGAACCCTCTGGGAGTTAATCGTATCCATCTCGACCTTCACTGGGGAGGACTCTACTCTGCTTGATAAGCTAATGCTGAACTGAAGATACATTAATCTTAACTCTCCTGGGGAATTAACATTCAGTTTTGCCCGGGGCGACTTCATTGGGGAAGACACAACATACAATCTTTGGAGAGGGTACCAGCCTGCCATGGATTCTGGCGGGGAACTTTGCGAGCTTTTGAATAGCTTGCCCCAGTGCACTCCACTTGCCCCTATCTACCTCCTGGGAATACTTGCGCTGAACCGCTTACTATGAGACGACCTCGAGATTTCTTGCCCCGGTAACTATACGGCAAAAAGATTCAATCTCCATTAGCTCCGATCAACCCAGTCGGTTTCAATGCTCTCTGCGGCGACTCGCCCCTGAATGAGCGTTCTAGCGACCTATCCTGATCTGATTTTCCACCTGAAGTATCTGCTTTCAAATCCCCACGTTCTGCATGACTGCCCCTGATGGGATCTCGAGAAGACTCTCTTCCGATTAGTTGCCTCTCAAGCATACTGCCCCTTAATCAACTGAAGCTTCGGGACTTGTCCTCAGACTAACCGATTCCGAACTCACTGGAAGTCAATGCCCCTGATTCACATGACTTTTCCCCCGATTAGCTGGTCCAGAACAGTACCTCCAACTACGAGAGATTTACTGAATCTCGACCTGATTGCCCCAGAGTAGCTGACTTCTCATGGCTGACCTGACTGGGAATCACGATAATAGCTTGCCCCTGCTCTCGGAACATTCGGCGCTCTGTATTCTATCCTGACCATACTTTCCATTGCAGAAAACTTTCCTGCTGTCAAGCGCTTACTCGCAAGTAAAACAAGTTGTTCTGCGTAAAAGACATATTAATGTAACACATATGACAGTTTTGACATCCAATCTGTTTGCTGGGAAAAAGGGAAAAACAGTTTATAGCATACACTGCACAAAACATTTATCAACATCAATACCAACATGGTAAGAGGAACCCTTTCAGGAGTCAGAATCGACGCGGCCTTTACCGAAGTATGCTTTCGAAACAACCTGCTTCAATTAGGACTTTTGAAGGTTATAACGTGGTCAGGTTCACGGTTTTGAAGGAAAGGATAAAGGCTCAAAGTTTATTTTAACCCACCCATTCTCCTTGATGTTCTCCGATCCTATGTTCAGCTAATTCGACCTTAGCGCTCACCTCTCAGAGGCTGAAAGATATGAGTGATAGTTCGAGAACCCATGAACTTTTAGAGCGACAGCCACTGACTTTTCGTCTTTGACACTTAGGGTCACACGACTCGCATTTGATTTGAGGATTTTTCTTTTTGTCCTCCTTTCATCTTTTTTCTTATCCCAAACTTTTGCCTGGACTGACTCTTTTTGAGTTTCTTTTGATTTTTTAAGTCCAGCGGGATGCCCTCATTTTTGCCTAAGTCATTTGTCTTGAAGTTGTGACTTAGCGGGCTTTTGATTCTTCTCACTTTTCGTTTTTTTCGAATAAGTCGTGTGACACTGGTTGTCTGACTCTTTGGGGAATGATGTGACTGTCTCACTCTTGATTTAACCATTGTGGTTTTTTAGGCACGACCTCTAGACGTGTGATTGATCCTCGAATGGACACTCCTTTTGCAACTTGAACGCTCGGTCAAATTAGCTAACACCTACCCTGCCCCAGGTTAAGATTGAGGGTTTTTCATTCACAGAAAGAAACTCCTACTACAAGGATCAAAAGGGTCGACAAGGGATTATCTTCCTTATAACTCCGGTGTTTAGGGATTTGAAACAATGCCTGTACATCATCAACAGGTTTTATTTCAAAAGCATACAATATCGGAAGTTGCATGTCATTCATTTTCGTCATCCCCCCCAGATTCCTCTTAACCAGGTGTTGGACATTTATAAAAACAATTAGTGAACACGAATGGATTTAATCAAAACATGCATATTTATTTCATTATCATCAATCGAAATGAAAACAACAAGTTTTACGAACAAGATCGCAATTCAATCATGAAAGAAACTACAAACGTAAAGAAATGACAAGATAAAACAAAGAAAAACGCCAGCTTCCGAGAACCGGGCTTTCATATCTGTCCTGCTGCTGAACCAGCTATCTTCACGATCGGTTATTAGAGGCAGCCTGCCGCTGTTCTGATCTCCTTTTAACGGCCCACACGAACTATAGAACTCCTCTTTGTCCACCATATTCCAGCCTATTCATGGTTTGGCATTGGTTTTTGTGTAATGTTGGGACCTTCCTTCCCAAAATTGATGGCTGAGCTATCAAGCAGATCTTGCACTTTGTGCTTGAAAGCTAAACAGTTCTCGATGTTGTGCCCGAGTGCACCAGAGTGAAAGTCACAATGCTCGTTGATGTCGTACCCTACTGGTGGTGTGCCAGTCGGCGGCGCCAAGGTTCTCTTTTCAACTAGCTGTAACTTCAATAGAGTCTGAAGGAGCTCTGCGTAAGACATCGGCGGTACCTCAAATACCCTCCTCGGCCTTGGAGCCTGAAACCGCCGCTGATTCTGATTAGGCTGCTGCTGAGCCTGCTGCTGTTGTTGTCTCTGTTGCTGAGGTGGTCCCGGAATAGTCACACTTGCAACTTGAGGCTGTGGACGCCGGTTCTGATTCCTATTTCCCCGCTGAACGTTATACACTGCATTAGCATCACCTTGTCTTTTACCACCGAAGGCTTTCCTGTTGCTTCCAGCTGAAGCAGATTCTCCCGGTTGAATCTTACCAATTTTTATCCCGTTCTCTATACGCTCCCCCATCAGGATCAGCTCGGAGAAGGTACTCATTGAGAAGTTGAGCAGCCGGTCATAGTACATCCCTGAGAATGTCCCTACGAACAAGTCCATCATTTCCCTCTCGACCATAGGTGGTTGTACTCTCGCAGCCAGGTCACGCCATCTCTGGGCGTACTCTTTGAAGCTTTCCTTGGGCTTCTGGGACATGCTTTGCAACTGAACTCTGTTAGGAGCGAGATCGCTGTTGTATTGGTAGTGCTTCACGAAAGCTTCCGCCAATTCCTTCCAAGTTCTGATCTGTGTTGGCTCCAGGCTCATGTACCACTCCAATGACGGCCCTGACAAGCTGTCTTGGAAAAAGTGCATAAGCATCTTTTCGTCGTCCGAATACGCAGACATCCTTCTGTAAAATGAACGGACATGCACCCTCGGGCACGTGTCGCCTCTATACTTATCAAAAGATGGCGCCTTGAATTTCAGAGGTACCCTCAGCCCTGGTACCAACCCCATGTTAGACATATCCAGTCCCACAGCGTTCTGATTAGCCAGACCATTTACCTTTTCTTCCAACAATCTCATGCGGAGGCTGTCCCCTGTAGGCCTCCCGTAGCCTTCATTATGACCTGAGAAAACGTCTTCCTGATGGTCCTCCCAACGAGGTATCTCTTCATATGCAGCATGTCCAGCGTTACGGCCCAGACCTGCTTGGAAGTACCCGGGGTTACCCCTCAGGTTGCCCATATCCTGGCCGTTGTTCATACCCATTCCATATCCTGCGTTACCATAACCATGGTCTCCGTATCCAGTTTTGGCGCCAGCCACATTGCCATATCCCACATTCATACCCTGAAAGCCCTGATTACCATTGCCGCCATTCAGCCCGACGTTCTCCGCACCCAAGTTGAAACCCTGGTTGACGTTCCCTATGAACACTCCTGCAGTATCTCCGTTAGTGTTACCAGTGTTTCCGTTCCCACCAGCAGGACTAGCTTCTCCGTTGTTCAGCCCAGCGACTTGAATGTGATCAGCACTTTGATGATTTTCAACCCTGGGAGAGTTAGCCACATTTTCACCACGCGGGGTGCCGTTGATCTCAGCACGAGCAACCAACGGCTGTACCAGACTCTGCCACTGTTCCTGCCCTTTGGCGATAGTCTCCATGGTTTGCATGAACAGGGCCATCCTGTCACGCATCTCTTGCATTTCAAGCTGCATGGCGTCCATGATCTTCTTCTGGTTGATTCTTGTAAAGTAACGGTGGACCCGCTTTTCTTCAATCCTGAAAATACCTAAAAAAAGCAGGAGATAAGATACACGAATCACAAACCTGTAATGCAAATATGGGTATGTATGCAAAATGCAATGATAAATGGGTATGCAAACAATGCAATGCAAACAGCTCCAACAGGGGATCAAATGCCCTGAATAAGAAGCCCAAGTCACACCAAGAACAGGTCTCAGACAGACCCTCCAATACTCATCAAGCTCTGGTCTCAGACAGACTTCACAAAGAACTCCGGCCTGGTCTCGGATAGACCCAATAATATAACCCACACCTGGTCTCTGACAGACCTCATAACATAACTCCAACTGGTCTCTGATAGACCTCATACCATAACTCTGGCTGGTCTCTGATAGACCTCACAACTATCCATAAATACCAAGGATCTCTGATTAAGAAATAACCGGTATCTGAAGGTCTAGTTACCTGCATATCCCCAAACCCTCTCACAGGTAGATGTCCTAGTAACTGACAAAGGTATGGCATCCTATGCGGTCGTCGGCGTCACAGACTTTCAGGGTTGATAATACGATTCCCAGAAGGAGTGGCATCATCAAATCCTGAAGAGGCCTCACTTAGCCAACTTCCAAATGATCGGTCCCCAGAGTCGACAATCCAACTAACCAGCAACCCAAGCCACCCAAAGGGTCGGACAGGAGGCCAACCAGAAGAACCTCGTCTGAGTGTAGATTTCGCGGGACACTAGGACATGCAAAGCACGTGCGCGCCCACTAATCTCTACTCTAAGTCTAGGTGCACTCAAGCCCAGGTCCGGCTTCTCACTCAATATCAGAACACCCGTCACACCCCATAATACAGCAATAATAATGATAATATAATGCTGAAAGGTAAATACAGAAATGTAAATCCATACAAAATCCTCGACGGGCAAACAAACGCTAGGATTGACTCTCTTAAGGGACGTTGGATCCCAAATGCATAAGGACCATCGCAGTCCTTAGCAGCCAGGGGACGTCGGATCCCCAGCAGAGTCGCCAGCTGTCGCTACTGCGAAAATCGGCGTCGGCTGACAGGAGAGTCGCCACCGTGCGTTATTTATCCCAACGGAGGGAAAGGAAACGCTCGAAGTAAACCTCGCGAAAAACGGGAAAAGGTATGGTCATCGCAACCAAAACCTGGGTTCGGGAGTCGGTTACGCAAGGGGAAGGTATTAGCACCCCTCACGTCCATCGTACTCGATGGGATCCACGCTTGCTTGGTTGTACGTATTACACTTCTATCTAAACTAAAGGATGAGGTCTGAAAAGAAAAGAAAACATGACTCGGCAAAGCATCGCACTTTATGCCTACGTATTCCCGTCTGGAACGAGAAATCAGAGTCAACGTAGTTCGCCTAACTACGGGTGAAGGTGGGTGAAGGTTGCTCGCTAGGATATCGCATCCTATGCCTACGTACTTCCATACTGCATGGAAGATCAGAGCAAACGTAGTTCGGGCTACGCCCGACACAAACTGTTCAAGTGTTTTTTATGAAAAATCTCACCTTAAACAAGGGTTTTCTTATTGCAAAAAGGTTGATGTCTGTTCAAATCTTTTGACGGAAGAAATGAATTAATCTCTGTTATAACCTTTATTAATGTTTTTCTGTTGTTTTGAAGGAAGAAGAGATGACACTCTACAAATCCTAGGGTTAAAAGGGAATAAAATCTACCCTAATGTTATCATGCATGGGTTAACTCCTAATGTCTATCACATCCTCCCTTGAACAAGGAAGAATGGAAGTCCTACGGGAACGGAAACGAAAGGAAGAAACGGAAATACAAGTAATAACCGCATACAAGTGAACATGAATATAGCAATGGTAAATGCAATGCAAAGGAGGGAGGAAGGTTCATCTCAACCTCAAGCCCATTCATGGATGGAATAAGAAAATATCAAGTGATCATATGCAAAGAATCGAGTGAAAACTCCGAATGAAACGCGTAATCCACTATTTGGAATCGCAACGTGCTATCATGCAAACAAGTCGATAATCGGGCAAGCTACACATACAAATAACAGCCACCTAAGGGTCTTCCAATACCTCTAACCTATCTACAATAATAAATATAAGCCACGACGTTCATCACGCAAACACAAAGCGGCCGTTGGAGCCTTAACAAAAATAAAGTCCGTTCGGAAGTCCAAATTACAAGTTTGAATACAAAACATAAGAAAAATAGAAAAAGGTGCTAAAAAATTCAAATAAAAATCTCCAATGCCCTACATCAAGCCACAAACCATGAGTGAGAGATACCACAAAAATATCCAAAGATAAATGGTCAAACAAGATGAAAACATTGCAAGATATCTCATGTATACCAAAGGAAAGATTAAAGTGGAGCATGTTAAAGAAAGCATCCAAAACCAATTAAAATGGTACAATAAAATTCCCACAAAAATATATCACAATACCTCAACGTGTGTATGAGATCCCTTCAAAAGGATTGACATTTAAATTGTGTTTTGATAGGTCAAAGAAATTCAACAAAATGATAGCACCAGCATTGGCCTTTTTATGACGACCCAAATGTAAAAAATCCAAAGAAAATGTAAAAAAATGGTAAAATTATAATTCCAGTTTTATTAAATCCTAGACATCTTAAAGATTCAGTACAAAAAATGGGGATCAAAAAGACTAATTTTCCTATTTTTTATGATTATTTGAAGTCAGCATATAAAACAGAAAAATTAAAAGAAACATGGCAATAGGAAAATAAAAGAAAATAACATGAATAAATAAAAGTGGCATGAGGCTTATGTGGCCGATTACGTGGCGCGGTGAGAGGCGTTGGATGAATGGAAGAAACCTTGACTTGGAAATGCATCCGACGGTGTTAACACCTTCTTCTCCAAATCAAAATTTTCAACTTTGTGAATAGTAACCCGCAGCTCCATGAACATGAGTTTTTTGCTACTTTGAAGCACCATAACTCCATCAATAATTATCCGTTTCGCACAAAATTTTAGTCAAACTTGAAGGAAAAAAATCAAGGAATCCAAATATGGTCTTAGATTTTCTTGAAACTCTCTCTAACTCCCAAAACGTGGCACCTCAAGAAAAACTCAAGAACCAAAAATTGTCATAAAACCAATCTTTTTTGTACTAGAATCCATGTAGGAGATGAGAGCAATGTAATGCAACAACAATAATGCAAGAAAGACTCATAAATCATGAGTTATGTCGAATTCTTTATACCTCCGAAAAATGGCTTATGGAGCTTCACTCGATCACCAATTCTTTGAGAAAATGATGTGGAATCACTCAACAATACTTGGTGAATATGTTTGAAGCCTTGACAAGTCTTGAATTGATGAAAAAGTGAAAATTGGAATTTGAGTTTTCACCACTTTTTCATGTTACTACAAGGTTCCTCTTGCTCCAATTCTCTCAAAAAAAATGATGAACCATCTCTATAATTGTTGTGTAATTGATTGGTGAAGAGAAAAAGTATGGAAAGTGAGAGAAAAAAAAGATTGAAAAAAATGGAAATTCCAAAATGTGAAAGTGTGGGAAAAATGGATAAAATGGTGAAGAGAAAAAAATTCAATATGATTTGCAAATGGAGAAAAATGGATTCAACATCAACTATCACCAACCTTTACTCTTAATGATCTCAATCCAATATATAGATGATGATTAACAAACTTAGAGGTTTCTAGAATAATCTTGGAGGATTCTAGAAAGTTGTGGAAATTTCATGAACTTCTCATGCCATGATACTTTGAATATCTCTTATCTCATGCTTGCACCTTTCCAAACTTATGTCAAAATCTCCTTACATGAGATATGGGAAGTGTATGTAAGCTCCTTGCCTTGAAAATTCATCTTGTGCCAAGTTTTTTATACTTGCCTTATTATGCAAGTAACAAAAATACAAAGCAAGTCCAATTTTTAAACCCTAACTCAAAAAAGTGGCATAACCAATGTCTTTAAAATTATGTTTGGAATCAATTTGGTATATTGGATGACCCATATTGGATTTGTAGATCTCCCAAACCAATTTTTCATTTCAACTTTTTCAACTTATAAGCCATTTTCAAGTCATTTGCACCAATTTTAAAATTCCATGCTCTAAGCTTTTCCAAACTTTCACACCTTCTTTTCTAGCCTTAAAATCCCATTTTGAACAACTTTGATGTTGTGAAGTTTTTCATTTGAAGCTTCCTTGTATGAGTTTTAGGCATATACTAAGAATGACCTGTAATCCTCAAATGACCAAAATACCTTTTGCTTGCCAAGACCATAAGTAGAGTTCCATAAATCATATGAAGGCATACCATACCATTATAGAAAGCTAAGACAATAAGGAACAATTATAATGTTGGCCAGAAATCCATTTGAAGTACCCTTGAAAGTCAGAAGTTGCTTGGAATACAGACAATTTTCACAGACAAATTTCAGTGCCCTCAGATGACTTGTAACTTGCAAGAGCCATAACTTGAGTTCTATAAATCATATTGATGACTTCCACCCCTCAAATTAAATCTATGAAGATACTCTACAAGTTTCATGTGGACCAAGAATTCATATGAAGCTTGCATCATGAGCTACACTGCCTTGAAGTTTGACCTGAATCAGGGGATTTTATACTGAAACCCTAATTTAGTAACTCCAGTTCTCCTTGACTCCTCTTGATTTTTCTTTATCATAACATCATATCCATATCCACCTAGCAAATAATGAATCCCCCATTCTTCAAATGATCCTTGATGCCCTTCAAAACACTTCTTTGACCTAGAATTGACCCAGTGTTGACCCTAGTTGACTGGCTTCAACTGAGGCTCCTGCAATCATTCAAATGACTTGGTTCTCCTCAAAAATGATTCTCTAGACTCTTCATAACATCCATACACACCTCATGCTCTTGGCTCATAGCTCACATTTCCTCTGATGATCCCCCACTAGCCTCACGATAGGAGAGAATTCACTGATCAACCTGGCAGCTCTTCAAAGCTCAAATTCTTCCCTGATGACCTGAGTAGTCTTGAATATGAATGAAACCCTTTGATATACCTCTTGAAATAAGAACAGCACTTGATCCCCTGATTAAGATAGCTTACCTATGCAGATGAATACACTATGTACATGATGACAATGCAAATGACTATGCAATTGAAACATAAACCTAGGTTAGAAAAGGTTGGGCAAATTTTGGGGTGCAACAAGATGCCCGTGCAGAATAAGGTTCCTTTCATTCACTTTGACGCTAAGCCTAGGTTGGAAGACATAGCAAAGGCTTTACACTTGGACGCTTCTAAGCTATTGGTGACTTCTTCGCGCGGGGTTCCAGGCTTCTCCCTCCAGTTCCTGATTGGTAAAGCCCAGGAATACGCCAAGAGTGGATGCTGGATAGTCTTTAATGTTGTGTTGGCTCTGTGCATCTATGGGATAGTATTGTTTCCCAACATCTCAGATTTTGTGGACTTTGACGCCTTTCATTTGTTTGCCGCTGGCAACCCTGTACCCACATTGCTCGGGGATTTCTACCATTCGTTGCATTACAAGAATGAAAAGAGGAGAGGGAAGAGTGTTCACTTTTGTGTGCCATTGCTGAGCATGTGGTTTGAGAGCCACCTTCCTAAGAAAAAACCTTTGGTGGAGGTTGCAGATACAGCTGACTGGCCGAAGCGCCTGATGAGACTCTCTTCTGAAAACATTGATTGGTTTGACAGGGATTTGCTAGGGTCTGAGGTGATTTTCAGTTGCTCTGGATATCCAAACGTGCCTTTGATAGGAAGGAAAGGATGCATCAATTATAACTCATCTCTGTTTGTTCGCCAATTTGGATATGCATTGAAGGATCCACCTAGGGAGGAAGAAGTACAGGAATCTCTGTACTTCACCGGTGATGTGAACGGAGAATTATTAGCCCAACTTCAGCACGCTTGGATACGCATCAACAGGAGAGGGAAACCACTATTGGGAAAGAACGACAGTCAAGCTTACGCACCGTACAAAGCCTGGGTACAAGAAAGAGCAAAACAGTTGCTAATGCCGTTTCCAGCTGTACCAGTCCATGTTCCTGTTCCAGTAGAGGAACCAACCACCGTTACCAGGGAAGTATATGAGCAAGTTGTAAAAGAGAAGGAAGCCTTGTTGTTGGCTAATGAAGAATTAGAGAAAGAACTGGCTCAGCTCAGAAGAGAGAAGAATGAAGCTGCATACTCTCTCCAACAACAGACTGAAACAGTAGCTTCATTGAATGCTAAGCTGGTTGAAGAGAAACAGAAATGGGAGCGTCTGGGAAAGGATTTCAAGAGTTCACATGATATGCTTGAATCAAAGAAAACGGCACTAGATGTAGCTTATCGAGAAATTTCTTCCTTCAGCAAAATGTGGAATGCCACGCTGACCAATAACAAGGAAAGGGAGGACAAACTAAAGCAGCAGATTTCTGACTTGGAACACCAGCTGAAGACTAGCAAGCTCAAGTACGAAGAGGAAGTTATGGCTAGATGGGCTCTTCAGGACGCATTGAATGAGGTAGCCAAACGCAAGAAAGAAGCTCGTTCCCAGAAGAGAAAAGTTAATGATTGCTTTGGAGACGGTGAATGGGAAGAATCTATCGAGGATTTGAAGCGTGTGATCAGGCGGGGTGACGCACTGATTGAAGGATTGCTTGCTCAGCCGGACCATCCAAAGACCAAAAGGCTATTGAAGGAGTATAGGGGCTACGAACCTACTTGACTTGATTTGTATATTGTTGTTTTGAGCTGACCATCACCAGGCCTGTTGGTTGGGGTCATGCCTTCTATTGTACTACCTCACATTGATGTATAACTTTTCCCGATCAGCTATATACAAGTTGTTCCGTCTTCTGTGAATAATTATCAGCCAATTATCACCGCACTGTCACGGAACGACACGACACAGAGCACATGGCACTAGAGTTGGGGAATAATACGCCCTAACGCACAGACACATATTGCATTGCATGTGCATACATATTGCATTTATCAGCTAATTATTGAAATTGTATCTCATCTTTTGCATCTCGACAGGTTTACAGAATTGCAAGTCAACGTCCTCATCAGTATCCCACTCGCACAAACTGTAAGAAGATTATGGATCAAGTACAACAAGAGATGCAGGAGATGCGGGAGAGGCTCACACAGTTCATGCAGACTATGGAAACGGTTATGAAGGGGCAGGAAAACCTGCAGACTCTGGTGTTGTCGCTATTGGCAAAGGCAAATGGAGGTGGTAACGAGGACCACCACTGTGTACAAGTTGAGACTATTCATGGAGGCAGTGTGCATACTCCTCAGCCTGTAGTGAACCCTCCTATGGTAAATGTGCCGGGCGCGAATGCGAACAACGGGGCTGGCACCGGAAATGGTAACAATGGAGTTGGAAATGAAGTTGTTGTTAATAATGTTGGACTCAAGGATGCCAATCTGGGGGGCGTCAATAATAACGGAGATAATGGTTTCAGAAACGCGGGTTTCAGATACAATGAGCAAGGCTTTGGCTATGGTGGTCAGGATGGCAGGTTTGGCTTTGGATACGACGGTGCTGGTATGGTTAACCAAGGTTATGGAGGAATGGCTAATAATGGTAACGGCACTGGATTCGTTAATAATGGGTATGGACCGGCTGGTATCAATCAGGGATACGGAATTAGAGGTCAAGGACCAATGATGAATCAGAATGTATTTGGCCGCAATCAAGGGTATGATGGCTTTGGCAATGAAAATGTCAACTAGAACGAAGATCAGCAGGAAGATGCATTCTCTGGTAGAGGTTTTGACGGTCCTGTAGACGACACGCAGCGAATTAAGATGCTCGAGGAGCAGATGAAAGGTGTTGTGAATCAAAGTGCTTCTGGTTTGGACATGACCATGATGGGACTGGTACCCGGTCTGAGGGTACCTTTGAAATTTAAGGCTCCAACTTTTGACAAGTACAAGGGAGATACTTGCCCCAAGGTTCATGTGCGGTCGTACTATAGAAGAATGTCGGCTTATTCGAATGACGAAAGAATGCTGATGCATTTCTTTCAGGACAGTTTGTCTGGTCCTTCTCTTGAATGGTACATGGGGTTAGAGCCTACCCAGATAAAGACTTGGAAACAGTTGGCCGACACATTTGTGGCGCATTATAAATACAATAGTGACTTGGCCCCGAATCGGATCCAGTTACAGGGTTTGTCCCAAAAGAAAGATGAAAGCTTCAAGGAATACGCGCAGAGATGGCGCGATATGGCCGCACGAGTTCATCCTCCGCTGGATGACAAAGAGATGAATGATATGTTCGTAGGGATATTTACTGGTGTGTTTTATGATAAGCTGTTCCATACTTCCTTGGGTAGTTTCTCGGACCTAGTCTTGATGGGTGAGAAAATCGAAAGTAATATTAAAGTGGGCATATTCCGCGCTGGGGAATCCACTTCATCGGGAAATAACAGAAAAGGTTATGGTGGTCGCCGTCAGGGTGACACGAGTGCAGTATTCAGAGGCCGAGGTAGAGGACGTAATCAGTACAATCATCCGCAACAGGTGGCAAGTGTCACAATTCCATTCCCTCAGCAATCAGTACCGTTACAGCAGATACCGCCGCAACAATAACCACAGCAACAACAGCAGCAGCAGAGACCTAACCAGGGTCAAAGGAGATTTCCTAACACGAGGCCGAAGAGGGTTTTTGATGTACCTCCTTATACATATGCGGAATTGCTTCAAACATTGTTGGGTTTGAATTTAGTAGAAAAGAGGACCATGGCGCCAATGACGGGTACCCCTCCATTTGGCTTTGATACGAATAAGAAATGCGAGTTTCACTCCGGAGCTCCTGGCCACGACATAGAGACGTGTTATGCTTTCAAGCATGTGGTACAAGATCTGCTAGATAGCAAAGCCATCAACTTCGGGCAGGCTGGCCCAAATATCTTAAATTCACCTATGCCCAACCATGGGGAAAATGTTGTGTTGACAGAGGAAGAGCTGAATTTGGTATTGAGTGTCGATGAGCTCAAGACTCCACTATGCGAGGTTAAAAGCAGATTGTTGAGAGGAGGTGTTCATCCGGGCTGTGATGAGTATTGTCTAGATTGCTGGGCTCAAGATGGGGGCTGCATTGAGTTGAAAAGAGGTATTCAGGCTTTGATGGACGAGGGTAGATTGCAGTTTGACAGCACAGCCGTTGAGAAACCTGCGGAGGTTATGATGGATGAGGCTAATGATGCAGCGATGGTGACTATCCCATGAAAGACGATTACTATAACGGCGCCAGCCAGACGGCCAACGATCACCATCACAAAAGCGGGGCCTGTCCCGTATGAAAATACTAAAGCCGTACCCTGGACCTACGGGTTGGAATCCTACTGCAATGGCGAGAAGATAGAATTGAATAAGCAACCAGCTAAAGTTGTTGACAACGTTGTTGGAACTGGTGGGATGACTCGAAGTGGAAGGATCTTTGTGTCACCAGAGGTAGAAGCTCAGCGTTTGGCTCGAAAAAGTGAACGAGGGTATACCTGTACAGAGGAATGAGAAGGAAACGTCACTGAAGGACGTAGAGGAGTTTATGCGCCTAATTAGAAAAAGCGACTACAAGATTGTCGAGCACTTGCAACAAACACCATCGAAGATATCCATACTATCATTGTTGTTATGCTCCGAAGCACATCGGAATGCATTGTTAAAGATTTTGGATACTTCATTCGTACCTCAAGATGTGTCTGTCAACCAGTTGGAGGGGGTACTGGCCCATGTGAACGCCGGTTACAGTTTGGGATTCACTGATTTTGATTTGACCCCAAGGGGGAGAGAACACAACATGGCGCTGCATGTTTCTGTTGAATGTCGGGGAACGATTATGTCCCACGTATTGGTAGATACAGGATCTTCTTTGAACGTACTTCCTAAAAAGGCCATGATGAAGCTAGACATCCGGGGAATCATCTGTACACCGAGTGATTTGGTGGTTCGGGAATTTGACGGCACTCGAAGATCGGTGTTTGGATCGATAACGTTACCCTTGCAAGTGGGACCAGAGGTATTTGAAACGGAGTTTTACATTATGGACATTCACCCCGCGTACAGTTGCTTACTAGGACGCCCGTGGATACATGGTGCTGGGGCAGTTACCTCTACTTTGCACCAGAAATTGAAGTATATGGTGGGTGACAGTGTCGTTACCGTCTGTGGAGAGGAGGATATCTTGGTGAGTCACTTGTCCTCATTCAAATACATCGAGGTTGATGGTGAAATTCATGAGACGCCCTGCCAGGGGTTTGAAAGTTTGAAAATCAATGATAAAGCTCCAGTCGTCAGTAAAGCGCCGGAAGTGGCCGTATCCTCGTACAAAGAAGCGCAGGCTTTAGTGCAAGCAGGAGAGACGAAGGGTTGGGGCCGTGTACTAGACATACCTGTGAAGCTGGACAGGTTCAGACTGGGTTATCAGCCGTCATCATCAGCGCCCATTGCAGGGGCACCAAAATTCAAAGGACCAGTGACGATCACATCCAGTGGGGTTTGTTTTGAAGCCATCAATGCTGTCTCAGATTCAGAGGAGGGGGATAGTGACTGTGACATGGATGCTTGGATCCGGCCAAGCGTGTCGGGGCAAGGGCTATGCAACTGGTCAATTCGGGAATTTGTTCCCGTGACTACAAAACAGTAATTTCTTTGTTTTTCAATTGTTGAATAATCCGGTGTCCTGCCCGGGGCATCGTGACTTTGCTTAGGGTTACTCTTTTATGAACATTGCGATGTTTAGATCATTAAATAAAAAGGCGTTTTTTATTGCATGCAAATATTGTGCTCTCTGTCATTCCTGCTTTTGTTTTACAATAAAATGGCAACGTGGTTACTCGCTTTATGCACATTTTGAAGCATTTAACTATTTCTTTTGCAGGATAACGTTTTCAGATGACACCATCGAACCGCCTATGACTCGTTTCGACTTTGAGCACCCGGTATTTCAGGCCGAAGAGGAGGTTGTCGAAGATGCCGAAGTTCCAGAAGAATTGACCTGGTTGTTAAAACAAGAGGAACGAATCATTCTGCCTCATGAGGAGGTCATTGAAATTATTAACCTGGGGTCAGAAGGGGTTGAAAGGAACATTCGTATAGGAGCCACGCTGCAGAGCGACGTCAAGCGAAGATTGGTTGAGATGCTCAGAGAGTACAGTGATGTATTCGCTTGGTCGTACGAAGACAAGCCTGGGCTGGACACGGATATGGTTGTGCACCGTTTGCCACTAAAAGAAGAATGCACGCCGATTAAACAGAAGCTTCGCAGAACTAGGCCTGATATGGCAGTGAAAATTAAGGAGGAGGTCCAAAAGCAGCGGGATGCCGATTTCCTAGCTGTTACAAAGTATCCCTCATGGGTCGCAAATATTATTCCAGTGCCGAAAAAGGACGGTAAAGTCAGAATGTGCATGGACTACCGTGATCTAAACAAAGCGAGCCCAAAAGATGATTTCCCACTTCCGCACATTGATGTGTTGGTTGACAATACAGCTCAGTTCTCTGTCTTTTCTTTCATGGATGGATTTTCGGGGTATAATCAGATCAAGATGGCACCCGAAGACATGGAGAAGACCACTTTCATAACACCGTGGGGAACATTTTGTTACAAAGTGATGCCCTTCGGACTGAAAAATGCTGGGGCAACATATCAAAGAGCGATGACTACTCTCTTTCATGACATGATGCATAAAGAGATTGAAGTATATGTAGATGATATAATTGCCAAATCCCAGACGGAGGAAGAACATTTGGTGAATCTGCTGAAGCTATTCAAGAGGCTTAGGAAGTTCAGGCTGAGACTGAACCCTAACAAGTGCACCTTCGGGGTGAGATCGGGTAAACTACTGGGGTTTATTGTGAGTGAAAAAGGAATAGAGGTTGATCCTGCAAAAATAAAAGCCATACAAGAGATGCCGACGCCTAAAACAGAAAAAGAGGTGCGCGGGTTTTTAGGGAGGTTGAACTACATCGCTCGGTTCATATCTCACCTAACGGCCATGTGTGAGCCGTTATTCAAGCTGTTGAAAAAAGACCAGGCTGTAACATGGAACGAAAATAGTCAAAAGGCGTTCGATAAAATAAAGCAGTATTTGCAGGAGCCTCCTATTTTGATACCTCCAGTGGCAGGGAGACCCTTGATTATGTATTTGACGGTTCTTGAGGGAAGTATAGGTTGTGTTCTCGGTCAACACGACGAGACAGGAAGAAAAGAGCATGCGATATACTACCTGAGTAATAAGTTTACTGAATGTGAATCTCGATACTCAATGCTCGAAAAAACTTGTTGCGCGCTAGCCTGGGCCGCCAAGCGTTTGAGGCAATACATGCTGAACCATACAACCATGCTCATCTCGAAGATGGATCCTATCAAATACGTATTCAAAAAGCAGGCATTGTCGGGGAGAATTGCCCGTTGGCAGATGGTTTTGACTGAATACGACATCCAGTATGTCTCACAGAAGGCTATAAAGGGGAGTGTATTATCTGAGTATTTGGCAGAGCAGCCTATTGAGGACTACCAATCGATGAGGTTTGATTTTCCTGACGAGGATATCATGTACCTAAAGATGAAAGATTGTGAAGAACCGTTGCCGGACGAAGGACCAGAATTGGGTTCCAAATGGAAGTTGATCTTTGACGGAGCTGTAAACTCCTATGGTAGCGGAATAGGAGCAATCATCACTACTCCACAAGGGTCGCACATACCATTCACTGCTCGATTGACCTTTCCAGTTACCAATAATGAAGCCGAATACGAAGCTTGTATCATGGGGCTTGAAGAAGCCATTGATTTGCGAATCAAAAATCTGGATGTATATGGAGACTCAGCTCTGGTGGTGAATCAAATAAAAGGAGAATGGGAGACACGTCAGCCCAATTTGATACCGTACATGAATTACGCGAGGAGATTGTTGCCCTTCTTTGACAAGGTCGAATTGCATCATGTACCGCGAGCAGAGAATCAGATGGCTGACGCTCTGGCCACATTGTCTTCCATGTATAAAGTCAATTTCTGGAATGAGGCTCCCAGAATTGTTATCTCCCGGCTTGATAGACCTGCCTTCGTATTTGCCATTGACGAAGCATCTGATGATAAACCCTGGTATTTTGACATCCATAATTTCCTGAAAAACAAAGAATATCCGGCTGGGGCATCTAGTCACGATCAGAAGACTCTCAGGAGATTGGCGGGTAATTTCTATCTGAATCCAGACGGTGTCCTATACAAGAGAAATCACGACTTGGTGCTACTACGTTGTGTAGACGAGAAAGAGGCGAAGTTGCTCATGGAGGAAATACATGAGGGTACATTTGGTACGCATGCTGGTGGGCATGCTATGACGAGGAAGCTGCTGCGGGCAGGTTATTATTGGCTAACTATGGAAACCGATTGTTTCAAGTTTGCGAAGAAGTGTCATAAGTGCCAGATCTATGCAGATAAGATCCATGTGCCTCCGAGTCCTCTGAACGTGATGTCGTCACCGTGGCCATTCTCAATGTGGGGAATCGACATGATTGGAAAGATCGAGCCGACGGCATCTAACGGACACCGTTTCATTTTGGTAGCAATCGATTATTTTACCAAATGGGTGGAAGCGGCATCCTATGCAAATGTGACCAAGCAGGTGGTAGCCAGGTTTATCAAGCGAGATATCATTTGCAGATATGGAATCCCCGAGCGGATAATTACCGACAACGGTTCGAACTTAAATAATAGAATGATGAAGGAGCTGTGTCAGAGTTTTAAGATCGAGCATCACAACTCCTCCCCTTATCGACCCAAGATGAATGGCGTTGTTGAGGCGGCCAATAAGAACATAAAGAAGATTGTTCAGAAGATGGTGGTGACCTATAAGGATTGGCATGAGATGCTACCTTTTGCTTTGCACGGTTATCGTACGACGGTACGCACATCAACCGGGGCAACCCCGTTCTCGTTGGTATATGGAATGGAAGCAGTGTTACCACTGAAAGTTGAGATTCCTTCCCTGAGGGTATTACGAGATGTCCAACTGGACGAGGCAGAATGGGTGAGAGACAGGTTGAACCAGCTGAGTTTAATGGATGAGAAGAGGTTAGCTTCTCTAGCATATGGTCATTTGTACCAGAGCCGAATGAAGAAAGCGTATGATAAAAAGGTACATCCTCGGAGCTTTCAGACGGGCGACCTTGTGCTAAAGAGGATTCTCCCGCCACAGGCAGATCACAGGGGCAAGTGGACCCCCAACTACGAAGGGCCATACGTTGTCAGAAAAGTCTTTTCAGGAGGAGCTTTGTTGTTGTCCACCATGGACGGTGAGGACTTTACATCGCCTGTGAATTCGGACGCAGTTAAAAAATACTTTGCTTGAAATTGACCCGCTGGACAAAAAAGGAGAGTCCAGGCAAAAATGGGGCATCCTGGCGAACCAAAAACAGAATAAAAGGTTCGGGCAAAAGTTAGGGATAAAATTGAAAAAATGTACACCCGCGAAGTCGAAAACCTACACTGGGCGGCTTCGGCAAAAAAGGGTATCCCGGTGAATTGAAAACCCGTAAAAGGCGGTTCACGCAAAAGTTAGGGATTTGAAAAGCAAATGACTGCGGTCCGAATTTGATATTGCATTGCACATTGGTGCCAGAGAATACTTGAGGATTCGTTTATCAGATACAACCTCTTCGGAAAGTTGAATACCGGGAAAGCGCCAGAGTCAGGATAGTCATAGGAGGATCAGCTCATGGTGTTTGTCTGCATCCCGTTGCCGACATGGGTACATATTTGTGTTAGTATTTATGCTTCCTGTGCATACTTGTGTACTTGTTTGTGCGTAGCTACCTCTTTTCAGGAGTTACATCCAGTGTACAAAACTCCGCCTATTTAGAGGCCCTATCAATAAAACATGTTATTCAGTACTCGATATTTGTTCTTTATTGTTTTGTATGTGAAAAAATGCCGATTGTTTTGACAAAACTAGCATGTACATAACGGTGTTGGCCCTTGCCAATAATTGCTAAAACTTTGAATTGACTGAAATGATGTCACGAATGCTAACTCGAATAGATTCGGTTGTATGGACTTGTTTTGTCGCGTTTGTGCTGTTTTGCAGGGTCCTTGCCTGTTTGAAGCAATCGAAAGAGAATTACTATGGCCTAGCCAGGGCATTGGATGAAAGATGTGATTACAGTTGATGTAAATCCCCACGCAGGTCGTGTTCCCGGAAGTGGAAATGGCGCTCCCCTTTATTGAAGGACAAGATTAATTCCCCAGAAGAGTATCTTAATAGAGATGTCTCCGGCAAGGTGGTAATCCCCACAGAATTGAGCATGTGTAGATGCAATCCCCAGTTGAGAAGGTTCTCAAGATGGATGACCAAGTCAAAATTGGTTCAGAAAGATGGTTTTTCTTTTTCCCCCGCAGGGTCAGTTATTTCCAACAAGAGTTGATAATCTCAAGATTGTGATTTGTATTCAGACAGTATGATTTCCTCACAAGGACTTTCTATCCCGAGCAGAGTTGTTTAGCCTCAGAGTAGTGATTCCAGGTTGGCAGGCTGTGCTCAGACAGTGTACATTCCTCAAGGAAGATCCATTATCCCCAGTAGGGTCGTCTACTCTCTCCAGCAGAGGTTTCCTTCCCGGTAGGATCCTTTATTCTCCCCCCAGCGGAGCCAGTTTTGTCTCCAAGAGAGTCGTTTCTTCCCCCCAACGGAGTTCTCTCTATTCAGCAAGAATTTTCTTTCCTCCCAGTGGAAATTAAAGTTCAGATCTCTCCCCAGCAAAGTTGGTTGTATGTCCTGGCATTTATTTTTCCAGAATACTTCGTGATACCCGTTCACTCCCCAGCATGGTGTTATTTGTCCTCAACAGCAAGGATTGGTGAAGCAAGCTCGTCAGAGCTTATCCCCAGCAGTTTGAACCTGCATTTGCATTGGCATATAGTGTCATATTCGCATTTACCAAATAAAACGCGTAGCATTTCCATAATGTATGGAGCATTACGCCATTATCAAACATACACATTTTGAAACATAGATCAGGTTGGTTGACTCTTTGCTTTCAGGTGTTGTCTCAATAGGAGTATGGAGTTCTAAAGATCAGATGGTACTAGACAATTGAGGTCTCGCCCGGAGACGTGTGATGTAGTTCAGTTTATTGTTCCCCACAGAGTTGCCAATTGAGGCATTGTTGTACCCGGCCAGCGGGATGTTTTTTCAAGATTGTTGTGCATTGGCACGAGGTTTTCACGAAATCAAAATTCAGAGGTGGTCACTTGGTATTGACGCGAGTGTTTGACAGTTATTCTCGGAACATCCCCCAGCGGAGTTAGTTACTGCAAAGAATAGGCAAAGAAGCTATGTCCGAGAAGAAGACATTCCTGTGTGATGGGCAGAAGTCAAAATTCCTGTGTGATGGGCAGAAGTCAAAGTTCCTGTGTGATGGGCAGACGAAGACATTCCTGTGTGATGGGCAGAAGTCAAAGTTCCTGCGCGATGGGCCGATGAAGTCAAAATTCCTGTGTGATGGGAAGATGAAGAGATTCCTGTGTGATGGGCAGATGAAGTCAGAATTCCTGTGTGATGGGCAGAAGTCAAAGTTCCTGTGTGATGGGCAGACGAAGACATTCTTGTGTGATGGGCAGATGAAGTCAGAATTCCTGTGTGATGAGCAGAAGTCAAAGTTCCTGTGTGATGGGCAGACGAAGACATTCCTGTATGATGGGCAGAAGTCAAAGTTCCTGTGCGATGGGCAGATGAAGTCAAAATTCCTGTGTGATGGGCAGATGAAGACGTTCCTGTGCGATGGGCAGACGAAGTCGTTCCTGTGTGATGGGCAGACGAAGACGTTCCTGTGTGATGGGCAGACGAAGACGTTCCTGTGTGATGGGCAGATGAAGGTTTTTCTGTGTAAAGGGCAGATTAGGATTTTCAGTAAAGTGGACAAAAGTATGTTCCCGTGTCAGATAGGCGGATGACGATTTCTTTGCAGTTATACACAAAGGTGTGTTCCCGTTTCGGATAGGCGGATGAAGAGTTTGTGTGACATAAGCAAGAGGTGTGTTCCCGTTTCGGATAGGCGGATGATTTCCTCGTAGGGAGCATAGTATGTGTCCCATGACAAGATAGAGCTGCATTCTTGCAAAAGCCTTCTTCCGGTGAAGCCACTAAGGATTGTTCCAGTATTGACAGAATAATGATGAAGTCGGATCAGTAAAAAAGTTTTTCCCCAAGTAGTGGTGTAGTTGTTTTGCAGTTGGCAAATTTCCGGGTTTATTGGTATTCAACCGTTTCGTACCTCGATTGTCTGAAGGCTCCGGGCGTTTCACCCAGTCGGGTCCAAATCGTTTGAATAGGGGCAGCTGTTGCACCCCAAAATTTGACCAACTTATTTCACCTGATTTTATGTTTCATAGCTTTAGCATTTGCATATTAGGTCAACCCTAGGTCAAATACTTGATTGAAGGGACATCAGGGCCTGTTTGAAGAATGGGGGATCCATCATTTGATGTGTGGATATGGATGTGGTGTTGTGCCAAGGAGAAATAAAAAAAAATCAAGAAGAAGAGAAGTTTCTAAATTAGGGTTTCAGTGTAAAATCCCCTGATTTAGGGCAAACTTACAAGCAGAATAATTCAAGATACAAGTCTCTAATGGATCTTTGGCCAACATGGAACTTGTATAGTATCTCAAGACCTTTAATTTGAGTGGTGGAAGGCATCAAGGAGATTTGTAGAACTCAAGTTATGGTTCTTGCAAGTTACAGGTCATCAGAGGCATCTGAAATTTGTCTGTGAAAGTTACTTGACTTCCCAGCAACTTTTGCCCCATAAGGAGTTTTCAAATGGATTTTTGGCCAACATGAAAGTTGTTCCTCATAATCTTAGATTTATAGAAAGGTATGGTATGCCTCAATCTGATTTGTGGAGCTCTACTTATGATCTTGACAAGCCAAGGGCATTTTGGGCATTTGGAGGTTATAAGTCATTTCAAGCATAAGGCCATATCTCCTACTTCCAAGCTTCAAATGGAAAAATCTTCAACATAAAACTTGCTTATAATGATGTTTTAAGGCTAGTAGGGAGGTCATGAGATGTTAAAAAGGCTTGTATCAAAAAGTGATAAAAATGGCCTAAAAAAGGGGAATAAGTCAAATAAAGTGGTGAAAAAAAATCAAATTTTGGGTTAGAGGTCACAAACAAGCCATATGACATACCAATTTGATTGTAAAATGTATTTTAAAGACAATGGCATTGGCACATTTTTGAATTGAGCAATAATTTTATGACTTGCTTTGTAAAAGTGCTTACTTGAAATGTAAGTCACTAATCCAAACCACTTAACAAGGCATTTGGAAGGCTATTTTGGTTGGAAACTTCCAAGGGAAGATACATGAACAATCTATAAATTTCCAAGGGAAGATACATGAATAATCTAGAAAGTTCCAAGGGAAATGGATTTTATTATTTTGGGCTTGGGCTTCACTTCTAGAATATTCCAATCATCTCTATAAATGTTTAGAAACTCTTTTGAAGCAAGGTTGGTGATTGATTGGAGTTGGATTGGAAGAGAGCATATCAATTTTCAAGAGAACAAATCAAGTGGTAATTCTTCATTCAAGGCGATTTCGGTTCGATTCGAAGATTGTAGCACTTTCCTTGCATATTGTTGAACGAATTTGAAGCTTTCGGAAGTACGAAAAGAGCCAAAGATACTCCGTTTCGAAGCTCCGATCAAGGTATGTAAACCTTCACTTTCCCATGGATTTAGGATGAGATAATTAGAAATTCTCATGCGGTTAGGATCATGAACACCTATGGATGATTTTAGGATTGTTAATTTGGAGATTTTCTTCATTCCCTTTTTCTTTTTATTTTTCTGTTTTGAGGCCTGTTTTCTTTTATTGCGTCGAAAATAGTAAAAATGTTCAAGAAATTATGAAATTTTTTTCTACATATCTTGATTATCTTAAGAAATTTTAGGCGCTGAGTTTGCATTTTTTAGATTTTTTTTGATTTAGTTATGATCTTTCTTTCGTGCTAATATCCATTGGTGTACATAACTGTTCATCTGTTTTGTTTAATTTTGTTCTCTTTAATGCTTCATGATTTTGAGCTGATTTTTGGATATGTTTTAGATGATATGTATAGGTTTCCCCAGAAATTTTACTGGAATTTCTAAACGATTCTAAGTTTAGTTTTGAATCCGCTTTTTAGAGTCATCCCCATCTGAATGTTCCCTGGACACTTTATAGGTTTTCCTTTAGAAAGTGACCTTAACTTTAGAGTTTGGTTTTAATTTTTTTACCATAGGTTGATAACATCTTCAGGATATTGTATAATGTTTCTTAGATTTTTGTGGATTGTTTTCCCATTTCTTTTGCATTTTACATTCTGATGAGTATTTTGCATGATGTTTGCTTTGCATATTTGATATCGCTGTTTCGTAGAATTTTGTTCTCTCAATTGGTGATGATTCTTGCTTAGATCTTTTGGTAGATTGTAGCTAACACTCGCATGTTCCCTTAGGAATTTTTGTAGATTTTCTATAGGTAATTTGGTTCTGTTTTAGGGTTGTTTGTTAGGACCTTCCCAATTGATGGTTAACCTTGACCCCTTGCATGTTAGGAATTGTTTAGACCCCTTAGAAATTGATATAGGGTTTGATCTTCGATCTTGATAATATAGATATTAATATACTTTAGGGTTTCCCTTAGGATAATGTGATAAACTTTAGAATAAAAATGGTAACAAAAGATGTTGAAATAGATATGGTGTAATAAAAAACTTAGAATATTTTAGGGTTAAGCATAACATAGGTGCAACAAAACAATTTCTTTTTGGGCTTTTTAGGTTGAATTAGAAGATGGGACTATAGGGGTATTATGGGAAAGTGTAGTAGATCCCTTAGAATAAGTATTAGAATTTCCCCTATTATATTAATATTTAGTATATTTTTGTAATTGTTTGATTGTATGGTGTGCCCGTTTTGGGGTTATTGCTTGTTATTTGGGCTTGTTGGGCTTGCTTGGGGTTTGGGCTTGGATTGAAGACCATGGATGGTGAAGCATTGAAGACAAAGACAAAGTTAAGGATTGAAGAACAAGTTCAAGAGTTGATGAAAATTGTAGCTTGCTTGTAGCTGTTGAAGATCACAGGAACTAGGAGCTAGGTAGAGCTTAGAGTAGAAATTTGATTCTTAAACATGGATGACTTTGTTTGCCTCCATCCCTCTCTATGATTCAGAGTCTCTCTAGGATACTCACCCCCTTCCTTTGGAAGGCTTGGTGACAGTATCTAAGAGATAGAACTCTTGAGAGAAACATTCTACATTTTGTTAACAGTCTGTTTGCCACCTTTGGTGGTCAACTAACTGTTTAACATCCCAATTCATCCTATTAATTGTTCCTCATCCTGGAGAGTTTGATTTGAAGAAAAGCCATGACAGATTAAAGATGGAAGTCATTGTTTGAAGATTGTGCTGTTGAAGCTGTGCATGTGACTGCTGCTGTTTGAAGCCCTGCTGCTTGAAGCTGTGGAAGATGATTACTGTTAGAGTTTTCCTCCTTGAAGATGGATGCTTGATGGAAGCTTGTTGATGAAGACTTTGCTTGAAGATGTTGATGGAGCTTGCTGTGTAGAGTTGTTGTTTACGGTTTATTTTTTGCTGTTTAGAAGCTTTTGATGTATTGTTTGAGTTTCCTGAACTGTATTGTTTGCCAATTAATCTGTTAGGTTGAAAGTGAATTTTGTTCGCTTTTGCCAGTTGTTTTCAAGGTTCGAGGAAGAGCAGGACTCCCTTGCCTAGCTTGTACTGTTGCATTCATGCATTTTACTGCTTTACTGTATATATGCTGTTGTTTTTCCGTTTATCCCCCTAGGATCTCTGTTTCTCTCTGCGCAAGAGAGAAATATGACAGACATTAGGTTCTTATCCATGCATGACAACATTAGGTTAGATTTTGATTCCCTTTTTTTAAACCATAGGTTAGAGTTGTTGTTTCTCTTCTTTCTCAAAACAATCAGAAAAACACAATAAACATTTCAAACACCATAAAAAAACAGTTCTTGCGTAAAAGACTGTAAACCAATCAAAAACGTCATTTTTGTCCGCTTGGACCCATAATCAGGAGAAAACCTTTTTCAGAAGGATAAAAACAATCAAGACAGACTTGTGTCGTACGTGGCCCGAACTACGTTTGCTCTGATCTTTCATGCTGTATGAAAGTACGTAGGCATAAGATGCGATATCCTAGCGAGCAACCTTCCCCTCCTTTCCCGTAGGTAGGCGAACTACGTTGACTCTGATTTCTCGTTCCAGACGGGAATACGTAGGCATAAAGTGCGATACTTTGTCGAGTCATTTTATTTTCTTTTAACCCTTGACCTGTAGAATAGATAGAATAACAATCCGTACCAGAAAACAAGCGACACATCGCACACAATGATTAAAACCAACCGGCAATCATGAACTGATCGGTGAACACTAAGAATGTTAATAATTTATATCAATGTTTGATGGACCAAAAAACATGTGTTATTTTACTACTACAGTTAGTATAGTACATGCAGATAATTAACATGCTATCATGCTTGAGATCATCCATAATTAGTTACTTTAACGACGGAGATTTTGAATGGAGGGCCAAAGAAGACCCAAATCCATTTTTAAATGGTTATTAATTATCTAGCACAATTATTAAGAGCTGTACGGAAAAACTTAAAAATAATGGTAAAATAAGTTGGGAAGAATAAGAAGAGACATACCATATTTTACAACACTTTGTTGGAAATAGGAAAACACACGAGGAACAATATCATCAGAAAGACTCATGGGTTTAGATGTTGCTTCTTGTCCCATCTTTACAATATCTTTTATGTCTCCAACTAAAAACCTATATGAACTCCCTTTGAGTCCTTGTTCTCTTAGAAGCTTTTCTAGCTTCTTTGGCTTCAGCCATAACCAATTCAGCATCCTCCATGAGCATGTCAAAGCAAGGATTATGACAGTGAAGACAATTTTATATAGAAAAAAGATGATTTATCTATTTAACTTACATATTTATAATGTGACTTTGTAAGGTTCATTATACTGGTAATAGAAGTGTTTGTATTCTAAGGAAAAATATATAAGGGGCACACATGACCAATGAATGAAGGTAGCTAAGAATTGCATAAGATTGTTCCAGTATTCCTAAGTTTACTTGAGTTAAGAGTGGGGCTTTGATACACTCATATGCCTGCTGATGAAAATCAGTCATAGACAAAGTCAAGTGCATAAATACTTTTATAGTTGCCAAGATAACAACACCATTTTCCTGTTGGAGTCTATCTTCAGGGAGATTCATTGTTTCAAATATTTTACTATTATCTGAAGGAATGTACTTAGCCAATAATTCCATCATAATACATTGTTCTCATTCACTAAATTTCTTAATGCGATTATATTTTGTGGCTTTAGGATGCTTTAGATTGATGCTGGATCCAGGGTGTTATGCTTATGTTTAATTGCTTTTAGTGGTTGGTAGTTATTTTTCTCTTTTACTATATTTTTTATTTGCCATTATATTTTGTAGTGTTGATCAGTACCCATATCTTTTGGTGGGACTGAATCGTATATATATATATATATATATATATATATATATATATATATATATATATATATATATATATATATATATATATATATATATATATATATATATATATATATATATATATATATATATATATATATATATATATATATATATATATATATATATATATATATATATATATATATATATATATATATATATATATATATATATATATATATATATATATATATATATATATATATATATATATATATATATATATATATATATATATATATATATATATATATATATATATATATATATATATATATATATATATATATATATATTATCAGACTAAGACCTTGAAATTGGGCGTATGATTCATAGGTATAACCCAATTTTGTTGTTAGAAGCAGTTGTTAACTAGTTATATATATTACTTGTTAGGAAATATGGATCGGAAATGAATGTTTGCCAATCGAGCGTCAAAAAAATACGAAGATGGGGTTCAAGAGTTTGTTAAGTTTGCTATTGCTCATGCCGAAGACACTAGTAAAATCATATGCCCTTGCTTAAAATGTTGTTATACGGATGTTAGTGCAAATTTTTTGGAAGATCACTTAATATGTAATGGAATTGATAAAAGTTATACATGTTGGATAATGCATGGAGAAAAAAAAAGCCAAGTCAACAAAGAGGAGCAATGGGAGAGATAAATCAAATGATTTTGAAAAAGATATAAATTATGAGTTTGATCGAGTTGAAGAATTTGTGAATGTAATTGAAGAAGATCTTTGTGATTGTCCTCAAATGTTTGAGAGGCTAGTAAGTGATGCAGATACTCCATTGTACGAAGGATGTACTAAATTTACAAGATTTTCTATGGTCTTAAAATTGTATAACTTAAAGGCACGCCATGGATGGTCTGATAGGAGTTTCACAGACTTGTTGACTCTGTTAAATGAGATTTTGCCTAAGAATAATGCGCTTCCTAGTCGAAACTATGAGGCTAAACGATTGTTATTTTCTATTGGAATGAGTTATGAGAAGATACATGCTTGTCCGAATGATTGCATTTTATTTCGCAACGAGTATGCATCATTAAATATATGTCCTAAATGTAGTGCCCCACGATATAAGAAGAAAGAAACAACTCCAGCCAAAACGCTATGGTATTTTCCAATAATACCAAGATTTAGGCGCATGTATCGTAATACGGAAGATGCAAAGAACTTAACATGGTATGCAAAAGAAAGGGTTGTTGATGGAATGCTCCGACATCCTGCAGATTCTCCTCAATGGGCAAAAATTGATCATGATTACCCAAATTTTGGGCAGGAAGAAAGAAACCTATGTCTCGCATTGTCTACTAACGGAATAAACCCTCATGGTATTCAGAGTAGTAAACTTACTTCTTGGCCGGTGATTTTGTTGATTTATAACCTACCTCCATGGCTATGCATGAAGCGCAAGTACATGATGTTTACTATGTTAATTTCTGGGCCCAAGCAACCAGGAAATGATATAGACATATTTATTGGCTCCATTAATTGAAGATTTAAAGCATATATGGGAGACAGGTGTAGAGGTATATGATGAGTATAAAAAGGAATCCTTTCAATTGAGGGTTATGTTATTTGGAATAATCAATGATTTTCCAGCATATGTGAATCTATCAAGCTACAGTGTCAAAGGAAAACTTGCATGCCCCATATGCGAAGATAATACACATTCAATACGGTTGGATCCTTGTATGAAAAATGTATTTCTTGGACACCGTAGATTCTTAAATACCAACCATCTTTTTCGAAAATGGGGAAAAGCATTTAATGGTGAAGAACATCGTGCATTTATATATAAAGAAGATGGAAAGTTGCACAGGGAATTCGGGACAAAAATGGCAAAGTTCTATCTAAGAGATAGTAAGAGTGGTTTTGTTAAACATCGACTGGCAAAATATTCTTACTGTATAAAACAAGAGGATTGGGATAAATTTGTAGCTCAGCGTCTGACTGAAAAGTTTCAGTTAATAACTTTGTTAGAACACAGATTGGTTCTTAGTTCTCTCTCTATGTTTTGATGATAACACTAATCAAATTTTGTATTAAGTAAATATATACTCTAATTTTGCTTAAGTATTTTTATTTCAGATATTAAAGTAAATATTCATCTGGAAGAAAAAATGCATTTGTACACTATTCAACGCTAGGCTCTGAGCGTCAGAAGCAACTCATCAGAAGACTCTGAGCGCTGCCAGAAGAGACTCTGAAGCAGAAGCTGCAGAAGACTCTGAAGTGTAGCTGAAGAATTTATGTGAAGAGCTTACAACAGTGTTTCAGAAGACTCTGAAAGTACTTTACGCTGCAAGTACAAAGGCTCTAATAAACATCTTTGCTCTGATTGAGATATTCACGCTGAAGCACATTTGCTGCAAGACTCTGATAAGAGTAACTTTGAGAAAGAAGCTTGTTGAAGAAGATGCTATTCAAAAAGATCCGTTGGCATATTCCTTGTCCTTATCTGAACGACTCTTTCCTCATTTGTGTATGGCACAGGAAATCAAACAAAAGGGATTTGTCTGAACATTCCTCTTCTGGGAAAGCTAAAGTCAATACAAGACAAAAGGATACAGCTACACAGCAGTGCACAATCTCCAAGCATTGGACTTCTAGCACTATAAAAGGACGTCTTCAACAACTTTCCAAAGTTGACGAAGATTGACGAATTATTGAGAAATCAATTTGAAAAACTACTCTCAAGCTCTCATACAATATTCTTTAAGCTGAATAGTTTATTATTCGTTCTTAAACATTGTGTAAAAATCACAGTTGTGATTATAGCTTTTTAGAAGAAACTCATACACTCTTGTTAGTTTAAATTTGTTTGTAAAAGATTCCTTAAGAAGACCAAGTTGTGGTCAGGATTTCTTGAGAAGACTAAGACAGTTTGTCTTATGGTTGACACTGTAATCAGTTTGAATATAGTGGATTAAGTCCTTGTTGAGAAAGGCAAATCACCTTGATAGGGTGGACTGGATTAGTTGAGTTCAACGAACCAGGATAAAAATACTGTGTTATTTTTTATTGCCATAATCGTTTCAAAACCCTTATTCAACCCCCCTTCTAAGTGTTTTTCCCACCTTCAGTTGGTATCAGAGCTCCAGCTCTGTTGTGCTATCACTTAATTGTGAAAGAGAAAGATCTAGTGGGAAACTCTTGATATTCTTTGTTGATACATTATGGCTGACGCTTCAACATCTAACAACAAATATGAAAACAGAGATAGAATCAACACCAAACCTCCCATGTTTAATGGTGAGAAGTTTGATTACTGGAAAGATAGAATATAAAGTTTTTTTCTAGGCTATGATGCTGACTTATGGGATTTGGTCACTGATGGTTACAATCATCCTACTAATGATGAAGGCAAGAAGATTGACAGGAATTCAATGAGTGACCAACAGAAAAGAGACTTTAGAAATCATCATAAAGCAAGAACCATTCTATTAAATGCTATATCTCATACTGAGTATGAGAAGATCACTAACAGAGAAACAACATTTGATATGTTTGAATCTTTGAAGGTGACTCATGAAGGAAACTCCCAACTGAAGGAGACCAAGGCTCTGGCGCTGATCCAGAAATATGAAGCCTTCAAAATGGAGGAATCTGAATCTGTAGAAGCTATGTTCTCTAGATTCTAGATTATCACAGCTGGCTTGAAGGTTCTGGACAAAGGTTACTCCACTGTTGATCATGTCAAGAAGATCATCAGAAGCTTGCAAACAAGGTGGAGACCAATGGTCACAACACTAAAGCTTGCAAAGGATCTGAACAAGATCACGTTGGAGGAACTGATCATCTCCTCGAGGAGTCATGAGATTGAGCTAGAAGAAGACGAACCTCAGAAGAAAAGTAAGTTTGTTGCATTAAAGTCTAACAAATCTGCCAAAGCTTTGCAGGTTATTGAAGAAAGTTCTAAAGAATCCATATCTGAAGAAGATGAATTGTCCCTGCTGTCCAGAAGGATCAACAAACTCTAGAAGCATAAACACAAGAAGTTCAGAAACTTCAAGAAATCAGATCAACGTGGAGAGTCTTCTGGACACAGAAGATCTGGAAAGAAAGAAGTGGTCTGCTACGAATACAAGGAACCAGGACACTATAAAAACGAATGTCCAAAACATCTGAAGGAGAAACCCAAAAGGAAGTTTGATAAAAAGAAGAAAGTTCTGATGGCTACATGGGATGATTCAGATGCATCTGAATCCTCATCAGAGTCAGAAGAAGAATGTGCAAACATGGCACTGATGGCAGATGTGGAAGATAATGATGAAGGAACATCTGGATCTGAATCTGAATTTGAATCTGATTCAGAAGAGGTATTTTTTAAACTTACTAGAGAAGAACTTATTGAGGTTTTATCTGAAGTTCTAGAAAACTATAGTAAGATTAAGCTCAAGTACAAGAAGCGTCAAAGCAATCTTGTATCTGAGAATAATCTTCTGAAATCAGAAGTTGTTGAGCTTAAAGCAAATAATTTTAAAATTAAAAATGATTTAGAAAAAGCTCAACAAGATTCTAAAGTTGAAACTAAGTCAAAATCTAAAAATATTTTAGAAGAATATGAATATAGTTTTTAGAAGTTTCTGCTAAGAGGCCTAGATAGAAGCAAGATGGCTTCCATGATCTATGGTGTAAGCAGAAACAACAGGAAGGGTATTGGATATGAATCACCCTCTGGGAAGGACTTAAATCCAACACCTGTTGATAAACTGATCATTAAGCATACTCCTATGTATACTCACTTTAAGTATGGTCACCTTAATGATATTAAGCACACACGTTCTGATCTGAACACCCCTGTGTTTAAACCTAAAGTACGTCAAAACAAACCTGTTGCCAAAAGACAGAAGTTCAGACAAAACTTTAAGGCAACTAATCCTAAAGGACCCAAAAAGATCTGGGTACCTAAGGACAATATAATATCTGTTGCAGATGTCTTTAGCAGCAAAGTCAGGACACCAATCATGGTACCTGGACTCTGGCTGCTCACGTCACATGACGGGAAGAAAGTCTATGTTCCAAAGCCTGGAACTTAGATCTGGAGAAGACGTCAAGTTTGGAGGGAACCAGAAGGGAAAAATAGTTGGCTCTGGAACTATTGGTAATAGTAACCTTCCTTCCATATCTAATGTCTTACTTGTTGAAGGATTAACACATAACCTATTGTCCATAAGTCAATTAAGTGACAATGGTTATGATATAGTCTTCAATCAAAAATGTTGTAAAGCTGTGAGTCAAAAGGATGGCTCTATCCTCTTTAATGGAAAAAGGAAGAACAACATTTACAAAATTAATCTTTTAGAACTTAAGGTTCAAAATGTAAAATGCTTTATGTCTGTTAACGATGAGCAATTGGTCTGTCACAGAAGATTGAGGCATATTAGTATGAGACGTATATCTCAGATTAATAAACTCAATCTGGTCAGAGGACTTCCTCAGTTGAAGTTCAACTCAGATGCTTTTTGTGAAGCATGTTAGAAAGGAAAATTTTCAAAATCTTCTTTCAAAGCTAAAAATGTTGTTTCAACCTCAAGACCATTAGAGCTGCTTCATATTGATCTGTTTGGACTAGTGAAAACTGCATCCATCCGAGGCAAGAAGTATGGATTAGTCATTGTTGATGACTACAGCAGATGGACATGGGTAAAATTCCTGAAACACAAAGATGGGTCACACTCTGTGTTCTTTGACTTCTGCTCTCAAGTCCAAAATGAAAAAGATTTCAAAATTGTTAAAGTCAGAAGTGATCATGGTGGAGAATTTTAAAATAAATTTTTTGATAAATTTTTTAAAGAAAATGGCATTGCACATGATTTCTCCTTCCCTAGAACTCCTCAACAGAATGGAGTTGTAGAGAGGGAAAATAGAACATTGCAAGAAATGGCCAGAACCATGATCAACGAGACAAACATGGCAAAACATTTTTGGGCAGAAGCAATTAACACAACTTGTTATATTCAGAACAAAGTGTCTGTAAGACCTCTTCTAGAAAAGACTCCTTATGAATTGTGGAGGAATAGAAAGCCCAACATTTCTTATTTCCATCCTTTTGGATGTGTATGTTTTATGTTGAATACTAAAGAGAATCTGAACAAGTTTGATTATAAAGCACAAAAGTGTTTCATGCTTGGATATTCTGAGCGCTCTAAAGGCTACAGAGTATACAATACTGAGACGCAGATTGTGGAGGAATCAATTCATGTTAGATTTGATGATAAGCTTGGCAATCAAAAGCCAAAGAAGCTTGAAAACTTTGCAGATAGAGAAGTGCTTCTCACAGACTCTGAAGATTCAGAGGCAGATAAAGATAAAGCATCAGAAGCAACGCTAAATGCAACTCGCTTGGCTGCTCAAATGAACAACTTGAATATTTCTAAAGAACCAACTGTTAAAGGTTCATCCATAATTAAATCTTCTCATCCAGAAGAAATGATAATTAGAAAGAAGGATGTCCCTATCAGAACAAGAGCATTTCTCAGATCATCTGGAACATCACTGTTTGGTTTAGTGTCAATCATTAAACCTGCCTCTGTGGAAGAAGCTCTAGAAGACAATGATTGGATACTTGCTATGCAAGAAGAGCTTAATCAATTCACAAGGAATGATATTTGGGATCTGGTTCCAAGACCAAAAGGATTTAACATAATTGGAACTAAATGGGTCTTCAGAAACAAACTAAATGAGCAAGGAGAAGTAGTCAGAAACAAAGCAAGGCTAGTTGCTCAAGGATATAGTCAGCAAGAAGGAATTGATTACACAGAGACTTATGCTCCTGTGGCCAGGTTAGAGTCTATACGCTTACTTATTTCTTTTGCTGCACAAAATAACATCACTCTTTATCAAATGGATGTTAAGAGTGCCTTCTTAAATGGTATTATAGAAGAAGAAGTTTATGTTCATCAACCTCCTGGTTTTGAAAATGAAAAACTTCCAGAACATGTTTTCAAACTTAAAAAATCACTATATGGCTTAAAACAAGCTCCCAGAGCTTGGTATGAGAGATTGAGTAATTTTCTTCTGAAAAAGAATTTTATCAGAGGCAAAGTGGATACTACTCTCTTCTGTAAATCATTTAAGAAAGACTTGTTAATTTGTCAAATTTACGTAGATGATATTATATTTGGTTCAACAAATATTATGCTTGGAAAGGAGTTTACTCAATCTATGCAGGCTGAATTTGAGATGAGCATGATGGGAGAACTCAAATTATTTCTAGGACTTTAAGTTAATCAAACTCCATAATGCACTTACATACATCAGACAAAGTATGTGAAGGAGCTTCTAAAGAAGTTTAACATGACAGAAAGTAATCTGGCAAAGACTCCAATGCATCCAACAAGCACTCTAGGCAAAGAAGAGGTAAGTAAGAAGGTAGATCAGAAACTCTACAGAGGTATGATTGGATCTCTTCTTTATTTGACCGCTTCTAGACCTGATATACTTTTAGTGTTTGTCTGTGTGCTAGATTCCAATCAGATCCTAGAGAATCACACTTAACAGCTATTAAGAGGATTCTGAGGTATCTGAAAGGTGCTACTAACGTGGGTTTGTGTTACACAAGATCTGATGATTTTAAATTAGTTGGATTCTGTGATGTTGATTACGCTGGAGACAGAGTTGAAAGAAAAAGTACTTCTGGAAGCTGTCAGTTTCTTGGAAGAAATCTAATCTCTTGGTACAGCAAGAAGCAACCTACAATAGAACTTTCAAACACAGAAGCAGAATACATTGCTGCAGCTGGTTGTAGCACTCAGATGCTCTAGATGAAAAGTCAGTTAGAAGATTATCAAACTTATGAGAGTAACATTTCTATCTTCTGTGATAATACTTCTGCTATATGCTTGTCTAAAAACCCTATTTTACACTATAAGGCTAAGCATATAGAAATTAAACATCATTTCATTAGAGACTATATTCAGAAGGGAATTTTAAGCTTAAACTTTGTTGATACAGACCATCAATGGGCTGATATCTTTACAAAACCCCTTACTGAAGATAGGTTTAAATTTATTCTGAAAAATATTAGTATGGATTTCTGTCCAGAATAAAATGTTTATCAGAAGCAAATTTACTCAGATGCAAATGTTTAAAACTCTGAAGTATTACATCTGATATTTACTTTCTTTGATTATTATTTTTGTGTGTATCTGAACTAACAAGCCTCAGAGGATCTGAACGTTGGCTAACGTTTCATTTCTCAAAGAGTTTCAGAAGCACATGCAAGCAAACACATGTCATCTGAATCTGAAAAGATTGAGTGCACAATACTGAAATGACGTTTGAGGTACTGTTTTGAATAATGACATTCTCATTTTCCCCCCAATTTGTCAGAATCATTAAATGCTTGAAATGATTATTATTCTTTAATTAATGTGAAATAAATGCTAAGTGGTAAACATGCTGAACGTGTGATCTTTTGTGTGCCCTAATTTTTCTTCGCCTCTATATATTCCACAACACTACACTTCTCACATTTTTCACTCTCACGAACACACTATATGCATTTCTGCTTATTGCATTCTTTCATCTTCTCCTCAAAACCCAAATCCAAACAAAACCCTTGTTCTCTCTCAACTTCAACAAAAGCAACCATGGCAACTTCATCCTCAATATTTGCTCAGTTTCAATCAACCATGGCTGCAGTCTCATCTTCAAATCTGGGTACTGTTCCTTATCAAGAATCAGTTAGAACTCTTCTCACACCCGTTGATAAACTAGAAGTTTTGTGTGAATAAATAGTGGATTTTGATTCCATGGCTGAAAATGGGTATGATCTTCGTCCTATTATTGCTGCTCAAGGCTGGATAAAGTACTTTGATAGACTGATGGGACCGGTTTATCCATGTTTGGTGAAGGAATTTTGGATTCTTATAAAGTTATACCCAAAGTTCATACAATCTTTCGTTCTGGGTAAAGAAATTATCATCACTGAAGAGATGATAAGAAAGTTAACTGGTTATGAAGAAATTGATGGAGTTACTCATCTGCCAGCTGGTCGTATTGATATGTCTGAAGTTTATGCTGAAGTGATTACCTCTGGAAAAGCTTCAAATAAGTTTAAGGATCTGAAAGCGCAGTACAAGATTTGGGCCAAGATCTTTCTGGGATGTATACATCATAGGAAGTCTACCAACTCTCCTGACTATGTCAACAATGATCAGATGTATTTCGTGTTTTGTCTGAGTCAAAGCAGAAAAGTGGATCTGCCACACCTTCTCTTCTCTCATCTGTGGAACCATATTAAGATGTCAAGAGAAGATATGAAGACAAAGCATATGAAGGTCAGAAACTGGATACCAATGGGAAGAATCATTTAAGACATTCTGACTGAGAATGGTCTGATTGCCCATCTGACTGAGGCTAATCAGATACAAGAGCTTGCTTCCATCATTGGAAAGCATATGAAGATAAAATCTTAGAAATAAAAACTCAAGTATTTTTATCCTGGTTCGTTGAACTCAACTACTCCAGTCCACCCTTCCTAGAGTGATTTTCCTTTCTCAAACAAGGACTTAATCCACTATTTAAACAACTGATTACAATAGTAAGCACTAAGAACAACTGTTCAAAGTCTTCTCAAGAACTACTGATCCTAACTGGATCTTCTTAAGGTTTTCTTACAATCAAATGTAATAACAAATACAAGTGTTAAAATGCTTCTAATAAATCTTTATCACAACTGTGATTTTTCACTTAATATTAAGAACAAAGAAATTAATTCTAGAAAGAATATGAGTTGTATGAGAGCTTTGAATAATGAATTCTTTTCAAGTAAAACGTCAACTGAAGAAGATGAGTGGAGACTTACTTATATAGGCACAGTGGTCCAAGAGCTTTTCACGTTGAGAAGTGTGTACCAAAAGGTCTGAGCCTTTTTGTCTTCACATCAAGTGACCTTTCCTAGAAGAAGAAAGCACAGAAAAATCATTTTTGTCTGTGTTCTTGTGTCTAGCATAAATAAGGAAAGAGTCGTTTGGATATTCCAACGGACATAATCTTTGAATTCTTCTTCATCAATTTTCAGCAAGAATCATCAAAGTCTAAATTGATCAGAGCCTTCTGATGTTGATAAGAGTTTTGCTGAATCAGAGTCTTTGCAGCAAGTGTGCTTTTAGCGTGTATAAGTTCAGAGCATATTTTTGAGTCAGATCCTCAATACTAGCAGCTTTAGTACTCTCAGAATCTTCTGTAGTAACTATGCTTGAAAACTCTTCATACAAAATTCTTCTTTGGTTCAGATGCTTCTGACTTGCTTCAGATTCTTCTAGAGCTTTTGCTTCAGAACCTTCTAGAGCTTCTGCTTCAGATCCTTCTGGAGGCAACACTCAGGATCTTCTGATAGCAGCGTTCAGAATCTTCTAATGGGTGCATCTGACGCTTCAGAGCTTTGCATATTTCTTATGTTCAGATCTAATTTGCTTCTGGAGTGATATTTACTTTAATATCTGCAGCAAACATTCTTAAGCAAATTTTAGAGTATATAATTCTTAATTACAAAATTTCATAATAGTTATCATCAAAACATAGAGATATTATTAAGAACCAATCTGTGTTCTAACAATCTCCCCCTTTTTGATGATGACAAAAAGATCAGAAATTTTGTTTAATTGAAAATAGAATAATTATAACTCCCCCTGAGATGATGAATCTCCCCCTGAATTAAATATAAATAAGGAATAGAAACTTCCCTTTTGTCTTGAGTATTTTTCAGAGTTAGAGCTTGATTGTTCTTAACCATTTGAGGGTCAGAGTGTCTTGCATATTTCAGAGTCAGAGTCTGATAATTGTCAAATGATCTGAGAGTCTCAGATTTTCTTTTACAGAGTATTCTTATCAAATGTTCTGAAATACTCAGATTTTATGTTAGATAAAATTGATATGTCTGAAGTTTCATTCTGGTAAAGTTTAATTAAACAGTTCAGATCTATTTTCTCCCCCTTTTTTGTCATAAGCAAAAAGTAAGAACTTTTAAAAGACAAAGAAAAGGAAACAATAAACGAGATAAATCATGTGGAGAAAACTTTGAAACATTCACTCATTCATTCAGAGCAAAAGTACACACATCAAAAAATATTCAAGTACATATGCAAACATTAGATGCAAACATCAGAAGAAAAAAAATAAAGAAACTAAGATTGTTTTGACAAAAGCATCTTCAACAGATTCGTGATCTCAGAAGAAGACTGTTCTTGTTTTGACATCCACTTAGCCATAGTTTCATTCTTCTGATCCTGTTTGGACATCCACTGAGCCATGTCTTCAGACTTCTTATCTTGCTTAGCCATCCATGACTTGATTTCTGATTGACCAGCTTCCAGAACTGCAATCTTATCTTCAAGATCTGGATACTCTTTCTTGATCTCAGATGAAGAAGGTGGGACAGTTTCTGAAGCTTGAACAGAGTCAATTTCCATAGGGGCTTTGGAGTTAGGAGCAGTAGAGCCAGAAGGATGTTCTATCAGAGTCATAGCCAGAGGGTTGTCTTCAGATGCAGATTCAATATTCTCTTCTGATGATGAAGGAGCATCTGTAAGAAGCAATGGTCCAGATCTCTTAACAGTCCAGAACAGACTTCTAGCAGTTTCAGCAAATCTGAGCTTCGCATCATCAGAACATACGTTCTTCATATTTGATGCTACAGTGTTGAATCTGTTTATGAAGCCATTCCAAATGGCATCAAATTCACTGGCATCCATTGTTGATGAACACTTCCTCTGTACAGATCCTAAATACATCTGTATTTCTTGCAAAAAACTTGTAAATAAATGATCAACATTCAATCTAGGTCTTGGGTGTAACAGAGTTTCCAAGGTTATTGGCTTGGGTTGGGGAGTAGGTGGAAAGATGGATTTATGAATGGTGATCAGAGGAGGAGGGTAGTAGGGTATGAATGGAAGTTCAGATGATTTGTCAGGTTTTGATATGGTTAAAGCATTCAACAGATTTGGTTTTGCTTTTGTTGGATAGGAAACCACATCAAATGGTTTATCAGAGTAAGGTTTGAAAGCAGATTTAACAGGTTTATCAGATTTAGCAAATATAGCAGAGTATGGTTTTGGATCTGATGAAGGTACTGCTGACATTGTTTTAATATATGTTTGAAGCACAGATGGTAGAATTATGGTAAGTTTGGGTTTGAGAGGAGTGATAGTGTCAGATGGTTCAATTCTGGTGTAGAAATTTTTTAAGGTGAAACCAGAAGGAAGTTTGTTAGAAGAAAATAGTTTGCACGAAGAAGAAGGTACATTCTCAGATGTTCTTGGCTTGGATGTGGGGGTAGGATTGGGAATGATAATTTCAGAAGATGGTTTAGGTGTTAGGGTAGGATTTGGAATGAGAATTGCAGAAGATACAGGTGGTTCTGGTTGGTTAACTTCTGAATTTCTGTGAGAGGGAGATACCAGAAAATCTGGGTGTATATCAGATTCTGATGAATTGGATGATGTGGTTGGAGTGTA
The DNA here is from genome assembly GCA_963859935.3 of Lathyrus sativus. Lineage (NCBI taxonomy): Eukaryota > Viridiplantae > Streptophyta > Magnoliopsida > Fabales > Fabaceae > Lathyrus > Lathyrus sativus. The sequence goes on along the minus strand of OZ012741.1, from coordinate 410,154,462 downwards.
GGAGGTAGAGGACACTTCAAAAAACAGTTTTGAGAGGTGTAACATTTAGAACCTCTGTCTCAGGGATATGAGTTTCAGATGGGTTAGCTGTTTCTAATGGATTTTCAGAAGGTTTTGATGGGGGTTCAGATGAAGGTGGTTCTGATGTAGGTGGATCAGATGTAATAGGATCAGATGTAATAGGATCAGATGTAACTTTGATAGGTTCGGAAGTAACTTGTGCAGATCCAATAGGTTCAGATGTGTTTGATGGTGGTTTTTCTGGTTGTGGTTGTTTTTCTTGTTGTTGTGGTTGTTGTTCAGGTTGTTTTTGTTTTTGATGTTCAGATTGTTTTTCTGGTAGTAGTTATTGTTGTTCAGATTATTCTGTAGGTTTTTCTGTTTGAGGTTATTTTTCTGATTGTTGTTGTTGTGGTACAGATTGTTTTGTTGGTTTTGTTATAGGTGGTGGAGTATGATTTGGTGGTTTTGTTGTTGTTGGTGTTGGTACAGATGATTTAGTAGGAGAAGGTTTTACAGGTGTGATGGAAACAAGATCAATTGATTTTTGTGGGGAAGGAACATAGATATGAGATGGAGCAGGAACAGATTGTTTCTGAGTAGAAGGTGGTTTTGGAATAGACTTAAATGTTGAATCATTTAAAACAGTATTATTGAAAGAAGATACAAAAGATTTGGTACCTTTGATCTTGATACGTTTTGTAGGAACAGAAGGAGCGTCTCCAGATGCTTTCCTCTTGATCAGCTTCTGAGGCTTATCAGCAACTTTGGGCTTCTTCTGAACAGTCACATCTTCTGCTTCTGATTGACTTCTTTTTCTTGTGATCTCATCTCCTTCATCAGGCATTGGTTCCCTTGCTCTTTTCAGAATATCTGCAGGGATTAGGATTCTATCTGCCTTGCACGAATCCATAAATCTCACAATGATTTCCCTTGGTTCTTCAGTACAGAACAGAGGGTAGTCTTCTACTAGGATTCTCTTCTGACTGAGTTCAGAAATATTCAGCTTCTTGGGTGCTGATGTGAGTTCCTCTACAATTTTAAGTCTCTGAAGACTCTTGGCATTCAAAGGCTTCCCAACAATAGAATCAAGTTCCTCCTTGACTCCAGCAGCATACAGAGCAGTCACCAATCCATTTTCTGTCAGAATATCTGAAATTAACCTTCCAAAGGGAATCCATGTTCTGATCTTCTGACCCTTGTCTTTCACAGATTCTCTGGAGGCATTAATATGATTCCATAAGTGCATGAACAGAACGTAAGGAAGATCTACCTTGGTGCTCTGACTTAAACAGTACATGAAGTAGAGCTGTTCATTGTTCACGTAATCTGGAGAGTTTGTAGATTTTCTATGATGAATGCATCCCATGAAATTCTTTGCCCAGATCTTGTAGTCAGGCTTCAGATCTTTAAACTTATTAGAGGCCTGTCCAGCAGTAATGACTTCCTCATAAACTTCTTCCATATCTACACGCCCAGTTGGCAGATGAGATACTCCATCAATCTCCTCATATCCAATGAGTTTCCTGATCAGATCTTCTGTAATGATTATCTCCTTACCCAGAACAGAAGACAATATGAATTTGGGGTATACAGAAGCATGTATCCAGAACTCTTTCACCATATGGGGGTAAACTGGTCCAAATAGTCTGTCAAAGTATTTTACCCAGGCTTGAGCATCAATTATTGAACGAAACTCAAATCCATTTTCAGCCAATGAATCAAATTCCACCATTGATTCACAGAGAACTTCCAGTTTGTCAACAGGTGTTAACAAAGTCCTTTTAGGGGTCGTATATGGAGTCACACCCATATTTGCAGAAGTAACTGCAACCATGGTTGATTGAAACTGTGTACCTGTGGAGGATGACGTTGCCATTGAAGATGAATTTGTCAAAGGTTTAGGGTTTTTGTGAAGAGAGAAAAGAAGACAGAAATGCATAAACGTTCTTGAGATGTGAAAAGTGTGAAAGTGGTGAGAGATGTGGTATTTATAGTAAACACTTAGGCATACAAACAGACAGACAATGGCACGTTCATACATAGCAATTAATGAAAAAGAATAAAATCATTTCAAGCATTAATTGTTTCTGACAAATTGGGGGGAAAATCAAGATTTTCACTATTCAAACTTCACCTCAAACGTCTCTTCAGTAGTGTACACGCCATCTTTGCAGATTTAGAGTGACACGTGTTTGCTTGCATGTGCTTCTGAATTCTCTTAAGAAATGAAACATTAACCAACGTTCAGATCCTCTGAGTATTGTTAGTTCAGATTTTCACAAATAAAGTAATTTAAGGAAATGAATAAATAATCAGATGAAATACTTCAGAGCATTAAACATTTTTGCATCTGTAAAATTTGCTTCTGACAAATATTATTCTGGACACAAATCCATTCCAATATTTTTCAGAATAAATTTGAATCTATCTTCAACAAGGGGTTTTGTGAAAATATCTGCCCATTGATGATTTGTATCAACAAAGGGTAAGTTTATAATTCCCTTCTGAACATAGTCTCTGATGAAATGATGCTTAATTTCTATATGTTTTGCCTTGGAGTGTAAAATGGGGTTTTTAGACAAACATATAGCAGAAGTATTATCATAGAATATAGAAATGTTACTTTTAAATATCTGATAGTCTTCTAGCTGACTTTTCATCCAGAGCATCTGCGTGCTACATCCAGCAGCAGCAATATATTCTGCCTCTGTAGTTGATAGTGCAATTGTGGGTTGCTTCTTGCTGTACCAAGAGATTCGATTTCTTCCTAGAAATTGACAACTTCCAGAAGTACTTTTTCTTTCCACTCTGTCTCCAGCGTAGTCAACATCACAGAATCCAACTAATTTGAAATCATCAGATTTTCTGTAACACAAACCCACATTAGAAGTACCTTTCAGATACCTTAGAATCCTCTTAACAGCTGTTAAGTGTGATTCTCTAGGATCTGATTGGAATCTAGCACACAAGCATACACTGAACAATATGTCAGGTCTAGAAGCAGTTAAGTAAAGAAGAGATCTTATCATACCTCTGTAGAGTTTCTGATCTACTTTCTTACTTACCTCTTCCTTGCCTAGTGAACTAGTTGGATGCATGGGAGTCTTTGCCATCTTACTATCAGTCATGTTAAATTTCTTCATAAGTTCTTTAACATATTTGGTCTAATGAATGTAAGTGCACTCTGGAGTTTGGTTGACTTGAATTCTCAGAAAGAATCTCAATTCTCCCATCATGCTCATTTCAAATTCTGCCTGCATACATTGAGCAAACTCCTTTCCCAGCATAGTATTGGTAGATCCAAATATGATATCATCCACATATATTTGACAAATTAGAAGATCTTTCTTAAATGATTTACAAAAGAGTGTTGTGTCCACTTTGCCTCTGATGAAATTTTTCTCCAGAAGAAAATTGCTTAATCTCTCATACCAAGCTCTGGGAGCTTGTTTTAAACAATACAGAGATTTCTTTAGTTTGAAAACATGATCTGGAAATTTTTCACTCTCAAAACCAGGAGGCTGGTGGACATAAACTTCTTCTTCTATAATATCATTTAGAAAGGCACTTTTAACATCCATCTGATATAGAGTAATGTTATTTTGTGCAGCAAATGAAATAAGAAGGCGTATAGATTCTAACCTTGCCACTGGAGCATAAGTTTCAGTGTAATCAATACCTTCTTGTTGACTGTACCCTTGAGCAACAAGCCTTGCCTTATTTCTTTCAACTTCTCCTTTCTCATTAAGCTTATTTCTGAAGACCCATTTAGTTCTAATTATATTGAATCCTTTTGGTCTTTGAACTAAATCCCACACATCATTTCTGGTGAATTGATTTAGCTCTTCTTGCATGGCAATAATCCAGTCATTGTCTTGCAGAGCTTCATCTCAGAAGTTGGTTCAATTACTGACACCAGTCTAAATAATGATGCTTCAGATGATCTGAGAAAGGATCTTGTTCTGATAGGGTCATCCTTATTTCCAATGATAACATTCTCTGGATGAGAAGCTTTGATTCTGGAAGATGATCCTCTAACAGTTGATTCTTCAGAAATGTTTAAATTGTTCATCTGAGAAGTTAAAGGAATTGCATCTGGCGTTGCTTCTAGTTCCTTCACTTGAGCTTTGTCTGCCTCTGAGCCTTCAGAGTCTGTGAAGACTACTTCTCTATCTGCAGAGTTTTCAGACTGCTTTGGCTTTTTAATGCCAAGCTTATCATCAAATCTAACATGAATAGATTCTTCCACAATCTGTGTCTCAGTGTTGTATACTCTGTAGCCTTTAGAGCGTTCAGAATATCCAAGCATGAAACACTTCTGTGCTTTGGAATCAAACTTGTTCATATTTTCTTTAGTATTTAACATATAGCAAATACATCCAAAAGGATGAAAATATGAAATGTTGGGCTTTCTGTTCTTCCACAGTTCATAGGGAGTCTTCTCCAGAAGAGGTCTTACTGACACTCTGTTCTGAATGTAACAGGATGTGTTGATTGCTTCTGCCCAAAAGTGTTTCGTCAGATTGGTCTCATTGATCATGGTTCTGGCCATTTCTTGCAGAGTTCTATTTTTCCTCTCTACAACTCCATTTTGTTGTGGAGTTCTAGGACAGGAAAAATCATGAGCAATGCCATTTTCATTAAAATATTTTTCAAAATATTTATTTTCAAATTCACCACCATGATCACTTCTGACTTTTATAATTTTGAAATCTTTTTCATTCTGGACTTGTTTACAGAAGTCAAAGAACACAGAATGTGACTCATCCTTGTGTTTTAAGAATTTTACCCATGTCCATCTACTATAGTCATCAACAATGACTAATCCATACTTGCCTCTAATGGATGCAGTTTTCACTGGTCCAAACAGATCAATATGAAGTAATTCTAGTGGTCTGGAAGTAGAAACAACATTTTTTGATTTAAAAGATGATTTTGAAAACTTCCCTTTTTGACATGCTTCACAAAGAGCATATGAGGTGAACTTCAGATTAGGAAGTCCTCTGACAAGATTAAGTTTATTAATCTGAGATATACGTCTCATATTAATATGCCCCAATCTTCTGTGCCAGACCCATTGCTCCTCATTAACAGACAAGAGACATTTAACATTCTGAACCTTAAGTTCTGAAAGATTTATTTTATAAATGTTGTTTTTCCTCTTTCCACTAAATAGGATTGAGCCATCCTTTTGACTAATAGCTTTACAACATTTTTTATTAAAGGTTATATCATAACCATTGTCACTTAATTGACTTATGGACAATAAGTTATGCTTTAATCCTTCTACAAGTAAAACATTAGTAATAGAGGGAAGTTTACCATTTCCAATAGTTCCAGATCCAATGATCTTGCCCTTCTGATTCCCTCCAAATTTCACATCACCTCCAGATCTAAGCTCCAGACTTTGGAACATAGACCTTTCTCCTGTCATGTGTCGCGAGCATCCAGAGTCCAGGTACCATGGTTGGCGTCCTGACCTTGCTGCTAAGAACATCTGCAACAGAAATTATTTTACTTTTAGGTACCCAAATCTTCTTGGGTCCTTTTAGGTTAGTTGTTCTGAAGGTTTGTCTAAACTTCTGTTTTTCAACATAAGGTTTATTCTGACTAGCCTTAGATTTAAACACATGAATGTTCTTTTCAGAACGTGTTTGTTCAATATTATTCAAGTGACCAAATTTAAAGTGGGAATATAAAGGAGTTTTCTTGATGATAATTTTATCAACAGGTTTTGGATTTAAATCCTTTCCAGAGGAATATTTATATCCAATTTCTTTTCTGTTATTTCTGCTAACTCCATAGATCATAGAAGCCATTTTGCTTCTGTCTATGCTTTTAGCAAGAAATTTCTGAAAGCTGTAATCATATTTTTCCAAAATATTTTTGCCTTCAGATTCAATTTCAGAATCAGAGTTTTGTTGAGCTAATTCAGAATCATTTTTCAATCTTAAGTTCTTTTCATTTAGCTCAGCTACTTCTGATTTGAGAATATTATTCTCAGATACAAGATTGCTTTGACGCTTCTTGTATTTGAGCTTAATATTGTTATAGCTCTTCAGAACTTCTGATAACACTTTGATAAGTTCATCTTTAGTGAGCTTAGCCATTACCTCTTCAGCGTCAGAGTCAGATTCAGATCCTGAAGTTCCTTCCACTTGATCTTCTATGTCTGCCATCAATGCTACATTGGCACATTCCTTTTCTGACTCAGATTCAGATTCAGATGTATCTGAATCATCCCAGGTGGCCATTAAAACCTTCTTTTTCTTATCAGATTTTCTTTTAGGATTTTCTTTCAACAACTTTGGACAATCATTTTTGTAATGCCCAGGTTCTTTACATTCATAGCAGATAACCTCCTTTTTGCCAGATCTTCTGTGTCCAGAAGATTCTTTTCTTTGGTCAGGCTTCCTGAAGTTTCTGAACTTCTTTCCTTTATGCTTCCAGAGTTTGTTTATTCTTCTAGACAGCATGGATAGTTCATCTTCATCTTCAGATGAGGATTCTTCAGAGCTTTCCTCTATTACCTGCAATGCTTTAGCAGATTTATTAGATTTTAAAGCAATTGATTTACCTTTCTTTTGAGGTTCATCTTCCTCAAGTTCAATTTCATGACTCCTTAGTGAACTGATTAGTTCCTCCAAGGAGATCTTGTTCAGATCTTTAGCCATTTTCAACGCAGTCACCATAGGTCTTCATCTGGTAGGTAAGCTTCTGATGATCTTTTTCACATGATCAGCAGTAGAGTATCCTTTATCCAGAACCTTTAGTCCAGCTGTAAGTATTTGAAATCTGGAGAACATAGCTTCAACAGATTCAGCTTCTTCCATCTTGAAGGCTTCATACTTCTGGATTAGAGCCAGATCCTTTGTTTCCTTGACTTGAGAGTTTCCCTCATGAGTCATCTTTAAGGACTCAAACATGTCAAATGCAGTTTCTCTATTTGTGATCTTTTCATACTTAGTGTGAGATATTGCATTTAACAATATTGTTCTGGCCTTGTGGTGATTTCTAAATTCCTTCTTTTGGGCTTCTGTCATAGATTTTCTATCTACTTTCTTGCCATTCCCATCAATGGGATGAACATATCCATCTATGACCAAATCCCATAAATCAGCATCATAACCAAGGAAAAAACTTTCAATCCTGTCTTTCCAATAATCAAATTTCTCCCAATCAAACATAGGGGGTTTAGTGCTGATTCTGTCCCTTTCTTCATATTTGTTGTTAATGTTAGACATTGAATTATCAGCCATAGTAACAACCAAATATATATCAAAGTTTTTCTCACTGGATCTTTACTGTCACTGTGAAGTGGTAGCACACACAGAACCGGAGCTCTGATGCCAACTGAAGGTGAGAAAATACTTAGAAGGGGGGTTGAATAAGTATGAAGATAAAATCTTAGAAATAAAAAATCAAGTATTTTTATCCTGGTTCGTTGAACTCAACTACTCCAGTCCACCCTTCCTAGAGTGATTTGCCTTTCTCAAACAAGGAATTAATCCACTATTTAATCAAATGATTACAATAGTAAGCACTAAGAACAATTGTTCAAAGTCTTCTCAAGAACTACTGATCCTAACTAGATCTTCTTAAGGTTTTCTTACAATCAAATGTAATAACAAATACAAGTGTTAAAATGCTTCTAATAAAGCTTTATCACAACTGTGATTTTTCACTTAATATTAAGAACAAAGAAATTAATTCTAGAAAGAATATGAGTTGTATGAGAGCTTTGAATAATGAATTCTTTCCAAGTAAAACGTCAACTGAAGAAGATGAGTGGAGACTTGCTTATATAGACACAGTGGTCCAAGAGCTTTTCACGTTGAGAAGTGTGTACCAAAAGGTCTGAGCCTTTTTGTCTTCACATCAAGTGACCTTTCCTAGAAGAAGAAAGCACAGAAAAATCCTTTTTGTTTGTGTTCTTGTATCTAGCATAAATAAGGAAAGAGTCGTTTGGATATTCCAACGGACATAATCTTTGAATTCTTCTTCATCAATTTTCAGCAAGAATCATCAGATTCTAAATTGATCAGAGCCTTCTGATGTTGATAAGAGTTTTGATGAATCAGAGTCTTTGCAGCAAGTGTGCTTTTAGCGTGTATAAGTTCAGAGCATATTTTTGAGTCAGATCCTCAGTACTGGCAGCTTTAGTACTCTCGGAATCTTCTGTAGTAACTATGCTTGAAAACTCTTCATACAGAATTCTTCTTTGGTTCAGATGCTTCTGACTTGCTTCAGATTCTTCTGGAGCTTTTGCTTCAGAACCTTTTGGAGCTTCTGCTTCAGATCCTTCTGGAGGCAACACTCAGGATCTTCTGATAGCAGTGTTCAGAATCTTCTAATGGGTGCATCTGACGCTTCAGAGCTTTGCATATTTCTTATGTTCAGATCTAATTTGCTTCTGGAGTGATATTTACTTTAATATCTGCAGCAAACATTCTTAAACAAATTTTAGAGTATATAATTCTTAATTACAAAATTTCATATTAGTGATCATCAAAACATAGAGATATTATTAAGAACCAATCTATGTTCTAACATATTATTCGTTCTTAAACATTGTGTAAAAATCACAGTTCTGATTATAGCTTTTTAGAAGCAACTCATACACTCTTGTTAGTTTACATTTGTTTGTAAAAGATTCCTTAAGAAGACCAAGTTGTGGTCAGGATTTCTTGAGAAGACTAAGACAGTTTGTCTTAGTGGTTGACACTGTAATCAGTTTGAATATAGTGGATTAAGTCCTTGTTGAGAAAGGTAAATCACCTTGATAGGGTGGACTGGATTAGTTGAGTTCAACGAATCAGGATAAAAATACTGTGTTATTTTTTATTGCCATAATCGTTTCAAAACCCTTATTCAACCCCCTTTCTAAGTGTTTTTCCCACCTTCAAACTTATCATTGTTTATCTCTATCTATCATGCATACAAATTTTCATAGCAATGTTAACACTTAGCTGCTATTGTAGCGATACTTCTCAAATCCGACATAGCTCGTAAAACACCGTACAAAATGAAAGTTCTTAGAGGAATTGGTGCTGAATAGGTTTGCCATCACAATTTTTTCTTTGTTTGTCTGTCATCCCTGACGATCTTGAAGTTGTCTAGAACTAAAATTACCTGTGATTCCTCTAGTGAGTCTGAAACGTTGGCACTTAATTTCCCAGCTCTCAGAAAGTATGAGACATTAGATTTCACTTGGTCAGGTGTGAATAGTGTCACTTTACAAGCCCCTCTACTTGAAGTGGTTTCAATAAAGTATACTTCTGTCTCTCGTGATTCACATGTTAAAATTAAGTTTTATGCTTCACAGCTTACAAAATTTTGTTATTCTGGTTTTGTATCGGATACCATTTTGTTAGACACAGACAATTTAGTATCTGCTGATATTAGTCTATATAATAATGAGAAGAGTGTGCAAGAAATTAAGATGTTTGTTTGTAAACTTCTCAGTATTAATCAAGAAATTCTAAAGTTGTGTGTTTGCATTAAGCAGTTCGTCCTTGCAGGATCGAAACAACATTTTACAGATATTCCTCCATTTGGAATGTTGAGTTATCTAGAACTAACTTTGTTGCCTGCGAATATTTGTTAAGCATACTCCTAAAGACACCTTGTCTGAAGACTCTAGTTTTAAAGGTGATACATTTTGATGGAATGCTGATGGATTTTGCAAAGAGCTCTTACCAGAAATGATCAAAATGTCTCTCAATACAGGAGACATCTGAAGCTGTTACTGCAACGAGAGCACCATTACTCCTAGCTTCCATACATACTTTTGTTATTGTTTTAATAGTAAAATTTTCATTGTAAATGTCCTACAAGTATGAAATTCCATTGGATTCTAGTTATGTACTTTCATATTTTCCTCTCTGCATAATTAATCAAAACTCACAGGTATAAAACAGTAACACTACTACTAATGTATTATAGTGCTTTTAATGCAGAAAGTTAGTAGTGAAAATCGAGAAAGAGCTTTAAATCCTCAACATCCCTATAGAAATTCACGTTTAGGGTGTGCTCGTCTTGAAGCTGATATGGTAAGTATGTGTATAAAAGTAGTCTACAAGATTATAAATTATTTTTTTTAATTGCTATGTTAATTTGTCAAAATGTATATACAGGTAGAAGAGTCGGGAGAAGATGAGATAAATCGTAGTCAAGTGTGGAAGGTTTCCCGCGTCAATAAGAATGCAGTGATTGATAATGAGAATGTTCAAAGAGTTGTGGATCAATGTGTAAGTCGAATGTTAATATTTTGGATCTCGGTTAATCTTAATGAAAGTGTTCAAATTGATTTTATTGTAACAAGTCTTTTATACTTATCGATGTCAGGAGAAGTTAACAGAAGCTCTAACTGAAGAAGAGAGACAAGACCTTGGTCCTACGGACATATTATTCGAGGCTCTAAATCTCCCAAACTACTCTGGGCGTATTAGGAGTTACGGTTTTGGGCTATGTTCTAGGGACATATTAACACACCAAATTCGCCCCATGCAAATGGACTTTCAAAAATTGTATGGCTTTTGCAACACACTCAAAAGTAGATTGGAGGTGCTAGAGAGAGAGAGAAGCTGGAGAGAGATAAGATAGATAGAGAGAAGACAGAGAGGCAAAAAACCGAAGAAGTGGCAGAGAAAGAAAAACCTGAAAAAGTGGCACAGAGCTTGCAACAACTTGAAGAAGTGGCAGAGAGGTAACAACCTGAACAAGTGTCAAAGAGCTTGCAACAACCTGAAAAAGGGACACATAGGCAAGAGTTAAGTGACAAAGTTTCTTGCAACCCTGCATCATTTGGTAATACTCCCGAGGTAATTGGCTTCTTTAAATAATTTGTATTATATGCTATACAAAACCCATACTTATACATCCATGTGACCTTGAAAGATTGATGGTAGCATTAGAATGCATGTATTCACAAGTTTTAGTGAGAGAAATTCAATCCATAGTGATGAAATTAAATTAAAAAGAGTGCTTCAATAGCAATACTATATAAATGTTTTAGGCTATACAAGCTCAACTAGTCAATTTCCTCATGGAAAAAGTACCTAAAACTCCTCAATTTATACTTAAAATCCCAATACGGGGTATAATGGAGTTGAGCTTCTCTTAATTGTTCAAGATATCTTACCTTATTATCCAAAAATGATAACTTGGAAAAAAAATCTCAAAGGAAACAGTAGAGTAGTAATGTGGGACAGTGAGTAGGAAGAACACTGTAGAGGCCGGGAAGCTATTTATGCTAGCTTCATGTTGCCGTATGGCGATGCTGTGAAAACTGCCATGCAGTGAGAAATGAAAACAAAGAGAGGCCTCTGAGGAGTGGTTTTTCTCTGGTGTGAAAACTGGGAAGCTATCTATGCTAGCTTCATGTTGCCGCAATGTGACACCTTGAAAATCGCAATGCGATTTCCAAACATAGACTAAGAAATGAAAACAAAGTGAGGCCTTTGAGGAGGAGTGATATTAATTTTTTTTAGTATAAAACATGCGCAAAATGCATAAATTCAAAGCAGTTCATATATGTTTGTTTTATAAATAATGATATTAATGTTTTTATTCGTATCTCATTTGGTTTAGGGTCTCTTTCCTGTTAATATATATTTATCATCCCCGAGTCGGTGTTTGGTTGCTCGTGGCAAACTATATAACACCAAAGGTAACACAGTGCACGACATGAAGTTACCACCTGGATATGTCAAGGTTAATATCAAAGTTTCTATTGTGCCAAATGCTCAATTGCCTATATCTGTTGAAGGTGGTGATGTATCGATGGTTTGTCAGGCAATAGGAATAATTGTGCCATGGCCAATGAAACTTCTTGAATTTGTTGCTGAATGTGAAAAGGTAAATTACTTATTATTAACTTGCTTGATCGTTATTTGTTTTATTGTTTGATCACTAACCTTAATTAATAAAACTTTTTAGAATCCTAATCAATCCCAAAACAAAGTTAAGAATACCCAATGAAGTGTTGATTCTGTTTCGTCACCTAACAAAAGCAACAAAAAATTCAAAATTGAAGAGTCTCCTAGAGTTGGCGGTTCAACCAATCTTGTAAATTTACCTTTCCTTGATATGTATGTAAAAAAGATGATGAGGGTTGGATCGTTAATTCAAATAAAAATGGAGGAAAGTATATTTGGTGAGGAGTTTTTAGAGCATCCACGTGTAGAGAGTATAAAAGAGATTCTTGATCATAATTGGTTAAGTGTCTCTATTATCACTGTATTTTCTAGGTACCTTTATTATTACAAATTTTCTCTAATCTGACAAATATATTAATATTTATATTGTTGACAAATATATTAATACCAATTATTGTTGTTCATTTCTAGGTATTTGTATGACAAGTTTATTAGTCCAAATGGATTAATAAATAAGTTCTTCTTCATATCCCCACATGTATCACGGGAGGATAATCTAGGAAATGCTATAGCAAAAATACTTCTGAAAGATGAGGAGTACTTCAAGGATAAGATGATTTTTGCACCTTGCAATCTAGAGTGAGATTTCTATTCAAAATGTTATTAAATTTACGAGAAAGGCCAATCCTTGTTTGCTATAGTAACTATAAACATTGAAGTGGTTAGTATAACAAATAAGGTGAGTACATGAACACAATTAGTATACCAAATCATAGTTTCCCTCCAAATAATACTTGTCATCAATCTAAGGATAATAATTACTCATTATTTTCTTTGCAGGAAACATTGGGTATTACTTGTCATCAATCTCGATGCTGAGGTGATATATTACATGGATCCGTTGAATGGTGAGCCAACTAAACATCAAAATTAAAAAACCAAGTTTGAGAAGTAAGTATAGACTCTTTTAATTTAACATTTATATAAGTATTCTTAGTTATAATAATTACTCATTTGAAGTTAATTTAATTTTGTTAGTGCATTGCAAATTTATCGTGCTAATAGTAACTCTAAAGTGCCTAAAGTCTCTAAGTCAAAGAAAATTTCATGGTTAAAAATTCGGGTATGTCCAAATTAATGTTACTTTTAAATAATTATGTAGAGTAAAAGTAATATATGTAGATGTTTTTTTTTGCAGTGTCCCCGTCAAATTAATAGCATTGACTGTGGATAGTTTGTAATGCGATTTATGAAAGAGGTCATCATGGAAAATGAAATTATGATCCCCATGAATTTACGTGATTTTAATTGTTATTAATTTGTAAATTAATGTAATTTAGTTCTAATACAATTGTTGATGTTTTTATATTTGAAGTACTTTCCTGACCACAAATGTCGTACCTACTCTAAGGATAAGTTAACTGAGGTCAAAGAGGATTGGGCTACCTATATGGTGGATGATATTTTCGGTGAGTTTTCTAAAGCCTACAATATATAGATACTTAATACCTTACTTGCATATTAAAAGTTTGAATTGGTTGTACCATTTTCACTTAAGGTGTTCATTTGAATCCTGTTACCATTGAACTTAGTTAGGTAAAATGATGTTCTTCATAATGCAGTATTTTTTAATTATATTAAAATTTTGTTTTCAGGTTTTTGTTTTCTGATTATTGTACAATACATAATCAATATTCTTTCTATGATACAGGAAAACAAGAAGCAATGATTTTGCCTAGCTAGCTAGCAAAATGGTTGTATCTTTGGATGTAGCAGTGCTTTGGTTCACAAAGTGGTTACTAGCTACTTGATGTTGTTTTGTTGTCCTTTCTTGTTTTTTTAGATGATTTTTTCATTAGTTTATAGAATATGCCTAGTGTAACACCCTTCTTACCCAACATATAAATACATAATTAATTAGAGTAAATTAACATGCTTTCACAAAAGGGCGTCACACAATTTTACAAAATCTCAACATTCACCTGTCATACTCATGTAACATTGAAATAAATAGTCATGCTATTAAATTTTCATCTTGCATGTAGCAGCGGATTCAATTTATTTACATAAATCCCTTCACAGAATATTCATGTTCATCACATAATCATCAACACTTAGGCATATAGGTCATTATCACATATTTCAAATACATTTAAAACACAACTTAGAATACACAATATATCTCTAAGGCATAAACCCTGCGATCCCAGTGTTACATAACCAGAGCATGACTTGACCCAACATTATTAAATACAAACAATTGCACCAACATCGACTCGCAACTACTAACAGTACAACTCCAAGATACCTGCATGATGTCATAAAGGACATCATTCCAGCATAAGGGTGAGAAACATTACCATAATAATCAATGCACATAATCATATATCTAAATGCACAAGTACAACATATATATATCTCACCTTTTCTCACCATAATGCATATTAACACAATAACAAGCATATAATATATTTCTATAACGTAGAATATCCATATATACTTCTTACCACAATACATCACCACTCACTAACATACATTACAATGTATACATATACACACACACACACACACACACACACACACACACACACATATATATATATATATATATATATATATATATATATATATATATATATATATATATATATATATATATATATATATATATATATATATATATATATATATATATATATATATATATATATATATATATATATATATGTATATATATATATATATATATACATATATATACATATATATATATATCTACATATATATATATATATATACATATATATATATATATATATATATATATATATATATATATATATATACATATATATATATATCTATATATATATATATATATATATATATATATATATACATATATATATATATACATATATATATATATATATATATATATATATATATATATATATATATATATATATATATATATATATATATATATATATATATATATATATATATATATATATATATATATATATATATATATATATAACCAAGCATCTCATCATGCATACATTCACGGTTCACTCATATACATCGCTATCTACATATAAACAAGTATGGATAATCATCAAGCATATTTAACATGCGTACATCCACAATTCCAACCAACCCATATAAACATACAAAATATGTTCTTTTCATCACCAATTCACATAACATTCACATTCATGTTTATTTCACCAATGCACCATATAAAGATGATAAATGCAACTCATAGAGACCGACTCACGACTCTATGCAGATGCAAATGCGGTACCGACTCATTTCAGCAGGTTCAATTAAAGAACCAAAAATAACTATCGCTCACACCCCACAAGGGCACACGAGGTTCTGCAGATTTTACGCGGAATCAAATATAACCATCGCAACATACGAGGTTCTGCAAATCCACCGAGGGATCAATAAATAACCATCGCTCACACCCCACAAGGGCACACGAGGTTCTGCAGATTCACCGAGGAATCAATATATAACCACCGCTCACACCCCACAAGGGCACACGAGGTTCTGCAGATTCACCGAGGAATCAATATATAACCAACGCTCACACCCCACAAGGGCACACGAGGTTCTGCAGATTCACCGTGGAATCAATATATAACCATCGCTCACACCCCACAAGGGCACACGAGGTTCTGCAGATTCACCGAGGAATCAATCAACACAAGAATGCATATCATGATGCTTCACATGCAACCATGACTCATGACACTCTTGAAATGCACACGTGTTTACAAACATACTCATGCATTCATCACATTAATCACATATATTCATTATGCACTCACAATATTCAAACATGGTTCACATTTACAATCATCATACATCACATACCAGCACGTATATTCAATATGCATTCACAATAGATATATATATCACATGCAACATGAGCGATGTTCATCATTCATCTCATATCGCTTCATTCTAGATTCACATTTATAACTCACAATTCAACAATTCATACACATCAGCATCCTTCATACAACAATGATATTTATGCCATATGGCTCATATAAAACTCATCAATTAAAACCAATCCCTTTTGGGAGTATGTGTACATCACTTATACCCTACCAGGAACAACATCACAGTTATTCTACCCCGGTAATTATTCCACCAAGAATGACATCTTAGTCGTTCTACCCCGATGTATACAACCACGACACTATACCTCACTAGGAATAACATCTCATTATTCTACCCTAGTGATTACTCCACTAGGAACGACATCTTGCCATTCTACCCCAGTGAGTACGACTCAACACATATACACATTTCCCACACCATTCTTACATTACCAAACAATGCACATGTACTCGCCATATATATATTCTCATGCATTCTTCACCCACCATCGCATACAAGCAATGTGCACTTATAAATATCGGGCCAAACGGCAACAAACTCAATCACCCTCGTCATGCATTTTAATCAATTTAAACAATGCCTCACATATGCCAAAAGGCCACATATTCATAATCGATTCATAATCTAGGATTCACGCCATATGGCTACCCACAACACATATAACAACATATAATTAGTCATCTCAGACAAGGAATGATCGAAATCAAACCACACAACCAATCCACGAATAGGAAACACAAGAAAAGAACTATGGTGCTGCGTTCGCTAACCTTCGCCTGGCGAAGCCTCTGGTGAACCTTCGCTACTACGTTCGCCTGGCGAACTTGCCAGTGAAGACCACTGGGAGTTATTCTGGAATTACTCGCCAGCACACTCGCCTGGCGAACCTTCGCCACTCTCATTCACCTGGCAAACTTGCCAGTGAAGACAGGATGGATGCTTCTGACTTGGTTCGCTGCTGCTCGCTGGGCTTCGCCTGGCGAGCCTGCGAACTCAGAACTCCCATGGCTTCTCCAAAATTATCAAAACCACAAGAATCGGCCGATTTAATCCAAATCAGTCCCAGTAGCACGACCCACTCGTCACCCGACGGTACTACACCGTCAATTTCAGGTTCTACTCGTTCAAACTCGGTTTCTACCGATTAAACTCATTTCGACCTAAAATGGAAAATGTAGGAAGCCCCCAACAAATCCAAACACACACATACATAATCATACACATTGATTAAGATAGTAAGATTTTACACCCTTACCTCGATTAATCGGAAGCTAGAAGTCGTTCTTAAGCTTTCCAAGCTTTTCCTTCTTTTTCCTTCTACTTTGTCTTCTTCCTCCACTTTTCCTTCATGTTTTCTAATTTACATTTTCGTTCCGCTCCCCCTTCATATATCCTTCCCTTCAATTTCTCTCCAATTTATTCCCTCTCTCAAAACATCTATCAATTCATTTAAACAATCATCTAATCATTCAAATAATTAGAATAATCCAAATAAACCAATTTATTAACACAAATAATTAATTATTGAAAATTGGGTTGTTGCAACTCTCCCCCACTTTAGGAATTTTCGTCCTCGAAAATGTTACCTCAATGAACCGAGTCGGATACGACTTCCTCATCCCAATCTCTCAAATCCTACTTTCTCTAGTTGGTTCCCTCAACTGTCTTTATCGAAGAAATCTTCATTACTTCGAAGCTAATTGTTACTCATCAATCTGAACTAGCAATGTCTCAACAGTCAAATCCTTTCTCACTCGTACACTATCTGTCTGAATGAATGCACTTGCACTTCCTCAATTAGGCACATACCACATTGTAATACCCCAAATTTTACCCTTATATTTAATCAGTCATTTCGCATAGCATCTCATATGTACATTGCTAACCGCTAACCAGTTATGAAGGTGTTTGTTTTGCAGATTTGGTCCCAGGGGTATTTTGGTCATTTTACACAAATTCTACCAATTCCTTGAAGACGGGTTGTTATTAAAATTCTGAGGCGTTTGATACGTTATTGTTTTGAGGCATTTATCTATCACCAGGTCTGATCGTATCAAGGTGCCAATTTGACGTGGTCGATATTAAAGTTTGCCGAGCACAACTGGATTTAAGATCCATTCCAAAGCGCTTCCGTTTCTGTTATTAAGGCGCAGTCGTAATTGGGTGTTATTGGATTGTGGCTCTTGGCATCTGGTCAGTGGAATTTAATTACGAGTAGTGTTGTTGTTGATGCTGAAACTGTTGTGATTATGGTGCACATCCGTGTTTGGTTATGAAATGGTTGGTTAACATTTAAATGGGATTTTAATCAGATGATGAGGTTAGAATTACAAATGAGACGAGTGCACAAATAAGAATATCACTTGGGAGTGTTTATGTTTTATGACTATGTTAATGAATTTAAATACTTGTGGATTTATTCACAAATGTTTATATTTTTTAACTAAGAATAAAATATAAAGGAACTCAAATTTTGGGAATTTTATTTCATAAAAAAAATCTCATCATACAAGAAATGGAGATTGCTTCACATTTTATACGTACTGTTACAAGGAATTACATTAAAGTTCTAAATCCTAAGGAATTACATAAAAGTATCTATCCTAAATCCTAAGAACATCTAAGTGTCTTCAGGTCGTCTTTGAGCTTCTCCACGAGTCCTCGACTAACCTGCACATCAAAAAGAAAACAAACAGTATAGAAAAATGTTAGAAGATGTTTTTGACACTCTCAGAACAACGTCATCATCGAGTGCCGGGAGTGGCACAACCGAAGCTGCGTCCTACCCCCGTTACCGATCCGCGCCGTGGGCGTCAGATCAGGTAATACCTGTTCTTATCGATACGGGACATCCGAGAGATAGAAGTAATAAAAGAAGCGGGACTGATTCGTTTTGCCGCGATTGGATTTCCAAACTGATACGAGAATAAGGCAACATAGGCAAGTTCTGACTCAGACCCGGATGCCGGCAGGTCTGAGTCACTTTGGTTTCGAAACTTCCAACACCTGAAAAGCCACAAGCGTCATCAGTACAACAGAACTCAAAGCATAAACAAAACTAGGAAGGGGATCGCGTACAAACCCTAGAGAGGTAGCCGTGAGAGAGAGAGAATCGCAGAAACCCTAGCGAGATCGCAAAAGCTCTGACGAACGAAACCCCAACGGCCGAACTCAGACGAAGCAATCGTCATCATCGCTCAAGGAATCGCCCAACGCCGATCGAAGCTCATCACCAAACGCGGTCAAAAATACTCAGAGAGATCACCATCACCGTTCGCGAAGAACGACGGATAACCAATCCTCCGGCCTCAGTTCTGCACATCACTGGCCGTTTCACTCTAAACGTAAGACATGAGATCTTTGCCTCATTCTATTTCAGTTTGATTTCAGGATATGGAAGCGAAGGAAGAAGAAAGACGAGAGAGAGATGATGAAGGAAAAGTGAAAACGGCGCTGCGACTGCCCTCTAGGGGAAACCCTAAATTTTGTTCGTATGACCAGCATTTGGGTTGGGTCCGGATGTGGTGACCGGCCCAACCCCCCCCCCCCCCCCCCTTTTTTTTTTTATTTTTTGTTTTTTTATTTAATCTGTTTTATGTTTTAAAAACCCATTTTTTAACATTTAAAAAAAATCTTTATAAAAAATAATATAACATTTTAATTTTAATTATAAAAAAAATCTTTTTAAAATATAGTTATTAAGAATAAATTAAAACTTTTTTTTTAAAATTAAAACTTTTGTAAATATAAAAATGAAAAACTCTTTTTTAAAATAAATAAAATAAGAAAAACCATTTTTTTAAAAATATAAAAATAAAACCTTTTTTTAAAATTCTTTTGTAAAGCTAGCATTAAATCATTAAATTTTTTAAATAAAACAATAGTAAAAATCTCAGTTTACATCTTCTCGTAATTCATTGCTGCCTAACTCTGCCTACTAACGGGTGTTCATTTTTTTGCAGTTCATACTTATTGTGTTGAGTTTTTATTTTTCTTGTTTCGTTTATATTTGTATCTGTTTCTCAATTGTAACCTCGCGAACCTAATAATCGCGTTTACTTTTCGCATTTAAATTTCTGCTGATGTATGATTTAAATTTCTGCTGATGTATTGCAATATTTCTGTCACATTACACATATCCGAAGGTTAGGTCTAGCATTTGATCGCCGTGTCAATAGTCCTCACCTTTATCCCTTACACCTCTTACAAACCCTAATTTTCACAAATGCCTCGCTGCGGGCAAGATTACAATTTTACCCCTAGCATTAGGTCAAAGAGCCGCCGCGCTCATTTTAGGGTTTCCCGCCGTGGAATCCCTAATTTAACCCTAATTACAACTTAACAATTTACAACGTAGATATTGGAGTTTCTACACTCCGCGTAAGCGTGTCCCTAAGATACGTTTATTCCCCATTGAGACCTTGACCACAGTCAAGAAGTCTCTAACCTCCCTTTTGAGGGGAACTACGATTACTCTGATTCCACTCCCGTAAGGATACGTAGGCACAAGATGCGATGTCTTGCCGAGTAAACTTAGAATTAACCCCTTAGGTTTATTTTCTCACTTTTAATCCTTTGTACATATACCTTAAGCAAATAAATAAAGCAAATAGTAAACATTTGAACAAAAGGTTCCTGTAGAGTACTACAGAAGTTTAGGGTGCTAATACCTTCCCTAAATTTAACCAACCCCCGAACCCTAGATCTTTCCCCGCATTGTGTTTACGATGCAAAATAGGTTTTCCCTTTTTGACCTTTTCCTTCGGATAAATCAAAGAGCGGTTGTGAATTGAATTGCGATTCAAACTCATTAATAGTTTGTGATCCTATTTCCACCGCAACAGAAAATGGCGACTTCACTGGGGAATCTAAAAATTCTTAATTTTTGAGGGTCATCCCTAATTTGTTTATATTTATTGCTACTTGTTTTGTTATTTTGCATGTATATATTTGTACTCTGATTTGGGGACTGTTCTTTGTGCTGTGAGATAAGTCCTACGCCCGGACTAGTGACGTTATTATAGGATGGGGATATATTCGATGAGGCTTATAGGGAGTGAATCCCGACCAAGCTGATTCGAGAATCTCCGCTCAGTTGAGACCTTTTCGAAAATGGTTCGGTTGAACGAGTAATCGCGAAAACTTTTTCCATGGTCGACTGGAGTCTGTGATATTGAGGACCGTAGTACCTTAACACCACCTCGGCCTTATTTAGGACGTAGTGCGGGAGCTATGTGGGAGTAATCCTACAACGGCTGCTACGCGATACTACACTCAAAAGAGGTTCTCTTGAGAATATTATTAATCCCCGAGTCAGTCGGAAGGTTGATAATATCCGAAAGATGGGCTGATGACTTTGGGCACTTTGTAGAACCTTGTTCGGCAGGTACAACTAACCTATAGTACTCTCCTTTTGGGATGGGTAGACCTTGACTCCGCTCACGTTCCTTTGACCTAGGACTTTGTGTGTTTTCATGCATTGCATCCATAAAGCATCTCATTGCATTGTATTTCATGGAGTTCAAACATCATTTATGGATATCGCGGGATACCATAAATAAAAAAATAAAATGAAAAACAAGAAAAAGATTTCCTCGGTACCCCACGACATTTGTAAATGTTTGAATTCCATGAAATCTTCATTTGCATCATAGCATCATTTACTTTCTTGCATTGCATGTGTCTTCCATTTTCTCATGTTCGGTTCTCTCGCCTTCCAGTTTCGTCACCCTGAGTTCTCGGCACCAGTACAACACCAGAGCTCAAACTCGGAAAAGAATGGAGGATCAGGCAAAAGAGATTGATCGCCTTAGCAATGAACTTGAAGACCTTCGAGGGGGTATGGGGCGTATGATGGAATTGTTACATGTCATGAATGCTAAGATGGATACACAACCCACTGTTGTTTCTGAGGTTACCGGCGTTACTATGGACCCTCCACCAAGTGTGACCGTAGCAAGGGACCCACCTTATGGTCTTGCTCCCGGTTTTGTGCCTCCTCAAGCCACCGTTCCAATTAATCAGCCTGTTCAGCAAGCCGTGCCTTTATTTTCTGAAGTTTCTAGGGGGGCTCCTATCTTTGCACCACCTGTTGTACACACTCGTGCACAACCGTACTTCAATGAGACAGTTTTTGATAATCTTGATGAGAATGTTGAGGGTTATGAGAAACATGATAAGCTTCGTGAGGAAGTAAACACCATCGTCCAGAGACTGAAAAAGGTAGAGGGTGATCAAATTTTTGGGACTGCTGCAAGGGATGTTTGTTTGGTCTCAGGTTTGGTTATTCCCCCGAAGTTCAAAACTCCGAACTTCGATCGTTATGAAGGTGCCACCTGTCCTAAGAGTCATCTGATCATGTATTATCGCAAAATGGCTGCCCATGTTGAGAATGATAAACTGATGATTCATTGCTTCCAAGATAGTTTGAAGGGTGCTTCTTCCAAGTGGTATTTAACTTTGGACCAGTCTCGCGTTAAGAGCTTTCAAGATTTATCTGATGCTTTCATCAAACACTACAAGTACAATATGGATCTGGCTCCTGACAGAAGACAGTTGCTGAGTATGTCACAAAAGAATTCTGAGTCATTCAAAGAGTATGCTCAAAGGTGGAGAGAGACTGCTTCGCAGGTAGAACCTCCTTTGACCGAGAAAGAGTTAGCTGATTGGTTTGTCGACACGGTTCGTCCAGAATTTTACGAGAGAATGGTGGGTAGTGTGACTTCAAACTTCTCCGACATCGTTGCTGTGGGTGTCAAGATCGAATTGGGTATGAAAAGTGGTAAAATGACAAATAATCATGGTGCTTCCAAGGATCAGCCGAAAAAACCTCCGTATAGCTCCCAGAAAAAGAAAGAGGGTGAGACTAATGCTATATCCTCTGGTAGACCCAGAGAACGCTTTTATCGACATCCGCAAGGTTATGCTCAACCTCAAGGGTACCCAGTCCAATATGCTCAACAACCCTATGTGGCAGCTATTACACCTTCTTTCAATCAACAGGTTCCTATGTATCAACCTATGCAACAACCTCCTATTTATCCGCCTCCTATCAACTACCTACAGGCGCCCAACGCCCCTGCTCCTCAACAGCCAAAGAGTCCGGCTCCTCGCCAGAATGTTCCGAATAGAAGAACGTATAAGCCTTGTCCGCCGATTCCGATGACTTTCACCGAGTTGTACCCCTCTTTGGTCAAGCAAGGTCTAATCACTACTCGAGCTTTGGGTCCGCCTCCTAATCCTCTACCTGCCAATTACAATGCCGCCGCTCATTGTTTATTTCATGAGGGTGCGCCTGGTCATGATCTGGAGAATTGTTATGCTCTCAAAAATATTGTCAGGGATTTATTGGAAAAGAAGATTTTGTCATTTGAAGATCCTCAACCAAATGTTAAGAAGAACCCTTTTCCTAACCATGAGAGTGTCAATGCCATTATTACCGATTCGGAGGAAGGTTATGTCCTTGACGTTGTACAGATTAAGACTCCTCTCAAGATGTTCCATTTGAAACTGTTTGAAGCTGGTTTGGTAGATACTTCCCACGTTGCATGCGTAAGTTGTGAAGCCAGTATTAAGGGTTGTGTGTTGGTTCAGAATGATGTTCAGAGGTTGATTAATGAGGGTGTTTTACAAGTGACAAGCCAATCCAAGAAAGATGAGGTCACTGTGGTCGAGCCAGTCTTCCATCAGCCTGGATCAAAAGGAAAGGTACCAGTGTTTAATTTATCAGGGGCAGGTTCTGCCAATCTCGTGTTCGATATACCAAAGTCGTCTATCCCTGAGGTAAATCAGCATAGGCCGATAGTTATTCGAAAACCAAGTCCGTTTCCTTTCAGTGATCCTAAAGCTGTGCCTTGGAAATACGACGTGACGATGATTGACAAGGAGTCTGGGAAGGTTATTCCAAATAAAGAGGTTAAGGGCACTGTGACCAATATCGCAGAGGCAAGCAGGATGACTCGCAGTGGCCGTGTGTATACTCCCCATTCCAATGAGGTCCCACCTAAGGAAACAACTAGTATCCCAGTGCCTGCCAAAGACAAAGGTAAGGGAGCTGTTACGAACGATGAAGATGCTGAGTTTTTAAGGATCATCAAGAAAAGTGACTATAAAGTTATCGATCAACTTCATCAGACTCCTTCCAAGATTTCGATTTTATCTCTGTTGATGAGTTCACCCGCTCATAGGATGGCCTTGCAGAAGGTTTTGACTCAAGCACATGTGGATCAAGATATCAGCACCAGTCGGTTTGATAGTGTGATTGCCAATTTGACCGCCTGTAACACCCTTAGTTTCAGCAATGAAGAGTTACCGAAGGAGGGTCCGAACCATAATCGTGCTTTACATATATCGGTGAAATGTCAGGAGGACAATTTAGCGAGAGTGCTAGTGGACACCGGGTCTTCTCTGAATGTTCTACCCAAGAGGGTTCTTGATAAGTTGGCTTGTAAAGAGACTGTGTTGAAACCTACTCCTTTGGTCGTCAAGGCTTTCGATGGCTCTCGTCGGTCGGTAATGGGGGAGGTTGAGCTTCCCATCCTGATTGGTCCGCAAGTTTTTAATATCACGTTTCAAGTCATGGACATTAATCCCAATTACAGTTGTTTACTTGGAAGGCCGTGGATTCATGCCGCTGGGGCAGTAACCTCAACGTTACATCAGAAGATGAAGTTCGTGATCGATGGAAAGTTGGTTATTATACACGGTGAGGAGGATTTGATGGTCAGTAACCTGTCTTCTTTCCGTTACATCGAGGCCGATGAGAATGCTTTAGAAATCTCCTTTCAAGCACTTGAGATCGCCAATGCTGTTCTGCTGGAAGTCGAAGAGACAGTGGGTCAGGGTAATCCATCTTTCGCATCTCTAAAGAGTACCAAATCAACAATTGACAGGGGCATTCCTGAAGGTTGGGGAGAGGTAATCGATGTCAAGACCAAGACTGATCGCTCTGGGTTGGGTTACAAACCAACTCAGAATGGAGCTGCCACAACTGTCGAAGGGCGTCCGAAGGTTATCCAAGAGGTATTTGTCAGCGGAGGCTTCCAAGTCAATGCCATCAGTGACTGTGAGAAAAATGAAGAGCTGAGCAACCTGGTGTTTAAGGGTGATGCAGTTTTGAACAACTGGGAGGCCGTAGAGATCCCTGTTATTTTTCCCTTGTCAAAGTAATTTTTTTTAAAGTTTCATTTACATTTTCAAATAAAAATCCGTAGCTCTGCCCAAGGCTATAGGGTCGCTTTTATTGGGCCACCTTTCATTTCTAAAAAGATATTAATAAGAGCATTTTGTTCAATTCCACCTTGTTTCATATGCGTTTTTCGTTTTCACCTTTAAAAATGAAATTGGCAACCTTTTTTCCGAAAAAATAAAAAAACAGCATTTCATTCTTACATATCTTCGAGCATTTTAATTAAGTAAGCCTTCCATCATGCAGAGACATCGTAAACCTTGTTGGATCCGATGACTTTACTGACACTCCTAACTGGGATGCACCCATCAATCAAGCTGAGGACGAGGGTGAAGAAGATTTTGAAGTACCCGCTGAACTGACAAGATTGATTGAGTACGAGTACACAGAGCTTCAACCGCATAAAGAGCAGGTGGACTTAATTAATCTCAGTACAGATGAGAGCAAGAAAGAGGTCAAGATTGGCGCAATGCTTGGGACAGAGGTTAAGCCGAGGTTGATTGAGTTGTTAAAAGAGTATATTGATGTGTTTGCATGGTCGTATCAAGATATGCCGGGCCTAGACACGGATATTTTTGTCCACAAGTTGCCACTTAAGCCAGATTGTCCACCTATCAAGCAAAAACTTCGAAGAACGAGACCCGACATGGCTTTGAAAATTCGAGATGAGGTTAAAAAACAGTTGGATGCAGGTTTCTTGGCAGTCGCAAAATATCCAGATTGGGTTGCCAACATTGTGCCAGTGCCTAAGAAGGACGGTAAAGTTAGGATGTGTGTGGATTACAGGGACCTGAACAAAGCAAGTCCGAAAGACGACTTCCCTCTGCCACATATTGATACACTTGTAGACAATACAGCCAGTTTTGCGTTGTTTTCATTTATGGATGGTTTCTCTGGCTACAATCAGATCAAGATGGATCCCGACGATCGAGAGAAGACTACTTTCATTACTCCTTGGGGAACCTTCTGCTACAAAGTCATGCCCTTCGGTTTAAAGAACGCGGGGGCAACTTACCAACGCGCTATGACCACTCTTTTTCATGATATGATGCACAAAGAGATCGAGGTGTATGTGGACGATATGATAGCCAAATCTCAGAGTGAAGAGGAGCATCTAGACCATTTGGTGAAGCTGTTTGAACGACTCAGGAAATATCAGTTGAAATTGAATCCTGCTAAATGTACCTTCGGTGTCAGATCTGGGAAACTGCTTGGTTTCATTGTTAGCCAGCGAGGGATTGAGGTGGATCCTGACAAAGTCCGAGCCATTCAAGATATGCCGGCTCCGCGAACCGAGACGCAAGTTAGAGGTTTTCTGGGACGTTTGAATTATATTTCCAGGTTTATCTCCAATATGACCGCTACTTGTGAGCCGATATTCAAGTTACTTTGCAAGGGGCATACAGTTGAGTGGAACCCCGACTGTCAGAAAGCGTTTGAGAAGATTAAGGGTTATTTGCAAGATCCCCCTATTCTGATTCCTCCCGTACCTGGAAGACCGTTGTTTATGTACCTTACTGTTCTCGAGAAGTCTATGGGTTGTGTGCTTGGACAACATGATGAGACTGGGAAAAAGGAGCATGCGATTTATTACCTGAGCAAGAAGTTCACCGATTGCGAAAATAGATACTCACCATTGGAGAAAACTTGTTGTGCATTGGCATGGGCCGCTAGGCGCCTTCGGCAATATATGGTCTGTCATACCACATTATTGATTTCTAAAATGGATCCGATCAAGTATATTTTTGAAAAACCTGCTCAAACCGGGAGGCTAGCCCGTTGGCACATGTTGTTATCCGAATATGACATCCAGTATGTACCCCAGAAGGCAATTAAGGGTAGTATTTTATCTGATTATCTTGCAGACCAGCCAGTTGAAGATTATGAACCTCTTAAATTTGATTTTCCCGATGAGGATATTTTGTTGATTAAAAGAGATTGTGAAGAGCCAGATCCGAGCGAAGGTCCGGAACCTGGTCTTTGGTGGAGGATGATGTTTGATGGGTCCTCGAATTTCAATGGGCATGGTATAGGCGCCGTTTTGATGAACCCAAAGGGTGGATTCACTCCGTTTACAGCAAGGTTGGACTTTGAGTGTACTAATAACGTCGCAGAATATGAAGCATGTATTCTTGGCCTCGAAGCAGCGATTCACCTCCGAATCAAACTTCTTAAAGTAAGTGGTGACTCAGCCTTGGTTATTTACCAGGTACAAGGCAAGTGGGAAACGAAGAATGAGAAGTTAATCCCTTATAAGGACTACATTGTTGAGCTGATCAAGTATTTCGACGAGATAGAGTTCGAGCATGTTCCTAGATCCGAGAATCACGTTGCTGATGCTTTAGCCATGTTAGCATCCATGTGGAAAGTTAAATTCGTTAATGAAGCACCTCTTATCCATATTGAGCACAAAGTTGAGCCCGCTTATTGTCAGGTGGTCGAAGAAGTTGAGGTGGATGAAAAGCCTTGGTTTCATGATATCAAGAACTATCTCGTCAAGCAAGAGTATCCCGATGGTGCTACTGGTCTGGACAAGAAAACATTGAGAAGACTGGCGTCCAAATTCTTTACCAGTAATGGTGTGCTATACAAGAGAAATCACAACATGGTTCTGCTCAGATGTGTTGATAAACGGGAAGCGGACATGTTACTGCAGGAAATTCATGAGGGGACCTTCGGAACTCATGCCAATGGTTATGCTATGTCCAAAAAGATGTTAAGGGCTGGGTATTATTGGTTAACCATGGAAGCTGACTGCATCCAATACGCTAGAAAATGCCATAAGTGCCAAATTTATGCTGATAAAATGCATGTACCTCCGTCACCGTTGAATGTTTTGTCTTCACCATGGTCGTTCTCTATGTGGGGCATTGACATGATTGGGGAAATCGAGCCGAAAGCTTCTAATGGTCATAGTTTTATCCTCGTTGCTATTGATTATTTCACCAAGTGGGTAGAGGCTGCCTCCTACACCAACGTGACCAAGCAAGTGGTTGCCCGATTCATCAGGAAAGAGATCATCTGCCGTTATGGAGTCCCAAGCCGGATAATAACTGACAATGGCACCAATCTGAATAATAAGACTATGAAAGAGCTGTGTGATAGTTTCAAGATCACTCACCACAATTCCTCTCCGTACCGTCCTAAGATGAATGGGGCCGTTGAAGCTGCGAATAAGAATATCAAGAAGATCCTGCAAAAGATGGTTGTGACTTACAAAGATTGGCATGAGATGTTACCGTTTGCTTTGCATGGATACAGAACCTCAGTGAGAACTTCGACAGGGGCAACACCTTTCTCATTGGTGTATGGAATGGACGCCGTGCTCCCCATCGAAGTAGAGATACCTTCTTTAAGAGTGTTAATGGAGGCTGAACTTGAGGAAGCTGAGTGGGTGCAAGACAGACTGGATCAGTTGAATCTCATTGACGAGAAGCGTTTGACAGCCATGTGCCATGGGCAATTATATCAGAAACGGATGAAAAGAGCGTTTGATAAGAAGATTCGTATCCGTGAGTTCCGTCAAGGAGAGCTCGTACTCAAAAAGATCTTACCAGTACATAAAGATATGCGTGGAAAGTGGATGCCCAATTATGAAGGCCCATTTGTTGTAAAGACCGTTTTCTCCGGAGGGTCTCTGATACTTACGACAATGGATGGTGAAGAGCTAGCACACCCCGTGAATTCTGATGCAGTCCGAAAATATTATGCCTAAAAACCCGCTAAGTCGAAAACCTGCAAAAGGCGACTTAGGCAAAAGTAAGGGTTGAAAAAAGAAATAATAATAAAAAGCTCGCTAAGTTGAAAACCCGAAAGGGCGGCTTAGGCAAAAAAGAGCGTCCCGGTGGATTGAAAACCCGAGAGGGCGATCCAGGCAAAAGTTAGGGACAAAGGCATTTCATTGCATCAGAGGACACTGATCATCTCGAACACACTTTCCGCATGAGAGCCATGTTTCAGTTCTTTCATCCCTGCCCAAAGCAAGATGCTGGATTTAGTCTTAGTTATTAGTGTCAGTAGGTGTCATTGGATTCAATGTAACCTTTTCCCATGTTGCCAATTTCAAAACATAATCATCTGTGGAGCTATGCCTTCAGCGAGCTACCGCCCTTTAAATAAAAGATACCATCTTGTTACTTACATTCCTTGGTGCATTGCTCTTTGTTTCCTATTGTTATGCAAAATGCGTTTATTCTTAAAATTTGAAAATGAAAGGTGCATTGTAGATTTTTCAAAACTGTTTTTCAAAAACAACAAATTTGAAATGTAATAAATTACTTTGACTAGTGGAAATTTCGGAAGGATCTTTTCACTCCCCGGAAATATCATTATTGCAAAAACACTTTCAAACCATTGCTCTAACACAGTCCCCAGTGAGGCTATAAGCTGACAGCCTTTTCTTGGGTAATTCAAAAGTGTCCCTCAGGTTTTCTTCTCCCCATGTGAAGACGTGATACTGTACACCCAAGCAATTTACCTTCTCCCCAAAGAATTCAGAACTTTGAAACCAGATTGGTTCTACCATTGATCCTTCTCGCCATGATTGATGTATTGGTTACAGAGAACGCAGGGTATCCCCGTCGAGATGTTTATTTCATCTCTCGTCCTGTCTCTAGTCTGTTTCGTCAGCATACGCAAGAGCATAAGCATCACATGCCTATTTTCATTACATATTCATTACATGTTCATTACATATTCATTTCATAACATTTTGCATACATAAACATCAACGTACGCATTAACATATGCATTAGCATTCACAGGTTCATTGTGTTTCACCATCATTTGGTTGTTACCGCCGAGTAACTGGGTTCGTCCATTCTCTCCAAATAGATTGTCAGCCCTAAGCATAAAATACTTACTTGTTTCCAGTTTCCCCACAGAGCTCGATCCTCGTGGATGACGGTTACTTCAGCTATCTTTCCTTACCAGGATAAGATATTCACCCTCCGAGATCATTCCCTCGATGGAGTCTTGATTACCAGTTTTCTTTCTAGCTCGATCCTAGATTGAATCTCAGTCTTGTCGGCCGTCAAATCCCAACCGGACATGCATTTATGTTGCACCATCTAAAGGTTTTCACCATACCATGACAGATACGCGACTATCTCGCTTGAGAAGTTTATCACTGTACCCGGACGTGCATTTATTTTGCACTATCTTTCAAGAAAATCAACTACAATCCTTTACAGATACACGCCAGTTCACGCCTGGAAAATCTACAAGTACAACACTTTACAATCCTACATGTTACAACGACACTTTACACTTTACATCTTACAGCATCAATATGCAACATTTCTCACCTAGGAAGCCGATCCTACCTTCGTTATGACTCGCAGCAAATGGCCATCTCCATGGAGCAGTTGGGCTTCCATTTACCTGTCGTTTTGAAGTATAGGAGGTATGAACCAAATCGTATTCATGAGAGCACGATCTTGAAGAACGGGGAGGTTTTGAGCGGAATCATATTCAGGAGAGCACGATTCTGAAGCATGAAGAAGTTCATTTATCCTTTAGTAAAAGAAGGAGCGGAATCATATTCAGGAGAGCACGATTCTGAATTATGAGGAAGTTCAATTGGCCATTTTTCACGAGAGCACGATTCTGAAGAATGAAGAAATTTCAAGAGCCGAATCATATTCAGGAGAGCACGATTCTGAGTTATGAGGAAGTTCGATTATCCATTTTCATATTCAGGAGAGCACGATTCTGAAGTATGAAGAATTTCATTTACAACCGAATCATATTCAGGAGAGCACGATTCTGAAGTATGAGGAAGTTCAGTTTACCCTTTTCATGTTCAGGAGAGCACGATCTTGAAGCATGAAGAAGTTTATTTGTCCTTCAGTAAGAGAAGAATCAAAATCGTATTCCAGGCGCCGACCTTAAATGCGAGAAGATTTATTTATCAGATAAGCAGCAGCCTCTTTATTGAATGCTTATCCATTTTGGCATATAAGTCCCTTCCAACGATGAGTGACAATTCTCCCGCGAGAAGCTTATCAGGGCATTTCCCATCAAAATCCATTTATTTTGGCATACAGCCGGTCTTTACCCTGTATATTTGTTACGGAGTTCCGAAAAGTCCGTTTGATCGTGTCACGAGAGATAGTTTACAGAAGTTTGGATGTTATTCTTTGCTCAATGCTCCAGCGTTCTGTAATCGATCTTGCAATCGTACGTGATCCAGTTTTATCCTTTAGATTCCCCAGTGGAGGCCGTCTCACAGATGTCATCTCCATTTGAGAATCTCGTTCCCAAGATGACAATTGGTCGTGTTCGCACCAGTTGACTATCATTTTGGGATTCCCCAGTGTTTGTACTATGTCTCAGCACATCGTTTTCCCCAGTGTGTTCTTCTCGTAGCGTCTGTCTCGTAGCGTTTGTCATCATTTTCATATTCATCATTCCAGCATACGCATCACATCATATTCATATCATCTGCATTAAGCGGTCCTCGCTTTGTCCATAGCATTGCATACCGTCGCATATAAGGGCAAAATTTTCGGTTATCTATATTTAAATCTCTCCACCACGATCCCTCGAGTCTCTGTCACTCAAATCGTCCGGTGTAGCTATTTAAATAGGGGCAACTGTAATACCCCAAATTTTACCCTTATATTTAATCAGTCATTTCGCATAGCATCTCATATGTACATTGCTAACCGCTAACCAGTTATGAAGGTGTTTGTTTTGCAGATTTGGTCCCAGGGGTATTTTGGTCATTTTACACAAATTCTACCAATTCCTTGAAGACGGGTTGTTATTAAAATTCTGAGGCGTTTGATACGTTATTGTTTTGAGGCATTTATCTATCACCAGGTCTGATCGTATCAAGGTGCCAATTTGACGTGGTCGATATTAAAGTTTGCCGAGCACAACTGGATTTAAGATCCATTCCAAAGCGCTTCCGTTTCTGTTATTAAGGCGCAGTCGTAATTGGGTGTTATTGGATTGTGGCTCTTGGCATCTGGTCAGTGGAATTTAATTACGAGTAGTGTTGTTGTTGATGCTGAAACTGTTGTGATTATGGTGCACATCCGTGTTTGGTTATGAAATGGTTGGTTAACATTTAAATGTGATTTTAATCAGATGATGAGGTTAGAATTACAAATGAGACGAGTGCACAAATAAGAATATCACTTGGGAGTGTTTATGTTTTATGACTATGTTAATGAATTTAAATACTTGTGGATTTATTCACAAATGTTTATATTTTTTAACTAAGAATAAAATATAAAGGAACTCAAATTTTGGGAATTTTATTTCATAAAAAAAATCTCATCATACAAGAAATGGAGATTGCTTCACATTTTATACGTACTGTTACAAGGAATTACATTAAAGTTCTAAATCCTAAGGAATTACATAAAAGTATCTATCCTAAATCCTAAGAACATCTAAGTGTCTTCAGGTCGTCTTTGAGCTTCTCCACGAGTCCTCGACTAACCTGCACATCAAAAAGAAAACAAACAGTATAGAAAAATGTTAGAAGATGTTTTTGACACTCTCAGAACAACGTCATCATCGAGTGCCGGGAGTGGCACAACCGAAGCTGCGTCCTACCCCCGTTACCGATCCGCGCCGTGGGCGTCAGATCAGATAATACCTGTTCTTATCGATACGGGACATCCGAGAGATAGAAGTAATAAAAGAAGTGGGACTGATTCGTTTTTCCGCGATTGGATTTCCAAACTGATACGAGAATAAGGCAACATAGGCAAGTTCTGACTCAGACCCGGATGCCGGCAGGTCTGAGTCACTTTGGTTTCGAAACATCCAACGCCTGAAAAGCCACAAGCGTCATCAGTACAACAGAACTCAAAGCATAAACAAAACTAGGAAGGGGATCGCGTACAAACCCTAGAGAGGTAGCCGTGAGAGAGAGAGAATCGCAGAAACCCTAGCGAGATCGCAAAAGCTCTGACGAACGAAACCCCAACGGCCGAACTCAGACGAAGCAATCGTCATCATCGCTCAAGGAATCTCCCAACGCCGATCGAAGCTCATCACCAAACGCGGTCAACAATACTCAGAGAGATCACCATCACCGTTCGCGAAGAACGACGGATAACCAATCCTCCGGCCTCAGTTCTGCACATCACTGGCCGTTTCACTCTAAACGTAAGACATGAGATCTTTGCCTCATTCTATTTCAGTTTGATTTCAGGATATGGAAGCGAAGGAAGAAGAAAGACGAGAGAGAGATGATGAAGGAAAAGTGAAAACGGCGCCGCGACTGCCCTCTAGGGGAAACCCTAAATTTTGTTCGTATGACCAGCATTTGGGTTGGCTCCGGATGTGGTGACCGGCCCAACCCCCCCCCCCCCCCCCCTTTTTTTTTATTTTTTGTTTTTTTATTTAATCTGTTTTATGTTTTAAAAACCCATTTTTTAACATTTAAAAAAAATCTTTATAAAAAATAATATAACATTTTAATTTTAATTATAAAAAAAATCTTTTTAAAATATAGTTATTAAGAATAAATTAAAACTTTTTTTTTAAAATTAAAACTTTTGTAAATATAAAAATGAAAAACTCTTTTTTAAAATAAATAAAATAAGAAAAACCATTTTTTTAAAAATATAAAAATAAAACCTTTTTTTAAAATTCTTTTGTAAAGCTAGCATTAAATCATTAAATTTTTTAAATAAAACAATAGTAAAAATCTCAGTTTACATCTTCTCGTAATTCATTGCTGCCTAACTCTGCCTACTAACGGGTGTTCATTTTTTTGCAGTTCATACTTATTGTGTTGAGTTTTTATTCAAGTTTCGTTTATATTTGTATCTGTTTCTCAATTGTAACCTCGCGAACCTAATAATCGCGTTTACTTTTCGCATTTAAATTTTTGCTGATGTATGATTTAAATTTCTGCTGATGTATTGCAATATTTCTGTCACATTACACATATCCGAAGGTTAGGTCTAGCATTTGATCGCCGTGTCAATAGTCCTCACCTTCATCCCTTACACCTCTTACAAACCCTAATTTTCACAAATGCCTCGGTGCGGGAAAGATTACAATTTTACCCCTAGCATTAGGTCAAAGAGCCGCCGCGCTCATTTTAGGGTTTCCCGCCGTGGAATCCCTAATTTAACCCTAATTACAACTTAACAATTTACAACGTAGATATCGGAGTTTCTACACTCCGCGTAAGCGTGTCCCTAAGATACGTTTATTCCCCATTGAGACCTTGACCACAGTCAAGAAGTCTCTAACCTCCCTTTTGAGGGGAACTACGATTACTCTGATTCCACTCCCGTAAGGATACGTAGGCACAAGATGCGATGTCTTGCCGAGTAAACTTAGAATTAACCCCTTAGGTTTATTTTCTCACTTTTAATCCTTTGTACATATACCTTAAGCAAATAAATAAAGCAAATAGTAAACATTTGAACAAAAGGTTCCTGTAGAGTACTACAGAAGTTTAGGGTGCTAATACCTTCCCTAAATTTAACCAACCCCCGAACCCTAGATCTTTCCCCGCATTGTGTTTACGAGGAAAAATAGGTTTTCCCTTTTTGACCTTTTCCTTCGGATAAATCAAAGAGCGGTTGTGAATTGAATTGCGATTCAAACTCATTAATAGTTTGTGATCCTATTTCCACCGCAACACACATCATGTAAATTCACAAGCGACAGCGGTAAGACAATCTAACATGATACTTCTCCCATGCTTCCGCTGCGCCACTCTGATACTAAGCAACAAAACACGATGTGTGCTTCCGAGACTTCAGTCGTCTCTTACACAATCCTCAGGTCCGAGCACAGTACCCTCGCCTGAATCATATCAATACAAAGGAGTCTTACACCTCCTGCCATACAAAGCTTCAAATTCTCATCTGACACCATACTAGATGACAGCTCATACAATCTTTATCACTTCAGTGATATACATCTCAACCGGCTCCAGTATAGAATGATTAATCCTCATTGGTAGGAAAAGAGCCAATCTAGTCATTCCATCCAAAATCACTTAATTAAAACCACATTCCTCAAATTCTTCGGAAAACCCAATGCAAAATCCATGGGAATACTATCCAATTACAACTCTGGAATATACAACGGTTATATCAGACCCAACAGTCTCAGACGTTCATTCTTCGACTTCCGACAAGTCTAACCAGCACATACAACTAACCACTTCTCTCTTCATCTATGGCCATCAAAATAATTTCCTCAAATCTGGTTACATCTTTATAACACTAGGATGGATACTCCATCTACCACAATACTCTTATTCCACTTGATAATATCTATAACACAACTCTATCACGACATCTCATGACACCATTCCCATCAATACAAAAATCGATCCTTCGAATTAATTCATTAAATTCAACCATCATCATCAGTATATATCAAATCTTCAAATCGATGCATCAGTTACCGCGTTGCTCTACCCGAATGGTAATTCAATCTAAAGCCATAACCCCTCAGGAATTCCAATTGTTTTCCTCTGTCTCATATTCAATTCTCCCAATTCCAACCAATACCTTAAGATCTTGAGATCACCAACTATTTTAAATCTCTCACCAATCAATTAGAGCTTCCAACTTCGGCACAAACACAATGATGACCAACTCTAAGTTACTTGTCAGATAATCCCTCTTATATATTTTAAATTGCCTCCAAGCGACTAAACTTGCTGATGTTGCACTTAACATATCTCTCAATCATACCCACGAGACATCAAAAAACACAACGAACAGTTCTGTCGAATTCGGCAAGAATCCACACACGAGTTGTTGACAGCTCTCCCAAAACTCTCTGAACTTTCTTCCCAGTGGCATATCTTCGCTTCTCTTCCAACACTGATAACACAAGTTCCCGATGCTCAACATGACCCTCTATATTCTTCGAATTATCAAACACATTCCATCAATAAATTAATTAATTTCCATGCCATTACTTCACCATCATACAGAGCATTAAAATAGCGTCCAACGCTTCGAATGGTGCGTCAAAAGACAAAAACAACATTTTCACACTCCGAAGGCCACTCAACACATTTTCAACTCTTGAAATTTCAAAGGTCTAATTATACCAATATTGTATTCCACATCTTACTTTCTTTAATAGTCACCGTAAGTCATTATCCACCTTTATACTCGACTCTAAACCTGTTGCCGTAGCTTACACATCAGACACAAGTCTCAAAATTACTCACTCAATTTTAATTCCTTGGCCACCCAAACAGACATACCATATGGAGCCCTCAATATATGACTAGTTTCCGCAACTAAGTCGATTACAACTTCACCTTACGTCCTGTCTGTATATCACTTATCTTGTCAGGATAACTCTCAGACAACCATAATCAACCGGTAAACCACCAGCTTCTCCACTTTCATTAATACTCAAAATTCCCATCAAAATTAAACATCTCATCACGGGCCTGCACCGACTCATCAAAACAATTCGTAAGCGCTCGACTTCACTCAAAACAATTCACTGCACCACGCCATCTAAGCTTACAAGACACATCTATCCCATCCAACACAATCCCAACTACTATCAACAAGAGATTAAGGGTGATCAGTTCCTCAATTTGCCGATAGACAGTCGAAAATCATGATGGGGTATAAACCATCTTTACCAAACTATAAGAGCATTCAACCACACTGAGCTACATCTCCACACTTGCAGCAACCTGGAGAAGCACAAGTTTCTCCCCACTTGGATCATTCCCAGTCCTTGCAGACAAGGGTTAGACAACAAACACGTACCAACAGTGTTGCACACACATGTCGCATACAAGGGAACAACTAACATTAGACAACTTGGCGGATGGACCGACCTGCTATGATACCACTAATGTAACACCCTTCTTACCCCACATATAAATACATAATTAATCAGAGTAAATTAACATGCTTTCACAAAAGGGTGTCACACAATTTTACAAAATCTCAACATTCACCTGTCATACTCATGTAACATTGAAATAAATAGTCATGCTATTAAATTTTCATCTTGCATGTAGCAGCGGATTCAATTTATTTACATAAATCCCTTCACAGAATATTCATGTCATCACATAATCATCAACACTTAGGCACAGAGGCCATTATCACATATTTCAAATACATTTAAAACACAACTTAGAATACATAATATATCTCTAAGGCATAAACCCCGCGATCCCAGTGTTACATAACCAGAGCATGACTTGACCCAACATTATTAAATACTAACAGCTGCACCAACAGCGACTCGCAACTACTAACAGTACAACTCCAAGATACCTGCACGATGTCATAAAGGACATCATTCCAGCATAAGGGTGAGAAACATTACCATAATAATCAATACACATAATCATATATCTAAATGCACAAGTACAGAATATATATATCCCACCTTTTCTCACCACAATGCATATTAACACAATAACAAGCATATAATATATTTCTATAATGTAGAATATCCATATATACTTCTTACCACAATACATCACCACTCA